>JAJJXM010000015.1:0-600000 GCA_024516155.1 Pyronema omphalodes | reverse complement strand
CTTCTTGAACCGGCGCATGTCATAAAGAAGTTTGTTAATGAACGTGACTACTATGATTACCAGACCGGGCAAAGTAAGATGCTGGATTGGTGGAAATATTCCCGGTCCGACAGAGTATAGGAAGAATGTGAAACCTCCTGGAGGTAGACTAAACCCCCAATCTGGATGGCCGGGAGGCTTAGCTAATGACCGTTATTTCTCCGCTGCTGGAGGATAAAAAATCACAGTAGTAGAATATTTTTTGTTTTCGAGGGAAATTTTGAGGGAATGAGATTTTTCTGTTTCGTTTGTTTTCTTTTCTGTTTTTTTGGAGTTGGGTAGTTTCTTGTTGCTCCTGTTGATTCACAACCCACGGATTTTTTTTTCTTTTCTGTTGTTGGATAATCATAAAATTGATAAAAATGGAAAATAAACATATTGCCGTTTTGATTTTTTTTTGTGGCGGTGACTAAAAATCAGACTAACCCTATCCGTACATCGAAAATAACCAGCGTTAAGAGCTCCATAATCAAAGCTGCATAACATCGCGAGAAATTTCAGCTAGCTACCAAATTTCTAACAACCTGCTAACTTTCTGACACTTCCCCCAGACATGTATCCCATACCCCCTCCTTCTCCGGAATTCATACAACAACCATCCACCCCCTTCTCAGCTCCCATCCAGAAAACGCCCACGCCAGGCACCTACAACGGACCACAGCACGGAAGAAGTCGTATTGAAAAAAAAAACAAAAGCCAGCACGTGAAGTATTGGATTAAGATGAGAAAAGGGCTCAAACTTGAAACTTTTACTGATGGAAATGGATCTTGATGACTTGGACCGTCGGAACCCGGATGACTTGGTCACCTGGACCGTTGATGGAAATGGTGGGGGTCTAAAGGTAATGGATTCTGTTATCGTGATTTATGGGTTCTGGAAGAGGTAATGGTTAAGATATGGTCGAGATATGGTTGACTCTGGAGGGAATTTTGGATTGGTGGGGGAGAGGGGAATGGGTTGGGTTGGGTTGGAATGTTGGGTGGTAGTGGGATAATTCATACACAGCTCTCCGCTTGACAACCTGCAAACTGGCTGTGGTAACTCCATCTGTAGAATTGAATCCACAACAGGAAGTTGTATGGAGATGCAGGGCGATAAGTTGAACCCTCAATTCAGTAATAACTCAACAGGGTGTACAGAATCGTTGTACAGTATACGAAACAGCAGAATGTCAAACTATGCAAGATGATGCAGCTTGCTAAAAAGCACTTACAGCTCAAAATCCTGTATCGGGTACTATAGAAGGGATTCAACTAAAAATGGAAAGGAAAACAAAATATCGGTGTCAAGGCATTGGTAGTTAAGACTAAAGTCTTGTAAATGGTCTCGATTTTTCACTCTCTTAGCCCCGATCCTTCAGTTGTGTCGTTTCTATGACACGCAAATAGAGTTTTGAAGATTTTTCTGTGACGTGCGAATAGAGTTTTTAAAGATTTCGAAAGTGCAAAAGAGACCATCGCATAGTGGCGTGAAAGATGCTGTTCGCGGTGAACTTACGGCTTCGTGCAATAGTGGTTTAGTGATAGCGATGAGCACTTTGACGGCAAATGAATCTTCCAGTACAGTGATGAAGAGTGATGAATTATTTTGGAACATGGGGTTCTTGACCAGGGTTATCCTGATTGCTTCATCCCCATTTATAACCCTTATATAACTCCGCTTCTCCTGCTTCGTCCTCTCTAACTTTCAACCTTCATTACCCCATCACACAGCTTCGAATCACGATTCCTACGGTTACCAAAACAAACGAGTTATATACTACAATCGGATATACCTTTATTTTGACGATGTCTTCACTAGAATTAATTTTCGGTCTGCATGCATTCTCTGTGCTTCCAAAGGATCAGGTCGTGGAATGGCTCGACCAATTTCGGAAATTAGATCTGAAACATACTGAAGAAACCAAAAGACTCAAAGCTGAGATTTCTATGATCAAAGAAGAAAATATTAAGCTTGTCACTAAGGTTAAGGCCCTCACAGAGGAAAATGAGAAACTTCAAACGGAGCTAGCGAAGGATCCTGTTTCGGTCGACAACAAGATGGAAGTCTTACTTAAAGGATTGGAGACGCGTCTTAATGAAACTGCGGAGAAACGAGAAACTGCACTCCGGGAGTCAAATATCACTATAGAAAAATCTATCAAGGCAATACAAGACAGCGTTGATTGTTCCGCCCGGATTGCCAGGTCAAAGATGGAATATCTTGAGACAACTCTCAAGGCAATTGGGTGTACGCAAGCCCTAAGTGATTCTTCCTCCGGATTTATATCTTCTAGGCTGGTCAGTTAAAACGGATTCATCACCGCTGAAAATACGTATTGCTGACCGAGACAGGGATTCAATCGAGTCTATATTGGTTTTACTATTATAGAAGTGTTTATTAAGAAGCCCAAGGCAGGAAGTGACGTGGCCATGCCATATATATATATGAAGAAGGCAACCGTTAGCGCTGACTTTTCGGTAAGATTTATTCTTCTTCAAGTATCAACATTTACTGACTTACTTTCGGCCTAGTCCCTGACCTATTATATCAAAATTCCATTGTGCTCTCCCACTTTGGTGTACATTGCAGACAAGGCTGCTGAGAGGACGCAGTTTAAGCTTGAAGAATGGTCCATATATATGGAAATTTCTAGGCGCATTGAGATTGCTTGGCTCGACTCTGAGCAGGTTTATGAGGTTGCGTTCTTTGAATCGGCGTCCTATGATTAGCAGCCACAACATTCTAAAAGCATCAAATATTTCGCCTGCCCAGAATTGCACCATTATGCAGATGGTGAATATCTACACTGTCATATCCTACTAGAGGAGCCATAGTGCACAACAATCGTCAATATTAGTATATACCTAGCAGAAATATACTAAACTACTTTACCCTCTGCGCCTTCATGTCCTTTTCGCGTAGGGTGCCTATTGAGTGAGACGAATATCAGGTTATAAGAGTTAATAAATTACACTACATACTTCGAAATTTAAATATTCGAGACCTTCATGAGATTGATAGTAAAAGGAAAAATATAGACATATTTTCTCAATTCCCTTGCAAATTATGGCTCAAGGAATGGTCACGCTTGACATCTTCAATTCTGCTGTCTACCAGTGTCTGGTTATCAGTGACAATAGCCAACACTATGTGCTCCTATTCCATCGATATCTGATTTCTCTACCGTATTTTTACTGTATCCCGCTTTGCAACTGTATATATAGTGATGATTAATGTGATTGTGGTGGTGTTGATATCAATTGGACGTTCAGCGCAAACAGATCTCACAAGCGTGGTATATTATCCTTAGAATTCATGGAGCATGAAGCCGGTTCACGTTGGCTTACTTATACGTCCGGGTAAATAGGCGAAGGTTGCATTGTTTTGGCGGTAATGGCGGTTCATGATTTATTAGAGGCTAGACGCTGATTCGTATGAGGTAGCACACACTTGTGGTATGACAGACAGTTCCGACACACATCTACTTCGACCTCCAGTCTCCTTGATGTTTCTCTCATGTTCCTTCCCAAGTTGTCCCTACCACATTATTCCTCCCTGTCTCACTTTCTTCGCTATACAACCCCCCAGCTCACCAATCCGACTTGATTACTCCATGTCATTCTGCGTATGATAGTAACGCCGATTCAGAATGTCTACGTCAGCCTCCATGACAGCACCTTCAGTATCTTTACTGCTGTTGTCTTGGAGGTGAAGGTCTTCAGAAGCTAATTAGTATACCGTGAATTAGAAGTTATGCCTTTCGAGAAGCTTAGTCAGAGTTTATGGTGGAAGTGGAAGAACGGCGAATCGCCATCTGAGCTGTCCAGTCTTCGTATTCAACTCAAGATCTCCACTTTTCTTCCTTATCGAGTCCACCTCTCAATAGGACACTGAAACGACATCTCGACTCTCATCTCGGTAAATCAAACGCATACGGATACTATCTCGTCTTCTAGAAGCCATGCCCACTGCCATCCTTATCCCAGTCGATTCGGCTAGCTCATGATCGGTACCGGCGTTTGACAACTCGTCACCAAATCCCGAAACTCCGTTCACAGCTCATCGCCACACCGAGCACATGCAATCGCCGAAAGCAACCTCGCAACCAGGCTGTCCGGGCTCAGCCACTACTACTAATCCTGCAACAAGAATTCCAAATCTCCCATTCTGTTCGCATCGAATAAGTTATGTAGTCATGTCATGATCGGCCGTTATGTCGTTGACAGCTGATTTCGGCATCAAGATTGCTATTAAAAGCCCGCGACCGGTCGCGACCATTTGTCTTCGCCAGACTGCTCAAGCTTCGCCAACAACTTGACACGATTAGGCCTAGAGCAAAGATCGACAGGACACGGCATACGTCACTCACGTCAACTAACAAGCTCCGCGCAACTCCCTCAACTCGACAAATCAATTCTTTTATTCCAAGGGGTAAACGGCATCAGGACTACGGTTAGCGGAATATAAAACGGCAACCGTAACAAGTCCCTGAAGATTATTTTACCCTTCTACATCTATAGGAACCACAAAAATCTCGAGAAATTAAAACATAGACATTCTCAGACAGCACCAATCAAGCTACCCTACCCCGCGCACCTCACCGAATATCAGCTTACTTGATCACAAAATCACCACCACAACCTCCTTTTTAACGAACTCAAATACTGTCTATAAACACAAATAAACACCAACCTCAGCTCCATCACAACTCTCACGACTCATAACACAACCTCTACCATGTCCAATCCACCCCCCATTATCCGCCTCGCCGCGCCCTCCCTCACAACCTACTCCCTCCCCTTCCTCCGCTTCAACCGTATCAAATTCGGCGGCCGCGCAACCGTAATCCGTCTTTCCTCCGGCTCTCTCGCCATCTTCTCTCCCATCCCGTTGACAGCCGACGTACGAGCCTCCATCGCCAGTCTCGGGGGTCCCGTCCGGTACCTAATCGCCCCGGACATCGAGCACCACATGCAACTCGGCCCCTACAAAACCGCCTATCCCCAAGCCCTAGTTCTAGCACCGGAAGGTCTCGCAGCCAAGCGTCGCAAGCAGGGTGATCAGGAAGTCCCCATCGACTATGAATTCACCGCCGCCAACAAGAGATCCATCAAGCTACCCGAAGACTTCGCACAAGATCTAGACGTGGAATATTGGGACGGTCATGCATCGAAGGAAATCACACTCCTGCATAAACCTTCGAAAACTCTCATCGAGGCGGATTTGATGTTTAATTTACCAGCGACGGAACAGTATAGTAATGCGAAGGAAAGTGCCACAAGTGGAATTTGGACTAAGATTTCAACGGCGTTTATGAATACCAACCCCGGATCAAAGGGACAGCAGAGGTTTATGTGGTAAGTGCTTACATACCCCGCCTCAAAGAGGTTCGGAGATGGCTAATCAAAATATAGGTATGTTCTTTGTCGTGATAAGGCTAGTTGGGCGGAAAGTGCGAGAAGAGTCGAGAAGTGGGATTTCGATAGGATTATTCCTTGCCATGGAGATGTTATTGAGTCGGGTGGAAAGGATGTGTTCCGTCGGTTGTTTGCTTGGCACTTGAAGTAAGTGGCTGGTTTTTTGAAGGATTGAAGTAAGTGGTTGGTTTTTTGAAAGAGGGAGATGCATGATGAATACCCAGCAGAGATTGAGAAGAGCATAGCGAAGGATATCCAAATCAGTATGAAGCAATCTTATGTATAATACGTAGCGTAATGACAATACCACAGCACAAGTTAATCCATTGAAACGGTTTGAATAATACCGAATGCAATACATCTCCATGAGTCCGTGACAAGAATTTTGTATGTTACAACAGTTGTAAAGAAGCAGTATAAAAGGAAAGAAACAACCATGCCATAGCCTCATAAACAGCCAACTTCCCAAAGAATAAATGAATGAATGAATGACAAACATTGACTAAAACAATAACCCCCCCCCCCCCCCCCTCTCCCTCCCAAGAAAAAAAGAAAGACAGAAAAATAGAAAAAACAAAACACCATAATAAAAAATTCGTAAAAAAAGATATCATACAAAAAACAGCTCAAATCCCCCAGCCAGCCAGCCAACTACCCGCAGAAGATAAGAAAAAAAAAGGGGGGGGTATCATAATCATAATCATAATCATCATAGCCATTAATATTTATACCCCCTACCCCCAACTCCCCACTCCCTATTCCCCACTCCCTACTCCCTACTCCCCACTCCCCACTCCCTACTCCCCTACTCCCCAACTACCAGACTCCAACTTCTTAAACTAGTCGCCGTTTTATTGTTCGTAATTATAGTATCGATTCGTCTGAGAGGTCGCTTAAACGGCGGATCCAGCATAACCTGCCCGTCTTTCTTTGAAGAATAATATCGCTCCCGCTAAGCAAGGTCTCAGTTAGCAAATCATCGTTCTATCATCCACCACCCCCAAAGAAAAGCCCACTTACCAACCGCCGAAAGCAACCACAACAGCATACCGACCAAATCAAACCACATAGCAGTTTTCATATTCCTACAACCGGTTTTACAAGTGCGATGCAAATAGATATTGGCAAAAGCACCGAACAACGCGGTCCAGAACAGGAATAAAATAGCATCCCAAATAAAAGTCTTGTGACTACGAAGAATTGGAAGGAGATAGATACTCGCGGTTAGGAAGGATAGGATTGAGACTATGATTGCAAATATCCAGCCTGAGGAATGGTTGCCGCTTCCAATGTCTTTGCCGTATAAGGCTGCTGTTATGATCGAGATGATGATTTGCGAAATTCGAAGGAGAAGCCGAAGGGTTAGCCCGATTACGCCGCCGGGAGGTGAGGTGCGGTTGGAGGTCGATTTTAAGACCATTGTTGGGGGATATGGAGTTGTTGTGGGTTGTGGGTAGTTGTGTGCTGATTAGAAAGAGACGATGATGCTTTATTCAGAAAGACGAATAGTTCTCTTGTATGAGTAGTTGATTATCCGTAAGTCGCTGCGATATTTCTGGTGGTGGAGGTGTTAAACGAGGTGTAAATAAGTTGTAAACGAGGTGTTAAACGGTATATATAGAGTGCTAATGGAGTATGGAGTCTGTATAAAACGTCGAAAAATAACCATCAACAGGCGAAAAACACGACTTTAAGACCCTTCCACCCTCCTCCATCCTCAGCAGGGAACGGTAAACCACAAAAAATGACGTTTACATTATAGCTAGAAAACCAGGATCAGGATAATAACTCTAACTCCACCACCCTCCACCACCATCATCGCTTTCGGAAATCAGAAATCTAGAAACAGGGATCATGCGACTATTGGTGCAGGCATGCAGGCATGTAACATGATCTGCGCTTTGCAGGCGGTAAGGAAGGTGGGAAAATCAGGGTTTGCTTACATAGGGATTTCGTCTACATATCGCTATGGTACGGTGCTATGGTGCTACATAATCGGTCGTCACAGGTCGGTTTCGGTATGCGCGATGCGATAGAGACGGGGAAAAAAAATATAATTTTGGAAATCTCTACATACATGGAGAGATGCGACTTGATGCCTTTTTCATCTGATGCGATATAGGTAAATTTAAGATGCTAAATTTATTATGGCGAACCATTTCTTGAAGCTAAGTAACTTTACGAGGGAGATGTGTTGCTGAGTTATGGGGAGGTAGGAAGGATGTGGTGGGGTTCTGCAACTCTGCAAGTTCAACTCTAAAACGAAACGAAAAGGAAACGAAAACGAAACGAAAATAAAACAAAACCCCCCAAAAGGATGATACGTAAGGCTATGTCTATGTCTATATCTATGTCTATTGCTATCGAAATCGTTGAAAAAATACTGAATTATTAGAATTCCATAAACCCCCCTCCCACACACCTACCATTCTCCTCCTTAAGCATCTATCCACATACATATCCCCCCCCCAACATCATTACTAATCTCTAAAGTAACCCCTACTGTATCTGATTTTTTCATAACTCTGAAATCATTATCGCCCCAAAACACCTCGAAGTTCGAACACGTGGGACGGAATACATACACCACCATAGAATGTCTTGGAAGCTTAAGCACGCAGCATGAAGCACCCTGCCGCCTGCTAAAGCCTACATAACACATCGCTGAAGCGAAGCCGAAGCTGCAAAAGCGCCAAGGTTTTTCGCTTCTGTGCTTCCGTGCTTCTAAGTTCTATCCCATGAAGTTTAAACAGTGAAGCATGTTGCCTAGCCGTGGCCCCGTGTAGCGCCAGAGATCAAGCGCCACCCTACATACGTCGCAACCCAAAAAAAAAGCTGCGTCGTTGTTTCATTTTGCGCGTATGTATAAAAATACCGCGAAGAATTCACGAGTAACGGAAACATTTCTCCGAGCATTTATCCATTTATCAATCGAAACATGAGGTACGATGGGAAATGTTATTGGTTGATGTGGGATGTGATGGTTTTTCGGTTGTGGATAGGATGATCTGCGTGCCATGTGTGACATGTGTGGATTCCTTGGCTAAGCTGGATATGCCAGGCTGGCCAAGGAAAATGTTTGATGCACTGATGCGCTGCGATGCATTGAAACATCATGACGGTTGATCTACATTCACATTCACATAAACAGCCCACGGGCGTATATGTCAAAACAAAGCAAAGCAAGCCAAGGCTGGAGTGGAGATGCAGAAGATGTTTTACTTTTGAGCTACGGGGGTGGGGGGTGGGTATTTTCCGGACGGGCTTTTGAAAAGATTATCGGAACTTGAAGCTTTTGCTTTTGTTATTTATTTCATGCATACTGTTACCGGCCCTTCTGTTCTGGTCAAGTCTGTAGAATATTTATCATCAATAGGAAAGGTATTTTATTTAGTAGTACTGCGGGTATATATTTAAATGTATTGTGCTGTGCTATGCTGTAAATGAAATGTCGTTATTGTCATTATGATCCTGAAAGGATTTTTCATCTTTACTCTCTCTATCCTTGGTTCGTCTGACTTTACTCAGCTTCATCCAACATCATCCGACTTTCTCTGACTTTATCTAGCTTGTTAGATCTACTTATTCACACCAAACCAACTTCACTCCCTCATCCTTATCATTCACAACCGCCTCAACCCACCCATTTTCAGGCAACGTCACAATCCCCCCATCAATACAAACCCTTCTATACCTCTCCTCCTTTTCCTGGACCTCAATCCTAATCCCCTCCACCGCCTCATACCTAACCCTTTCATCATCCGTATGCTTCCCGCCATCAAACGCCTTCGCCATCATCTCCCCGACCTCCTCCGGTTTCTCCACGCTAAACCAAACCAACCTCATCCTTTTCTCCCCCGGCGTACTATCCGGCGAAATTCTAAACCCAGGTTCAAGTTCCGCACACATAGTAGCCAGCACATAAAAATGATCTTCATCTCCGACCTGTTTCCATTCCCCATCAACCCGAACAGATACCTTTCCAAGAAACCTATGCATCTCCTTCGCAATCTCCTGAAACGCCACCCCGAACCTTTCCCGCCCTTTAACAGTAGCACGAAGCTCCTCCGCATCTGCTACTACCGCCGCATGAACCCCCCAGCTAACTACTATAGCCCCTGTTGTTGGCTCAACCGCAGTCCCGTTGCTGCATTTCGCCCCCGCGGAAAATTGGACGGAGAATGTTGGTAGTGGCTTTGCGGCACCGTGGAGAAGAGCCTTTAGGGGTGAAATTAATGGGTGCCCTTTAGAAGAGTGGTAGGAGGTTGATAATGCATTTCCTGTTCCGAGAGGGAAGATGGCGAGGGTGATATGATCTTTTGCAGCGTTGATAGCTTCGGTGATAGCAGTGTCGCCGGCAAGGAGAAGAATAGTCTGCTGCTCTGATTTCTGGGAGAGGGACCGGACTGTATCGGAGATGGTAGTGGCGGAGGTGGTATGAATAGGCGATGGAGGACCGAGGTCATGGGTATCGTATAAAGCGAAAAGAAGCGGGGAGATAAAGTTATCGTAGTAAGATGCAGCGCCATTACTTCCGGAGGCGCTTGAAACGAGGACTGTAGGGGGGTTGGTGAGATGCTCGGGGAGCTTAGAGATTAAGAATTGGTCTAGGAGAGGTTTTGGAGGGTTGGAAATAGCTGCTGTCATCAGAATTTCGGGGTTATTGGAGGCATCTCGTGCGAGGTAGCAGAGTGTGTAGCTGTTTTGGTCATACGAGGGGACGATGCAGATTAGGTCCTCGAGGGAAAGCTCCGTGGTTTCATCCCCGCCTTTCGGCGTAATGGTAAGGCCATTTGTGGTGGAGAATTTGAATGTAGCAGGGTGGTCGGCGAAGGTTGAGGATGGCATTGTTTGTGGTTCTGGATCGGTGGGGAAGCGCTCATCATATACTGGTGATGCTCGGTCACCTGGTGTTCCGTGATGTCGTCATATCTGGGGTAGGGGTTCGGCTTTAGCGATGCATGTAGAGTACGTATGTAGCGAGAGCTAGACAGCCTAATAATCCAATGAATACAGCAGGCTAAAAATAGGTTTCTTCAACATTTTGAGGTTTATCATGTCGGATATCAAAATCATAGAACCACGTTTAGGAGATTTCATACTTCTCCAAATTATAGCCCATAGCACTTAATCCACTGCGGGGTTCGCAAAGCAGAGTTAGAATAAATTTGAACTATCAATATCAACATCACCTCCATTCACCGAACCCCAACTCCACTCTGGATCTCTTCATCATTGGCATCCAGCCAACCAGTTCTCCACAATCCAATGGACCCAAGACCCAGTATCCTCTTCCTCGGAGCAATCTACGAAGACACAATCCTCTACGTACCAACCTTTTCCGAGGACCAAAAAACCCGCCTAACCAGCAAAGAAGTCCGCCTCGGAGGCAACGTAATCAACACCCTAAAAGCCCTACAAAATGCCCCATCATTCTACAGCCACAATTTCAGTCCCGCATTTTCGCATCTCTACTACTTCGGCTCCGTCGGCGAAGAAACTTCCTGCAGGTATTCTGGATCCCCTCATCCATCTTCTTTTCCACCAACCAGCTAACCCAAACACCCAACCACCAGTTCCATAACCAGGGACCTCCAAGCCCACACCATCTCACCAACCCTCTTCCACCGCCCCGGAGTCCAGGGAACCCACGAAGCCACCATAATCTGCTCAGAATCCACCAACACCCGCACGATCCTCTCCCACCCCAAAAACATCCCAGAACCCACAGCCACAGAGCTCTCAACCGCATATTCCTCCCTCCCCAAACCTCCCGACTGGATCCATACCGAGGCAAGAAACTGTACAGAAGTTTCCAAGTTTCTAAGAATCGTGAAAGATGCAGGATTTAGCGGGAGGATAAGTATTGATGTAGAACGAGATCGTGAGGGTATATGGGAGTTGGTAAAGGTAGCGGATGTGGTATTTATGGCGAGAGATTATGCGGAGCTACTCATCAACAATTGCACTGTTGAGGAAAGCGGCGGTGAAGTCTCAAACCCCTTGCAAACCGCTATGAAAATCATCGAAATCCTTTCCCCGGAAATGAAGCACCCCTCACATCTTTACCTCCTTTTTGGAAGCTATGGTTCATTCTTCTATTCCATCCCAGCAAACTCCAATCAAGAAGATCCCTCAACACTCCATCATACACCCGCCTATCCTACTGCTGTAATCGAAACTATCGGTGCGGGTGATTCTTATATCGCCGGTGCTTTATGGGCTTATATCAGGAATCATGTGGTATCGCTGGGAATGCAAAGCCGTGGGATGGATACAGATTTGCGAAGCCGTGGGATGGATTTGGGGGTTGGTATGGGGTTGAGTATGGATGTGGATATGGATATAAATGTGGGGATTGGTATGGATATGGGTGAGAGTGCGGATTATTTATTGCCTATTGATATGGCGACGTTGATTGCGGGGAGAAAGTGTGGGAGGAAGGGGTTTGCGGGGTTGTGGGAGGGGGTGGGTTTTAGGGGGTTTGATGGTGGGGTTAGTTCTAGGGGCTGTGATGGTGGGGTTGGGGATGGGGGAAGGTAATGGAGATGGAGGAAGGTGAAGGAGATGGGGGAATAGGAACAGGATGGGGATGGGATAGAGATTGTGAAATTGGGGATATATTGGTTTGGTAGGATGCGGGGTGATGAGAGTTAGAAGCAAGGAAAGAAGAAATAAATAAATCAAGAAAAAAGCGGGGCCAAGACTGGGTTATCGACATTTTAATCTATAAAAAAGGAGGAAATATTAGAGGAAATTTTGGGTTGATAGAACTCACGTTTTTGTATTTTTCGCATATCTTTTTTGCTCAGAAGATTCTAGGCATGCTTGTACGAAACAAATTTTCATGTATTATTTTTTTATTTGGCGTTCTGTTGTCCCAGGTCATAGTTTCTATATACTGTAGTTAAATTTCTATCCAAACCATCAAGTCTTCAATTGTCTTATTTGATACCCCTTATGTAATGATAATTTGCATTCCCAGTTATAATCTTGTAAATTCTATCGTACTTGGGTATATTACTGCATATCTCTTGTATAATTCCAACCCAGAACTAAACCAACCCCCTATGAACAAATCCCGTATCCCTCATACCAAATCACCATTTATCACCAGCTGCCAACATGGATTACCAGCCATCACCCATCACACCGCACCACGCCTTCTATCCATCTCCCTCTCCACATCCTCCCTTTCCCAAACACCCCCCATCCCTCTCCACACCTCCCTCCTCCTCCGCACCTCCTCCTCAACCCCCAAAATCGCCACACAAAGAAACCCCAAATCCTCTCTATCAGCATCAAAAACCGACCACCACTCCTCCGGCAACTTCCAACTATTTTTCCTAGCCATTAAGTAAACCGCGGCAACAGCCAAAACATTCGGTTGATGAGTTAAATAAACTCTAGATCCGGAAACTAATAAATCATTTAAATAACCGATCGCAATCTTTACCCCCGAGTTCTTGTCGCTGGATAAATAGTCTAGGGTTTGCAGGTAGGTTATTACTAGTGAATAAGGGAGCGAACAGTGCGTTTGGAAATTTAAGGCTTTCAAGATCTCGGTTTCTGTGTTCAGGAGGTGTTGTTGGGAATAGTAGAGCTGTGTTGGGTCCAGGTAGTGGGTTTCGGGGTCTATTTCCGGGGAGGAAGAGGAGGAAGAGGGGGAGATTGGTGAGATGCTGGGGATCCGGATTAGGTAGTTTGTTACGGTGATGATTTTTCGAGGCTTGATGGGGTGCTCGGTTATCTTGCTGGCGAGATAAAGGGCGGCGTGACAGGTTGGTAGTGGGGGGAAGGAGAGGAAGGATCGGATTAGGTAGAAACGTTGGAGGAGGATTATGGCGGTTGCTATGGTTGGTTGAGGGCTGTGATGGGTTAGTTATGTGACGGAGGATCTTGTGAAGGTTATACTATAGGACTGGTAAAGCGGGCTTGGAGGGTTTATTGCCGTGACAGAGAAGGGGGGCATACAGACGAAGCAAAATCCCGGCGCTTTGGATCAATGTAGAAGAAGCCCATAGCAGGGAAGCTTCAAGATCTGATGGGATGCCATCTAGGAAACTTGGACTGGTACTGAGTTGTGAAGGTGTAGCGAGAGGATTGGTAAGTAAGGAAACCATAGTGTTGGCTGTCGTTGCGTGTGAGGTGTTGCGTGATGCTGAAGACGCGTTGTTGGAACGCGTGGTTAGTGTACATAGAGTACATATGCAAGCGCGAAGTGGGGTTTACATACATACATACAACATCGGATTGATGAGATGCATATGATATGATGCCATAACTAAAAAAAGAAAATCTGCCACAACTTTGAATGTTTTTTATTACAATACACATATTACGGATGAAAATAAACGTTACAAATTTAAAAAAGAAGCTTTATAGATCTATATGTTTAGATCCTAGATCGATCTTATCGCAAGCTTCGTTTGTTTTAAGTTAATATCAAGAGGGAGGACCCTGCGGGGTGCAACTCACGGACCCGACGCCTTGACGCACCGACGCCATCAAGCGAATATGTCAAATCTGTAAACCAAGACCAAACGCTAGATAGGGGAGATATGTCAAACTGATAAAACCTTTCCAAAATGAAAAGGAAGCCGTAAATATACAGATACCTAGTAGCTACAGATCTACATCCGCTATGTATATGTATATACAAAAAATAAATTCGTTTCTTTTTTTGTGTGTAAAGAAAAGAAAAGAAACCCATATTCTATCACCCATAATTTTTCTTGACTATGTCTCTTTTTATCTAAATTTCGCATAAACTGCCTCCTCTGCTCTGCGCTTGTTAACCCGGTCGATAACTTCTTGACCCCAAACTTCCTCAACGGATTTGCGCTCAATCAAAACTTCCTTTTCGTGCTTCTTAGCCTCCTCTTTAGTCATTAATACGACCTCATCAATCTGGAGCCTATGATCATCAAGACCCCAGTGACCCTCATCTCGAGGAGGTAAGGGTTGCCATCTCATCAAAAGCAGTCTAGTGGAGTAACCCGAGATGGCACTCTTTCCCTTAAAGACTTCTTCAACGATATAACCGATATCATCAGCCGTCATAGCCAGTCTAAGTCCAGCAACATTTCCTCTCAACCTGCTTTCTAATCCTGCAAGCTTTGCCTCGATATCTTGGTAGAGTTTGGTTCTGTTCTTGCCTAGAGAATGTTCCATGGGATAATTGGCAATCTCGCATAATACTTCGTTTGCTACACAGAGACCGAAAAGTCCTGGCATAGTACCGAGAACGGGAAGGATTCGGGCACGGAAACTAGGGAGAACTCCGAGCTCGTCTACTTTTCCCTTCTCGTATTCTTCCTGGTCGAGAGGTAGTAATGTTGCTTTGCCGGGGCCGGGCTTCTCGATGGAGTAGACGACCTTGATACCGGTGGTGATACCCTTCTGTCTTAATCTGCGGCGAGTAGAGCGGGATAAAGGGTCTTCGTCGGATTCGGAAATATCTCCAATGTTGACCTAAACATAAGCTGTAAGCGAGGCGTTATCGTAGCAAAAGCCATGTTAGATGGGGAGGGGGGAAAGAAAACATACTCTAGTAGGATCACTCTTGCAACCCGCACCCATGCTTGAGATAACCGGAATACCTTTGGAATGACAAAAATGCAACAAATCCACCTTTGTCTCAATATTGTCGATAGCATCGACGACATAGGTAGGATTTCCGGCCAAAAGTCTCTCTCCATTCTCCTTATTCCAAAGCTCATTAGTAGCATCAATTTCAACCCAAGGCGCAACCTGCTCCAAATGCTTTCTCAAAGCCATAACTTTCGGAGTTCCAACATCCCCCAATGTAGCCACCGCATGTCTATTCAAGGAGGAAAGCGTAACCTGGTCAAAATCTACCAACTTGATCTTTCCAACACCGGATCGAACAAGCATAGTAGCAGCCCAGGATCCAACTCCTCCACAGCCAACTACTATCACGTATGCATCCCGAACCTTCTGTAGACCTTCGTCACCGAGGAAAACACGATTACGCGCAAGCTGCTCGAGAATCAAATCTATGTAGAAGAAGAAGCAAAACCAATTAGTATTGTCGCTTAGTAGACTGTCATAAGGTATGACGACATACCCTCATCCCAATCTCCTCTTCTTGCCTTTGCCGCAAGTTCCACATCGGGTTCAGTTTGTAGTTTCGAGGGGGTAGCAGGAGCACCGAATTCCGTCAACTTTAAGAAAGAAAGAAAGAAAGAACTCCAATTAGCTTTTATTCCTCAATCTTCCAACCAACTCAACAATCTTGCCAGCAGCAAAGCAAAGAAAAGAAAAGCTTACAGCAGTAGCCTCACTCCTCCTTCTATTAGTTCTCTTAATATCCTTCAATTTCTCCTGATGTCTAGCCGACTGAAACGCAAGAATACTAGATCCAACTACAACCCCAGATGCGACTGCTGTTAATATCAGCTGCGCTTTCTGCGACTGGAGGATATTGCTGAGTTCGAGTCCGCCTGATGACATCGTGTTGGTGGGGGTGGTGGGTGGGTGGGGGGAGGGGAGCGAGGTTCGTGACTTCGTCGCTTCGTTCGTCGCTTCGTCGGAGGGGAGGTAGGTGGGGGGGGTAAGGCGCGCCGCAACTTCTAAAAGTTCCGGAACGTTACAAGTGGCGACGTTTTTGCCAGGGTTGGTGGGGTTAGAAACTTGGTGGGGTTAGTTAGTGTTAGCGCTGAACATGGGCTTTCACTCGGACTTATCGACTCGGAAATGTCTTATATATATAGAGGCAACCATACTCTATACTATATGTAGATAAACTGTAAATCATAAATCATAAAACTAATAAGCTACATGAATTAACAACTTGGCTCTAGAATATATATATGAACGCCATTTTTTTTTGAAAAGAAGATAGTAAGTAGACCGTAGTATGTATCAAAAAAAAACACACAATAATAATAATAATAATAATCAGCACATCCGCCGGCCTTCGAAATCAAAGGCGAATTGGTTTAAGGTTATCTATACATGACGTCTCCCATACCCGTATCCAGCTTGAATAAGTTTCAACACCCAAAACCTTTCTATCCCCCCTTCTCTATACTCCTACTCCTACTCCTACTCCTACTCCTACTCCTACTCCTACTCCCACTCCTACTCCCACTCCTACTCCCACTCCTACTCCCACTCCTACTCCCATTCCCATTCCCACTCCTACTCCACAATCCACAATCCACAATCCACAATCCACAATCCACATATGTATATGTATATGTACCGTTAATAAACTTCATCTTCAACAAGCTACACCGCTACACCGCTATTCATATCCCATTATTCCTATGCTATATCCAACTTCCTTTTCATATTTCTCAACCCAAACCAACCCAACCCAAACCAAACCAAACCAAACCAAAATGTCTCAAACCATCACTCTATGGGGGGGATAGAACAAGCCCAAATATCAATAGCAATAGCAATAGAAAAAAAACAATTTATGTGGGGTTTGTGGTCCGTTTCGTTGCTATGGGGAGTCCACTTATTTATAATAGAATTCTAGTAGTAGTAGATTAAGTATTGAGATTTAGATTTAGATTTAGATTTAGAGGTTTCAGTTTCCCCTATTCCCCATTAATCTCAACGAAATCACAAAGAAATCACACCCCATCAACTACAATCACAAAGAAATCACAAAGAAATCACTCCCATCAATCTCAAAGAAATCACCCATCATCACCCATCACCCCATCAATCACACCCCATCAATCTCAAAACTCCTTTCTTCAAAAACTTTATATATATAATTCATGAAGCACATTTTTATTCCATATCCCCGCTGCCACTGCCCCCGCTGCCACTGCCCCCGCTGCCACTGCCCCCGCTGCCCCCGCTGCTGTAGCTGTAGCTACATAGTGATATCCCCAGCCCTACATAATTCCGGACCTGCCAAAACGAAAGAAAACGAAAAGAAATGAAAGAAACGAAAGAAACGAAAGAAAACGAAAGATAAAAGACAAGAGAAACATCAAGAAAAAAGGAATAACAGGAAAAGAGAAAGAAACAAGAAATAGCAGGAAAAGAGGAAAGATAAAAGATAAAAGATAAAAGGAATAAAAGAATAAAAGAAGATAAAGAATAAAAGAAGAAAGAAATAAGAAATAGCAGGAAAAGAAAAGAAAACAGAGGAATCCAAGAATCCAGGAATCCAGGAATTCACCATAGTAATAGTAATAGTAACAGTAATAGTAATAGTAAATTCCCGTCAAGAAAGCTGGAAGTAAAAAGTAATGAATAAAAGAATCAAGAATCAAGAATCAAGAAGCAGGAACAAAAAAAAAACCAGAAAAAAAAGACCAGAAAAAAAAGCGAAGAAAGCCGAAAAAAAAAAGAAGTAGAAATAGAAGTAGAAGTATAAAAAAAAACAGGTATAATCATTGCTCATAAGCTATTTAGTTTTGTTTAGTTTAGTTTGGATTGGTTTGGTTTTGGGTAGGGTAGGGGTAGAAAAAGAAAAACAAAACAATAGATAGATAGAATAAGCAGGATAGGATAGGAATTGACCGGGTAAGAAAATCCAAATAAACAAACAAACAATACAAGTGTATGTAGTGTAGTGTAGAAAAGCATGATAGACTGTCCACCCGACTCAACTGAGGTATTGTCCGATTGACCATCCATCCATCCGACTCTCTGTCTGTCTGTCCGTTTGGCCGTCCGTTCCATCGCATAATCTATACACGCAACCACACAACCACGCAACCACACTACCACGCTACCACACTACCACACTACAAAAAAAAAATTCAACGTATTCGCAAAAGTCACATACAATAATATGTAGTATAACCTTTTTTTTGCGAAAAAAAACGCATCCCAAGCCAAATCCCAAGCCAAATCCAAAATCCAAATCCACCAAAAAAAAAAAAAAAAAAAAAGCCCCCTGCCGCCCAACCAATCAACCCAACCCAGCAACCAAAAATATCTACCCCTATTAAATAATCCCAATCATAATCCCATTCCATTCCTTTCCATTCCAAGTTTCCAGTTTTCCGGTATAAAAACCTTGATATAATAGAAAAGTGTGGTAATAGATTATAACAAGATTAAATAATTCGAAGGCGCAATACCAGTTTCACCATTCTGTTTCCTTGCCTGCCACCATCTTCCGGAAACATCCGAAACCTCCAAAATTTCATGTTTCGCAAACGAAATCTCATTGACATCTTCGGGGTTGGCATCGTAGCTGTAAATCGCCTTTGCGCGGTAGGGGTATTCTGTTGGGGCGGCGACTTCGGGCTCGACCATAGCTTGGGCGCCTGGCTGGGGAGTACCGGAGGGTCCGGGAGTTGGGGTCTGAAGCGAGGGGGTGTTAGTTACATCTTCTTCTTTTTTTTTGTGCAAATTAATATGGTGATTGAAGAAGGGGGGAACAAACAGGTGAGCTGGTCTCGAATCCGTTCAACTGAGCACTGGTGTACATTTGTGGGGCTTGGTGAGAGCTGGTGCTGGTGTGAGGTCGGTCAAGTCCATAGCCGCTCTTGTCTTTGTGCATGGCGAAGGAATCATGGTAGGAGTTTCCGAGAGAGTCGACAGTAGAACCAAAGTAGAAGATCCAGATACACTGAGAGGTGAAACTAATGTTAGAAAAAAGAAACAGGTAGCGATAGTAATTTTGGCTGAGAAATGTACCTGGATAATGGAAAGCAAAATGTGACCAGCACCTGCTGCCTCCATCGTTGCTTCTAAGGAGTAGACAAAAGTGTTTGCGGCGGAGCAAGTAAGGACGACTCCTGCAGCGAGAAAGCCGACAATCTACGCGAGGGGAATCAGCAGAGCTTCGCGACAAACAAACGAGCTGAGCATACCGCGACATGGTACTTGTAGACCTGATCTTTGGCGATAACGATAGCTACCAAAAGAATGCAAAAGAGCTCAAAGGTAATTGTCCACCACGCAAACTTCGGGTAGTCCTTAATCTTCGGGTTCGAGTCGGATAGAGCTTGCGACACGAAGGCTATTAACCAGGCTATCTGTATTGGCGATACACATCGTCATGGTTAGCATACTGTTTCTCTCGCTTCGTTGTTTCGGTTGAAAGGGGCGGGCGGCGATTTGCGGTTCGCGGGGAACGAAATAGCAGCAGCAGCAGTAGTAGCAGCAGCAGCGACAGCAGCGACAGCAGCAATAGCAGTAGTAGAAGCGCTCACAATTGATATCGACACCGTCGCAAGACTGAAAGGATCGCCAACGATATTTCCAAAGTCGAATCCACCAGAACTTCCATAGGGCCTGCCCCGCAACATTGATGGATCCTGCCCGTGCATGTTTCGTTTCGTTTCGTATTTGGAAGATTTGTTGTTTTTTTGTTTTTGTTTTTGTTTTGTGTAGTAGTATTGGTTGTAGTGGTAGTACGGTTTTTTTTTTTTGCTTTAAACACCACCAGCCAGCTCCAAAAAAAAATACCGAGTGGTTTTTGTTACTGTGCAAAAATTTGGTCGGATAGTTGAAGAAAGGTACGTGATCAGATCAGGAACGAGCGTGTGATTGCAGTAGCAAGAGTGAAGCGAGTGAAGCGAGTGGATGGGGCCGGGGGTGTGGGGCGCGTTTGGATGGGCTTTGCGATGAGGCGGGTTGACGACGAGTGGACGACTCCTGCCTCCAGCTCCTTGGTGTAGCGGCTGAGGAAACGGAAGAGAGACAGGAACAGCAGCGTCGGGGGGGGGGGGGGAGGCGGGTTTCGAGGGTAGATTAGATTTAGGATTGGATGGGGGAGCGAATAATTAGTTCAGGCGCAAGTATGTAACCAGGCGAAGCAGGGGGGGGGGGAGGGCACACGCCGATCTGAATGGGGAGGGGTGGATGGGAGATCGTGGGAAGAGGGGGGGATACGAGTGGACAGTGAGAGGGGGTGGGAAGTGAAATTGGAAGAAATGAGTTCGGTTTTGGATTGTAGCGACAGCAGCAGCAGCACAGCAGCAAACAAGTAAAGGCAGAGATCGGCGTGTAAATGAGGGCTTCAAGGAGAACCTGACAGGGTCGGATTGATTACATAGGTATTGAATGCTGATTAAGGGTATTGAATGTTTATTAACTATTGATGCTTTTGGATATTTTGTAGATTATATTTCATGCTTACACGTACAAATATCGAACTCCCGATCGCTGTCATCAAACATCACATTCACTGCGCCCACTAATCCGCCTTCAGATGCAGTCAATCACCCAAAGAAACGCAGTGATATTTGTACTCACATCGATCCAGGAAAATTCGAATGCCGATCCTTTTTTTCACGACAGTTCCTCATACATAGGTGGATTTTTGACAGGGTGCAAGGATACACTTTTTACCCCTGAAGCAAGAAAAAAAAAATTCATAATGTAATTACTCAATAGCAAGTACACGCTCTCTGCTTTCCTTTCTGGATCAAAAATTATGAAATGTGCCTTGAGGACAGTGTCTAGGTGTCGACAAGTTAACCAGTGACCAGTCCGGTACCTTGCGTACGGATACTTGTACTTGCGATGTCTTTGGAAGATGATGCAAGCCATCAAGTGATGGTGTGCACTGACTAGCTTGCTAAGTGCTTTCTTCTAGCTTGCACGCAGCAGGCAGCACGCAGCACGACCGCTTCGAAAGTAGCTTGCTTGCTGCTTACATACGCGCCTAACAAAATGAAATAATAACCGGTTCTTGAAAGTTCACCATAGCACCGTACATACGCATTTCTGAGGCACTGTTCAAATCAAATCAAATAACAAAATAACAAAATAACAACCAGCCTCTGCATATTCCATGGTCATAGCTACCTACATAAATCGAACAACACACGAAATTCCGAAAGAAATTCAAATGGAATTCAAATGGAATAGAATAATTACCGGAGATACTGAAGAGGAGGTTGAGTACGTATATGATTATACGGTATATAATAATTAAAGAAATGGGCGTCCGTAGTCCGAGTACATATAATGGTATATGCCCACCACCATACGTCGTGTTTGTCTTTTTCACTGCACCGTACAGGTCCGTATTGAATTGCTTTACTTTCTTTGCACCTTATATATTCTTGCACCTACTTAGTTCCTTGGTTCTCTGACAATCTTCTCTTCTCTTACCTCTTACATACAGTAGCTCTCTTCTCTTCTCTTCTCTTCTCTTCTCGTATCCTCTTGTATCCTCTTGTATCTAACAGCACAGCGCAGCACAGCACAGACAGAAGACCTTAACAAAAACCTACGACTGTACGTACATATGTAGCACCATAATCATCTGCTGTCACCTACACCTATGTAGGTACAAGCCGTAGCTTGGCAAAGCCCGCAAAGCCCGCAAAGCCCGCAAAGCCCGCACAGCCCGCAAAGCCCGCACAGCAGACCTAGAATTTCAACTTCCATCGCACCTGTATCTGTATCTGTGTCTGTGTGTTAACGTTACATACATACAAGAAACACAACCACTGTAACGCCTTTATATGGTGATCGGCCGAGAAAGGAATTGTGAAAAATAGATAATAGATAATACATAGATAATAGATAATAAGATAATAGATAATGGATAATAAGATAATATATCGGTAATCTATAGGAATCGGAATCGGGATTGGATGATGTCGGGATTGAAACAATGAACCTATGAGACGATGGTTTCGGTAATGATTTTTTTTTTTTTTTTTTTGTTTTTGGTTGGGTATGTATGTATGTATGTATATATAGCGATATCATAGCGATATCATAGCGATAGCGATAGTGATAGTGATGGTGATGGTGATAGCGATAGTGATAGTGATGAATTCGGTATGATATGATATGGTATGGTATGATATGGCATGACGCGGTGCAGTGCAGTACTAGGAATAATTAAGTTCACTCGATTCGACTTAACTCAACCCAAATCAACTCAACTCAACTCAAATCAACTCAACCCAAGCCATTCGCACCATCTCATCATCTCATCTGGGCATACATCAAACTCAACATCATCTAGAATACGAAAACTTGAGGTAAAAAAAAAATAAAAACAAAAAACAAAAACAAAAAAATAAAGAAATAAAAGTAACTTGAGAAAATCAGAAGATGGGAAAATAAGGAAATAAGGACCGAATCAAAGACGAGTGAGAGATAGTGATGGTGATAGATAGTGATAGATGGTGATAGATCATGAGTTGGTGGTACGAGGTTCTGGACAAAAGTGACCGTCACTTTTCTGTGCTAAGCGCCGGGCGGGGTGACGATGACTTTTGTCCAGAACCTCGTACGTATTATACCGGGGGGGGGGGGGGGGGGGGGGTTATTATCAGGAGTTGCAATTTGGTAGAGATTATGAAGACGGTGGGGTGAGTGGTAAGGATTGATGATGGGTAGTGATAGTTACTGGTGATGACTGGTGATGACTGGTGATATGGTGAGTCGTTATGGTGAGTCGTTATGGTGATAGTGAGTGGTGATAGCAACGAGTGGGTAGCTAACCATCATTACCTACATGTACAGTTGATCGCAATTTCAATTTATCACTGTCAATCCATGCATAACGCATTGTAAGTGATGACTGGTAGTAAATCGGATTTTTTCTTGCATCTGAATTCTGCTTCATTGTTTTCTGTTAGATTTGCATGATATATCCATTCAAATTCCAATGACGAAAAATAGCACCTGCCACCTGGTACATACTAGTGATTACCTTGGTTAAATACCCCCTTATCAATATTCTAACTTAACCTAATTAATATGACCAAAAACTTTATAATCTTTTTATTGCTTGATCTTAAACTAAGATTTTGTTTTGCTTAAAGTTAAGTCTTACTTCTTGATACCTGACATTCCGGGTCCTTGTACCAACTTATTGTCAATCTTACGGATGTTATGATTTCTTGAATCTGCTTCTAAAACAAATATTGTGGTCGTTTTAAGAATCGGGATTGTAATACTGTAGAATCATGGAATTTTGAAAATGAGAGTGAGGTTGGTTGGCTTGATTCTTGAGTCTCGAGTTAGGTTAAGGTATATGAGATTTGGGGATTTGGAAATTTGGAGTTCCTGTGACTCTATGAGCTTTGGTTGTTGTCTTTGCCTTGTTCATAGCTCTGGAAGAGACAGCAGGATGTGATATAATCAGGATTATCTATGAACACTATAAGATTTTCCCTGGGATGTTGATGGATAATGCGGCTTTATAAGATGGATTGTTGATGGTGTATACTTGGCTTTGGTAATGGAGTTTTTTGCTGCGAGCCTGTGGGCCTGTGTGTTTCTTGGGGGTTTGGTTGAGATGTAAATCATGAATGTAAATAGAGAGGGAATACCGAGAATATAATTCTTAGTCATCTTCCTTTTTCTCTGGTTTATGGGTTAACTCTCAAATGGCAGTTGAATTGACTGGAAATATTGTACAATCACACATAGGGAACCATTCACCACATCTCCTCTATAAAGTGCGCAAAGCATGGAGGTTCAATGAATTCTACATTGGCATTTCTGCTATGAGTTCATGTACTTGGCTGAGAATTTGAGATAGAGATTAAAGTATCAATTTGCTGTGAAACGAAATTGTGAAGAAACAATCCGAAATTTCTGTTTGTAATTTCAGATGATTCGAGTCTTTGAGATAGCGCCCTCTTTTTGCGTGAGTACGGTTTGGAACTGGTTATGGTATCTGTATTGGATGGGGAGTAGTACTTTATAGATGGAATGCCGTGGTTTGCTCAAGAAATGCTACTTGTTGGATGATTTTGTTGGATTCTTATTTGTTGGTTATAAGGTTATAGGAAATATGGCTGGTCAAAGCGATAGCTGTAGAGTAGAGAGAAAACATCTTGTTCTCACATTGTCGTGTTGGAATTCGTTGATCCAAAAACCTTTGCAATTGGTATCTTTAGGCATCTTATTGTCAGAAGAAATACAACGAGACTGAGCAAAGCTTTGTAGAATCGTGCTCGCATATGAAGAGCAGAAGCTTAAAGATGCCATAGAAAATTGTTTCAAGCTAGTTCTTATTCGCATCGCGGTACGCGACCTCAAAATCGGAAGCTGTGTCGCGGTTGACGATGAAGCCCAAAGCGAAAATGCACAAGTCCAGAGTTTACCGCTATGATCATTGTGACAAACGCCGGCACCGAAGTGCGCGTGAAAATACAGCGACAACCCAGGTTGGAAGAACAAAATGATGGCCCCCAATTTCCTGGTGATTCGAACAAATTGGGCTGTAATGTAGGTAATTTCGCACTGCGATGCACCGATAAACGGTTGCGCGCATGGCTTGGGAAAAAGGGATTTTGATGTTGCATGGGCAATGGCATAATCAATTCGATCTTATCGGGCTTTATCTGGTTAGCATCGTACTGGTTACCGTTCATTTTGGTGGGGCGCACAAATCCACACGTGATTTAGTGTTGTGACTGCTTTTACTTGAATCGCACGGGGAAATTGAGCCTCACCCTGGCGATTGCGCTGCGATTCTGACAACGACCGAGCTCGTGAACCGCCAAACGACGACAACACCCAACTAACGACCCTCCTACACGCCGTTTAGTTCAACATGAAGTGTACGTTTCTCTCGAAATAATCGACGATTTCGGCTCGGCTCGACTTGTCTACAATCGAAATTACGCACGATTTGGGTTCGATTCGGCAGGATGAGTGGAGTTGAAAGAATCGTCGATTTTGGTTCAGTTACGATGGGCGAGTGCTGACTTGCTTTTGCTCAGTCCTCAAGAACGGTCGGGTTGCCATCATCACCCGCGGTAGATACGCCGGAAAGAAGGTCGTCATCGTCAAGGGTTAGTCTACTCTACGCGCTCGTAAATTCGGTTTTCGCGATTTTCCTGGATTCGATCTAATTCCGGTTCTACAGTCATGGACGATGGCTCCAAGGCCCACCCCTTCGGACACGCTCTCGTCACCGGTGTCGAGCGTTACCCCTCCAAGGTCACCCGCCGCATGTCGAAGAACAAGGTCGCCAAGCGCTCCAAGGTCAAGCCTTTCATCAAGGTCATCAACTACAACCACTTGATGCCCACCCGTTACACTCTCGAGATGGAGAACCTCAAGGGTGTCATCTCCCAGGACACCTTCAAGGAGCCCACCCAGCGTGAGGACGCCAAGAAGACCATCAAGAAGTCTTTCGAGGAGAAGTACCAGGCCGGAAAGAACAAGTGGTTCTTCACTCGTACGTTACCACCAATTCAACCGGACTGAAAGTGTTTTCTAACGATTTTATAGCTCTCCGTTTCTAAATGCATTTCCTGTTTTTTTCCTTGGGGGTCTTTTCTTGGAGTGAATCGGTGTTTTCAAAAGTAAAATAGGAGCCTTCTTGAGAACACATGCTCTTGCCTATGTTGTGATTTTAGAATATGGTTTGTGATGCGGATTGAGTTAAAATCCCTCACTGTATCACACCAATGGAGTAATGGCGTCGGGTTTGGGACAAACAACGACATTTTGTTATATACCTGTGCACCAAAATCACACGCTGGGCCACCGCTCATTCCCGGCCGAGGGGGTTCACCTCTCGGTCAAAAGAAATACTGTCCGTTCAAGCATTTTGCAGGAATTTGTGATTTAAAGCCTTTCAAATGGCTGTTTTATGCGATTTTAGCTGTGGAAAAAGCTCATTTATAATGTCCTGAATTATTGCACCCGCAGCTCTATAACAAGCTGTTTCGGCCATCCAAAGCTCCCAGAAAGCTCCCCTCGAACGCGCCGGCGCGTTCTGCAATTTGTAGGCCGAATTTCGACTCCACTGCTCTAAAAAAATCCCATCTCATTTTGAAGCTCACGACAGGCCCATTTGCTTGCACAGTTAACCAAAATAACAGCTGTAAAACAACGCTGTAAATAAGCTGCCATGAACCAAACTAGCCCTAAACCCTATTGTACTCACGCAAGCTTTATCTGGTAGTTTTTGCTTCCTTTTTTTTATTCGCATTGTCATCTATCATCAATACAATTTTATCGTTCCATACCATACCATTTGACGTATCATATTCACAGCATCGCTCCGTTTTTACCTACACTAAATGGTTGATGCTAATCCGGATTTATGGTATCCATCCCCCATTCGCAGATTGGAATACAGTAGCTGAATACTAGAGTTATACTTAACTATACTGTTTTAGAAGTAATCAAAGCTATGTCCCGAGCCAAGTGGCTAGTATTAACACTTCATATGAAGCCGGGGCAAACCAAAAGATAAAATAAAAGCCAGAGATCCAGTACACACAGCTGGGATTTTTATTCGTATCATCCATTTTGTACTATATAAATCACACATGTGCCCTGTGAACAGTAACCATAAAGCTCGAGCTATGGTACCTGGGATTCTCCGTTATCCCTTGAGTCCTCTGAGCTTGGACTTGGTTGAACTTTCGGTTAAATTTTACACTGCGTTGAAACAATAAACAAAACCACGGCTCAAAATAAAAAAAAATATAAGAAACCTCGAAAGTTTTAAACGTCCTCATGGATAAATCATAAATATCTTGTAACATTAACCTCGTCGACTTTTGGGGCTGGAATATTCTTGGGATATCGGGAAATGAGCTATGCTATTTTTCTTTTTGAACCCTGGAAGTATTTGTTGCGGAATTTATGGATAGGACTTGATATATTGGTATCTTGGTATCTTGGTATCTCGGTATCTTGATACCTTGATACCTTTATACCGCCCTCCCTTCGTTCCTATTTATACTCCATTATAGTATTCCTCCTCGAGCTTATAGGTTCGCTTCGTAATCCTTCCAATCTCCTTTTGGCCGCTGGGAAATTGTTACTGGGGTTGGTTGGTTGGTTGGGTGGGGGGTTAGTTATTTTGAGGTGTTTGGGGAGAATTTTTATCTTATTTCGTTTTTTTTTTTTGGAAAGCAGGTTAGGATGTGGATTTTAGTTTAGTGCTGGGGTAATTCGGACTTTTTGGGAATATTTTCTTGGATTTGGGGGA
Source organism: Pyronema omphalodes (assembly GCA_024516155.1). NCBI lineage: Eukaryota > Fungi > Ascomycota > Pezizomycetes > Pezizales > Pyronemataceae > Pyronema > Pyronema omphalodes. Next base: position 572,678 of record JAJJXM010000015.1, on the reverse strand, counting down.
ATTGATGATAGGACAGGACTATGGGATAGTCGGTGGTATCTGGGTCTGTATAATTGGATGTACAGTGTTTGGTGGAGAGCTGATGCTTTGTTTTGTGGCGGCTTGGGAATGCGTGTGTGCGCCTTTACTGTCGTTGTGGCGGTTTTTATTGGGTGCGGTATCTTCTAATACCTGTTGTTATAGATATCGGTATTCAATTGGAAATTGTGACGGAGTTTGTAAGGGTTTTCGGTGATTGATATGACAATTTCATTGAATAAAGAGGGATATGTAGAGGTAGAGGTGATTAGGATAGGATTTCGAATGTGTATAATTATGTCGACTTATATCAATCGAATCATCATAGACCGGAATAAAAGAATCTATCGACGACTGTTATAATTATTTTATTCCAAAAATCACCTCAAGTGGAGAGAGAATAAAATTACCAGAACAGAATTTCCAATGTGCGGAATCATGGTTACCGGTTCGATGTGCAGTCGGCTCCTTTGTTGATACTCCCACAACTGCTACTGAAACGGGATATGTATGTACCATTGTACCAAGTCAACTGATCATTAAATACCCCGTGTAGAATTTAAAAATAATTGGTTAATATTGTGTTACTGAAGTGAGAGAGCGCGTAAATTATGAAATTAAGGATTGTGGGGATTTATTCGGTATTGTTTCTTGAATTGGATATGTGATTGTATTCACTTGCGGGGTATGATTCATGTGATTGCTGATGTATTTTATTCCCCCTTTTTTTTGCGTTTATTGATGAAGAATGGATATTGATTACTTATGATAGAATACTAGGTAGAATTTGCTGTCACCATGCTTGTTGATATGTCACCGGATTTCCCATCAAGAAACGCAAAACCCAAAAGCTTCAAACAAAAGCCAGAGCCAGCCACAAGACTAATCAAATATTGTTCAGTATCAAATAAACCCCAAAACCCCCAACTCTATGGTAATTTTTATCAAGACCGTAACCACGCACCGAAAACATAGTGATACCCCATGACTAACAAACCCCTCTACCCCCGTCCGGAAGCTAACCCCAAGTAACTAGTCCCCATCACCTCACGCCCAAAATAAAGCTAATCCAAACCCATCTAGCGTGTTTCTGCACCCTCGAAATTCTTTAGCCCATCTAACGAACTTTCTCAGCCTACACCCCACCACCGCCGCTGCTTGCTACGTCTACAAACGACCGCGTCGTCACCTACTGTACTGTGCTGTGCGATTGATCCACTTTCGAGTCTTGACTGGAACCGAAACCGACGAACCGATCTTCGATTTCCAACTTTCAGGCTTCAGGCTTCAGGCTTCAGGCTTCAACTTCGACCTCGACCTTCAGGCCTTGGGCTTCAACCTCAGGTCCTACTCCCCAGGCGACTTCTAACCCTCGACACCGACACCGATACCGACACCGGCCCCAGCTCCGGCTTCCAACCAACCCACAATGTCCTCCTCCATGCGCAACGCGATCCAGCGTCGCAACCACAAAGAGCGATCGCAGCCCTACGAACGCAGCAAATGGGGACTTTTAGAAAAGCGCAAAGACTACCAACTACGATCACGGGACTTCAACGCCAAGAAGTTGAAAAAGGCTCAACTCAGCGCAATAGCAAAAGAGCGGAATCCCGATGAATTTTACCATGGGATGATTCATGCCAAGACAAGGGATGGAGGGATTAAAGTTACTGAGAGAGGTGATGGGAATCAGGAGTTGTCGGTTGAACAGGTTAAGTTGTTGAAAACTCAGGATGCTGGTTATGTTCGCCTCCAGGCAGAAATGGAAAGACGGAAAATTGAACAGTTGGAAAATAAATTGGTTTTTGCGGATGGGGAAGGGGTTAAGAGGAAACATACTGTGTTTGTGGAGTCGAAGGAACAGGCTAGGGATTTTGATACGGCGCAGTTCTTTGGAACTCATCAGGAACTGGTGGATAGGGCTTATAATAGACCGAGATTGGAACAGCTGGCTCAGGGAGGATTCGGGGAACAGCAGAAGATTAAGGGCGAGGATGAGGCGGATGCAGAGTGGAGAAGAAAGGAGGACAAGAAAGAGAGAGTTGCTATGGCTAGAGGAAGAGAACAGGCCTACAAGGAACTTGAGGCGAGGATGAAGAGAGAGAAGGATCTTCTTGAGACGGATAGAGCTTTGGAGTTGCAACGCGCAAAAATGGGTAAAGGTGCGGCGACGAAGAGTAATAAGTGGGCAAAGACTAGAAAGAGGTAGATGACTGTGTCATAGAAATAGGACTGTGTCATAGAAATAAGACTGTGTCATGGAGATAGGGCTTTATGAAGGAAATAAGACACTAAAGAAAGGAATGGCGTTAGGGAAAAAAATTGATATTGGCATCAAAAAAGTTTGGGTTTTACATAATGATGGGTGTTTTTTTTGTACATATGAAATACATGCGCGTTCATGGGATTATTTGATCTAACAAGTAAAGTCTCCATGCAATTTCCTCATCCCTTGAATTTGTAACCAAAAAAAACCTTTTGACGTTTCCCCTCAATTGTTCGATACATTTTTATGGCATGCACATATGTACATAGGTGGAAAGTATTGTAGTTTGTGTCATGATGACTTAATATATCAGCTGCTTCTACAATATATAAACACCTAACCAACGCCAGGATAATCGGCATTCAAAGTGACTGTTACTGACGAATTCCAATCTTAATTACTTTTTTTTATTTTTATTTTTTTAAAGAACGATCACATTTCTTTCTCGTTGAACTTATACTCCCCCACACTACTCATCTATATCAATAAATGAAGGAGGAGGAGGAGGCAATAGTCGAGAGGAGGAGGAAGTAGTAGCGAGGAGGAGGGAGTAGTAGCGAGGAGGAAATAGGGAATATCATGGGATTTTGGTGCTGGGGGGGGGGGGGGGGGTGGGTGGGTGGGGATGAAACTGGTGAAAAGGATGATATGTAAATATATTATAGGGAAGAGGATAGGAAGAGAATCGGAAGAGAATAAAGTAGGATGGGGTGTTCTGGGGTGTTGTGAAAGGTGGATGTAAGGAGAATAAGGAGTATAAGATGTATAAGATATATGATATATGATGTGATGATGCCCTAATTCATTGCAAATTACTATCCAAGACCTGAGAACTAAAAATCAAGAATCAATATCCATGTTTTTTTTTTTTCTTTCCATTTTTTTTTGAAAATTAAGAATAAAGAGAAAAATAGAACACAATTGTTATCATCATCATTATGCATGATCATTATCCACACCACAACAACCAATCCACACCAATCCACACCAATCCACACCAATCCACACCAATCCACACCACAACACCACACCACCACCACAACACCACCAAAACATATCAAAAAGCACAGCACACATAATTCCCATTAAACATCTATATCTTTTTATTTTTATTTTTCTTTCTAAGCCATATCTTCAACCTCATATATCTCCAACTTTAAAACTTCAAACTTATAAGATAAAAAAATCCCATTTATAAAATTCTTCATAAACATTACTTTGCGATATTTTTTTTTTTCAGATCTTGAATCTAAGCCGGGTTTGTCCCCTCTCTCTCTTCCTCCACCTCCTACTGCTACTGCTACTTCTACTACCCAAGGCTCTACCTCCACCCGCCGTAGCCCATCCACCACCCACCGCCCCCAACCTACAAACCCCGTTTATATCCACATGAATTATCACTTTAATTTATATTGCGCTAGAAAACAAAAACAAAAAAAAAAGACAAAAAAACAGAGAAAAAAAAACAGAAAAAAAAAACAAAAACAACAAAAGTCTTCCTCTTAATATCATGCAAAGTAACTGTAGTTTATACTTACGTTTCATCATACGATACGTTTTTCCTGGATAGGATTCATGATCTATCTTTCAGTTGGGTTGAGCTGGGGTTGGAATGGCTTTCCTCCTCTAGCCGTTATCACCTCACTCACTCCGTTCGCTCGCTCACTTGCTCACTCGCTCGCCCGTCTATTTTCCTCTTGCTCTAGATATCAAATACTCCTAGTACTTTCCATCCCAACCCTGAGCATTACCGGTAGGTTTCTTCATAGCACTAGTACCGATAGCACTAGGCTTAGGCGGAATAGCGGGTTGACCAAAGCTCTCCCAAAAGTCCTCATGTTCCGGGTCAGGACCTTTCTTAGCGGCACCAGTACCAGTAGAAGATCCAGAGGGAGCACCCTCTACGAACCTCGAGAATCCTTCATACCCAGTCTTAGCAACACCCTGTAGCTGCTGGGTAGCAGTCTTTGTAATCTCCGCCTCTGCAAGTTTCTGTGCAGTGGGTTTAATCACTTGTTCATTTGCAATTTGTGCAGCACGAGTAGCGGTGCTGGTGAAGAATCCCCAGCCTTTTGTTAATGCTCCTATTGGGTCCGCGGCGATATCTTCAAGGCCCATTCCGTTACTCTGGGATGAAGGAGCGGGAGTAGATCCGAAGCCTCCGTATTTTCCTCCCTGGCTGGGAGGTAGGTGGTCGGGTCGGGATTCGTTGGCGTTTCCCAGACGTTGGAAGTAGGCTTCGTTGCGCTCTTTTTGGGACATTTCTGGGTTGGCGGAAATGGGGCGTTGAGAAGGGGGTTGAACGGGTTTTTTGGGACGTTCGGATTTCACCCAGGGACGCCCTTCGACGTCGGCAGTGAGCTATGCGGTGTTAGTAACCACCTACAATATGCGAAGAGCTGAAGATACCTTCTCTTTGTAGTCCTCGGCAAAGTCGGAGGAGTACCGCTCGCTAATAGTCATGCCCTCGTAGAACTCGGGTTGCGACTCGAACCATTCTTTGAGCTTGTTGTTGCCGCCTTTTTCCATGCGCTGGATTTCTTCGTTCTTGAAGCTGTCCATGGTCACGGAACGGACGAAGGAGATGTGGACACCTAGGCCACTGGAGGGTTATTAGCTAGCTGTTGCAAAGCATCGTGAGGCGCAATAAGCTGTGGAAAATTGTAGGAAATCGTGGTGGTATATAGTAAAGTATAACTGGGTGGGGAAGTGGTGGAAGGTGGCTCGTGCGCCCGGGAGGGAGAGAGGTACCGATGAACTCCAGCACAGCTCAAGCAGATAAAGATCTATTCCAGTTAGACCTTCACTGTAAAACTGGGCAGCCAAAACTTGCCCCGAACTTTGGAGAAGCCCATTGAGGAACAGGAGCTGCACAGTCAGCGCAGAGATTGTTTCCATCGCGTTTTTGAATCTCGAGGAGCTTTCGGCGCGGGTCAGTCACGTTGCTCTTTCAGGGGGACAGGGAAAAGAACGGAGGTGTTTTAAGTACCTTCCGGCGCGTGTCCGGATCGATTTCCCAGCTCTTACTCATGATGTTGATTTGTTTAGAGTTGCAGAGCAAAGAATGAAGGTAGACTTCGGGAAGAAAATGAGCTGTGGTGGTAGTATGACGAGTCGGTGGTTTGGGAAACTACGAAAGGAGTTGCGTTGCCCTCGCTGCTCGCATGCCCTTGACCTGTGGAGCTTTGGCGCGAATCGAATCGCCGTAGAACATGCGCAGCCCTTCCTTGCCACGGTTCAGATCATCGCTCAAGTGCCTTTCCAAAAACCCGGTCGATATCTACATACAAGCGGGGAATAATCATAAAAAGTTTCATTATCATACAAATATCTTCATCACCACCATTATTTATGGTCTCCATACAATCCGACAAGACTCATCAAAAACCCACTTCCAATAATTCCTCCACGAATAAGTACCCAATGTTGGTATTGATCAATCCCATCCTTAATCACCTCACCATTCACCTCCTCATCAACCTCTCCTCCAGCGCTTCCTCCCTGTAGTTTCATCGTCTGTGTAGATGTGATGCCATACTCCACCCCAGATAGCCGTAGCCGCTCAAGTGCGATACTAATGAGCACGGGCGCACTGGCGAACCACAAGTAAGGATGCTTTCCAGTTCTTGGAGAAAGGAACCAGGCAGTTGCGAGGGAAGTAGTAGCGATAAGCTCAAGGGGACGAGCGCTGCTACGAAGAAGGCCGAGCGCAACAGAGAAAGCTTTTTGAGCTTGGGCTGTAGGAACAAAAGCTTGTCAGTGACTTGTTTCTGAAGATCATTCAGGAAATATCAAAGGCGCAAAAGGCTCAACCAATTCAATGTACTGTATCCCGCTTCGCCGAAGAGCTCCGAACGCCCCAAGGATATCCCCAGACAAACAATTGAACTGCAGAAAAACAGAGAAATAACCTACTCGGTGAACCCAATGACAAAATAGCCTTCAGTGTCTGCGTGGAAAAGTTGAGATGCACTCCCGTGAGGATTCCCAAGCAAGCCGTTCCACCAATTTTGAGGGCAACAATAGTTTTATCCATGATGAGACAGAGATAGATATAAAGAAAGTTCGATTATGTATTGAAACGGGGCAAAGCGAAGTAAAGCGAAGTAAAGCGAAGTATAGCGAAGCGCAGCGAAACGACGTGTATCAAAGATCAAATTTCGAATCTCGAGGCGAAGTGAAGAGCAGCGAAGCAAAGAGAAACGAAGCGAAAATCGGCCAGCAACGATGAAGAACCAAGAAGTTCGGTAGCGAGATGAAGCCAGCCAACAAGCCAACAAGCAAGCAGCTTTCCTTGAGTCCTTTTTGGGTGGGGTGTGATGACGACACACAGCTTGTTGGTATGGTATGGTATGGTATGGTATGGAGCTGTTTCGGCCCAAGCCAACCCCACCTTTTAGCTTGTATCTCCTGTGATTTATCATATGTACAGTATCGAAAACTCTAGGCGATCGACTTCATGCCGTTTAAAATAACCTTCTCTCTCGTCTATGTATCGGATAAACTTCCCCAGTCATATCTCACCCCAATTTAATGGGTTCCTAGGTTCCTAGGTTCCTGATCGCTTATAATATCGTATCACAAACGATATACTGATGATGAAGCTGACTCGATCCATAACACGCGAGCCTTTACCGAGGCACGTGTCACATCAAAGATCGGATAAAGCAACGCGAGCTTTACCGATAACAGGCCAGCATAAGCTTACTATGTACCTCAGGCTCAGCTATAGGTATACTTTACCTTAAGCTCCCACATCAGCTCTACCACAGCAATTCTACAGCAACTCCAAATATCAACCCTCACCCCCTCAACAATCCTTACCAAACCCAGCTCACAATCAACTACCTCCTATCCCCTCCCACCCGCCGCTCAACATGGACTTCTCCCACACCCACTCCCCCTCCTGGGCTCCCAACCTATTCCTCAACAAAGTAGTCCTCTGCACAGGCGGCGCCGGTTCCATCTGCTCAGTACAAGTAGCAGCCCTCGTAAAGCTCGGCTGCAATGCAGTAATCACCGGACGTCGTCAAGATGTAACTCAAAAAGTTGCAGCGGAGATTCAGGCCCTGAGACAGGGTGCAAAGGTTATTGGTATTGCGGCGGATGTTAGGGATTATACGGCTATGGAAAATGCCGTCAAGAGGACGGTTCAGGAATTGGGGAGATTGGATTATTTAATGTGAGTTGCCTTTGGGTGGGGGGAACTGGGGAACTTGGGGAGCTTGGAGGGCTTGGGGAATCTGGGGAGCTTGGGTAGCTGGGGAGCTGGGGAAATTGGGAAACCTGGGGAGTTCGGGGAATTTCAGGATCTTAACCATGAGAATTGCTACTAACCGACCCCCAGCTGCGGAGCAGCCGGCAACTTCCTCGCAACCATATCCCAGCTCTCCAGCAACGCCTTCAAATCCGTACTCGACATCGACATCCTGGGATCCTTCCACGCGGTAAAAGCCAGTCTCCGCCATCTCAAAGCCAGTCGAGGTCGCATCATCTTCATCTCCGCAACCCTCCACTACACCGGCACACCCTACCAATCTCACGTGAGCGCAGCAAAAGCAGCCATCGACGCCCTCTCGCAATCTCTAGCCGTAGAACTCGGTCCCTTCGGCATAACCTCCAACGTTATAGCGCCAGGTCCCATAGCTGGTACTGAGGGTATGGCACGTCTTGCGAACCGGGAACAGTCTGAGGTTGTTAGAAGGGCTACGCCACTGCAGAGGTTTGGGAAGGCGTCCGAGATTGCAGATGCGACGGTTTATTTACTGGCTGATACGGGCAGCTTTGTTAATGGCGCGGTACTTGTCGTGGATGGTGGGAGTTGGCATAAGGCGGGGGGAACTTATGAACCTTATCCTGAAATCGTGCTGGGGGATGAGGTCGTTCAGGGTGTTAAGGGTATGAAGAGTAAATTGTAGGGTTTAGACGGGGGGTGGAATCGGATGGGTATCATGCTTAGATATGTTGTTGGTTATTAGATACCTGGTTTTCTTTGTCTATAGTTCGGAATAATGAAATCTTGAAATCTATATGGGATATGAAATCTCTTTATGCTCCCGCTCTCTGCTTCACCGGAAAGAATGCTTCAACTTGGTATTTACTATTAACCATATTAACAAAACCGGCTGGTAATAGATCCTTTGTGGTGTGCGGAAGATTTCCAATGGACTATCTCCTTGACCCTGTTCAAGCTTTCGGTCATCGTGAAAGCTGCTGATAGGCAGCTCAGGTACCACCGCTGATGGGCTCTGCTGCTCAAACCAATACCACGTTTCTCGGGTTGAAATAACCATCCACGAGATGATGGGTTCACATGTCAAAAGCAAAATAATCACGTCGAGTTGACTTGCCTCTACTGGATTACTTGGCGGGCGGTGCAGGTCCTACCGTGGTAGACATCAACACGCCCTCACTTTACGATAGGCACTTTACACGACAGCAGACTTGGAAAATAGGTGACATATGTTGTATTGATTGCACAAAGAACATTCGAAATGCAAACAAACGGAAAAAAAGGATGAGACCGTGCGCTACTTTTATTCCGCCAGACATATGCAGCTGAAGTCGAGAAATACTATATCCTCCCACAAATGCAAGAACAAATTACATCGTCATATAACTTCCTCCTAGAAACTCCCCAAATTAAAAAGAAAGAAAACTGACCCTGACCGAACAAAAAAAAAAGAGAAAGAAAAAAAAAAAACCACAAGGCATCAAACCAAGGCATCACATGGCGAGAAAAGAAATATATGACAATCAAGAGTATCATCATAATTATTTCATTCCTCATAGATCAACCCATTGAAAGAACCAGGTTCATAAGTAATACCCAGCAAAAACAGTAAACACGGCCTCATCTAATTTCATTCGTCGTAACAATCATCTCGGTTCGTCACATTAGAACCGCTTAAGCAGTAGTAGTAGCGAGAGTGGGAGCAGCAACAGGCTCAGCCTTGACGCTGGTCTGAGCCTCCTCAGTCTTCTCCTTATCCTCGTTCTCCTTGTCTTCACTGTCGGTAGTCTATTACTTGTCAGTTATGTCCAGCGGTATCAAATATAGAAGCAAACTTACATCGATGGCAACCTTGACGGCGATCTCGCGTCCCTCAACGACCTTTCCATTCATCTCCTCAACGGCCTTCTTCTGCATATCCTCAGAGCTGAGGTTAACAAATCCGAATCCACGTCCCTTGCGAGGCTCACCGCGAGCCTGAAGCTTGCGGACCATGTAGCGAGGGATGGGGCGGAGAGCAATCTTAGCAGACTCGGGCTGGTAGGCAGCAAAGAGTTCCTTGAGCTGTATAGAGGTCAGTACGCGTCAACTGCTGGGGGTCAGAAGATCTCACCTTCTCCTCGCTCAACTCGTAAGGAAGGTTGGCGACCATAATCTTGGTGGAGCTGGGAACTCCATTCTCGGGGGGACCACGCTTCTTCTTCTGGGCCTGGCCCTTGAATCCGGCAGCGTTGGCATCAGCCTGAGCAGCATCGGAAGACTCGGCCTTGACGTTGGTAGACTCAACGAGAGGGAGAGCCTGACCAGGAACGTTGGTAGGGGTAGTCTTCTCGTCTCCGGAAGCCTCAGCACGGTTGGAGTTACGCTAGATAAAGTGTCAGTTACAAACACAAAGATCTGACAGTTTAGATGCATACCTTGGCACCTCCACGGGCGGCACGTCCACGTCCACGTCCGCGGATTCCTCCACGTCCACGCTTGCTCTGTCCTGCTTGCTGGTTCTCTCCCTCGGCAGCGGGGGCCTCCTCGGTGGGAGCCTCCTTCTTGGCAGTGTGGGTGGAACCGGGCTTGCGAGCAAGCTGAACGCTAACCTTCCTCTCTTGTACCTCCTTTCCGCTCAACTCAGAGATGGCACGGTCGGCATCCTCCTTGGTGGTAAGGTCGACGAAGGCATATCCGACGGCACGACCAGTGCGGGGATTAGTGGGGATCGAGGTGGACTCACTGAACTAGGTTAGACTGAGCCAAAGTTAAGCTTAGACGGTGGAACTTACATAGAAAAGCCGCTGAAAAACTCCTTGAGCTGCTCATCGGTGGTAGAGTAGGCGAGATTACCGATATAAAGTCTGCGTCCTTCGGCAGCAGAGGCAGCGTGGGCAGCATCAGCCTCGGAGGTGTCCTTAGTCTCAGACTTGAGCGAAGTGTTCTTAACAGCTTCGGTGAGAGCTTCGACGGTAGCAGAAGCAGCAGCCTGAGCTTTCTCAACGGTGTTCTCAACAGTAGCGGAAACGGTTTCGGCGTTGGCGGACATGGTGATGGATTTCCTAAGGTGGGGGAAGCAAGTTAGTGGTTGACCTTTGAAGCTCCACACGGACTAGTAGTGGCCACCTCACAACAGAAACGGGTAACAACTTACTTGTGATTAAGGGGTCCTGAAAATGGAGTTCTGCCTGAGAGATTCTACTTTCTAACTGTTCCGAAAGGAAGGGTTAAGATAGAAAGAGGATGAAGTAGTTTGTCGGAAAAACACTGGTGTCGTGATGACGTTGAAGGAGCGTTTTTAGTGCGGTTGCCGGGTTTCGCTGTTGTTGAATAGAGGGGACAAGGGCTTTTCTTGTATTGACGAGGGTGGTAGAAGACGCACTTCTGGAGGTGTTGATTGTGGGCTCGATTAATTGTCTGTGTGGACGAGAGGTGATGAAGACAATGAGAAGAAGGAAGGAAGGAGGAAGCAGGGAGATAAAGTTAGGGGAGTCGCGGCGCTGCACCAGCCAAGCCAAGCAGCTGGGGGCGAAGGAAGCCGACAGACGATGACAGAAGCAGTAGAAACGATAACCGAATAGGAAATTTCCTGGGGTAAAACCAGGATTTGGCCGTTGCATTTTATTTTATTTCTATTTTATTATTATTTTTGGGGCCGCCCGCTTATTTCGCCTCCCGCAGAGTCTGGGACGTGGAGATAGAGCAGCGGAAACGACTTCTGGGCCGTCATCTGTGTGCCACTCACCAGCCTTCACTGCTGCTGCTACCTGGCTACCGGTTACAAGGTGGAACACAACATGGAGCACGAGCAGTTGCCGAGAGGTGCGGCGAAATTTCGATGGTAGTGCAGCGTAGAAGCAGCAAACTGATGTGTTGTTCTCTAGGTAGCCGCAGACAGCTCCCCATCTGGCGAGCAAGCTTTGTCCGTTGCCAGCGCTTGCTGCCGCTGGAGAGCATGGCCCGCTTTGTTGGTGCGAAGCGGAGGACGGCTCTACTCTTGGATATCCGTTGGTCGCATGCCTGCTTTTCCCGAAAAAGACAGATCTCGAAAAAAAAAAAAGTTTTTCGGAAACGGAAACCTTTTCATCTGATCTACTCTAGGCATCTCATACCTGCAGCTGTTCGATGAGGCAGACATCTCCGACCCCGCCTGGCTTGATTCGTGGACGATCAATTTTTCTTTGTTCAGGCACCGATTGTTCTGAGAAGGTGCAACCTCAAAAGAGCTCTTTGTAGCTCTGCTCCACCGGGGATAAATAAGCTCACGAGGTATCTCAATAGCTCCGAAATACGATGTCCCCGCAACCCGTCTCACCCGGTCCCAAGACAAGCTTGATCGACCGGATCTTTCCGCCGAGCCTCTTGCTGCAAGTGAGCTTTCGTCATGATGTCACTTGAACCAGAGTGCAGGGTCCCGGTGCAAGCTGCTGTACATTTTTCCTACGATGATTTTCCCCATTGTGTTTCGTGATGTCAGCTCACGGAGCCGTTAAACTAGCCGGTAAGCTGGTAGCATCATGAAGTAATACATTTCACAAGCTTCCCGGGAGCCTTAACTACACGCACGTTTGATGTCATCTATGAGTCTTCAATGATCACGATTCACAGCAGCTTTATTTTGACTCACCGAGCTCCTTTTGTCCCGATTTTATCACCTCAATCCCTCCCGCCCAAGATGAGAATCAAGCTAGTGATCCAAGCTCTGAGGTTTGACAGCAACGGGCGCTTCTGAAAGAAAGTTGCCGGCGATGTAATGCACATGTGTACGCCACAGTGGGGTAAATGGGATCCAATTTATTTTCCAGAGCTACACTGCTTCGAGAAGGATCCCGTATTTGGACACAAGGTAGATCCGGTGTTCTGTCATGTTGTATCACCGCGCGGGGCTTTTTCTTCCATACAGCAGGAAATGCCAAGACGAATGCCTACAACGAACCACCGAATGTCTTTGGATGATTATAGTTGAAATCGGCCATCATATGGTTCTTAATCCTTTACATTCCCTAGATAACTTCCGAAGTTATGGATGTGCTGTTGCCGTCTGCAAATTGCACGGGGTGCAAACAGCTTCATGGGCTCTAAACGGGCATCCAGCAACCGATAAAGCTAACCGCCATGCAAAGCTGTATCCGCCGAGGAGCTTAAGAACCGCAATGATTTCAATATTCTGTTGATCTACAGGTGGTTCACCAGTGAACACCGAATACTCACCAACCATGAGGCAGCAATTGTACATAAGTTAATGCACTCTCATATTAGGGTTCTTATCCTCCATGAATTCTCAATCTCTAGAAAGCTAATTTCATTTCCATAGTAAACCCATAATGCATTCCCCAGCCAAAAAAACGAGCAAGAAAACAAAGAAAGAAAAAGCAAAAAAAGAACTCCCAATTCCATTCGCAAAAAGAAAAAAGCAGACTTTTAATAGAAACCGCCATCATCATCATCGCCAACATCACTTATATCATCTCCACCAGAGAAGTACTGTTCGGCATTATAATCACCCTCATCATCATCCGTAAGCTGATCAGGATCCTGTTCCGATTCCACTCCTTTATCCTCCTCTTCCTTATCCTCCTTATCCTCCTCTTTATCTTCAGCGCCATCTTCCGCGACCATATCCAACAGTTCATCCAACTGTGTTACCACCAGTGTCTTCTTCCTAATCTTTCCATCCTCTGATTTTTCAACTCCTAACGTAGCATGTAGTTCTTCCGGGAAAAATTCGACGACGTAGGGTCGTGAGTCGAGTTTAGGTGCTTTCCGAGGTTTCCGTTGATATTTCTCCGAATACCTTGAGATATTATTGAAGGGGTCTTCAGTGGTACCCTTGGTTCTGGGTGCAAGGACTGTGTAGAAGGGACCGGTATGAATTTTGTCGCGGTGACTGCGGAAACGAGAGACCATAGCACGTTCTTCTTTAGTGAGGGAGGATTGTACGGGAGGCGGGTTTGGCTAGACCTCTTATTAGCTACTGATACTGCCACAGAATTATCTTTCACTGTGAATCCTCATTGAAGAGTTGTGATGTATCGTGGGTAAGAATTTGGAGGGGCATACAGGGAAAAGTTCAGTGACGGAGTAGTCAGGCTTGATGTCGTCACCGAATTGAGAGACGCCGGGAATATTTTGTCTCCCACCTCTGCCTCCGAAGCCTCCGCCACGTCCACCTCTAGACATTATGTATTCGGGAGTCTTTGAGAATTAGGTATGGGTTGTTTCGGGGCTCCGAAGACGAAGCGTCGCGTAAGGTCCCGTGGTGGGTTGCGGGGCGGGTGGGCAGTTTGTGCGCGGTTGACGTGCATCGAGCATTTTCTTTTCGTGAGACGCGCGGCTTGGCGAAAGCTTAATTTTTTGATGTTGGGTTGGAATCATCGGGAGTCACTCTTTTTCTACAGCTTCACAACAGAAATTTTGGAGAATTTAAGTAGCGAAAACAAAACTGTGCAAAACTCCATTTGCTATAAACTGGTAAAACTCCGCATCCTAAAAACCCATAATTATACCATGTGCCAAACATTCGTTCATCTATCCCTTCATCTAAAGAAGCTTCTCAATTTCAGCTACCAATCGGGGGAACCGCGGGTCCTTCACACGAGAAACTGCGCTCTTAAGTGCAGCCCGCATCTCATACAAAGCAGCAGCCTGCTTTATCTCACCACCAAGTGTAAGGAGAGTGCCGAGAGTGACAAGATTGCGGTACATTGTCTCTGCATCGATTTCAGTGTTGGCGACTGAGACGATTTGCTCAAGGAGGGACATTGCCTTGTCGCCTGATTTCTCGGCGGCAAAAAGAACGGAGTAACTTGGATATGTTAGTGCCAGACTGGAGGAAGGATTGGATAGCTTACTTGAGCAATAAGGTTGCTTCTGCAACCTTGAGGTTACGGTTGGATGTGCCGGATGTGGCGCTTCTGACGGCGCTCAAAATCTGCTGTTTGTTAGATCCGTAATTTAAGGCAGGGGAGGATTCAAACAACCTCCTCGTATCTGTCACTCATGTATTTACATCCCTCCTTGGTCTGAAATAAGTTTACAAATGCTCTGACGGCCAACATGATGTTGTTGGGAAACTCCTTTGACCAAGATTCCGAGGTGACAAACAGCTTAAGCAAGTCCATTTGGGCGACCTTAGGACTGACACCTGCTGCTAACCGCAGTAAATCGAGGATAGGTAAACGATCCTTAGGCAACCAGGCGACAGCAAATTTTTGCAAGAATTGAACACACTCATCTCCTAAGGGAGTGGGGGAATTGCTCTGACTGAGGTACTTGCAAAGCTTTGACAGTGTTAACAATTCGGACTCGCTGAAGGCAATGTCGTTCTTGCCAGCCTGAACCAAACTGGCGTTGATCTCAAGGGTCTTCTTTTCGACAGTTGCCAGGTTCGCGGTACTGATTGTGAGGTAATCTTTCTGCGGAATAACTTTGGGAGGTGCTGCGGGAGGTGGAGATGGAGGGTTGGCCTCGCCTGGCCTGTATCGACTCTCGATACCGAAGGGGTCTGCTACAGGACCGGCTGGCTGTTGCGTTGTCTGATCCAGGGAAACACCCTTGGAGTTTTGGACGATAAAGTTACCAACGGTGTCCAGATAATCCATCGGAAGCTCGTTGTTCTCGAGGAATTTTCTGGCAGCCTCGAAGGGATTCTGGGAGAGGTTGTAAGGAAGCTTGAGTGGCGGCGCACCCTCTTGGATGTCTACGTCGAAGACAAAGTCGTACTCCGCACCCTCATACATTCGTCTCCGGTTCGAACCGACAGCATCGACAACTTGACCAACATTCGCCCATTCTCCTGCGCTGGCTGACCACATGTGCGCTTCAACGTTGCTTCCATTTCTGACCATGATAACCTAAATGTGTAAGCATACTGTAATTACGTATATGGTTGGTTTCTTACTTGTCCATCCTTCTTACCAGGGCTGGCCAAAGCCTCTAAGCCAGGAAGCTTATCCTTTTCGATATCTCCAACCTGAGTCGCTGGAATACTCGACTTCGCTACACTGTCCTCGAATTGCTACAGCCTCGTTAAATTTGGTCGTTACGAATTCGAACAAAAATTTGGCGCAAACCTTCAATGCCTCCTCCGCTGCCCATTTCTTAGGGTCTCTAGAGAAAACTCGTACGACATTATCACTGGCTCCGGTAACAAGGTCGCCAGTCGTAGGATCCACGCCTACAGACCATACACTCAAGGCTGGGTGGGTAATGGTCTGAATACAGTTTCCATCTGTTAAAGAAATAAGCCAAAAATCCATGCACTCTAAGAAGAGAAATGCCCCTACCCTTCCATACTCTCAATGTCCGATCTTCACCGCATGAGACTATTTCGCCGGTTGGTAGTGCTGAAACGGAATAAATGTAGTTGGTATGGCCATAAAGCTCCTGGACCTGATTTCCTTCGGCGTCCCATACTCGGATAGTACTGCGATTTTTCGTCAGAATCGTTCAATGAAGCTGCATATTATAACGTACGCGTCATTTGCACAACTCGCAAACATTCCATTAGGTAATCTGCAAAGCCCTCTGACACAGTCTGTATGGGCCACAATTCTCCTAATACCCTTTCCATTCTCCCATAGCCGGATTGTCTTGTCTGCACCAGCTGTAACTATTAGAGACTCCGATAGAGCTAATACTGCCCAAACGGCACTCTCATGCCCCCGCAAGGTATATAATTCCTGAAAGTTCTTCCACACACGAGCTGTACTAAAGCTTGGTTTAGCTAGGGAAACAGTATGGGGAGGTGGTATAGTACCCATCCCATGAACCGGAGACGATAAGGTCACCAAAGGTGTCCAGAGTGCATACGTTGTGGGCGTGTCCAATTAATAGGTAGTTCGGATCAGGATTCGTCGATCCGGGTTCCCGAATATCAATCATGGTATCTTGACCGGCACTGACAATAAGGCCTTTGGGCGACTGATCAGTGGAAGCTCGAATCGATGAAGGGCGCTCGATGGATGATACCTTTGGGATGTTCGGGGGTGGGCTCGATGTGAGCTACGGAGTTTACGAAGGCAGTGCCGGTGGAGTTGACGTGATCATCGAATTTAGATCTATCTGTCGCATTTCTCGACCATAAACGAACGGTGGCATCTCGAGATACGGAAACGATGGAATCTGGAGCGAAGAAGGCGACATCTCGGACCTGGGGAGGTTAGCCAAGCACTCTGGAGCTCCGTCATCGGGTACGGGAGCTGTTGAAGATTGAGAGGAAAGAAGAGACGTACATCGTCTTCGTGGCCTTTTAGAGATGCAGATAGCTTGTAGGTGCCAGACTCCATGATGGTGATTAAATTCGGATGTGTGGTGCTGGTGTTTGGAATGGCGGGGTTGTTGGATGCGGGACAAAGAGCTGGTACCTAGATATGACGGAGAGCCTCAGTGAGGTCGCACAGGTACTCCCGAAATCCCCAGGTTGTCCGCATCCGCAAACACTCTACTCCATCTGCCCTAGCTGCATCGAACCATCCGTCAATGGTTCTCTTGCGCCTATCAATGAAATACAAACGGCCTCAAGTGTTGAATAGATCCGCTGGTTGACGTTGGCCGCCCGGATCCACATCTATCAACTGGGCCCTGCCCGCTGCAATCGTTGAAGCTCCAGCTCGTGGCTTGTCCGCCGCCAATTGTCACTGCATCTCTTGTTGTTCTACAGCCAGTCATTCCGCTCCAATGGCCTTAGATCCTGCATCATGAAATAATCGATGGCTAGCTGGATCAACAGCTCCGCACATTGCTTCAAACCTAACCCAAATCACGTGTCGATATTCTGGCAGTTGAGGATTGCTACCTGACTTGCATCCGCTGTTGTCGTTTTCTCTCCCCCACCCCCGTCGACTCCCTCCACCGTCTCTCCTCAAAATTTCCTGGCCGCGGTGTCGTTGGTGTCTCTGTGTGGAATCTTCCCTCCGGTATATTGACAGTTAATCTCTGCTCTTAACGACCGTTTTACGATTTTACGAATCTTGCGTCATTCGCCATACATTTTCTCAACTGAAAGCTCGAGTTGCAGCTAAACCTCCTCATAACCATCGATTCGCCCCATCGCCCATTGTCGACTTCCATTCGTCGGCCCTCTAGAGCTATATCCGCAAATCATTCTTCCAAATCTACCTCTGTCCATACAGCCAACCTCACCGTCACCCCCGCTTACTATCCAGAGCCGCGTCTGCCAGTGTGAGACGGATTATACTCCACTTCTCACACTTCCCAATTAACGACGTTTACGATCGTGCACGACTCTATACCAAACCTCAAGTGAAACTTACAACTTCATCTGAGCTTCTCGTTACTATTCGGAATAATAAGTTCAACTACTATGTCACTTAATCTTCAATCAGGCTCCAATGGCGCGGGTGCAATTCGTTAGTTTTGAACCCATCCTCGCGAGACTGAACAAGACAGCTTTTGCTAAATTTATCATCACAGAAACACCACGCGTCGTCCCTCTTACCTGCCATGGACACTCCCGGCCCGTGGTTCACATCCATTTCTCGCCCATGATCGGAGACGACGAATACTACCTCATTTCGGCATGCAAAGGTGAACTTTAAACTGAGGCACCCACTTCGCCGTTCAATTCTGATACCAGGCTCGGCAGATAACAACCCAATGTTGCGTGACGGAATGACCGGTGATTGGTGAGTACAACTTTGCGTCACCAGGGATTACATTGGCGCATGACGTTCTAACTGTGTCTTAGGATTGGTACATTCCTCGGCCACAAAGGAGCTGTCTGGCAAGCCCGATTGTCTAATGACGCTACATTGGCCGTGACGGCGTCTGCAGATTTCTCCGCGTAAGCTTCCTACTGCTTTGTTGAACTACAGCTTTCACTGACGCGGCGTTACAGCAAAATCTGGGATACCTTCAGCGGTGAATGTCTTCAGACCCTTGTGCACAACCACATTGTTCGCGCGTGTACATTCTCTCCCAGCCAGACACATATTGCAACCGGTGGCCATGAGAAGAAGCTTCGTATCTATGATCTGAACCGCACAGATACCCCTATGGAGCTCGGACCCGGAGTACATGCCGGTACTATCAAGTCGATTGTGTGGTCGGACCCTACTACAATTGTTTCCGCAGCAGACGACATGAAGCTTCGTTGGTGGGACGCTAGATCTGGAGAGATTGTTTCGGAATTTGCCGTTAACGAGACGTTTGGATCGTGTGAGCTGAGTCCGGAGGGTAACTTGATCAGCGCAACTGCCGGCAAGTCTGTTTATTTCTTTGACGCACAGAGTCAGCGTTTGATCAAAAACATCACCACATCATATGAGGTTTCGTCGGTTGCTCTCCACCAACAAACCAGGAAGTTTGTTATTGGAAGCGCCTCGGATACTTGGGTAAGAGTGTATAACTATGATACCGAGCAAGAGTTGGAGGTACACAAGGGTCACCACGGACCTGTATGGAGTATTTCCTTCACTCCGGATGGAAAGGCGTATGCAACTGGTTCCGAAGATGGAACTATTAAGCTGGTAGGTTATCATATATCTGAATTTAACTACCATAGCTAACATATGCACAGTGGAAATACACAGACCAACCATACGGTCTCTGGAAATAGAGTGTCTTGGGTCATGGGAAGCTATATAGAAATGCATTTGAAGAGCAGAGAGATATGATTGTTGACATGGATTGTCGATTAGCTTGTGGCAAAGAGCCATATTTGTGCTATAATGACAGCGCACACCTAAAAACACGTCAATAGTCAATAATAATCGACATCATAATCAAATTCACATTTCATGATGCCTCACAATCACTCACTCGCCTCTGTAGCGCGCGTTGTTGCACCGTGAGACGCCAAGACTTCACCCCGCTAACCGCATTCATACCGAAGCCATAGATTTTGTGAACCACCTCCGAGCAGCCCGACGCCGACAACTCCACGCAACCGCAACAATGTCAACCACGGCCGGCGCATCACTGCGGCCTTTGGCCCAGTCCTTGAAGGCCCTTACTCTCCGCCCTATCCAGCGCCGTGCCGTTACGGACTATGCCTCCCTTAGGGACAACCTTCCCCGGAAAGTCGGAATGTTCGGCCAGAAGAAAGTCTTCCACTCTCCTCGTACGTTCCCGAGCTGTCTGTAGCCCCAAGGTGTATTCTTGGGCCATGCAATGCTATTCAGAACCTCTGCTGATGTAAACCTCAGAGGCCGACGAGCCCCGCCGGCACATCAAGATCCACGCGCCTCTCCCCGCCCCCGCGTCCAAGACACCGATTGATTCCTTGACTGCTCTTCAGCTCGCGACTCTTGACCCTACAGGCGCCAGACAAAAGATGTTTTCACGACACAATCCCGACTCAGTAAAGGTTGGAGACATCTTGCAGGTTCGCCGCAAGAACGGAGAGCAACCATTTTCTGGTGTTGTGATCAGTATCAGAAGGAGAGGTGTTGACTCTGCGTTTTTGCTCAGAGGTCAGGTTACTAGAATTGGTGTTGAGGTCTGGTTTAAGCTTTACAGCCCTCTGATTGAGGGTATTGATCTTGTCCAGAGAGCGGAGAAGAGGAAGAGGAGGGCAAGGCTTTTCTACATGCGGTATGTTGGTCCGGGAATGAGGAGGGGAAGGACGAGGGGAGGGTGGTGGCGATATGGGGGGCTTTGGATTAGTTGGAAGCGTGGGGTGTGGAAAGTCTGGGTCTGGGGATTTGAATTGGGGTTCGAACAGAGGCTGGACCTCTGTTTGATATCTGGAAGACCTATGACCTATGACCTATGACCGCATACCCGCTTCCCCGCCCCTCTTGAACCGCTCAACCCCACCATCCCCGGGTTTTAGGGAATGTGAAGAATGCATGCTAATTTCCCCACAGGAAGCCCGAACACGATGCCGGATCCGTCGCCAACATTGTCGGACAGTACATGCGGCAGCGTGCCATCCTTCGTGGAGAAGGACCCAAGAACGGACAGCAGGGCCAGCGTGGAGGAAACACTGGAAAGAAGGCGGGCAAGAAGAACTAAGTTTAAAAAAAATACCAGTTCCCATGTACAATATTCGAAGCATTATATACAATCTCTTTCTTTCGCCTCCATCGCATCGTGTCCCATTAACGTAGGAAACTCTAGCAAAGTTAAAGGTCAAAACAATCGAACGCTACATACAACGCAGTCCAGAACGAATCCTATAATCCACAGCAGTAAAAACATAATAAAGCATTCAAACACCACCAAGCAACCATAAAAAGCAGTTTACAAAACCCATACTCCCCCAGCACCAATCCCCACAACACCCCAGCCTCGCAGCAATCTCAATCCCAACTCAATCTAACCACAAACCTTCGCTCCTCCAATTCCCTTACCCTTTTCCGGGCCATTTTCCTTCAACCACCGTTCTCCCATTTCCCTCAATCTAAACTTCTGAATCTTTCCGGACGCAGTTTTAGGGTAATGACCAGTCATAGGGATGACATGTTTAGGGACCAAATGATTTGACAATTTAGTTCTAACCCAAGATTTAATATCATCAGGATCGACAGTTTTGCCTTCGATAGGTCTTATGAAAGCGCCGACGATTTCTCCGTATTTTTCGTCTTTGAGACCTACGACGGATGCTTCGAGGATGTCGGGATGGGTTAGGAGACAGTTTTCGATTTCTAGGGGGTGGATGTTTTCGCCGCCGCGGATGATGAGGTCTTTTAGACGCCCGGTGATCTAGGGATGTGTTAATTACTATCCTTATCCTTTCCCATTTCCCTATCCCCATTCACTCCAGCTCTTTTTTATCTTTCGGTTCCCAGAAACCGAAACCGCAACAGCAACAGCAACATAAATAAAAAAAAAAGGAAAGAACATACCTTAATATACCCCTCCGGATCCATCATAGCCTCATCACCCGTATGCATCCAAACAACACCATCCTCATCCTTCTTCATAACCTCAGCTTCTTTTGCCGGGTCATTCCAGTAGCCTTTCTGCAAATTATATCCCGCGACCGCCAGTTCACCTTTTTCACCAATAGGGAGGATTTCATGAGGAGGGTCTGGGTTGACGATTTTAGCTGATACATGGGGGAGGAGTCTTCCGACTGAATCAAGACGTTTCTCCATGGGGTCGTCGGTTGTTGTCATGAAGGAGACTGGCGATGTTTCTGTCATTCTAAAAAAAAGAATGTATGTTAGCAATTATTCTCACATTTTCTGCATGATCAGACCAGGCCGTAGCTGGTAGGTCATATATGATTATGGCCATATCACCATATCACCACATCACCAGGCATCACCCATCACCCAGGAAAAAAAACATACCCATAACAAATCGTCAACTCCGTCAAATTCAGCACTCTATGCAACTTCTTCATCAACTCCGGTGGTACCGGGGAACCCGCTGCAATTCCCGTTCTAAGTTTATCAAACCCCCACATTTCGACCTGAGCAGTTTCCTTGGGATGTTCCAATAGCTCCAGGGCAGCCGTAAACATAGTCGGAACACCATGTAGCGCTGTACACTGTTCTTCTTGTACAGCTTTAAGAGTTGCTACAGGGTCGAAACATTCCGCTGGGAAGACGATGGCACTTGCGTGGGTGGTGCAGGCGAGGAATCCTAGGACTGCCCCGAAACAGTGGAAGAGAGGTGGGGGACAGCAGACGGAATCTTCGGGGGTTAGGAGCATGCGGTCGCCGATTGAGAGGCCGTTGTTGAGGATTCCGAGGTGGGTTAGACAGGCTGCTTTGGGGGCTGAGGTGGTTCTGTGGGGTTTTTGTTAGCATCGTTTTATCAAATTCATATTTCTCCGTTCCTTTCTTCTTTCTTTCCATCTTTCTCTCCTCCTGCCTTGGGTGAAGAAAATATTTTGGGGAATCCAGGGAGGAATAAAATCAGGACAACTAACCCACTAGTAAACTGAATATTGACAATATCCTCGGGATCCAATTTCTCTCCGGGTCTCTGTAGGGGGTTTATACGATTCCTTCCATCATCATAAACATCTCTATATTTAACCGTTTCCAGGCCTTTGATAACCGTTGAAGCCCCCAAAGAATTCGGATCTATTCTTCCCGAGGAATTATCCACCGTGATGATTTTCCGTAAACTCGGGGCCGCATTGGTTTCTAGTAATTGGGTAATGAGGGGAATGTTACTGCGTGGTGCGGCACGGGGGAGATTTGTTTCCAGGGATACGACGAGGTGAGAGGCGTCCAGATGTGTTAGGGCTGAGATCACTTGGGTTATGTTGAAGGAGGGGTTGAGGGGAACCTAATTAGGGAGGAGTGTTAGCAATGAAACTCAGAAGCTTGAGATTATCAGTATTGTCAAGGGAAAAAAAAAGAAAACATAAAGTCATCTCCAGCAATTCTCATCACCCAGATTGTGTAGGCAGGAATATTAAGCAGGAATACCCAGACAACAGCCCTTCAGCAGCAACATCAATCGCAACCTCAACCTCAAACCGCATCATCGGCACTGAATCTCCGGCATGCGGTGGATTGCATTCCCGATCACAATAAACCGATAACGATGAGTGATCACCTCCTCTATCGCAACCCAAGCCCAACCAAACCCAAACCATATCCCAAACAGGATGTAGGAGGTAGAACAATATTGACTGCCGTCATTCGCACCGATTTCGGAGCTCGGTGCGGGCGGGCGCCATAACCCCACACCAATGGTAACGGACGGCAACGACCGATGTGGGGAATCTGGGGAAGCACCGGTTCGTTTTTCAAGTGAACCCAACCCAACCCGACCCCACTAACACTACTGTATGGTGCTATGGTGCTAGACCACCAGCCACCACCACGGCCACCACCACCACCAGATACCACCAGTGGGGAATCCCTTAGGCTATAGGTGGTGCTTTGAACTCTCGAGGAGCTTGCTCGGCAGTGTACCGCTACCATTACCACTACCACCGAAGCTGCCAGAGCTGCCGAAGCTGCAGAAGCTGCAGAACTCCTATCTGGACCCAGTGCTTCGTGGTCATAGCTGGTGAGTGCTTCAAAGCACCCGGGGGATTTGGCTAGTTGTGGGAGGAAGGAAGGAGAGGAGGAAGGAAGGGAGGAAGGAAGGAATTTGAACACTCTCCTTTTACGTAGGAATTCCAAAAACAACATAAACATAGACATAAACATAAAAAACATCACAACATACCAAAATAGCGCCCAATTTAAACAACGCATAAGTAGCCAACGCAAACTCGATATTATTACCGAGGGAGACCGCGACTCTATCACCCTTTCTGACACCTTGTCTTAACAATCCCTGGGCTAGGATTGTGGATTCTTCGTCGAGGGCTCGGTAGGTTAGGCGGTGTTTTTGGTGGCGGGATACGACGCTTTTGAGGGGTATGTGGTTAGCTACTGTTTGAGATATGGAGGAGGAGGATACGGGGTATGGAGGAGGGGGGAAGGTACGCAGTTCTATCACCGTGAAGTTTCACGGTCTCTGTAAGATGCGAGGAAACAGTTTGTCTCAATAACGGAGGCTGAATGAATTCTTCTCGTCAGTGAAAAAGATTCCCAGAAGGTTTCATAGCTGTAGAAAGTCGGAATAATATCAACAAAACCATACCTCTTTACTTCCATCAGCTCTACTCATAGTCAATAACCCTCTCCGGGGGTTGATATTCCAAAGCGATATCCTCTCTGATGTCTTTGCTGTTTTGCTCCATGGTCCACGAATGGTTCTGACCGCTGTGCGGTGTAATGATGTTGATAGCGTCATGATATGTTGTTATGTTATTCTGCTATTCCGTTATGAAGCTCTGCTGATATTCTGCTTCGAAGTTCGGGTGTTCTTCTTCTAAGCTGCTATAGCTATCCGTCCGTCTGTCGTAAGTAGATAGCTATGCGTAGCCCTGCGTAGATAAAATATATGTCCAGACGAGACGAGGCGAGACGAGGTAAGTATAAGTATCAACACCGAACACCGGATAAACCCAGCAAAACCTTGGATCGATATTAAAACCCTCGGGAAAAGACCCCACATCTTGTACCATACATTCCCCTCCCCTCCTACATGTCCGAGATATAATATCAGGCCATCTAGAACCAAGCCCTGGTCTGTGCTTCCAACCAACCCCACCCCACCTATACTTGGGTAGCTATACTTGGGTAGCTATAGCTATGCTATACCTATACAGTACCTATACAGTAGCACAGAGCGCGGTTGCACAGAGCATAGGAGCAGGAGCAGGAGCAGGAACAGTAATATCCATGTAGTATAGATAATCAAAAAAGAAAAAGGAAAACAACAACAATAATAACAACAACAAAAACAATAACATCAAGCATCACATCTTCCCAGCCCACATCTTCCCAGCCCACATCTTCACATCTTCACAGCTCCTATCACAGTTCACAGCTAAAAGTATCTTCTTCCACCGTCGCTATATTACAACCATAACCTCATTTACACCCATAATCCATCACCAACATCATATCCTACCATATCATCCATCCTGCCATCCTACTATCATACCACGCACCATAGCCCACAGCCCACAGCTATCATACCGTACGGTAACATACCAACATACCGACATTCCCGCAGCCACCGGTCAAAACCTTAACCAACAGCCCAAAAATCAAGC
The DNA here is from genome assembly GCA_024516155.1 of Pyronema omphalodes. Lineage (NCBI taxonomy): Eukaryota > Fungi > Ascomycota > Pezizomycetes > Pezizales > Pyronemataceae > Pyronema > Pyronema omphalodes. The sequence goes on along the minus strand of JAJJXM010000015.1, from coordinate 547,634 downwards.
CGAGACACCACCGAGCTCCTGGCTGGCTTGAAGTGGATCGCATTATCACATTATCGCATTTCTGATGTGGGGTGGGGGGGGGGGGGGGGGGATGGTGGTGGTAGTGGTAGTGGTAAACATAGCCGCACCACAGCAACATAGCACCAAGGTAAGAGCTTCTCTCCATAGCCGTTATCTGCGGATGAAATTGTGGGGTAGCTTCCAGCTTCCAGTTTCCGAGCGGACTAGATGGTGTTAGTGGATGTCCATTACCGTGGCTAGTGGGGTGCGAGGGTGATATGTAGGGTGTTACGGTGTCAGGGGGGGGGGGGGGGGTAACACGTGATGCAGGGTCTAGTCTGAGACGACTTTGCGATGCTGAGACACCCAGAGCTGAGGAATGGGGTTTGTGTATGATTGTGATGACAACTACGACAACAGGGGGGGGGGGGGGGTATAGTTAGCATGTGAAAATGATTGAAGAGGAGCGAATGTATATCTGTATCATAGCTGGGGTATATATCATATCATACAATCATAGTAGGTGAACTAGGTGAACTATTGATATTAATATTAATATTAATATTAATATCAACATCACCGAATGAATGAACCCTGGTCCCTAGGGTGACCGGTATCTACAGCTGCTGTTACTGTTACTGTGGTTATGATGATGATGATGATTATGGTTATGATTATGGTTATGATTATGGTTATGATTATGGTTATGATTATGGTTATGATTATGGTTATGATTATGGTTATGATTATGGTTATGATTATGGTTATGATTATGGTTATGATTATGGTTATGATTATGGTTATGATTATGGTTATGATTATGGTTATGATTATGGTTATGATTATGGTTATGATTATGGTTATGATTATGGTTATGATTATGGTTATGATTATGGTTATGATTATGGTTATGATTATGGTTATGATTATGGTTATGATTATGGTTATGATTATGGTTATGATTATGGTTATGATTATGGTTATGATTATGGTTATGATTATGGTTATGATTATGGTTATGATTATGGTTATGATTATGGTTATGATTATGGTTATGATTATGATTATGATTTCCCAGTTAAATATTCAATAATTCGATAATTCGATAATTCGATAATCCAATTCCATCGTAGCGTACCATAGCGTGCTGTAAATACACCAATACAGTCCACACAACCAAAAAAAAAAAAAAAAAAAAAAAAAAAAAAACAGGAAACTTGGGTTTTAGAAGCAAAAAAAAAAAAAAGTCCCATCTGGATGAGTTGTGTTATAGATATGGTGAATATATAAAATGTAGTAAACATATAAAAAGCGTAGCCAAATACCAATTCAGAAGCAAAAAAGAAAAAAAAAAGAAAGAAAGAAAGTAAGACAGCAGAAGCATGCGATGGGTATATACCAGCTCAAGTGATGACTTTTTGTTCAGTTCAGACAGAAAATATGAATATGCGGATATAATACAGAGATTTTTGGAGCGTGAGATTGATTGATTCATTGATTAATTCTTAAACGTTCCCAACCGTAAGATTATGGCGTGGTCTGTGTTAATATACATCTTTAGGCCCCCGTCTGTAATCCTGGAGGCCTACTGGGAAAAGCCCTAGAGCACTCTTCGTTGTTTGGGGCCACAGCACCCTGGTGTTATCCATGCTGATTTTCTTTCGCGTCAATATAATTGGAGCGTGAGAAGAAAGCTTTGGTTTAATCCAGCCATAACCATATCGATAATCATATCGATAATCCAGACTCTATTGTAAATCACAGTAGAACTAAATAAAAAAAAAACTATAAGCTACATAACCAAAGCCCCCCCAAAGTCCCCAAAAGCACCCGCAACTCGCAACCCGCAACCTGCAACCTGCAACCTCAAAAACAAGCAAGAACTCAAAGTTCCTATCAAATCAATCCAATCCCCCACAATCCAACCCTCCAATCCTCCAATCCAATTCTGCCAATCCAATCCAATCCTCCAATCCCCTTTTTTGGAGGGTTATGTGGTTAGTGTAGATGATGATGGCGATGATTATTTTATGATTTTATAATGATTTTATGATAGTCCGATGAATTACCGTTGTAGATGATGTTATAATTACTATAATTACCTACTTATTACCTACTCATTGCTATAATTTTTCTTTAATAACCCAAATCCAAATCCAAATCCAGTGCCCATATATACCATACCATACCATAAATATCTACAGCACCGAAAAGGAGACAAGACTCCAGTAGAATAAAATAGCAAGCCATACTCAACAATTAAACAATTAAACATCTATCTAAAACATCAACCAGTTCACACCATACCAGTATCCTAGATCATTGTTGAGACACGAAAAATACGAAAATACGAAAAATACGAAAACGAGGATACCGTACCGCCATTCTGAATTCTCGAACAAGGAACTGAAGTTTCAATTGAATTGCATAATTTGCATTCCAACCACAATCATAACGATAATAATAATCATAATCATAATCATAATCCAATCCAAACTCCATTGAATACCGCCAAAGAACTATCTCAAAAAAATAAAACAAAAAAAAAGAAAAGAAAAGAAAATTCGTCGGCCAAAAGATAAACATTCCAAGCAAGAACTCCAGGTTCCCTATCAATCCACCTAAATCAATCCAAAATCCAATCCTCCCGATCATCCAGATCCAAAAGCAGATCCAAAAGCAAAAACTGAAGACCAAAAACTAGAAGCATAACCAAAACACAAACACAAACTATAAAGCCTAAGCTAACATGCATCCAAAAAGCATATTCCAAATATTCAAACAAATGAAGCGCCCAAAACTCCAATGAATCTCCATGAGGTGAAACCAAAAACCATTGCAGAACCCCTTCACCAGCCAGTATCCCCATGCTCACACCCACGCCCACCCTCCGTCCGCTACCTGCTCCCAATAACCCGTACCTAAAAATCCGCAAACACATGATCCCACTCCGCTCTCATTCTCTCCGTATAAGCCTCATCCGCATCAGGTCCTTTCTGTTGTTCATACTCCTCAAAGTATCTAGTATCACCCTCCCATTCCAAATGTGGCACTACAGGTCCCTAAATATTGTATCAGCCTCTAATCCATAATCTCCCTCCCTTTCCATCCCGTCCTCATCCCCATCAACACCACCACCACCACCACCACCACCCCCCCCCCCCCCCCCCACCACCCCACCACCCAGCAAACCATCCACCAGAGGGTATAAAACTCACCATTCCCCTTCTCTGTTCCACACTTTCCCAATCAATATCCCTAAAAAACGGATGCTGCATAACCTTCCAACCACCACCACTAGTATTTCCAAGTCTCGAGCTAAGGTCTCTAGTACATAATTTCTGGACGATATCTTTTGCATCCGGATGGACAAAGGGTGGGAAATGTATACGACCATCTACGATTTTTTGGTAGATTTTTATGGGGGAGGTGTCGTAGAAGGGAGGGTAGCCTAGGATCATTTCGTAGATTAGGACGCCGAGGGCCCACCAGTCTACGGCTTTGGTGTGGCCTTTGGAGTGGATTACTTCGGGGGATAGATACTCCGGGGTCCCTGGGGTGGGATGGTGGTTAGTGACTTTTTGGTTGGGGAATAATGGATGCGGGGTCAATGATAAGGAGGCTTAAGGAACCTAAAGAGTCCACCGGGGGGGGGGGGGGGGGGGGGGGGTAGATGGAGAAGTTGAGAACATAGACAAGGCAACATACCACACAGCGTATAAGTTTCCCTATCACCAACAACCTTCGCAAACCCAAAGTCAACAAGTTTAATATGACCCCTCTCATCAAACAAAATATTCTCAGGTTTCAAATCTCGATAAACAATTCCATTCTCATGGAGGAATATTAATATCAGCGTAATTTCTGCCGCATAGAATTGAGCCACTGGTAATTCAAACCGTTTTGCACGGCGAAGGTAGCCGAACATTTCTCCACCTATTTGTAGAGGTTAGCTTAAACTGGTTCTTTGAATTTCGTGTCGAAAGTGGTGATTTTCTGGGAGCTATTTTTGGGGATATGGTGTAGTAATGGTAGTGGTAATGCTGATGCAGGATCAGGTAAGACATACCGGGAGAGTATTCAAGCTATTTTTAACCTGTCAGCTCCGGATCATATACCAACGGTCACTCGCACGAAAGATACCAGAGCAGGAGAAGCTAAGGGGAACTTACCAAGATGTATAAAGAACTACGGTCTTGCCATGCTTCTATGAAATGCGTGATGAAGCCAAAGTCGCGGCACATGGCGAGAATTGATTTTTCGTTTCTGATCTTGGATGTATTAGCTGCAGGTCCTATTGTAGTTCTGACTTCGACATCTCGGCTCTTCATAACTGTAGCCATATAGCTCGGAATTTCGGGGTTCTCGAAGTTCCAGAGTAATTTCAGAGCTCCTGCAGCTCCATAGCTGTTGAGTAGAGTGTAGCCGAACTCTGAAACCCGTAGCCACCGCCGCCCGGATTATGGAGAGACATAAGACGTACATGTTCAACCTGCTTCAACCGAATAACTGTATATCACGCCCAATTATTAGCCGTCGTGGTCCCATACAGGTATTTTCAACAGTAGAACATACCATCCGCCTTCCTCAACTGCTTCAGCGCATAAAACTGTGGTGGCTGGTCATTGTCACAACCATTCTGTGAGACAAGCCTGTAGAGTAGTCGCCATGACATTAGTATCCATATGCGCAATAAAACCCAAACCTGGCGACCTTGGGGGGTAGTGGGGGTAGAGTTACCAAACTGTTGAAAACGTCCCCGTACTAAATAATGTCGAAGCGCAGCCGCAACGTTAGCATATCCACATCTCAGCATCTCTCCATCTGCAGAATCCGCAGTGCACAGTGCGCGCATGCACATGTCCGAGTCACAAGGGAAAAAGGGAGCGATGACGTACCCCAAAATCTTAATCTTATCAAAAAGCAATTCCGTTCCAGCTTTCGGGTCCATTTCATCTTGCGGCATAATATCGTTTCTTAAGATTTCATTGCTCGTTTCCTGATCCTGATCTAGGTCCTTATTCTTGGTAACCTCCTGCTCTTTTTCCTTCGTAGTTACAACATCCACACCCCCTATATCTTTTCCTTCTTTGCTAAGGTCCGGTATGCTCTCCGGGCTTCTCATATCGCTCCGATCACCCTGCCGGATATCGCCAGCTTTGTCGACCTCGTTGACCTTATCGACCTTATCGACCTTCTCGACCTTGTCAAGCTGAGCGCCATTACCACCGGCTTTGGGCACCACTACCTCCTCCTCGTCAAGATCCATATCGAAGGTCATATCCATATCTTCCATCTCTGTATCTTTGTCGCTGTTGCAGCGGCTGTTGCTACGGGCGAAGCTGATGTCGTCAGGTGGAGGGGTAGGTAGCTGCGAGCCGGTATTATATGCTGAGCTACTGGTATTGATCAGACGGAAGATATCCATAATTTGACCTCGTAGGATCGGTAAAGCTGTTGAGGGATGTGAGCGCTGAGCGCTGAGCGCAGAGGTACTGGGTGCTGGGTACTTGGTACTTGTTTATTGGACGTGGTGGATGCTGGATACGCAAGGTTCTGGATGCTGGGTTTCTGGGTTGGGTTCGGTCGTATCGATGTTCGGATCGTATTCTGCGGTTTGTATCGCCGACGGAAAGATGCTTGATTCGAGTTGTATGGTTGAGGAGGATTGCTCTTATTCCTTCGTCTAGCTAGCTAGCTTTTACTTTTCGTTTGGTTTCGTCTTGTTTCGAGGTTATTACTTTCGAGATTCCTAGCTGTCTTTGGCTTTCCAGATGAACGCGCAGCGCGCTATGGAACCCAGAATGCGGAGGAGAGAAGTTCGGTTCAAGCAGATACAGATGAGAGTAGAGTTAGAGAATAGTATATGATAGCAAGATGAGAATGAAATCGCTGGAGTAACTCTAGTTTAGTCGAGAGCGGAAATAATAAACTCTTCGGACATTCGAGCGGGCTGCGTGCATCCATCCATCAGTCCTCCCCCCCCAGCTATTATAATCTCGCCTGCTGTCATGCACCCTCAGTCTTCTGTCGTCACGGTACCTTTGGTCGATTATCCCACGTGTGCGGGGCAGCAGCGCGGCACTCCCTACGTTACGTGCAAATGGCGGCGGACGAAGGACGATCAGTTCTGCTCATGGGGCAGCATCATCAGCAACCCAAGGGCGTTCGCCAAGGCACAGGAGCAGGCGGCGTATCATGAGTATGGTGATTCGAGTATAGACAGCATATCTCCAGAGTCTCCCAAAAGGTCAGCAGTGGACGTCATCGGTAACATCTTGAAATGGACACAAGAAAAAAAACCTAATGCTAGGTGCTGAATCTACTACACCATAACTAACTTAGCTACAATTTCTATTCTTAATTTTAGAACTAAGGGGTGCCGCTCTATGCCATAGGACCGACGGACTCGTCGTTTGAGATTGGAGCGGAGAATTATGGGTATGTATCGATTGCCGCAATATGGGGAATCAACATACCTTTTTTAAGAAATTTATTGACATAAATCATGTACCCAGAGTAACCACTGACCTGAAGATACAAAAATTACTTCAGGCAATGCAGAGTAATGAGTATTAATGCAGAGTCTATGCAGGGACTCAGTAGTAAAATCTACCTTTAAGACCTTAAGCACGCGAGAGAATATGTAGCAGTCTGTCATGCAAGTACCAAGACACCATCTTAAGATACCATCATAACCCACGGCCGTAAGCCGAGGCTACATACATCTACATCTACATATACCACATCAACCAAGCCGTTCCAACCCCTGTAGCACGAAGTTCGAAGTCCAAAGTCCAAACCACAAAGTGCAGTTTCATCTGATACCCCCCCCAAAAAAAGCAACCGTAAACAGAATCTGCACCCGTTCGCGTGTATTCTGAAACAGGAAATAGAAACATAAACAGGGCGTACGGCGGTGCGTATGTCACGATCCATATTTGTTGATCGTATTAAGAAGAAAGTTTTATAGTTCCCCGAAGGCGGATGAAGGTTAGACAAGGTCCAGCCAGTCGGATAAGGGGGGGTGCCTGGGGGTATGCTGCCTCGAATCTAGCAGCTATGTAGCAGCTGGCTGGCTATAAAAGGCTGTAAGCTCATATAGAAGGCTATAGACAAGGCTGAATCAAGGCTAGCCGCTGGAAAGCGGGTTTCACATGTGCTCACTCGCATCACACTCGCATCAAAAGTGAACCCGCGAATCAGAATATAGCTAAAACGGCAATCTATTCCAGGACAAAAAAAAGGCTGGATCTATAATTTTCATACTTAGCCTAGTTATGCCGTTATGGGAATTCAGTATCGAGTCCGCTTGGGTAGGCTTGATTTGGACTTTGGACTCTGGACTCTGGACTCTGGGCTGTGGCTTCTGTTTTGAAGGCTTGTTAGTTTCGAAGTATGCATATACAGATGTATTATGGTTCTTGGAGGATATGCAGGATATGTAGGTTATGTATCTATCATTATATTGGAATACTTTAGAATATACATATACATATACCTATACACCAGGCATTTAGTTTAGGCGATGACAGGCTACCGGAAATCCCTATAAACCCAAGATGTCTTAAACGACCTTAAAACGGGAATGAGATAGACGAGATAGCCGAGCTTAACTTATCAAATCGGGTGTGTATATGTATACAGTGTACACCAGGCGTTTGTATTAGGCGATGACTGGTTACCGGAAAGCCCTATAAACCCACGATGTCTTAAACGACCTTAAAACGGGAATAAGATAGCCGAGATAGCCAAGATTTCCAAGATAAACTGTAGTGTTTAATGCTTTGGATATATAGAAGTGGTATTCAGGTTATGCTGCTTACTTTGAGTTTGTATCTGATGCTATGCATGGTTTCTTACATGCCTCAAAGTTGTTATAAACTAATGAATAGTAGCTTCTACGATCGTACACTAACCGCCCTGATTGATAGCAGATATCCATCGATATCCGAGGAGCCCGAGAAGCCCGAGCAGAACGTTCTTTATTCTCCTATGCCATGCTTACTTCAAGTCTTCTTCTAACGTCCTGCATAGTTTCTTACATACTTCTAATTCCTCATAAACTGATGGTATCTTCTCCGATTACGCCCCAATCGCCCTGATCAATAGTAGATATGCTACATGCATCGATACCCATCAATATCCAAGCTGCAATTTACTCTCCTTTTTCCCTATTAGCTAGATACTGAACTGCATTATTGGATGTTTCAACTGGATAAAAGTAGTATTCAGGCCATGATTACTCAAGTCTTCCTCCAACATGTTGCATAGTTTCTTACATACATACATCCAATCCCTCATAAACTGATGGTATCTTCTCCGATCATTGACCAACCGCCCTGATCAATAGTAGATACCCATCGATATCCATCGATATCCGAGCAGCCTGAGCAGTCTATGCTGACCTTCATCCATCAATGTTTTCTTCCACCAGATATTCATAGCATCAAAGTCATGCTTACAAGTTACATGACTCAACAACATGCATAGTTTCTTACATACTTCCAATTCCTCATAACTGATACATAGTAATTTCAACGATCAAACTCCAACCGCCCTGATCAATAGTAGATACCCATCAATACCCATCAATACCCATTAATACCCATCTATATTCGAGGAGCTCGAGGAGCTCGAGCCGAACTTCATTCTTCTATGCCTCCATGAGATCTCGATAGTATCCAGGCCATGCTTACTTTAAGTCTTCATCCAACTGCATGCATAGTATTTTACATCCTTCAAAGCCATCATAACCGATAGCAGCGTCTCCGATTATACACCAACCGCCCTGATCAATAGTATATACTCATGCATCAATACCCATCAATACCCATAGATACCCATCGATATCCGAGCTGAACTTCATTCTACCATATTTCTATTAGCTAGATACTGAACTGCATTCTTCGATACATCCATTAAATATCCATAATATTCAGGCCATGCTTACTTCAAGTCTTCATCCAAATTCAGGCAGAGTTTCTTACATTCAATTTCCCATGGCCGATAGTATCTTCTCCGATTATACACCAACCGCCCTGATGTCAATCGAAATTCCCTTAAAACAAAAACTTCTCCGTTATTATCCAGGGCTTACTTGCCCTCTCACTATGCATAGTTTCTTACATACCTTCAATCCATTGTAATCATGACTGATACTGTTGAACAAAAAAGGGAAAAATCAGCTGGAGGTGCCGACACAATTGATTGAATGCGGCAATGATCTAAGTCTACGCGTTCTACAGAAAGATATATACCCAATGTGGAAACTCCACCTCCATGTATCATTCACATCAGCCCTAAGTGTGTTCATGCATGCAAGTGACCTGAGCCCTAAGTGCGGCTAAGACACCAAAGCCCTAGGCGACTTTCAACAAATACATAACAGCTTCCCCGATCATGTCCAACCGCCCTAATACCCACATTGCAACAAAGCCTTTCCATCTATCTCCTTCACCGGTTTCCAATTTCCGAAATTTAAATAACCCTTCTCAAATCTCTCGCCTTGCTGTGAAAACTTATACCTTCCGCCTGATATCCCCGTTTAGGTTTCGAACCTTTAACATTAAACTTTCAGGCTAGCTGAATCCCAATAATTTCTAAGTTCCAACTCGCCTTGATCTAGTATTTGGAAAGTTTACATCACCATATAACTGGAAAAACCAACTATAACCACATCCCATGAGCAGCCGATAAATGATCAAAAGCATCAGCATGATACAGTAGCACCATACTTCACCCAGTACCGTGATTCATCGTTCGTAAGAATACCGCCATATATTTGTTTAATTCTTGATATACTTAACCGCAACAATCTTCAGGTTGAAACCGTAATAACTCGCCTGATATCTTCTCATACCGACTCGCCTCATACCTTCTCATACCGCCTCACCGTACCTTATTTAAAACCGTATCCACCCGACACGAGCTAGCTGATGGATGCTGGGATTGTAATCTGTAATCTAGAATCTGTGATTCTATGTTGGGCTGTGTCTATAAGTCTATGATTCATGTAGAGACTTGAGAGTGGAAACTGGAGATCGAAAACTGGGGACTGGAGATGACTGGAGATGTCTTGAGGTTTAGTTTGAAGTATAAATTATGGAGGTATGAAAGGGGGTAGATTTTAGTATGTTGGATGTATCTGCTACAGGTAATTGGTACTAGTTGATACTCGGGAGTTAGGAGTTGGATTGGGAGTTGGTACTGAGGGATTGAGGGATTGAGGGATTGAGGGATTGAGGGATTGAGGGATTGAGGGATTGAGGGATTGAGGGATTGAGGGATTGAGGGATTGAGGGATTGAGGGATTGAGGGATTGAGGGATTGAGGGATTGAGGGATTGAGGGGTTGAGGGGTTGAGGGGTTGATGACGGACGTTGATGACAGACTGGTGAGGGTTACTAATGATGGCCTTTGATTATTGATCTACGAGGGTTACTGATGACTGATGACTGATGACTGATTGGCATCAATGAGGACTAAGGTCATCTAATACTGATACTGATACTAAGGTTCACCATTCATCAGTCATGCATAATCAGAAAAAAAATAATGAACTCAGGGTTATATGATGGGACGAGTAACTAATACACTCAGGGCTGGTATGATAAGAGTCACTGTTATAATCAAATAAAATAGACCGAGGTAACATGATGTAGACTGAGGAAAATCATACATATAATCCGTCTTGAGGTTCAGAATGTGGCTATGCTGCGGCCTATCTATTAATGTATGCGTTGGTGTAGATTAGGATAAGAACTCGAGCGTCGAGGTAGTATATAGTAATATCTTATAATTGCACATATATAATAATAAAACCGAGTGAGCCGATGCCTCTATATATAGCTGAACAAAACCTAGTCCTGCATGGGCCATTTAGGCCTCGGTCAGCGTATGACTCAATAAATAAATACCCAATTTCTCCAAGACCTATTCGGGACAAAAGAAACCGTGATCATATCATCGTTTCCATAAGTAGCGAAAAAAAATTGGAACACAATTCCTCAAATACCGAGTGATCTCTTATGATTAATCCTAGGATAAAGGCTTCTTTTCCCCTTTAAGGCCGAATTTTTTATTTCTGTTTTTTATCTTGTTTCCTCGGATAGATATTTCTTTTACCTGTTTTCCCTCTTCCTTTCATAACCCTCAGCCTCTCACATCAAAATCTTGAAAAAGTGCGAAGTTTAACTTTACACGCCACCCGAGGTTGGTGTACGCTGTATGTGTTGAGATTTGCTGGTGGATATATCAAGCTGCAGCACTCAACGTTTTAACACGCAGTACTTACTGAAGCATAAAGTATGAGAGCATGAGAGATTACTACTTTTGACTCTAGAACGCCTTCAAGAACTCCCTGTTCACTGCCCACTCCCTGCAAGTTACTCTATAAAACATTACTGATACCAACTATTTCTAAACTTCCAGATAGCCAACAACATTTCCTATCATCAATAGCTTACCGATAACTTATCAACATTCTGTATTTAAATGTTTTAATTCATTCAATCATACACTGACTCCGACTTGAAAGGACCACGCGGGACATTTTTTACGTTGTGGATGAATAAAATCTCAAATTTTAGCACCATTACGAGTGACGCCCCATGAAACCAGTACTGATGGTCCCCCACCACAACCAACAGCAGTGCTCCGACAATTATGGATTTACATAGGTGCATAAAAAAGCTCAAAAATGATTACCTAAACAGCTTAAACCAATTTCTATAAGCACCTTCTTTTCCAGCGCTGAGTTTCCAAGCATCATCCGTCTTGGCGCTAAAGCTTATCAATCCAAAATGTCGTGACGCCCCGCCAAAGAACCCCGCCACCGCAAGCTCTTCTTCAATGCATCTTTCCTTCCTTTCTTTCCAAATCCCTCGGAAACTTCAACCACAACAACAAAAAACTCACGAATATCTACCGCCTTGATAAATACAACTACAACTACAACTACCACTACAACTTAACTTAACCTATATCTTCACCACACCCATAACCCCCACCACACCCGCGAAGCTCGCCTCTAACCAACCACAACACAAAAAACCATGCTCATAGTTCCCGACGTCAGCGCAACACCCGCGCTCAAAGCCCCCGAACCCGAGCACTGCCCAGGTCCAGAATCCCAGTCGGCAGGACAAGCCGATGCCTGCGCCGGCTGTCCCAACCAATCGATCTGCGCCTCCGCACCGAAAGGTCCCGATCCCGACCTCCCGGCGATTACAGCCCGAATGTCCAACATCTCCCACAAGCTCCTAATTCTCTCCGGCAAAGGCGGGGTAGGAAAATCCACTTTCACCTCGATGTTGGCGTGGGCATTTGCTCAGGCTTCTGATACGCAAGTTGGGGTTATGGATGTTGATATCTGTGGACCATCTATTCCTAGAATGATGGGGGCGAATGAGGAAAGTATTCATACTTCGGCTTCCGGTTGGACACCGGTTTATGTTGCGGATAATTTGGCGGTTATGAGCATCCAGTTCTTATTACCCGAGGGGGATGAGGCGGTGATTTGGAGAGGTCCAAAGAAGAATGGGATTATTAAACAGTTTTTGAGGGATGTGGATTGGGGTGCGTTGGATGTGTTGTTGGTTGACACTCCACCGGGAACTAGTGATGAGCATTTGAGTGTTAATACTTATTTGAAGGATTCTGGGGTGGATGGTGCGGTGTTGGTTACTACGCCCCAGGAGGTTTCTTTGCTGGATGTTAGGAAGGAGATTGGGTTCTGTAGGAAGGCGGGGATTAAGGTGCTGGGAATTGTGGAGAATATGAGTGGCTTTGTGTGCCCGAATTGCGAGGTAAGTGATAGTCTGGATTGAGGATGGGAAAGAGAATGATGCTAATGGTTTTTATAGGGAGAGTCACAGATCTTTCATGCTACTACTGGAGGTGCTAAGAAGCTTGCTGAAGAAATGGGTATACCATTCTTGGGTGCTGTGCCATTGGACCCCAGAATTGGTGTTTCTTGTGACTACGGAGAGAGCTTCTTTGATGCGTACCCCGAGTCACCGGCGTGTGATGGACTTATGGGCATCATCCGCGGACTTCGAGAGCAGATTGGAATGGAGATGAAGGAGGAGTATGAGGAGTAAGCTTATGGTGGATGGAAAGCTAGAAAACAGATGATTTGGAGTGTATATAGAGCTTGTTTTGGCATTTGTTGGCGTTTCAACGGGCGTTAGGGTCTTTATATCAAGGGAAAAGATGAATATAATGTTTCGAGAGCTACGAGCTGTGTTAAATATTAGTCTATGGACACGGTTTTGGTTACATTTATCTCCGACGTCTTTCAGATCTGTCAGCACTGTGATCACGCCGTCTTTCTCTGTCATCATCTCTTGGACGGCGGTCGTCATCCTTCCGACGGTCTCTCTCGACACTACCATCCCGTCGACGGCTATCCCTTTCACGTCGGTCGGGCTTGTCGGCGGCATCATCTTTTCGAGGTCCATCCCTATCCTTCCTCTCTTTACCATCATCCCTTGGTTTTCGGTCACGGTCCCGACGCTCTCTTGATCTGTCACGATCTCTTTCCTTGTCATCGTCTCTCGACCGACGGTCTCTCTCACTCTTATCATCCCTTCGCCTTGATCTACTGCGATCTTTGTCGGCATCTCGTCTCCGATTTTCTCGGTCTCCACGCTCCCTGGATCTGCTACGATCTCTTCCATCCTTGCGCTCGTCCCTCGAACGATCATCTTTTCTCCGGCGATCCCTCGATTTGCTGCGATGCCTGTGAGATCTATGCTTTGACTTGCTCTTGTCATCACGACTTTTTGATTTCGTGATAGCCAGTTCCTTCTTCTTTCGAGCCTCTTCTACCTCCTTCTTTTTCTCACGCACAAGCCAATCTTTCATTGGGTCTTCTTCATCGTGCTCGAGAATTAATTTCTGGAGCTCGAGTTCTTCTGGTAGAAGCTCCGGTGTCGGTGAACGCTCCACACTTTCACTCTTCCTCCTCCGCTTACTACCCCGGTCATCTGCATCGTCCTCGGCATCTCCTTTGGGTCCGATCGCGCCTTCTTCAGCACCATCACCCTCCTTCGGTTTGTATCGCGTGTGGTCAACACGAATGGTTCTTCCAAGGATCACGGAACCACCTAGGTTGTCCACGGCAAGTGTTGTGCTACGTTGGTCTTCGTATTTGAGAAACGCGAATCCTTTGGATTTTCCCGTGTCTTTGTCGCGTATCAGGTTGCAGTGCACGGGCTCTCCATATTGGGAAAAAATGGTGATGATGTCTCCCTCGCTGAGCTCGTAGGGCAATCCGCCAATGTATATATAGGCCGTGTCGTTCCAGTCATTATGCCATGATGCTGAGATTGGCTGGTGGGTATGGGTTAGTGCACTGGGATTGTATTTGTGGAAAAGGAGGAGGAGGAGGAGGAGGAGGTACTCACTACTGCTGCATCTAACTCGCGTTGGTTCAGACGCTCAATTTCGCGAATGTTGTTCATCGAGTTTGGCGTTGAGTTTTGGTGTTTAGGGTTCGGAGGATGGCAAACATCGACATCACAGCACAGCACCAGCAAAGCTCTAATTACCTTAGCTTGAAACGATAGTCTGGCGCGCCATTACCCGGCAGCGGAGACGGGCTTCTAGGGGTTATGCATGGAAACAGGTACCTGGCGGCCAGAAGCTGCGGGCGAGTTGGAGCTGCACCTCAGCTGCCCCCAGCAGAGTCCAGACACCTTGTGAGTAAGCAAGAAGCTCCTGGATGAGGTAAGCAAGCTTTTGTCGAGATAGAATTGATGCATTTGATGCATCTAATTCACCAAATCTCCCTCTCTCACCGCAATGCCCGCTCACGGACACCCCCTCCTCCCTCCCCCCCAATCCCTTCCCCCCCCCCCCTCAAAATAAGTGACGGTGATCGAATTTCACTGAACCACAAATCAATTTACTGGCCGCGTCCAAATTAAAGCTCGTTTGCCAAGAAATTGGGGAAATAGGGGTTTCTGCGACAACACCCCGTTCGTCCTGGCGGGAAAAAAAAGACACAAAGACCATCGAATCCAGGGAGTCGTCGGAGAAGGGAAACTCTCACTCGCACCTTTCCTACACGGGATTCAAGCTCAAGCCTTCCTGACTATTTCCAAACTCAGAAAGGGCTTCAATTCTGCTCTCTGCTCTCTGCTCTCTGCTACACCCCCCCCTCCCCCGTTTCTCACTGGCTCATCTCCCAGTTCCCCCCAAAACACTCCCGCCCACCCCCCTCTCTGTCCAAATTCCCGTCTCGCACCTTCCCTTCCTTTTTCGCTGTGTCCAATTTCACTCTTCTCTTCTTGTCGGTCCCTTAGCTGTAGACAGACATATAACTGTCTCCGTATTACACCTATTTTTCTTAGGCCTAATTCCCGACCCTACTTACAGGGACCCCCGTCGACCTAACAACCTACCACCTGCACGCGTTTCTCGCTTCGCTCTCAATCCTTCCTCCCCCTTTCTCGTCCGTCATCCACCCACTCCTGCCAAACCCCCATCCATTCCGATACACCACCATCTCGGTCGGACACAGTCGCTCGCTTTACAATAAACACACATTTCCTCGAGGCTTCACCAAATAAACAACAGCAACCATGTCCGGAATGCATCCAGTACGTGCGACAGGCTTATCCGCAGTTCGTTGTCTTCCCGGTCCCGAACCAATCCAGACAGACGAAGCTGGGGATAGAAGATGGGATAGACAATGCTGACCATAGTTTCGCTCTCAAAGGTTCGCCGCAAGAAGCAGATGAAGAAGGGCATCCAGTTCTGCCTGATGGTCTGCGGTGCTTCAGGAACTGGTAAGTTGTTGCTACTCCCCGAGTTTCGAGCTTCCGACCGACGAAACTCCCCTCTCCACTCTCCCAGGAACTTCACATGCTAACAACACATTATTATTGCAGGTCGTACTACCTTCGTCAACACTCTCTGCGGAAAGCAGGTCCTGCAGAGCAAGGATGCCGATGACGCCGAGAACGCACACGTTGAGGAGGGTGTTAGAATTAAGCCCATCACTGTCGGTATGTCAGCAAATTTACCTCAGAATACCCTTCTTTACGTGTTCCTGACGATCTTATTATTTAGAGCTTGACGAGGAGGGAACTCGCATTTCCTTGACTATCGTCGATACCCCTGGTTTCGGTGACCAGATCGATAACGAGGCAAGGTACGTAGCTTAGCTCAGAATGTTTCTTGACTCCATAGCTAACATCTTCTTACAGTTTCGGCGAGATCTCTGGATACCTCGAGCGTCAGTACGATGATATTCTCGCTGAGGAGTCCCGTATCAAGCGTAACCCCCGATTCCGTGACAACCGTGTCCACGCTCTCCTCTACTTTATCACCCCTACCGGTCATGGGTATGCAGTTACACCTCCCCTGTCGCAAGTGCAACTTTGCTAATGGAGTATTACAGACTCCGTGAGCTCGACATTGAATTGATGAAGCGTCTATCGCCCCGTGTGAACGTTATCCCCGTCATTGGAAAGGCCGACTCCCTCACCCCTGCGGAGCTTGCCGAGTCAAAGAAGTTGGTTATGGAGGATATCGAGCACTACCGTATCCCCGTCTACAACTTCCCCTACGACATTGAGGAGGACGACGAGGACACCGTGGAGGAGAACGCTGAGCTGCGCTCGCTTATGCCCTTCGCCATTGTTGGAAGTGAGGAGACCGTTGAGATTGGCGGACGTAAAGTCCGCGCTAGACAGTACCCTTGGGGAATTGTCGAGGTTGAGAACCCTAGACACTCCGACTTCCTTGCGATCCGGTCGGCGTTGTTGCACTCTCACCTCGCAGACCTCAAGGAGATCACTCACGACTTCTTGTACGAGAACTACAGAACAGAGAAGTTGTCCAAGTCCGTGGAGGGTGGCAGTGCTGCGTATGTTAACCAGTTCCCCATTGTTTTTCAACGCTAATACTTACTCCAGTGGTAGCTCCATGAACCCCGAGGACCTTGCTTCTCAGTCCGTCAGACTGAAGGAGGAGCAGCTCAGACGTGAGGAGGAGAAGCTCAGAGAGATCGAGGTGAAGGTACAGCGTGAGATTAACGAGAAGCGACAAGAGCTTCTCGCCCGCGAATCTCAGCTCAAGGAGATGTATGTTGTTCCTGCATCCCATAAACTTGGAGCTAAGCTAACTTGCATGCAGTGAGGCAAGGATGACCCGCGAAGCGAGCGCCAACCACCCCGATTTGGGACAGAACGGAGACCATGCATAGTTAGTGAAAAGCTTCGTTGGGGAAGGTTGATTACGCATGGGAGTGCTGAAGGGAGCATGCCGATGTCTTGTAATTTTGTTGTTTGATATCCATTTGAGGAGGGAGGCGCGGGAAGGAAACTTATACCAAATGTGTGTTTGTGTCGGGGAGATGGGAGGGAGAGCAGAGAAGGCATCAGACGCACCTCTTCTAGCGGGAACTTCTCGTTTATTTCGTTTTTTCTGTTGTTTCATTTTTTTGCCTCCCTTCTTGGACATCGCTTTTTTTCTTTTTTTTTTCCGACTTTATACCTCTCTTATTTCCCTGTTTTTTTTTCTTTTGATGTGCTACCTTACCGTTTTATCTAATGCTGCCCTTCCAAAAAGCGTACGTACACCATAGCTCAAGCTTTTTCATCGCCTCTTGTGTTGTGTGTTTCTTCTTCTGCTGCCTGCTTACCTGCCTGCCTTTTCTGCTTAACTTGTTTTACTTGCCTGTTCAATTGTGAAAGCTATGCCGAGTTTGTTTCTCCAAATTATACCAGTTTACTCCGTATTAATTTGTGGGGGTTATGTGTTGATGCTTTCTTGCATAAAAGGGAGTTTGTAGTCCATAGTTTGTAGCCTGTAGATGTCTAGGTGTTCCTGGGGGGATGAGAATGAATCAAATCTTAATAACCAGAACCCGAATCCAAAGTGAGTCCAGGTAAATAAATGATCGTGTTTAGAGTGCACATGTGATATGAAAGAGTAGTTAGAGGTATGTATTTGTGATGCATTGTTTTCTTTTTCTCCATCCCCATCTTGTAATATACAACTCAGCTATTCTACAGCCGAAAACCAGACGCCCTAATCTTCACATAAATTTATACCCACAACTTATCTACAACTGAAAAATCAAAAAACCCCCCTTACAACCTCCTATCTATTTTCTCATATCCTCATTCATACTAAGAAAAAAGAAAACCGGTTACTCCTTCTTCTCTCCCTCACCCTCCTCCTCCTCCTCAGCAGTCTCATCGCAAACCTGCTCCTCCTCAAGTCTTGCCTTCAACTCCTCCGCAACTCTCTTGTAAGAGTGGTAACCAACAGGTTTCAATCCAGCCTCTTCAACGATAGCCTTCCACTCGACGACCTTGTCGTTAACGACAGCAGATTTCTCCTCGATCCAAGAGATATGTTCGGTTCCTCTGAGGATATCTCTAGCCTGGAAGAGACCCTCCAAAACCGGCAACCAATCCCTAAGGTTTTTTCCAGCGTAGATAGCGCGTTCCTTTGGTTCCATTTCCGTGAGATCCTTCTCCAAGAAACCCTCAGCTCTCTCCCAATGTTTCTGAAGCTTCTTCAACACAGCGGCAACCTGACCGGCATGATCTTTTCCATCATAGAAGCGAATGGCAGTGCTAGTGTTAATGGATAACGCCAATCCATTAACAATAGGATCATTCTGAAGAGTAGATCTCATAACCGCAACCTTATTATTTCTTCCAAACGCCCACATAAGTTTTTCCACAATCTTGACAGCCTTAAGAGCCTGTTTCTTATTCGTAGCCGCAAGATTATGGACCTTAGCACCTCTCATAAACTCCCTTGCGATCTGCAGATTAAACTTCCACCCCGAAGTTTCACCCGCCACTCCGACCAGTTCATGGATCAAATCCGTTCTTCCATTAAAGACAATAACCCTAGCAGTTTTCTCCAATTGTCCGACCCTAAGTTTTCTTCCCGCCTGAGCGAATCCCTTGATTAATCCAGGGATGACATCACAGTCGGCAGGTGTCTTGATCTGTGATATCGCTTGCGTGTAGGAACTGGTCGGGATGGTGTGTGCGTGCTTAAGAGGAACTAGAGGAACAATCTCGCCGGCGACTTCGACTTCTACAGGCTCGGTTTCTAGGAGGCGGTGGTTTTTGGCGCGGAGTTGGAGCGCTTGGTGCGACGGGGACATCCGGGAGGGAATGAAGAGCTTTGTGCGGATCTCCGAGAGACTGGCGTCGAGGTCCGGGTTGCTGGTGGGCTCGAAGGTCGGGAGAGGTCCTGGTTAGAAGATGGCATTGTTAGTTGGGGTTTTTGTAGCATTGTGAGAATAGCGGGAATTGAAGGCGAAGCTTAAAGCTTCAAGACAAGGCTAGGGGGGAGTGTTGAGATCCCTAAGAGGGAGAGAGGGGGGAGGATATCCGGAGATGCGAAGTTGCGAAGTTACGAATTCGAGAAGTTGCAAAGTTCAGAAGGTTAGAAAGTAAGAAACGAACCCAAAGCAGCCGACTTCAGCGAAGTGGCAGAAACGGAGAAACCCCGTTTAAGGACGGAGGCGCGGAACATAGAAAGCGACATTTTCGTGACGTTCCCTTTTCTTTGTCGCTGCAGCCAATGGCTTTCGTGTCGAGACGTGAGGTGTTGCGGCTCTGTGGAAATTTTGTGGGTTGCGGGATTGTGAGATGCTAGCGTTGTCACGGGACTGTGGGGGAAGGGGAGGGGGGGGGGGGGGGGTATGGTGCATTCGCCATACATACACATGTAGAAGCGCGCTCTCGGGTCACGGGAGGTTTGCTCGAGGCTGTGGAAAGGGTTTGATCATTCATCACTCACTTTATGTCAAAGTTCTCGACTACGATAGAAAAAATCAAAGATATATGCTGCACCATAGACTACATGTACATGGTAACTTTTTCAGATTCTTATTTAGAACTAGTTTAAATTTCAGCCTCTGAATGATGATTTTTTTTCTTCACAATATCTCGCCGCAACACATAAAGCACACTTGTATATCACAACTTCTCGCGGGAAAACAATAACAACCTAAGCAAAAAAAAAAAAAAAAAAAACAAGAAACAAAAAATCACACGAAAAAACAAAACAAAAAATCTGTAGGGATATCAAAGCAAGTTAGAAAGCGAAACAAGCGGAATGAGAAAAAAAGAAAAAAGAAAAAGAAAAAAGAATTAAACCAAGTAATTAACCATCTCACATAAAACTTGCGACTATTCTCCTACAATCAACTATACTTTGTACTTTCTGATATCATAGCAATTGTGATGAACGAGGTAGTTATAAGTCTGGGAAAACAAGATAAACACAACAAAGAACGCCCGCAAAAACGACAAGAGATATGGAAAAAAAAAGAGGAAAAAAGGAAAAAAAACAAGCAAAAATTACATCCGCCACACAAGTAGAGTATAAGTAACAAAAAGACAGGACGCTAACTACAAGAATAAAGAACGTAAAGAAGAAAAACGGCATGTATGTGGGGATGGAGGATATAACGGATGGAAAATAGGTTTCCCAGAAAATACAACTGCAAACTGTGACTGTGCTCTTCGCTTAAACATACAAAGGTAGGTGCGTGAATTCCCGACAAATACTTAAGTGATGATTATAAAATTCCACCGCCCCACTTCGAGCCCTCAACAAGATAGTCAAAACCCCCAAAGTCATTTATCAGTAAAATAAAAAGAGACAAGAAAGAAGAAGTCAGAGAACAAAACGATCCTAAAGATATATAAGGTTGTAAGGGCGAAGTATGTGTGGATATAGTGAAAACGGATGAAAGTAAAGGGTTCCGCTAAGTTTTGTTCTGAGACCAGAAATCCAAAGAAGCAATTACGTCGTCGCCAGTAGCTTCGTCCTCGTAAGCGTAGAGAATCTGTAATATGTTAGCATTTATCAGTCTCTCAATTTAATGGAAATACACACCTCTCTTGTAGACTCGTGCAGCATACGGATATTTCTGCCCGTAATAATGGTGATCAAGTTACCCGTATCGATATGCCGAATCTCAATAAATGACGGCTCGAAAGCCAAGATATAAGGATACGACAGAGCGAAAGCCATGGGTTGACCCTCCCATGCAATCTGCCAGTCCGGTCTTGCGCGCCATCCGTTGCGGTTGACAAAGAATGAAAAGTCCGAGTAGTTGAGCAAGAACTCTCCGTTGAGTCTGTAAATAGCAATTGGCTTCATCGGCTTGTTGGGGTTATCGCGTCGCTGAATAAAGTCGAGCGAAGTATCCGCCGGATCCAATAATGACTGAGTCTCCAGAGTCTCCAAACTGACAACCTCGAAACCCTTGGCACATCCAACACACAACTTCGACTTGAGGAAGTGGATAGAAGTGGATTCGGTAGGAATGTAGAATTCCTTGAAGGGCTTCAAAGCCTCCTGTCCTCCCTGAGGCAGCAACTTTCTGTATGCAGACTGTTTCTTTCCTCTAGACAAAGTATCCTGGGGCTCCAAGACCTTGACAGTAGAAGAAAGTGTAGAAGTCTTGACACTACAGACCAAAACCCTTCCTAGACAGACACCAGCCTTGAAGAACGAAGTGTGACCCATAATCTTCTTCGGTCGTTTATTCGCCAATGTCAACTCATCAGGGTCCAATCCTGCCAAGGGTACCTGCATGAGGTTCTTCTCCGAAAGGAGTAGGATCATCTGGTACTCCTCAAGTACGTCAATCTGATCAACCTTGTTGATCTCGATAACCTTCTTGGGCTGCGCCAGGGTGAGGTCCTTCGGTTTCCGTTCAGACACATAGATACCCGTGTCCGTTCCGTAAACAAGCTTCCGTCCACCATCTATTTTCATTAGCACACGAATTATATCGTTTGAAAGAATCATCCATACCGACAGGAACCAAGCAGTTGACCTTGTTTCCGGTAGTAAAGAAGTTGTCACACAGAATAGTCTGGGTAAAGATACTGCTACGCTCCCGGAGAACGTTCTGCTGGTTCTCAATGTGCTCAATCCACTTCTTGCGGGAGACAATTGAGCTAGCAAATAACGGCACGGTGTATCCCCTCTTTCCAAGATGCTGGAAAGTAATGGGGTATCCCTTCTCCTTCTGGTTGAAATCGTTGGGGATGTTGGTTTTGAGTGGGTTATTCGGTTTTGATCCCGGAATCAAACTTGACGACGGTCTCTTCGCAATTCCACCTCTACTAGGGCCAAACTCCTCCATTTGAGTAATTACCAACAACTCCAAAGGAATAGGCTATTTTTCTGTTAGTTTTGCCCATCGCAACACAGCTGTCGGAGGAACTTACCTTGCGGTAAACCTTGTACTGCTCTCTCTTGTTGACAATCTTTATTCGGACTAATAGTAGTGCGTGGTCAAACAAGAAGCACTGAATATCACCACCACCATCTCCTCTCTTCAATGATCCCTTAAACAACAATTGGCGTCCTTCCTCTGTGAGCTTCAAGTCTACTGCCTCTCCTGGTCGGAAAATAAGCTGCTGGTTAAGCTGCATCAAGTTGAAGTGGTTCTCCGCCTTTCCGGATGCCTGGTTGACCTTGCTGAGGAAGTCTCGCACCATAGCGACAACCTTGGGAATATCAGTTGCATCTGGATTATCCTCTGTCGTTGGTTTCAAGATCGCCTCCAGGAGTAGCGGGTAACGAGCCAAACGGGTCGTAGGCTTGGTCAAGTAACCGTTTAACTCCAATTTTCTCGACTCCTTCAAACGCTCAGTTTCCTCCACGAACTTTGCAAACGCCGGGTTGGACGATTTCTCCTTTTCAAACTCAAATTTTCCGTAAAGCTGGTTCGAACCATAAGTAATAAACGGGTCGAATAAAGGAACATATTCCAAGAAGATATCTCCGACATTGTGCACTACGTCGCTTTCCTGTTGTCTGCGAGTTAAAGCCTCGGCAAGCTTCGAGTTGACTGCAAGAACTTCCAAAACATTTCCAAAGACGGTACGAATAAATTTCTCTCTGCGATGTTCGGGAATAGGCGATGGGTTTGCAGGGTTTGTCGATTTCAAAGGCTTCATCCAAAAATCCCTCAGGTATTCCAAGTCCTTCACGAAATCGCGTTCTGTGTAGATAGCCTCCATGATAACCTCTTGACGCTTCTTCTCCTTGTCCGAAACTCCCTCCGCAATTTCCTTTGGCACAGAGTGAATCCAAAGTTTCTGTTCCTTTTCCTCCTCCGCATGCAAACTGGACCGAGAATCCTGTCTCTTCAATCCTGGCTGTGGCTTCAAGTTCAAACGCGCCTGTTGTTCCAATCTGCGAGGACAAGCAATGGAGTAGCACAGCGTATTAGGCGTACAGGTGGGTGAGTAGCATTCAGTTAACAGAGTAAACACTCCGTTTACCTCATGCGCCTCATCAACCAATCCATCCTTGAACTGATACACCTCATGCATCGAGTCTCGAAGCCTGTGCTCATAGGTAACATCGTGAAAGAACTTCTGGGCGTCCAGGGCTCTACCTAGGAGCAAGGCAAGGTTCCGGTCGCTGGTCTTGATAATATATGCTACCATATCAACTCCTTCAGCTCCAGTAAACGCAGACTTGTAAGTAAGTTCGTTCTTCAAACGGTCTCCAGCATTGATTCTGGCCTTGAAAGTATCGGCAACACGTGAAAGAAGCGCTGGGTAGACCAACGGGGCCTTTCTGCCGCGGGGCTCTCCTGAGGCGGTTTGTGGAGGTTGTTGGCCATGAGATGAGCTGGGAGACTTTGGCAACGAGTTGCGGTGGACAGATGCGTTATCCATACCCCCTCCACCAACAGTATGTGAGGAAGAAGTGCTTGCGTAACTTGGAGTGCGCTGTTTCTGAACATAATTCTGGCTTCCTTGGTGCTGCGAAATGGTGGAAAATTCGCTTCCTGTAGAATCCTTTCGTCGCGATGGGATGATTCTACCGCTCATCGTTTGAGCGTGGTCGCGGTCGTGTGCGTAGTTCGTCAGAGACATAGTTCTCTCATCGTGTCGCTCAGGGACAATTCTGCCATGCGCGGTAGTTCTCGACATTTGTCCAGGTGGGGGTGGACCACCCTGCCTTGCTGGCATGTACTGGTTCGCAGAATACGCCGGGACGCCGCTCGCCAACGAACGGGATCGATAGGGGTCGTTGTTCATGGCCGGTGGTGGGGGAAAGTACCGATTATTGTGTGAGGGGTTGGGCGGCGGCCCTTGTGGAGGTATGCGCACGGGTTGTGGGTATGGTCTTCTCTCCGGATGCGTCGGCGAGGGAAGGTATTGCGGCTGTCCGTGCATTCTGGACTGCTGCTGTGGAGGCGGGTATCCATTAGGTGCACCATGCGGAGGATATCCGGGAGGCCGCTGGTGTTGAGGAGGATACTGTTGCGGCGGCGGTCGCTGTTGAGGGTGATGACCCATCGGAGGGCCTTGGGGGTATCCCGGATGCTGTGACGTCGAAGTCATAGTCTGCGAGCGCCCTTGCTGGGGAGCATAGCTCGACTGAGCAGTCATTGTCTGTGACCGGCCTGATGGAGCGGTGCCGAAGATATCGGAGAAAGCGGCATCCCTCTGGGACGCCGGAGTACGCGGGTTATGGTACAGATCATGATGCTCTGCCATGGGAGTGATCTGCTCGCGGTGCAAAGTTTGCGGATTAGCAGGCAGACCACAAGATGTTTCGACAAGTGAGAGTAAGCAGTTGGTTGTGGTCGTAGCTGTCGGGCAGTAGTGGGAGTAGTAGTGGGAGTGGTGGTGGGTGGTGGTGGGTGGTGGTGGTGGTAGTAGTGGCTCTCGCAGTTAGAACAGCGGAGGGAGGAGCCTAGGGAGTCTCTGAAAGGGGAGGCGGCTGTCTTTGGGGGGGGGGGGGGGGGGGTGTCTGTCTCTCAGGGCTGGGTTGAAGACTGGTTTTGGGGCTCTGTCACCGTACCTTTGGGGTCAAATCGGGCTCAACTCGGTCTATCTCGCTCTGACATTAAGCTTCGGATGGAGTTTGGCTGTTCTCACAGTGGAACATGCGAGCGAACAAATGCAGGAGAGACGTTGAACTGGAGAGGGCGATTAAATCGACAGGGGTGGGTAGGCGGACGGCTAGATAGAGATAGGTGAGGTGTCACCCTGCTGGATGGGGATTATGTAGATGTATGTATCGCGAAGTGTTTAGGATTTACATTGAAGAATTATAAAAATTAAATTGGGGCATTACATTTTGGAACATTGTCTTTTTTTTGGAGGGAGGGGGGGAGGGGGGTTCAACTGGGGTGATGGTGATTCTGGTGTGCGTTTGTTGTATATGTACGCGGTGTATGTATACGAGGTGGTGTTGTATCTGAGAGTGTGTGTAGTATATGTATGTAGCTGGAACGGGAACCAGCAGAAGGAGCACAACAGGAAGGGTAGACTTGCGAAGAAGGAAAATGGTTATAGGCGTGCGAAGAAAATTATGGGTAGGAACAGCATGAAGAAGGAGGAGGAGCAGGAGGAGGAAATAATTATCATTATATATATATTCAAAATATGGACAGAAACAGAATAAATAAGAGGGAATAAAACACGGGAAAATCATTCAACTGTCTGTATTCAAAGGAACAACGTACAGGTTACACATGAACAGCATTGAGAAGAAACAAGGGAGGGAATATATCATCCAACTCATAAATTCAGAGGAACAACATTCAGGTGCACTCAAAAAAAAAACATTAAAAACTCAAACTGGCAACCAGCATTACAGAATCATGATACACAAATTGACAAAATAAATAAAAATAAAAAATAAAAGTGTTGCTGGCAGCCGGCACGGTGCACAACCCAAGGTCAGACAACAAATTTATCGCATCAATTCGTAATCATACATTCGTTTGATACTTTCGGGAGCAGGAGCGTACAATGACAACGACGACGACAGCAACAACACAGCTTTTACCAAGTAAGTAAGTAAATAAGTAAATAAGTAATAACAGAGGGATGTCTGAAGAAGAGTCCGAGGAGATTATGCGAGGCCGAGGATTTCCAAGCACGGCTCATAAAAAATCTATTTAGTACATAGAGCCCTACTGCTATTACCACTATGCGTTAATAACAATAATAATGACAATAAAAAACTTCATCGTGCACCCTCATCTGCTGTCGAGCGAGGCTCATCTCTCATGTCTGCTATGTATGGTCACGGTGCAGTGCAGTATGATTTGTAATTTCTCATCCCGTGATCAAAACGTCTATCCCCTCTAGCGGCGTCGTAACCCGTACCTGAAGCTAGAGATTACTTTTTTGTGAGGAGACGCGGACTAGAAACATACTTAAAACCGAAGCCAAGGAAAAAGGAAGGGCGGGTGTGGGTTGGAATTTGGAAACACCAGGGGGGGGGGGGGGGGGGGAGAAGTTGGAGGCCAGGGTAACAGAGCAGAACAGAACAGAGGCACACGACAACCGACAACGTCCGTCGGACATCGGACATTTGACCTGACATGATAACCGAAGCTAGCACCATAGAAGTCTGGGCAAAAGCTACGAGACGGTGCCTATAGGTACATGGCAACATCTATATGTAGATTACAATATCCAGATCGTTAACAAAAAGATTTACTGATCCATTAGCAGCCAGTTATCACTGCTCTATTCAGTTATCCAGTTATCCAAGTTATTATCAATTTATCAAGCGGTCTCCACAATAGATAAGTCCGTACGTATGCGACAGTAGCAGGTTGTGACCTTCATGGTATAATACCGTAGTTCGTCGTTGTCTCCGAAGCTACCCGTCATCTTGTCCCCCTCCCCGGAACTCACTGCTATGCTTCAGCAGCTCAGCTGTATTTACCCCCGACATTCGGCCCGCTATGTAGCAATTTGGAGGCTTAGAGAGAGCTCTACCCCGACCATCGGGGTTCAATCCTGCCCTTCTTCGCTTCTACATATGTTCTAGACCCGACCCCTAATTTCCTTTAGGAAGGGCTTTCAAAAGTAGACTAGGCTCTTGTGAAGTCATGTGTAATCACTCGAATATCGGTTCAGTAAAACAACCGGAAGCTAAATAGGTTAGCAGAAATCATTGCAGCTTTCTTTAGCTAGAGAGGGTATACAGCTTGAAGAGTAAATAGTTTTGATGCACGCTGTGAAAAACTGAATTGGCTAATAATATGGAATTGTGAAAACAGTAAACAATGAGAACAGTAAATTATGATTGAAAATGCAGTATTTGTTTTGCTTGAAGGATTTCTGAACTGGTTGATTATTCGATGTGGCGCTGAGGCATGTTATTTGTTTTTTCAGATCCAGACTAGTCTTCGACGTAGTAAACTGTGTCGGAAACATAATCGCCCATCTTACCTGATAGAATATAGACACGGTCCTTCATGGATGCTTCTTTCTCCCACTTTTCAATGACTTCGGCTGCTTTATCCTTGTATTTCATGAAGCGCGATTTCGTTCCCTTAATCCACGTTATACGACCTCTCTCCAATCCAAAAACCAATTCCGCGAGTTCGGCGAATTTCTGCTCCAATCGTCAGCCTATGGACATGTTTCTTGGAGATAAAGTAGAAGCGAAGTACCTTGAAATCCTTGTATTGATCTCGCACCACGTACAGGAAACTCGAGTCATCATCCTCACGTGGCGGGCCGTCGCTCAACTCATCATCGCTCTCTGTGGCTTTAGCCCGACTGACTTGAATCATCCCACCCGGAATTCTCTCGAAAGGCTATTTTATGGCCTGGTTAGTTCATTGGCACATATTAATACGGTCCAAACAATCATGAAGACTTACTTTTTCTCTAACCATGTAACCATCTGTCATGTCCTCCAGACCCTGGAATCCCATGGCACTAGCGAGGCTTTGCATCTGAAGAGTGTGATCGGTCTTGATCCGATTGATATCTTGTTCGAAATTCTGTTGGACCTCAGTCTGCATATCTACTATGCGTTTTTCCATTTTTTTCTGGAAGTCTTCGAACAATTTATTAGTTCTTTCCTGGTTCTCGGTGGCCTGTTTCTCCAGTTCTTCGCATTTCCTCTTTAATCCTAGAATCGCATTCAAATCTTCCAACCCATACAGCTTCTTCTGGAGAGCATCCTTCTTCTCTTCGACTTCGGCAAGCTTCTTCATCGCATCATCATTGGCCCCAGAGAGCTTGACGTTTTTGTCCTCCATGGTCTCCAACTCCTTTTCAATAGCAGTATTATGCTCCACCAGTTTCTTGTTTTCAATCTCAAGCCTTGCCAATTCCACTCTGAGATTTGTAAAGATGTCTTGAAAGCTTCTGAGCATGTTTTCATGAGCCGGGAAAGAGATTTGAAGATCAGCGGTCAGTGTTGCAGTGGTAGACATGGTCTCGGTTGCCGATGGAGTGCCAGAGCCAGGAGTATTACTTGCTTGAGTACTGGAGCAGCCGGGTTGCTCGTCGGAGTTTTTGGAGGACATGATTGCTATCAGCGAGGTGAGTTGTGGAAGTTGTGGAAGTGGAGGAAGTGCAGGTAGTGCGGGAAGTGCAGGAAGTGCAGGGAGTGCAGGGAGTGCAGGAAGTGTTACAGGCTACAGACGTTTCTTATAGGTGAGCGGGCCCTAAGTCTTGGCTCTTTCAGGGAAGGAGAGGGGGCCATGAATGTCCTCTGTGAGCGGTCAAATGTGAAAATTCTTTCGAATATTATCAATTCCCATGTTTTCTGTGGTTTGCTAATTGCTACGGATCAGCCATTTCGCGAAGTCTGTGGCGGGGGTTTCTACCTCCTCATGCATGGGGAAAGGTCTAGCTTCTTTTTGCATCAATAATTCACCATCGAAAGAAACACTGCCCGACTGCAAATTCGAGGTATCAATATAGATACAGTAATCAAGTTATGAGAAATTATGATACACAAACTATAGGCCAAGAGGATACAGACGAAATTGACACAAATTGATCTACCTTTCGAAGAGCAAAGAAACTGGTTGGTATAAGGGGGTATAAGAAATATCGCCGTTCAAAAGTGCAGCTGGAAAATGATACAGAGGTGATAAGGATGAAATGAACATGGTTGGATAGGTGTTAACATGATTCCAGGGTATAGGGTTGTGATGTTGTTTTGTGGAAACTTTGTTTGAAGCATTAATTTATATATATATTTTTTAGCCCTGCCCCCCCCCTTCCCCCCGTGCTCTCGCTGAATCCTGATGTGGCAGTTGGCCGCGAAGCTAGGATCTTGGAACACCAGGCAAAGGAGAAAACGAGAAGAGAAATGCGGATAGTAAAAAAAAGAGAAGGAAAAGAAAAAAGAGGTTAGGGAGTAGCAATTTGGTTCAATCCTTCCCTTCTTCGCTTCTACATATGTTCTAGACGCAACCCCTAATTTCCTTTAGGAAGGGCTTTCAAAAGTAGACTGGGCTCTTGTCACGTCATGCGTAATCACTCGAATATCAGTGCAGCAGAATAACTGGAAACTAAATAGGTTAGCAGAAAACATTACAGCTTTCTTCAGCCAGAGAGGGTATACAGCTTGAATAGTAAATAGTTTTGATGCACGCTGTGAAAAACTGAAATTTGGCTAATAACATGATATTGTGAAAACAGTAAACAAAATAGTAAATTATCATTGGAAATGCAGTAATTGTTTTGCTTGAAGGCTTTCTGACTTGGCTGATTATTCGATGTGGCGCTGGGGCGTGTTATTATTTTTTTTCGGATCCAGACTAGTCTTCGACGTAGTAAACTGTATCGGAAACATAATTGCCACTCTCACCTGATAGAATATAGATACGGTCCTTCATGGATGCTTCTTTCTCCCACTTTTTAATGACTTCGGCTGTTTCATCTTCGAAAGACATGAAGTCCGATTTCGTTCCCTTGAGCCATTCTATATGATCTTTCTCTAATCCAAAAACCAATTCAGCGAGTTCGGTAAATTTCTGCTCAAATCGTCAGCTCATGGACATGTTTCCGAGAGATAAATTAGAAGCGAAGTACCTTGAAATCCTTGTATTGATCTCGCACCACGTAGAGGAAATGTGTGTTATCGTCCTCACATGGCGGGCCGTCGCTCAACCAATCATCGCTCTCTGTGGCCTTAGCCCAACTCACTTGGATCATTCCACGTGGAATAGTCTTGAAAGGCTTTTTTTTATACTGGTTAGTTCATTGGCACAGATAAATGTGGTTTATACAATGATGAAGACTTACTTGTTCTCTAAATATATAACCATCTTTCATGTTCTCTAGACCCATTACTTCAATGGCGCTCGTGAGGCTTTGGATCTGTAGAGTGTTACCAGTCTTGATCCGGTCAATCTCTTGTTCCAAGATCTGTTGGCTCTGGGTCTGGGCGTCTGCTATGCGTTGCTCTATTTTTTGCTGATAATCTTCGAACAATTTCTCCATTTTTCCCTCACTCTCAATGGCCCGATTCTCCAGTTCTTCACATTTCTTCTTCCATCCCATGACCTTCAATTCTCCCAGCCCATCGAGTTCCTTCTGAAGGCCAGCCTTTTCCTCTTCAACCTCAGCGAGCTTCTTCATCGCATCATTATTGGCCCCAGAGAGCTTGGCGTTTTTGTCCTCCATGGTCCCCAACTCCTTTTCAATAGCAGTAATATGCTCCACCAGCTTCTTGTTTTCAATCTCAAGCCTTGACAATTCCACTCTGAGATTTGTAAAGATGTCTTGAAAGCTTCTGAGCATGTTTTCATGAGCCGGGAAAGAGATTTGAAGATCAGCGGTCGGTATTGAAGTAGTAGACATGGTCTCGCTTGCCGATGGAGTGCCGGCACCGGGAGTATTACATGCTTGAGTACTGGAGCAGCCGGATTGCTCGTCGGAGTTTTCGGAGGACATGATTGCTATCAGCGTAGTGGGTTGTGGAAGTGGAGGAAGTGCAATAGCGAAGAGTTTGCAGGTGAGTGGGCCTGAAGTCTTGGCTTTTTCGGGAAGAAGAGAGGGTCATGGACGTACTCTATGAGTGCTTGAATTTGGACTATCTTTCGAAAAGCATCGGTTCCCATAGTTTCAGTGGCTCGCTTTGACACTAAGCAAGCATTGTGTAAACCTTGTGGCGGTTGTTTCTCGCCCCTTCTTGGCGAGGATATTGTGCTTGAGGAGACATCTAGCATATTATTTAAATGCAGTCCTTCATGAAAACAAAAACCGTCTTTCTTGGAAGCTCAAGGCTCGATATGCACCATTGAAGGTGATGCATAGAATACAGGCCAAGGTTATACAGAAGAACTATGTTGTATAATTTTGGTACTACCAAAAAAAAAGAATGAGCCAACGTTTAGTGCATTCGAGAACGAACAAAGCTGCCATCTTATTTTCTAGGTTCAAATGTTTTATGAAGTCTGAGAGTAAGAGCAAGATTGGCCGGGTGAACACGTACATTTATTCATTGTGCTCATCATTTTTTTTGTGTGGTGTTTCGTGAACTCACAAACCCTCGATGCATCTGTATCGTACAGCAGGGACCGTTATGTCAGCACCCAGGAACTTGAGGAGCATCGGGGGGCCTGTAAGAGATAGACCATTCTGTGGCACATAAAATAACCCATAATCTCGGGTAATATATTTAGTAGCGAGTGTGTATATCCCTCCGCCATTAGGCCGAGTGAGGGCTCGAGAAATATCTTGAAACGAAGGAAGAATTCACAAGAAGGCATTGTATATTGATGGTTTGATAAAGACACAATTAGCTAGTAACATGAAGTTGGTGAACATGATAGATAATAATCTTAAACGGGGAATTTGTTTTGACTGAAAGATTTCCGCCTTGGCTTGCTGCTTGAGGTGGTACAAAAGCTTTCTGTTCAATGAATTGATACAGATCATAGTTGCCTTTCGACGTAATATACTGTGCCAAAGAGCACATCTGATGCAATATACACGCGGTCCTCTTGGGATACTTCCTTCTCCCATTTACTGTTGACTTTTTCTTTTTCGGCTCCTAAGTAATTTAGGAAGTCCGATTTCGATCCCTTAAGCCAATTTACATAATCTTTCGCGAATCCAAATACTGATTCAGTGAGGTTTGCGAATTTCTACTCAAATCATCAACCTCCGGAGATGTTTATTGGGAATAAAGTTGAGGTGAAATACCTTGAAATCCTTGTATTGATCTCGCATCACGTAGAGGAAACGTGTGTTTTGGTCCTCACGTGGTGGGCCACTGCTCGCACGACCATCGCTCCCTTTGACTTTAGCCCGACTGACTTGAATCATCCCACCCGGAATTCTCTCGAAAGGCTATTTTATGGACAGGTTAGTTCAATGGCACATATCAACACGGTTCCCGCGATCATCAAGACTTACTTTTTCTCTAACAATGTAACCATCTGTCATGTCCTCCAGACCCTGGAATCCCATGGCACTAGCGAGGCTTTGCATCTGAAGAGTGTGATCGGTCTTGATCTGATTGATCTCCTGTTCGAGCTTGTTTTGACTCTGGGTCTGGGCGTCTGCTATGCGTTGCTCTATTTTTTGCTGATAATCTTCGAATAATTTCTCCATTTTTCCCTCGCTCTCAATGGCCCGATTCTCCAGTTCTTCACATTTCTTCTTCCATCCCATGACGTCCTTCAACTCTCCCAGCCCATCCAGTTCCTTCTGAAGGCCAGCCTTTCCCTCTTCAACCTCAGCGAGCTTCTTGATCGCGTCATCTTTGGCCTCAGAGAGCTCGATGTTCTCCTCCTTCAAGGTCTCCAATTCCTTTTCAACAGCAGTATTGTGCTCATTCAATATTTCCAGCTCCTTTTCAATTGCAGCATTATGCTCCACTAGCCGCCTATTTTCAATCTGGAGCCTAGATATTTCCGCTCCAAGGCCCTGGAAGCTTCTAAACGCGTCTCCGAAGGCCGGAAATGAAATCTGAAGATCAGTATTCAGTGCTGGAGTAGAGGCTGCAGTAGAGACAACCAAGCTTGTGCATTCTGATGGGGTATCGGAGGCAAGAGTACTACTAGCTTCGGTACTGGAAGAGACAGATTGTTCGCAGGAGTCAATGGAAGACATGATTCTTATCAGCGCGCGTGAGGGACTCTGGACGTGAAGAAAGCTTTACAGGCTATGTT
This sequence comes from Pyronema omphalodes, assembly GCA_024516155.1. Classification (NCBI taxonomy): domain Eukaryota; kingdom Fungi; phylum Ascomycota; class Pezizomycetes; order Pezizales; family Pyronemataceae; genus Pyronema; species Pyronema omphalodes. The sequence goes on along the minus strand of JAJJXM010000015.1, from coordinate 514,708 downwards.
GGTACAGCTCGTAGGTGACTAGGTGTGTGGTAGGGATGGGCGGCTAGCTAGCGTATTACAGTAACGTAACGCTATTACGGTATTACGGTCAACGTTACAGTTTCTCGATTGCTAGGTCGCGAGACTTGTATGTACTCAACCAAGCCGCCAAGACACAAACACTAAGCAGGGTTACAGTGCTCTACTTGGCAGTGCGCACGCGCAGGGAAAAATGTCATACCTTAGGGCAGTGTCACTGGGCTAGTGTGGCACTTATAAATCTTGACATGCAATATCACATACCAAGCTTTCAAGCTTACGTTTCATTTTTCTGCATTGCGCGCAACTTGACGGTAACTTCCCATCCCTATTGAAGTGAGTGAGCATCACGAACTCAAGTCAACCGCATCTCTACCAAACCAGACTTCAAGGTGACAAAAGAATGAATTCATGAAATAAAACCAAAAATACCGCAAATCCTTCTGTCCCAAATCAAAGTTGTGGGGAATATGACTAGGAAATTGGATTCAGAATACCCCAATTATACGCCAAGCTACAGTTTTACTTCGGCTATCATACAGTGTGCATGCCCTCATGGAAACTCACCTGAGCCATCTTGTTACCTCAAAAGATAAAGCAGGAACTGGACCTCTGTTGATGGCGTAACTAAACGCGGAAGGAGGTATATTTGATGATGAACACTTAGTCTGGGCAGCGTAATTCTTGACGGCGACCGCTATATCTCCACGAAAAGTGACTTTTTTTTAATTTATCTTACATCAAGCGAAATAATACCATGTTTCCAGTTAGCTGATATAGCGATTTTGTGATTTTAGGAGTTTTGCTGAAGAAACAACGGTCGCCGTCGGATCAATTACGCTGCTTGAGCGAATTCGAATCGTTCTGTTATTAAGTTCAAAGGGTCTTCTCTCGAGTTGTAAAGCTGTTTCTTTCTGTAGGCTTGCGGTTATGTATCTTCATGAAGGAAACTGAACGTTACACAATATTCAACCACTGATAGAGCACATTAATGATCCCCACCGCTTTTGTGAGAGCCAAGACTTCAGGTCCCCGCACCTGAGAACTTCTGTAATCTGATGTAGCACTCTTCCACTTTCACGACATCGCACGCTGATAACAATCATGCCCTCCGAAAACTCCTGCCAGCAAGCCGTCTGTTCCAGTACTCAAACAAGTAGTACTCCCGGTTCCGATACGCCATCTGCAAGCGAGACCATGTCTACTATTTCAACTTTAACCGCCAGTTTTCAAATATCGTCCCCGGTATACGACAACATGCGTAAAAGCTTCCAGGATAGCTTTACAAGTCTTGGAGTGGAATTGTCAAGGCTTGAAATTGAAAACAAGAGGTTGGTGGAGCACAATACTACTATTGAAAAGGAGTTGGAGACATGGAACGAGCACAACACCGCTACTGAAAAGGAATTGAAGGCCTTGAGAGAGGAGAATGCCGAGCTCTGTCAGGCCAAAAATGACGCGATGAAGAAGCTTGCCGAAGTTGAAGAGGAGAAGGATGCTTTGCAGAAGGAACTTGATGAGTTGGGGGAGTTGAGGGAGGTCTTAGGATGGAAGAAGAAATGTCAAGAACTGGAGACTCGGGCTACTGAAGACCGGGAAAGAATGGAGAAGTTTTTTAAGGATTACCAGCAAGAAATGGAGAAACGGGCCACTGAAAATCAGGAAAAAATGGAGAATCTGGTTTCTGGGAACCAGAAAAGAATGGAGAAATCAATGGAAGATTATCAGCAAAAAATGGAGAAACGGGCCACTGAAAATCAGGAAAGAATGGAGAATCTGGTTTCTGGGAACCAGAAAAGAATGGAGAAATCAATGGAAGATTATCAGCAAAAAATGGAGAAACGGGCCACTGGAAATCAGGAAAGAATGGAGAATCTGGTTTCTGGGAATCAGAAAGGAATGGAGAATCTGGTTTCTGGAAACCAGAAAAGAATGGAGAAAGCAATGGAAGATTATCAGCAAAAAATGAAGAAACGCATAGCAGACGTCGAGAAGCAGAGTCAAAACAAGCTCGAACAGGAGATCAATCGGATTAAGGCTAATCACTCTCGAGATATACAAACTCTCACGAGTTGCATGGGATTCAAGGGTCTGGAGGACATGACAGGTGGTTACATTGTTCGAAAAAAAGTAAGTCTTCATGATTGTGTAGACCGTATTGATACGTGCCAGTGAACTAATCACACTATAAAACAGCCTTACGAGAGAATTCCGGGCGGGATGATTCAAGTCAGTTTGGCTGAAGCCATAGACACCTTCGAACTTTTTGACCCTGTCAGGCTATGTGAGGATAAAAACACAACTTTCCTCTATGTGGTGCGAGATCAGTACCAAGATTTCAAGGTACCTCGCTTCTACTATATCTCCAAGAAACATGTCCATGGGCTGACGATTTGAGCAGAAATTCACCAAACTTGCTGAATCTGTATTCGGATTGCAGAAAGATCATATAGATCGTCTGAGAGGATCGAAATGGATCAATCAAAGTTACCTAACCCAAAAAGCAAGCGTCGTCAAACTATGGAAGGAAGAAGCATCCCAAAAGGATCGTGTCTATATTTTATTAGGCAAGAGCGGCACTTATGTTAATTCCGATACAGTTTATTATACGTCAAAGCCTAGTCCAGATCCGAAAAAATAGCATGCCTCAGTGCCACATCGAATAATCAACGAAGTCAGCAATATTTCAAGCAAAACAAATACTCCATTTCCAATACTCAGTGTCCTTCACTGTAGATTCGCGGTCATTTTTTCGAAGGTGTATAGCGTGAACAAGGGGACTGTTGGACCTCAAGCGAAATGCCCAACACTTGAAGAGCGGGCGGAGGGGAAGGGGAACAAATCTGGGTGTTATCTCATCATTTCAGGATAAAAGGTTAACGAAGAATATCCTGGAGTTCTCGTAAACGAATGGGATATCGACCACTTCTTTTCAATCCCTTTGTTCTACATCTGTCTTCTCTTTACTTCCTTCCTTTTTTTCTTTTTTTCATCATATGAATCCAAAAACTTCAAAAATATTTGTGGTTTTTGTATAAAGGCATGATATGATGCCTTAATCTGTATATATATCATCGGTTCATTTGAACCAACTATCCTTCATCATTCTCAATACCATCTTACGCCTTACTGTAGTCAAGAGCTTGTTGATAGTGGCAACTCTATCCTTCAGCACCTATGTGTTTCGTTCTCTTCTTCCTCTTTTTTTTACTCAAAAGTCCCTTCTACATAATCCTCATCATATCATATCACCTCATCCCTTCCTCCTTTAGATAATTCTAACCCCTTTCTTATCATATATATATGCACCAGCACCGATACCAACACCAATACCCAGCAAACCTGATGATATTTGTGGTGTTTACGATTCAGTTGATGATTACGCGCCGTTTATTCTTTATACAAGTTACAACGATAAATCATTTCCTTAAAGAAAAGAAGGAAAGTAGACATTATACACTGCCAAGCGTGATATAAGATATAGAAATTAGGGTAGCCATTCTTCCAATATGGAGTTTCCCTACTATCAAAGGTGGGTCCAAGGTCGAATATATAGTACAAGTATGTCTTTAATACTTAGAACTCGGGGATATTTCTTTGCTCAGCGGTATGGTATTTGTGAACCTGGGCTTCATGTTTTCATGTTATATCACTCGAAGCTTCTCTACTTCATTTTCTGCATTTACCTTGTGTACTTTGTTAAAAACACGCCACACCAACGCTAGAAAAACACCACGTTTCTCGCTTAATTATCCAAATCGGGAAGTCGGAGAGAATTCTCACGGCTTCACGATATTCCACCTCTGAGGCCCATGGCTCCCATGAAGCCTCCCCCCCCTCCGCGCTTCGGCCTCACCTCCGAAATGCGCACCTTCAGCGGCAGCAACTCCTCCAGAGTGTCCACTCCCGCCCCAGCGTCCGCAGACGACGTGTTCGGCGCGTCTGCCCCCGACACCCCTACGCGTGCGAGCAAGAACTTGCCGCTAGGTACCACGCCCGGTTCTGGATGGTCATCCAGCAGCCCTCTATCCTCGTGCCCCAGCACGGTCAAAAAACGAGCCCACGTCGCGGCCTTCGGGTCTGCCATGGGACACGAACTGCGCTCTGCCCCAGCAGTCGGCACACAAGCCTCGCCGCTGGTCAGCTCGACCCTGCTTGAACAGCTGTCTGCTCGCCTGGCAGCCACGGAAACCCGTATGCGCGCGCTGGAGGAAAAGCTCAGCCAGCAAGACTCCCGTCCCTGCTCGTGCCCGGCGTCGCAAGTCGCCCGCACCGCCCCCCGCACCTCTCCTACCACCCGTGCAACCGCCTCCACCGCTTCCCAGAAGTCTGCCCCAGCAGAAAGCAGCAAACCCGCAGCTCTGGCGGCCACTAAACCCCGCGCACACACCCTCCCCGCCGTACAGGCCCCGGTGGGCACCTCCAAGCTCACCGCTGCCCAGTCCTACGCGGCTATGCTTCGTAACAACCTCCCGGAGCTCCCCCCTCCTCCTCCTGCGCCCGCTTGGCAAACATTCCAAACCAAGCAGCAAAAGAAGCAAGCCCAACGGCTCAACAACCCGTTCTCCCCGGAGAAAAATCTCGCCACCGAAGATAGACGTATCATCTTCACTCGTCAGGACGGAGCTCGCCCCTCCCCCAAACCGGATCAAGACTTCACGGCGGCAGTCAATGTGTGCCTGCACCTCCGAGGAGCACCTCAATTCCACCGCCTCGCCAAAGTCTCCCGCAACAGCAAGGGGACTATCACCGCTACCACAGTCCCCGGAGTGAGCGCATCCACCATTGTTGGTTGCTACCGTAACGAAATATTAAACGCCATGCGTGAAGTAGATCGTGCTGTAGTTGACGTCCGTCCTATGGAAAAGTGGGTAAAGCTGAAAGTCCACGGAATCCCACTCAATCGTTTCTTGGGAAGGGGACCCAACGGTCTCCGCAAGATGGAACTCGAGCTCCAGGCGAATCATGAAGGGCTGGAAATCATTCCTGGTGCCCGCTGGTTGGGTAAACGCAGCACCATCCGTGACCGCCTTGAAAGAGGCGAAATCCAGTCGTCGTCCGCAGTTTTTGTGGTCAAAGGCTCCCCCGCAGCACAGATGCTGATGTCCCGTGGGGCACTCCTGGGATCCACAAGGTACCGAGTAGAATTGTTTAACCATGAAGGCCCTGACAGCCAGTGTGCGGGCTGCCTCAAATGGGGACACATTCGCGAGCGGTGCACCACCCCCGCCGTTCTTCGCTGTCGCTTCTGTGGCCAGAACCACTCTTCCGATGCCCACGCATGCGGTATGGAGGGATGCTCCGTACCCAAAGGACTCCCCTGCCAGCACTCCAAGGCTGCAGCCCGCTGCGTCAACTGTCGTGGCAACCATTATGCCAACTCCCGCATCTGTCCCTCTCGCATAGAAGCGGTTGCCCTCGCCAGGCAACTCCGTCATTCCTCCTCCGGATCGCAGGCTTCCACCTCCACCACTGCGAATACCACCACCGCCGATGCCTCGAACCCCGAAGCCTCCCAAGAGTCCACGGAGTCGACAATTCAACCCTCCCCCCGCCCCGATGCCATACTGTCCGACCCGGACGAAATGGTTGATGCCGTTGTGCCAGACAACAATTAATGCTGAAACACCTCAAAGTGTTTCAGCTTAATTGCCGTAAGAGCGGTGAGGTTCTTACGGCGGCAATGGAGAGTGGTGTGGAACTGGAGGCGGACTTGGTACTCATCCAAGAACCCCCCACGTTCCAGGGATGGAGGCACCCCGCCTTCGACTTCATATGGGGAGGTCGAGTGCTCACGGGTGTCCGGAAGGATTCGGTATGGACGGTCCGCGTTCGGGAAGACTTGGGAAGGGAAGGAGAAGGGGATGTCCAGGTTCTTGACGTTCTTTGCCGAGGTCACCGCCAGATACGCATCGTGAATGTCTACGATGCTGTCCGAACGGCTGATAACACAAGACCTGCAAGGTTGGTAACGTGGTCACGAATTATCACTCCAGGCACGATCCTCGCCGGGGACTTCAACGCCCACAGTAGGAGATGGAACCCCTACTGTGACCAACCGATCCACCACGCCTTTCTAGAGGAGCTCATGGACGAACATGATTTGCGGTACGTCGGGGATGGGCTCGAAACCCACTCCCAGAGCGGGCAGCGACGGATAAGCGTGATTGATCTGGTCTTTGCCACGATGGAGGTAGCCCCCCATGTATTGGCTCGCCGTCTCGACGACCCCAAGCATGCTACCACGTCAGACCATGAAGCCATCTGGTGGGAGGTCATGTCGGTGGTGGAACCGGAGGACTATGACGCGCCAACTCGTGGTTGGGCGGTGGGGGAATTACTTGAGAACGAGGACACGGTGCAGAAAGCGGCGTCAGACTGGCACCGTCGAAGCGAACGCAGGCCACCGCTGTCCAGTCGTTGCTCAACGGAAGAGGTGGAGGCTGAAGCGATTTGGATCAGGGAACAGCTCACGGAGCTGCTTGATGAACATGCCAGGAGGGTGCGCATCACCGCTCGTTCCAAACGGTGGTGGGGGGCGGACATCAAAGCAGCCCGCAGCAGGTATGGCCGCATTCGTCGCGCTGCCAAACAGGGCCGTGCTACGACGGAGCAGGAAGTAGAAGCGAGGAACTCCTACAACAAGATTCAACGTTCCCGCAAGCGTTCTTGCTGGGGCACTTTTCTCGAGACCGCTAATGGTGACGCAGTTTGGCAGGTCCTACGTTCTACCACCCCCCGCGCTACCACGGTGGTGGGCAGCCTCACTGACGAGAACGGCAACACCGCGGACGACGAGCAGGCTAAACGAGAAATGCTGGCTGCTGTCTCGTTCCCTCCCCCGAATGCGTACCGCTCCCGCTGGAGATTCTGCTCCCCCAACCCCGGGCAAGGCTACAAGATGGTTACTGAAGATCTGGTCTCGGAAGCTATCTCTCGCCAAAGCAACTCCAAAGCACCCGGCAAGGACTCCCTAGGAGTTCCCATCATTAAAGCCTTAATGAAGTGGGACCCTACACGCATCACCGCCCTGGTCACGCAGTGCATCCGACTGAGCTACCACCCGGCAGACTGGAAACTCGCCAAAGGAATCTGCATTCCCAAACCGGGGAAGCCCAGTTATGACAAGGCTAAGAATTTCCGGGTCATCTCGCTTCTCAGCTGCCTCGGTAAGCTTGTCGAGAAGGTCGCCACAATGCTGATTACCGCAGCAGTGGAAACCAGCGGGTACCTACACGTGGGTCAGTTTGGAGGACGGAAAGGACGCTCCGCTGCGGATGCAGCGGCAGTACTCGTGACTGCGGTCGAGGAAGCGTGGGAAAAGAAGTTGCTGGCTGGAGCCCTCCTGATGGACGTCAAGGGAGCCTTCCCGACGGTCAATGCGGAGTGCCTAGCAAACAAGATGCGATCCGCTGGGATCGAAGAGGATTTGATTGGGTGGGTCGAGAGCTTCATGAACTCTCGCTCGGTCGAAATCACGATTGCTGGAGACGCCGGCGCCCCAATCCGCACCAACACCGGGCTCCCCCAAGGATCTCCCGTCTCCCCCGTGCTCTTTCTGATTTATATTGCTGAACTCGCATATATAGTCGAACGAGAGATGTCGGATACAGTTGGCTTGTCCTTCGTCGACGACGTGACGTGGATCGCGCGAGGAAAAACCCCCGAAGAAGTAGCTGCGAAACTCAGTCGCTGCGCCGAAATCTGCATATACTGGGCCCGTGGCAACGCAGTACGCTTCGAGCCCGATAAGACGGAGGCTATCCTCTTCTCCAACCGCCGATCCCCCCCGGACACGTCCACCGTCACAATCCCCGTCGACGATCACCTCGTTTCCTTCTCTTCCCGTCCCGTTCGGTGGTTGGGCTACTGGTTGGAACAGTCGCTCACCTTCAACCACCACCACCAACGGTGGATTGCTAAGGCACGTCAACAGCAGGCACGGCTTGCTCGCCTGTGCAAAAGGCAGGGGCTCCCTCCCGCAAGCACCGCCAACCTCCAAAAAGCGGTAGTCCAGTCCGTGGCTACGTATGGTATTGATGTCAACGCCGCCCGCAAAAAACCTCCTCGTGACGCTGGCAAAATCACCCGTCTTCAACTGATCCTCAGCCAACAGGCCCGAGCCGTCACAGGGTGCCTCCGCACAACCCCCCTCGGCTTTCTGATGGCTGAAGGAGCCACCCGTCCCGCAGAAGCAATTGTGCGTAGTAGAGAAGCTCGGTTCCGAGCACGAATTCTCACTCGTCCTCCCCCGGCGGCCTCCACCCAACCGTCCCCGACCGCCGACGCCATTCGCAGTCTGACACGACGAGCAGCTGCTCGTACAGGTTTCACTGCCATCGAAACCGTCGAACCCCCCGCTCGTTTCAACTTCCGCTACATGGACGTTGTAATAGAACCTCGCGAGGAAGCGGCAGCTTCAGCACGCAGCTGGCGCTCGCTCCAAGCGCTCTGCTTCTGGACCGACGGCTCCAGAATTAACGACAGGAGTGGCGCAGGGTACGTCCATTATGTCGATGGCTCCCTTGTCTCCCGGTCCTTTCACCTTGGCCCACATGTCGAGGTCTTCGACGCCGAGCTTTTCGCCATCCACCAAGCCTTGCACGAATGCTACGACGACCTTATCATCCCCCCCCCGATGACAAAGATCGTCATCTTCTCAGATGCCCAGGCTGCTCTGGCCCGCATCATGACGGAGGACCCCGGCCCTGGACAGTCCCTGTCCCGCCGCATCCGCGGATTGGTACGAGACTTTGTCAATTGGGACGTCGATGTCCAAATCCGCTGGGTTCCTGGACACTCCGACATTGAGGAAAACGAAGCTGCAGATGTCGCTGCTAAGCTGGGTGCGCAGCATCGCTGTGAGGCACAGGCGCTCACTCGGTGCACCGACCCAACTTGCTTTACCCCCCCGGAAGCATCCCTCGCTCACATCAACAGAGTAGCCACTGAGACTCTGGCTGACATCACCCAGCGCTGGATCACCAAGGACCTACGCTCCAGCAAGTCCTACAGACCACGACGCAAGTTTGGTCTGCGAGCAGACCTCCGGGACCTGCCCAAGCGAAAGGCTGCGGTCTTCCTCCAGCTCGCGTCTGGCCACGCACTGGTGGGAACCCACCTTAAGCGAATCAAAAAGAAAGAGTCCGACGCTTGTTGGTGGTGTGAGTCCAACCAGCGTCAAACCAGAGGACACCTCTTCGGAGAGTGCCGGAGATGGCAATCAGAGTTTGGGAAGCTCCGGAAAGAGGTGGAAAGAATTACGGGGAGACCGAGGAGGACGCGGGGACGTTTGAAAGTAGTGAATATTTTTAGGGACGATCGACTCACGAAAGCGATCTTGGAATACCTGGCTGCAACCCAGATTGGCAGACGATATGAATAGCAGCGCAAGAGAGGGAAAAAGTACGCAAGTGTTTTTTGGGTTTCTTTTGTGTTTCTGTACCTTTTCCTTTGTTTTTTTTTCACTTAAAGGAGGACACGCATGGGCAAATTTTGTTTTTTTTTTCTTTTCTTTTGGAAGACGTTTGTTCCTTTTCTTTCTCTGTTTTTTCCTTATGAGATTGGCTTTAGGGGGTGAGGGAAGTTAAAGTTTTTGTTTTTCTTTGCGCGGGGACGTTTTTTGGGGATAAGGAGATTAGGGGGCCTCATTAGGAGGTTTCGGCCTCGAGGACAGGATTAGGATAGTGCCATAGTTTCCCGCATAGGCCTTAGAGGCCTCGAACGGTGTATGATTAAAATGTAAAATGTAAAAATTGTGTACTTTGTTTTGACCAGAGGCCATCTCTTCGGAGAATGCCCCTGCTGGCGTAATGAATTCAAAACACTCAAAGAGGAGGTGGAGAGGATCAGGAGACGAAGGGGGAGGCCGAGAGGAAGGCTTAAAGTGGTGGATTTGTTTAGGGACGATCGACTCACGAAAGCGATCTTGGAATTTTTATCTGCAACGGAGATAGGCAGAAGATACGTATAGGCACGGGTGGGTGGACCAGGTGTTTGGAGGGCGAATTGTAAATTTTTCATTACTTTTCCTTTTTGATGCTGATGCTTTTTTCTTTTTTCTTTTTGGTCAAGGGGGAATTCGTAAGCGATACTGGGGGCTGTACAGGCTTCGGCTGGGGTTAGGGATTTTTTTTTGCTTCTTTTTACGTTTGTTTCTTTCTTTACTTATCTTTTTCAGGGGACGTCACGGGGTGCAGGAGATCGGGGAGCCTCTTTAGGTGGTCTCGGCCACGAGGACAGGAAAAACGGATTTAGTTTCCCGCATAGGCCTTAAAGGCCTCGAACGGTGTATGATTAAAATCAAATCAAATCAAAAATGTGTACTTTGTTTTAACTGTCTCAACTGTTTCAACGTCACATCGTAATTGTTATTAATTCTCCCGGTGGGATTTTTATTTTTCAGTGCTGATATAAATCCCCTCTCTCTCCGCCTCCCCCCCCCCCCCCCCCCTCCCCACCACCGAAGAAAAGATATTTACTACAGACTATATTCTCCATTTCAATCTCAATTTCCGATTTTACTATGATTTTACTATGACTTTCGATAGACAGATAGATACACTTTCTAGATAAAAATCATGGATGAAAAAAAAATATATATCTCAGATTACAAATTTACAATAGAATATCTTTTTTTTTTTCCAAATTACAGGCTAGATCAGATCAGAGTAATATTTCAAGTTTCCAAGTTTCCTAGTTCGTGCAGTTGGGTATCAAGCATCAAGCTTCAGATTGTTTGTCTGTTTTTTTTTTTTTTTTTTTTTTTTTTTTTTTTTCAATTAGTGAAAATCTCACATTCCAGCGACTGAAAGCTCTAGCCTCCACCATCATTTGAGTCACACAACTTACAAGCATAAACCACATCCATCTTGAATGCATCTTGAGGTGCAGAATCTATTTTTCTTCACGATTCACGATTCACGAGTTAAGATTCAGGATTTACAGATGAAGAAAACAGATGAAGAAAACAGATGAAGAAAACAGATGAAGAAAACAGATGAAGAAAACACATGAAGAGAACAGAGTGGCAAAGGTAATCTTGATTCTTGACTTCATGTTACTAGTCAGAAAGCGAGGGATGGGTGAGTTTTAGTTCTGGCTACTTAAAGGTCAAAGTTCTAGTTCCAACTTCCGCATCCAGTTCCACTTTCAATATCTACCTTAGAAACATACATGTATGATCTCCATAATGTACCAAATTACCAATGATTAACAACCCACATAAGGTCCTATACATCGAATATCCACATAGTCCAATGTCTATACTATGATTTATCTAGATTCACTTCCTGGGGATATATGTATGTAGGTAGCCGATTTGGGAATGGTGAATGGTAGATGGTAGTTAGTAAAGTAACTTAAAGTATCAAAGTAATACCAGATACGATAGTAATACAAAATGCAATAAATTTTCTAGTTGCGGTATATCATATTCCTGATGCTGGGTTAGGTAAGCAGCAAGCTGAAGCGGAAAGAGTAGTTACATAGAGTGGATGGACCAATTTCCCAACTATTTCCCAACTATCCATAATCATAATACACCCAACAGCAGACACCCAACACCAGACACCCAAACATCCAAACACCATCATCACTGATAAGAAATTGAGAATAAAGACACATTTGTAAGACTTTTCCATAACCCCCCACCCCCCACCCCTTGCCCCCCATCTGCCCCCGGTCATGAGACCAAGAAATCATTTTCCAAGTCAACATATAAACCAGAGAGAAAGAGAGAGGCTTTAAAGGTCCAACGGTCCAACCCATAAATTATCAATCTAATTTTTGAAAAAGAAAAAAGAAATTATACAGTAAAAGCACCCTGCTGCACCCAGGGTTTGAACCCCCCTCTCTCTCCCTGTCTCCACCCCATCCACCCCATCCCTCCCACCCCTCTCTCCCTCTCTCCACCCCGCCCCTCCCCCCACCCACCCTCCGCCCTCCGCCCACCCAAACATCAAAAATTCCCAAATAAACAAGCTTTCGAAAAAAAAAAAAAAAACCAAACAAGAACAAATAAGGGTATCTAAAAGACATTACAGCGGGCACAACTGAAGGAAGCAAGCAAGCAAGTAAAAGCGTAAATGAACATTATCGAAGAAGCAAAAGAAGAAGAAGAAGAAGAAGGAGATACAAGACGACGTTGAATAGCGTAAATTAACTGGTATGCATATCTGCATATATGCATATTTCCAATCCTCAAGTTCTTTTTTTTTGTTCTCCAAGCAACATCCACCAGTTACTCTGGCACACAAATTTCATAGTTACTATACTTATACTTATACTATAACTGTGTCTAGGAGATTATGAATTTATGTAGGTTTTCCAGTTCCTTTCTTCTTCATGAGTGAATTAAAGAATGCTGACAACACCTCGTTCTGTGATTTGCCATCCACAGGAGGTGGGGGAGTGCCGCCTGGCATTCCGTCTCCGGCTGCTCTTGATGCTTCCCGTTGCTGTTTTTGAAGTTAGCTTTGATTCTCAAATTTCCAGAGCTCGGACAGCTTTCAAAGCCCGCGACTCCCCTCGGATATTAAATCTAAGGGGAATCCAATGCAGTCCAACAAAGCCCAGAAAACCCCAGAAAAGCCTAGATAGAGCCCAATCTTCAACCGAGCCCAGGGAGATAAAACATACCTTCAAACTCTCCAACATATTCTCCGCATCCACCTGGATACCACCGACATTAAACTGCACCGGTCCAACCTGTTCCTGTAATGCACCATCCTGTTCCTCCACTCCAGCCATTCCCTTCTTTCCCTTAACACCTCTATCCTCCTGTGCCTTTTGCTCCAAAGTCTCCAGCTGTGAAGCCAAAAACTCTTGTGTATCAACCGGCAAAACCTCCATTGTTCTTCCCTTCAAAAGTGCCATCTGATCATTTTGTCTACCCGTATCTTTGATGACATCTTCATAAACCTCTGTCGCACCACCGCCTTCTCCATTACCTTCTAGATCGCCGGCTTCGTCACCCTCTGCTTCCGTAGAAGGAGCTATATCGGCGGACCACCCAAGGTTGATTCCCTCGACGTCAAATCCTTCTCTTAAGACACGAATCTTGCCCCAGCTGTCCCAATGAGGAGGGACGAGTACCTTGTCGCGGTCGATGACATTATGTTTTAAGGTCTGAGAACGGAGAGGAGAGGCGATGGAAAGCATGTTATGAATTAGAGGCTGCAAGGAACTAGGGGATGAGGGGGTAGTGTAAATTAGTGAGGCGCCGTGCTTGAGGAGAATGGTACGGAGAAATTGTAGGACGAAATCGAATTCTTCTTCTTTCCAGCCGCGCTCTTTTTCCAAGAGCTCGATTTTATCAGCCTGGGGAGCATTAGCAGTTGCTATGGTTCAGTTTTCAGGGAGCTTATGTGGAGCTTTAAAGGGCATTTGAAGGAGATCCGGAACTCACATTCTGACAGACAACGCAAAGAGGTAATCCTATAGGTTCGTCGAACTCTCCCTGGCCGAGGGGAAGAACAACATCCGGCAAAGTAGTAGTTCCAGGCGCACCTCCGCCGTCACTGACATGCGTGCTCCGTCTGCTTTGCCAAGCGTGCATGACCTCATCCAACGCAAGGCGACAGTCCTCATCTAAGGTGTGAAAGATACCCCGCAGCAACCGCACCCATGTCCTCATCTGTCTAACCCATTCCCAAGGACGCGACCAGTCCAGCAATATCACGACCATGGTTTCCGGAAGCGTAGCGGGGGTGAAAAGGGGGCGGAGAAGCGGGATGAATGCGGGACTCGGTTCTTTGATCAAGTATATTCCCAGACGGGCGAGTACATCTGTGGGGTTTCAAGTTAGTGAGGGGTATTGATATTCAAAGCGGAGCAAATATTCACCTTCGTGGTCCGCGTCCAATACATCTTGGTAGGTATATCCCAAAGCAAAGGCATTTGCGATTGGAGCAGCTTTAGATCCTTTCTTGTGTCCACCAGCTCCTAAAGACTCTACGAATTCCTTCTGGCCCTCCGAGGTTCCGCCTACACATAGCAAATGGAAGCAATTTGTCAGTCCACTTTTGTACCATCGGTGGTCCTCCGAAGGACGTGTGTACCTAAAACCAAGATGGACTTGTGCGGCAGCCTTCTAGATAGCGTCACCTTGGAGAGCATATCCAACCAGCTGTTTTCGGCCTTTTCAGTCGCGGTAGAAGACGCGTCCGACATTGCGGAGCCCGGCCGCGGAGGATGATCGAATCCCGACATTTCGGGGGGACTGTGGGGGAAGGGTTCGCGGTGGTAATTTGGTTCAACGACAGGTGACGGAGTATCTGAACAAAGGTGCTCGGAAGGAGTGTTGGTAATGGATTGATCGAGTTATCGACAGACTGATAGGCTGACTTTTCGATGGTGTTGGATGGTGGATGGTAATGGTGGGTTTCGTTGATAGAGACTACGACGTTGACTTTCGAGCGGAGCTCAAACACTTTCGGACAACGCCAGCCTTGGAGCTGCAGCGGCACGCTCCCTTTGACCACCACTCAAAGAGCAACCAGGAGTAGGAGGAGCTGCAAGGGATGCAGGAGGATGACAGAGGGAAGCCGCACTCGGGATGGAGAGGCCAAACTGCAGTTTTTCCCCATACTTTTTTGCTGCAATTCTCGATGACTTGATGGCCGAAGTGCATAAAACAGCACGCTCATCATGAACCGTCACTGCATAAACACCCAGGCGAAAACACCCTATCGAGACCGAATCCTGAGCGAACCCAACTTACAACAACATCATAGTACACGTCGGTTACATACTAGAGAAACTGACTAGTGTACCAACGTGCTACCCTAGGCTTATCACCATCAGATAAGATCGTGGGATTCGATTAGACGATAAGATAGAGTTCGGAGACAGCTCGCCTGCTGCTCTGTGGGAACCTATCAGCTGGTAACCCCTCAACACTCGCTCTTTCACTCGACATCATCGCAACACACGACAACCAACAAACCTCGTGAACGTACTCCCACGCACACACATACATTAGTACCACCGTTTAATTTAAACATATACTGCTACCCAGTTCTACCTCTGTCTTCTCCAGCAACAACAATAACAACACCTCATCCTCTGCACTATACCTCCGCTTAACGGCCTCGGGGGCCTCCAATATTCACCATGAATACTCGTCCACAACTTGCGACCGCGGACCGACGGATAGCCTTATGTGCCAACTTCAACCAGGACAGCACTTGCTTCTCCGTCGGTGTCGACAACGGTTTCCACAGTAAGTTACCTGTCAGTCATGGCGCTATTAATCCTGTTCAGGGATAAGCTCAGTTAAGCTCACCCCGCGATCTAGTCTACAGCTCTGACCCGTGCGAGCTACAAGTAACTCGAGGTACGCATCCAAATTTTCTACTCCCCCCAAATATACCTGTGCGCGTACAAAAGAAATACTGACCCCCTTATGCAGAACTTGGCGGTGGAATAGCCGTAGCCGCCATGCTCGGCCGCGCCAACTTTCTCGCACTCGTCGGCGGAGGTCGGGATCCGAAATACGCACAGAATAAAGTAATAATCTGGGACGACGCAAAGAAAAAAGCCGTCATTTCATTGGAATTCCATTCCGCAGTTCGACAAGTTCGATTAACCCGTACACGCATTATCGTGGTCCTTATCGGTCATGTGCATGTGTACCAATTCTCGTCACCTCCTACTCGTCAGCATGTTTTCGAGACTTATGATAATCCTCTTGGCCTCGTGGCTATTTCTGCTAGAACTTTAGTTTTTCCAGGAAGAACCCCAGGTCATGTGCAACTTTGCGATTTGGCCAGTGGAAATATTTCAATCATCCCAGCTCATACTTCTCCACTCGCCGCCCTGTGTATCTCCCCTCAGGGTGACCTAATCGCTACCGCCTCGGAGAAGGGAACTATCATCCGTCTATATTCCACCGACACCTGCAGCCTAATCACCGAGTTCCGTCGGGGTATGGATAAAGCAGTTGTATACTCGCTAGCCATCTCCCCCAACTCCCAGAAGCTCGCAGTCACCTCCGATAAGCACACATTGCATATTTTCGAACTCCCGACTCGTCCTCACTCTTCGCCCAGGTTTAGTAACCCACAAGACCAGCACCATGTCAATGGAGAAAATAAACGATGGAGCTTATTAGGAAGGCTGCCGTTGTTACCAAAATATTTCTCCAGTGAATGGTCAGCATGTCATGCGGAATTTGAGGGAGGAGGAGTAGCGAATATTGGGTGGGTTTCAGAGGATACTGTGGTGATTGTTTCCGTCGGAGGAGGAAAAGATGGGCTAGGAGAGGCAAGATGGGAGAAGTTTGTGCTAGTTGAAGCCATGAATGGGAATGGAGAGGAAGTTGTGCGGGAGGGTTGGAGGAGGTATTTGGATAACGATTGAGCAATGACTTTAACCACGGAAGGGCTTGGAAATCCGGACATCCGGACACCTAGACACCTGGATACCTGGATACCTGGACACCTGGACACCTTGCACCATAAATACCGTGGATATTAGGATAACGGGAGACGATGACAGATGATTTGTTTGCGCAGTCGACATACCAGCAGGGCGTAGGGCGCTTTTCTTTCTTTTCTTTCCCCACCCTTTTCTTGTTTTTTTTTTTTTCTTCAAACCGGAGTTTTGTCATTTTTTCTTTATGCAACGTATGGGATGGGATGGTATAGGTAACAGGCGTGATAGATGCACGCGCTTGGAATTAATGGAATGGAATTGATACCCAGATTATGATATGGAAATTAGGAAAGAAGTTAAGATGATGGTATATTGGGATGATGGAATATTAGGATATTGGGATATGATACTGTATTTTATGAAGAAGCTTGAAAGATGTCTAGTGTGTGTAGGAGGGATGGAGTGGGAGGGTGGGGGGGTGGGGGGGGGAGGGGGAGGGCGTTGAAGACACGGGAGTGGATCTGCAATAGTGGAAATTTGGAAAGATGGAGATTTATCATTTATCATTTATCATTTTGAAATCATGAAACATGAGATACCGGGAAAATTTTCATTGATCGAGAAAGAAAAAAAAAACAATCTGAAGCTTGATGCTTGATACAAGCCTTAACTGCGGATAACTTGGGAAACTTGGAAACTTGGAAACTTGGAATATTAATCTCATCTGATCTGATTTGATTTGTAATTTGGAAAAAAAGATATTCTATTGTAAATTCGTAATTTGAGATATATATTTTTTTTTCATCCTTAATTTTTATCTATCTATCTATCTATCTATCTATCTATCTATTTATCAAAAATCATAGTAAACGGAAAATGGAGACGGCTCAGGAAAACATATATAAATGAATGCCCCAAACAAAGTTTTCACAAAACAACATCACAACCCTATTATGGCAACGCATCTGTACATGGAGGGACAAAAAATCCTTGCATTTTTAATTTGCATTTGCAATTTCCATTTTTCGGGTTTCATCTGTTGCAACGCAACGACACAGCCACACTGCTGATTAGGGTTACCCTAACCCTGCTCTCCCCAGCTATCCTCTGCTCTCCCCAGCTCTCCTCTGCTCTTCTTTTCTCTCCCCTTCTCTCCTCACCGCTCTACTTCCGTCTTCACCGCTCCTCGTCTCACCGCTCCTCTCTTCTCACCGCTCCTCTCTTCTCTGCTCCGTTTTACTCATCTCCGCTCCCCTTCTCTCCGCCTCTCTCACTTCGCCCTAGCCTTTTTCCTCTTCTTTTCAGACTTCTCCACTCGCCTCTCTTCAGTTTTCGTCTCATCCTTTTCTCTTCTTCCTCTCACTTCCTCTATTCGGCTTTTCTGGTTCAATACTCATTTCTCGCTTTTGCTGTCCTTCGGCTATCTAGGTACTTAATTATGCATCTGTCTTTAGTGTTTGTTTTTATACAGCATTATACGTCTTGTTCGATCAGAACTGCTTCATGCTCGTTCTCAGATTTAATCAGTGTTTCCCAACCTATTCTTCTTCCTTCCGGGTCATCCTCCATAGCGGGAGAATTGCTTACCTGTATCCACTCTGCGGTGGCAATCTTGGTAGTAGAGACCATGGTGGAGAAAACTCTGGTGCATGACGCGGAGAAAAGACAAATCTGAGATATAGAGATACGGGATAACATTGTAAAATAACACATAACACGTAAATTCAACATTTCATCCATCTATCAATGCCCAAGTAGAGTATCACGCTGTCTCTTCAAGTGTTGAAGCAAAACCGCATCTCTGCGCAGTGCAGCAGCGGTACGCACTTGCGATTTTGTGATGCGCATCTGTCAGTGTTTTAGTCAGCGGTGTGGCTGCGTCGTTGTGGCGATAATTTATTTTGGTAGGTGGGCACTCTTCCTCTGTTGCACTGCTGCGTTGCAACAGATGAAAAGTGAAAAGTGTAAATGCAAATTAAGAATGCAAAGTTTTTTTGTCCCTCCATGTACAGATGCGTTGCCGTACCCTATACTCTGGAATCATGTTAACACCTATCCAAACATGTTCATTTCATCATTATCACCTCTGTATCATTTTCCAGCTGCACTTTTGAACGGCGATATTTCTTATACCTCCTTGTACTCACCAGTTTCTTTGCTCCTTCAAAACGTGGATCAGTATCCGTCTATTTTATTTGTATCTTCTTGGCCTATAGTTTGTGTATCATAATTTTTGATAACTTGATTGCTGTATCTATATCGATGCCTCGGATTTGGAGCCAGACAGTCTTTCTTTCGATGGAGAATTATTGATGCCAAAAGAAGTCAGACTTTTCCCCATGAACGAGGGGGTAGAAACCTCCGCCACAGAGCTTTCAAAATGGCTAATCCGTATTAATTAGTAAACCACAGAAAACATGGGAATTGATAATTTTCGAAATAATTTTCACATGTGACCACTCACAGAGGATATTCATGGCCCCCTCTCCTTCCCTGAAAGAGCCAAGACTTAGGGCCCGCTCACCTATAATAAACGTCTGTAGCCTGTAACACTTCCTGCACTTTCTGCACTTCCTCCACTTCCACAACCCACTACGCTGATAGCAATCATGTCCTCCGAAAACTCCGACGAGCAATCCGGCTACTTCAGCACTCAAGCAAGTAATACTCCCGGCTCGGCCACTCCATCTGCAAGCGAGACCATGTCTACTATTTCAACTTTAACCACCAGCCTTCAAATATCATCCCCGGTATACGACAACATACGTCAAAGCTTCCAGGCTAGCTTTACAAGTCTTGGAGTGGAATTGTCAAGGCTTGAAATTGAAAACAAAAGGTTGGCGCAGTATAATACCGCTATTGAAAAGGAGTTGGAGACATCGAACGAGCACAACACCGCTACTGAAAAGGAATTGAAGGACTTGAGAGAGGAGAATACCGAGCTCTTTCAGGCCAGATATGACGCGATGAAGAAGCTTGCCGACGTTGAAGAGGAGAATGCCGAGCTCTCTCAGGCCAAAAATGACGCGATGAAGAAGCTTGCCGACGTTGAAGAGGAGAATGCCGAGCTCTCTCAGGCCAAAAATGACGCGATGAAGAAGCTTGCCGAAGTTGAAGAGGAGAAGGATGTTCTGCAGAAGGAACTTGATGAGTTGGGGGAGTTGAGGGAGGTCTTAGGATGGAAGAAGAAACGTCAAGAACTGGAGACTCGGGCTACTGAAGACCGGGAAAGGATGGAGACGTCTTTTAAGGGTTATCAGCAAGAAATGGAGAAACGGGTCACTGAAAATCAGGAAAGAATACAGAAATCAATCGAAGAGTGTCAGCAAAAAATGAAGGAACACATAACAGACGTCCAAACGCAGAGTCAAAACAAGCTCGAACGGGAGATCAATCGTATCAAGGCCGATCACACTCTCCAGATGCAAAGTCTCACTAGTTCCATGGGATTCCAGGGTCTGGAGGACATGACAGATGGTTACATTGTTAGAGAAAAAGTAAGTCTTCATGATTGTGTCGACCGTATTGATATGCGCCAATGAACTAACCAAGCCCTAAAATAGCCTTTCGAAAGAATTCCGGGCGGGATGATTCAAGTCAGTTTGGCTGAAGCCATAGACACCTCCGAACTTTTTGACCCTCTCCCGCTATGTGAGGATAAAAACACAATTTTCCTCTATCTGGTACGAGATCAACACCAAGATTTCAAGGTACTTCGTTCCTGCTTTATCTCCAAGAAACATGTTCGTGGGCTGACGATTTGAGCAGAAATTTACCAAACTTGCTGAATTGGTTTTTGGATTGGAGAAAGATCATATAGGATATCTCAAGGGAACTAAATCGAAATTCATGTACTACCAGGATGATGACGCCACATTCATAAGTAAATGGACGAAAGAAGCATTCATCAGGGACCGTCTCTATATTCCATTCAACGAGATTGGCAATTCTCTTTCCGGCACAGTTTACTACGTTGAAGACTAGTCCGGATCGAAAAAAAAAAAACAAAGGCATGCCTCAGCGCCACATCAAATAATCAACTAGGTCACAAATATTCCAAGCAAAACAAATACTCCATTTTAGATACCAAATATCCGTCACTATGGACTTGCGGTCATTTTTTTCAGGGGTGTACACCGTAAACAAGGTGGCTACTGGACCTCAAGCGAAATGTCCAACACTTGAAGAACAGGCGGAGGGGAAGGGGAACAAATCTGGGTGTTATCTCATCATTTCAGGATAAAAGGTTAACGAAGAACACCCTGGAGTTCTTGTAAACGAATGGGATATCGACCACTTCTTTTTAATCTCTTTGTTCTAAATCTGTCTTCTCTTTATTTTCTTCTTTTCTTTCTTTCATTCATCATATGGATCCAAAAATGTCAAAAACATTTGTGGCTTTTTGTATGAAGGCATGATATGATGCCTCAATCTATATATATATATCATCGGTTCACTTAAACTAACTATCCTTAATCATTCTCAATACCATCTTACTCCCTAATGTGGTCAAGAGCTTGTTGATAGTGACAATTCTATCTTTCAACATCTATGTGTGGTCATTTTTTTTATACTTTTTTTTTTATACTTGAAAGTCCCTTCTACATAATCCTCATCATATCATATCATATCATATCATATCATATCATACCATATCATATTATATCATATTATATCATATACCTCATCCCTTCCTCCTTCAGATAAGTCTAACCCTTTTCTTATCATATATATATGCACCAGCACCGATACCAACACCCAACAGACCTGATGATATTTGTGGTGTTTCCGATTCCGTTGATGATTACGCGCCGTTTATTCTTTATACAACGATAAACTCCTTCCCTAAAGTAAAGAAGGAAATTAGAAACTAGATACTAGATACTGGAAAGCGTGACTACCAAGCGTGATATAAGATATAGATTACCAATGACCATTCTAAGAATCCAATTAGAGTATCCATTCTTCTAATATGGAGTTTCCCTACCATCAAGATGGGTCCAAGATCGAATATATAGTACAAGTATGTCTTTAATACTTAGAATTCGGGTGTATTTCTTTGCTCAGGGGTATGGTATTTGTGAACCTGGGTCCTGGGCTTCATGTTTTCGTATTTTCGTGTTTCATATTTTCGTGTTTTCATATTTTCGTGTTTTCATATTTTCGTGTTTTCATGTTATGTCACTCGAAGTTTTGATGTTTCGTTTTCTGCGTTTATCTTGTGTACTTTGTTTCAACTGTCTCAACTGTTTCGACGTCACATCGTGATTAATTCTGCCGGTGGAATTTTTAGTTTTCACTGTTGATATAAATCCCCTCTCTCTCCGCCCCCCCCCCCCCCCCCCGCCCCCCGCGCGCTCGCTGAATCCTGATGTGGCAGTTGACCGCGAAGCTAGGATCTTTGAACACCAGGTAAAGGAGAAAACGAGAAGAGGAATGCGGATAGTAAAAAAAATGAAGGAAAAGAAAAAAGAAGTTAACGCGTAGCAATTTGAAGGCTTAGAAAGAGCTCTACCCAATCGGTGTTCAATCCTGCTCTTCTTCGCTTCTACATATGTTCTAGACCCGACCCCTAATTTCCTTTAGGAAGGGCTTTCAAAAGTGGACTAGGCTCTTGTCACGTCATGCGTAATCACTCGAACATTAGTTCAATAAAACAACCGGAAGCTAAATAGGTTAGCAGAAAACATTACAGCTTTCTTTAGCTAGAGAGGGTATGTATACAGCTTGAATAGTAAATAGTTTTGATGCGCGCTGTGAAAAACTGAATTGGCTAATAATATGGAATTGTGAAAACAGTAAACTATGAAAATAGTAAGTTATGACAACAGTAAATTATAATTTGAAATGCAGTATTTGTTTTGCTTGAAGGATTTCTGATTTGGTTAATTATTTGATGTAGCGCTGAGGCATGTTATTTGTTTTTTCAAATCCAGACTAGTCTTCGACGTAGTAAACCATGTGGAAAACATATTTGTCAAAGTCCCGTGATAAAATATAGACACGGTCCTTCATGATTGCTTCTTTCGTCCATTTGTTAATGACTTCGGCTGTTTCATATCTGAAACACATGAAGTCCGATTTCGATCCCTTCAGAAACACTATGTGATCTTTGTCCAATCCAAATATGGATTCAGCGAGGCTGTTAAATTTCTGCTCAAATCGTAAGCAACTGGTTATGTTTCTTAGCAATAAAGTAGAAGCGAAGTACCTTGAAATCCTTGTATTGATCTCGCGCCACGTACAGATAACTCGAGTCATCATCCTCACGTGGCGGGCCGTCTCTCTCCCCATCTTCGCTTTCTGTGGCTAATGTAGCCCGACTGACTTGAATCATCCCACCCGGAATTCTCCCGAAAGGCTATTTTATGACCTGGTTAGTTCATTGGCA
Source organism: Pyronema omphalodes (assembly GCA_024516155.1). Lineage (NCBI taxonomy): Eukaryota > Fungi > Ascomycota > Pezizomycetes > Pezizales > Pyronemataceae > Pyronema > Pyronema omphalodes. Next base: position 491,922 of record JAJJXM010000015.1, on the reverse strand, counting down.
CATATTAATACGGTCCACACAATCATGAAGACTTACTTTTTCTCTAACAATGTAACCATCTGTCATGTCCTCCAGACCCTGGAATCCCATGGCACTGGTGAGACTTTGCATTTGGAGAGTGTGATCGGCCTTGATACGATTGATCTCCTGTTCGAGCTTGTTTTGGCTCTGCGTTTGGACGTCTGCTATGTGTTCCTTCATTTTTTGCCGACACTCTTCCATTGATTTCTGTATTCTTTCCTGATTCTCAGTGGCCCGTTTCTCCATTTCTTGCTGATAATCCTTAAAAGACGTCTCCATTCTTTCCCGGTCTCCAGTAGCCCGAGTCTCCAGTTCTTGACATTTCTTCTTCCATCCTAAGACGTCCCTCAACTCCTCCAACTCATCGAGTTCCTTCTGTAGAGCATCCTTTTCCTCTTCGACTTCGGCGAACAACTTCAACGCGTCATCTTTGGCCACAGAGAGCTTGCAATTCTCCTCTCTTAAGGCCTTCAATTCCTTTTCAGTAGCGATGTTGTGCTCGTTCGATGTCTCCAACTCCTTTTCAATAGCGGTATTATGCTGCGCCAACCTTTTGTTCTCGCTTTCGAGCCTTGCCAGTTCCACTCCAAGACTTGTAAAGGTATCCTGCAAGCTTTTACGCATGTTGTCGTATACCGGGGATGATATTTGAAGGCTGGCGGTTAAAGTTGAAGTAGTAGACATGGTCTCGCTTGCAGATGGGGTGGCTGAGCCGGGAGTATTACTTGTTAGAGTACTAGGGTAGCTGGAATATTGCTCGTTGAATTCTTCGGAGCACATGATTGCTGTCACAGTGTGGAGAATTGTGGAAGTGGAGGAGTGCTCCATCAAATTACACAAGTTCTCAGGTGCGGGGGCCTGAAGTCTTGGCTCTCGCGAGGGAGGTGGGGATCATTAATGTGCTCTATCAGTGGTTGAATGTTGTGTAACGTTCAATTTCTTTCATGAAGATACATAACCGCAAGCCTACAGAAAGAAACAGCTTTACAACTCGAGAGAAGACCCTTTGAACTTAATGACAAGCGATTCGAATTCGCTCAGGCAGCGTAATTGATCCGACGGCGACCGTTGTTTCTTCAGCGAAACTCCTCAAATCACAAAATCGCTATATCAGCTAACTGGAAACATGGTATTATTTCGCTAGATGTAAGATAAATAAATAAAAAGTCACTTTTCGTGGAGATATAGCGGTCGCTGTCAAGAATCACGCTGCCCAGACTAAGTGATCATCATCAAATATACTTCCTGCCGCGTTTAGTTACGCCATCAACAGAGGTCCAGTTCCTGCTTGATCTTTCGAAGTAACAAGATGGCCCAGGTGAGTTTCCATGAGGCGATGCACACTGGATGATAGCCGAAGTAAAACTTCAGCTTTGCGTATAATTATTGGGGTATTCTGAATCCAATTTCCCGGTGATATTACGTCATAACCTTAAGGTTGGGAATGTACAAGAAAATCAAATCAAATCCCGGTGATATAATATTTCCCACAACTTCGACCTGGGCCGATAGGATCTAAAGTATTTTAGGTTTATTTCAATTAATTCTTTGGTGATCTTATTGTGTGATTTGTTAGAGAGGCGGTTGATTTGAGCTAGCGATGCCCACCTCGAAGGAATGGTGAATTACCGTAAAGCTGTGTACAATGCAGAAGATTTGAAACGTAAGCATGAAAGTTGGCAGATGATGTTACATGCCAAGATTTATTGAGTGCCACATCAGCCCAGTGACACTGCCCTAAGGTATGAAGTTTTTTCCCTGCGCGTGCGCACCTCCGACAAACTGGAGCTCCATGCCCCTGGCCCCCTGCTCGTTGGAAGATTGGGGGCTTGGCGGACTATAAGTTTTGCAACCTGGCAATCACCACACGGCAACGTTGACTATGATACCGTAAAATTACGCCATGTTACCGCGAGTTACGTTACTGTAACACGCTAGCCGTCTATCCCTACTCAACTATAATACACGAACTGTACATAGCGTGTAACATTTTTTCCACGACTACAATCCTTCACGCTGACAAGAATCATGTCCTCCATTGACTCCTGCGAACAATCTGCCTCTTCCAGTACCGAAGCTGATAGTGCTCCTACTTCCGATACCCCATCAGAATGCACAAGCTTGGTTGTTTCTACTAGTGCAGCCTCTACTCCAGCACTGAATACTGATCTTCAGATTTCATTCCCGGCCTTCGAAGACGCGTTTAGAAGCTTCCAGGGCCTTGGAGCGGAAATATCTAGGCTCCAGATTGAAAATAGGCGGCTAGTGGAGCATAATGCTGCAATTGAGAAGGAGCTGGAAATTTTGAATGAGCACAATACTGCTTTCGAAAAAAAATTAGAGACCTTGAAGGAGGAGAATGTCAAGCTCTCCGAGGCAAAAGATGAGGTGACGAAGAAGCTTGCCGAAACTGAGGAGGAGAAAGCTGGTATGCAGAAGGAACTTGATGGCCTGGGAGAGTTGAAGGAGGAGAACATCAAGCTCTCTGAGGACAAAGATGACGCGATGAAGAAGCTCGCTGAGGTTGAAGAGGAAAAGGCTGGCCTTCAGAAGGAACTCGATGGGCTGGGAGAGTTGAAGGAGGTCATGGGGTGGAAGAAGAAATGTGAAGAACTGGAGAATCGGGCCATTGCGAGCGAGGGAAGAATGGAGAAATTGTTCGAAGATTATCAGCAAAAAATGGAGAAACGGGCTACTGAAATCAAGGAAGGAATGGAGAAATCAATGGAAGAGTATCAGCAAACAATGGAGGAACACATAGCAGACGTCCAGCATCAAAGTCAAGAAAATCTGAAACAAGAGATTCATCAGATCAAAGCCGATCACATTCTACAAATGGAAAACTTCACACTAGATGATGTAAAAGATGGTTATATCTTGAAAGAAAAAGTGAGTCTTTCTTGTAGTATGGACCACATTGTTTGCCAATCAACTAACGAATGCAAAACAAAATAGCCGTTCAAGATTATTCCGCGTGGAATGATCCGAGTAAGTCGGGCTAGAGTTATGGAAATCAACATAATTGATGCCTATCCACCCGAGGATGAAAACACACTTTTCCTCTACGTGATGCGAGATCAATACAAGAATTTCAAGGTAATCCACTTCCACTTCGTTTCTAAGAAACATTAACAGTCGCTGAAAATTTGAGCAGAAATTTGTCCAACTCGCTGAATCAGTATTCGAATTGCCGAAAGGTTATATAGAGTATTTGAGAGGAACTAAATCGGGCTATCAAAATTACCGAACCGAGAGTTCAAACCTCATCAGTACATGGGAGCAAGAAGCATCCCAGAAGGACCGTGTCTTCATCTCATCAGACTTTCACGTTGGCATAGTATATTACGTCGATCGCTGATGCAAATTTTTATCAATGAATTCGAATAACAGATCTCTGCACCACCTCGAACAATAAGTCAAGGCAGAAATCTTTCAGCTAAACATAAATTTATGATTTGAGATCATTATTTATCATTTTCACCAATCTCATGTCATTATCTACATATTACTTATGTCTCTATCAAAGCATCGATATACAATGTCTTTTCGTGAATGCCTCCTTCGTTATAAGACATTTCCCGAGCCCTCGGGTTCACGATGACTTGAATTACCCACCGGGCCTACTGACGGGCGGACATACTCACTAATAAACATAGTACCCGGCATTATGCGTTGTTTTGTGTGGCATAGAATGGTATTTCTCCTGCAGGGCCCCTCGGGCCCCTCAGTTTCCTGTGTGCTTACATAACCGTCCCTACTGCTTGATATAGATACATCAGAGGTTTGTATGTTCACCGAACACTACACAATAAATGATGAGCAGTACAAAGGACAATTTGTGTCCACTCGGACCACCCTGCTCTTACTCCCAAGCTGTATGAGACAAAGTTGAACCCAAAAATAAGATAGCAGCTTTCTTTATTGCCAGATGCACTAAACCTTGAGTGATTTTTTTCTTCGGCAGTAGCAAACGTATCCAACATATTTCTTCTATGTTCCCTTCGCCTATATTATATGGATTACGATTTAGTACCACTTGAATACGGCATCACAATTCTTTAGCTTCGAAGTAAGGCGGTTCCTATTCTCATGCAGGATTGTCAATCCAAATAAGATGCCATGTTACATTAGATTACACAAGTTCTCAGGTGTGGAAGGCCCGAAGTCTTAGCTATCATGAGGTGGTGCAAATACCATGAACGTGCTCTGTGAGCGATTGAATGTTGTGTAACGTTGAATTTCTTCCATGGATATACAGGACCACAACATTACAGAAAGAAAAGAGAAGGCTCCTTGAACTTAATGACAGAGCGCTTTGAATAAGCTCAGACAGCGTAATTCCCGAGGGCCACCGCTATTCCTCCACCACAACCCCTCAAATCACAAAATCGCTACATCAGCTTACTAGAAACATGGAATTCTTTCGCTTGATGTAAAACAAATAAATAAAAGTTTATTTTTCGTGGAGAAATAGCGGTCACCATCGGAGATCACGTTGCCGAACCAAGTGACCGTCACCATATATATTTCCTGCCGCAGTTGAGTTACGCTAGCAACAGATGTCCAGTTTCTGCTTAATCTTTTCCGGTGGGTTTCCATGAGGGGATGCAGACCGGATGATATCCGAAGTAAAACTGTAGTTTTGCGTACAATTTGGGGTATTCTTAATCACAGTCCCTAGTGATATTCCCCACAAGTTTGATAGCTGGGACAGAGGGATTTGCAGGATTTTGGTTTTATCTGAATCCATTCGTTTGTAACCTTGGAGTCTGTTTTGATAGAGAGCCGGTTGATTTGAGTTAGTGATACTGACTTACTTCAATAGGGTTTGGAAGTCAGCGTCAAGTTACGCGCATGAATGCAGAAAATTTGAAACGTAAGCTCAAAAGCTTGGCATGAGATTTTACATGCCAAGATTTATTAAGTACCACACCAGCCTACATAGTGACACTATGTACCCTAAGGTATGAAGTTTTTTCCTTGCGCGTGCGCACCGCCGACCACACATGTCCCTGACTCCCTGCGGTTGACGGTTTGGCAGGCTATAAGTCTCTTGACCTGTCCATCACGAGAAACTGTAACGTTATTGTTGATTATGTTACCGCGAGTTACGGTGCTGTAACACGCTAGCCAGACGCCCACTTCTACCAGTGCGCACCTACGGGCTGTAGCCTGTAACGTGTTCTCCACGGCCACAGTCCCCCACGCTGACAAGAATCATGTCCTCCAATGACTCCTGCGAACAATCTGTCTCTTCCAGTACCGAAGCTACTAGTACTTCTGCCCCCGATAGTTCATCACTATGCACAAGTCTAGTCCTGTCTCCTACTTCAACACATGAGCTGACCACGGATCTTGAAATATCATTGCCGGCCTTCGAAGACGCGTTGAGGAGCTTTCAGGGCCTTGGAGCAGAAATAGCTAGGCTCCAGATCGAAAATACGAGGCTGGTGGAACATAATACTGCTATTGAGAAGGAGTTGGAGATATTGAACGAGCAGCATACAGCTGTTGAAAAAGAATTGGAGACCTTGAAGGAGGAGAATGTCAAGCTCTCCGAGGCAAAAGATGAGGTGACGAAGAAGCTTGCCGAAGTTGAGGAGGAGAAAGCTGGTATGCAGAAGGAACTTGATGGCCTGGGAGAGTTGAAGGAGGAGAACATCAATCTCTCTGAGGCCAAAGATGACGCGATGAAGAAGCTCGCTGAGGTTGAAGAGGAAAAGGCTGGCCTTCAGAAGGAACTGGATGGGCTGGGAGAGTTGAAGGAGGTCATGGGATGGAAGAAGAGATGTGAAGAGCTGGAAAACCGAGTCACTGAGAATCAGGAAAAAATGGAGAAACTATTCGAGGATTACCAGCAACAAATGGAGAAACGGGCCACTGAGAATCAGGAAAAAATAGAGAAATCGTTCGAAGATTACCAGCAAGAAATGGAGAAACGGGCTACTGAAAACCACGAAAGAATGGAAAAATTGTTCGAAGATTATCAGCAGCAAATGGTGAAACGCATAGCTGATGTCCAGCATCCAAGTCAAGAAAATCTGGAACAAGAGATCGCACTGATCAAGGCCGATAACATTCTACACATGGAAAACCTTGTGAGCGCCATTGAAGGCATGTGCCTAGAGAGCATGAAAGATGGATATATTTTTAGCGAAAAGGTGAGTTTTCATCGATGTATGGACCACACTAATGTTTGCCAATCAACTAACGAGTGCAAAACAAAATAGCCGTTCAAGATTATTCCGCGTGGAATGATCCGAGTAAGTCGGGCTCGAGTTACAGGGATCGATAGTCATGCAATCAATGCCCATCCACGTGAGGATAAAGATACACGTTTCCTCTACGTGATGCGAGATCAATACAGGAATTTCAAGGTAATTCATTTCCACTTTATTTCTAAGATACATCACCAGTCGCTGACTATTTGAGCAGAAATTTACCCAACTTGCTGAATCGGTATTCGGATTGCCGAAAGGTTATATTAAGTATCTGAAAGCAACGAAATCGGACTATCAAAGTTACGGAACCGACAGAGCAAACCTCATCATTAGATGGGAGCAAGAAGCATCCATGAAGGACCGTATCTATATCTCATCAGACTCTCACATTGGCATAGTATATTACGTCGATCGCTGATACGAATTTTTATCAATGAATTCGAATAACAGATCACTGCATAACCTCAAGCAATGAGCCAAGGCAGAAATTTTTCAGCCAAACAGAAATACATGACGTGAAATTATCATTTATCATCTTCACCAACTTCATGTTATTATCTACTTATGTTTCTATCAAAGCATGAACATGCAATTCTTTCTCGTGAATTTCTCCTTCGTCTCAAAATATCTCTTGAGCCCTCAGGTTCACGCTGACTTGAATTCCCTACCTGTCCTAATGACAGACGGACATACTCACTACTAAATATATCAACAATATATCGGTTATTCCACGTGATACGAGATGGCCTGTCTCCTACAAGGCTCCTCAGGCTCACCAAGTTCCCGGGTGCTTACATAACCGTTCTGCTGGCGCACGATACAGATACGTCAAGGGGTTGCAAGTTCACCAAACACCCCACAAATAATTATAAGCATAGGTCCTGTAGTTTACATGGTAACATCTATATGTAGATTTGAATGTACCAATTGTTGACGCAAAGATTTACTGATCCATGAGCGGCCAGTTATCACTACTCTATCCAGTTGTCCAGTTATCAAGGTTGTTATTAATTCATTAAGCGGTCCCCACAATAGATAAGTCCGTACGTATGCGACAGTAGAAGGTTGTGACCTTCATGGTATATAATACCGTAGTCCGTCGTCGTCTCCGAAACTACCCGTCATCTTGTCCCCCTCCCTCGGAACTCACTGCTATGCTTCAGCAGCTCAGCTGTATTTACCCCCGACATTCGGCCCGCTATGTAGACATTTGGAGGCTTAGAGAGAGCTCTACCCCAATGATCGCAGTTCTATCATATCCGTCTTTGCTTCTACATATGTTCTAGACCCGACCCCTAATTTCCTTCAGGAAGGGCTTTCAAAAGTAGACTAGGCTCTTGTCACGTCATGGATGATCACTCGAATATCAGTTCAGTAAAACAACCGGAAACCAAAAAGGTAAGCAGAGGGCATAAAGAAGAAGGAGTCGGATCGGTGCTGGTGGTGCCAGTCCGACAAGCGCCACACCAGAGGTCATCTCTTCGGAGATTGCCCTCGGTGGAAGAATGAATTTAAGACGCTTCGGGAAGAGGTGGATCGGATTCGGGGAAGAAGGGGAAGGCCAAGGGGAAGGCGAAAAGTGGTGGATCTTTTCAGGGACGATCGACTCACGAAAGCGATCTTGGAATTTCTTGCTGCGACGGAGATAGGCAGACGATACGTTTAGGTACGGGTTGGAGGGCCAGGTGTTTTGGAAATGATTTGTGATTTTTCCTTACTTGTCTTTTTGTGTTTTACGGATTTTTCTTTTGTTTTTCACGGGGGGAAATCGGTAGATGAATCTAGTAACTATGCGAGTTTCGGCAAGGCGTTGGATTTCTGTTTTTTTTTTTTTCTTTCTTCGCTCTTTGTTTATTTTTACTTATTTATGGGGGTGTCACGGGATGTAGGAGAAAGGGTAGCCTCTTTAGGTGGTTTCGACCACGAGGACAGGAAAAACGGATTTAGTTTCCCGCATAGGCCTTAAAGGCCTCGAACGGTGTATGATTAAAATTAAATCAAAAATCAAGTCAAATCAAAAGCTTAGCAGAGGACATTGCAGCTTTCTTTAGCTACAGAAGGTATGTATACAGCTTGAATAGTAATTAGTTTTGATGCACGCTGAGAAAAACACAATTGGCTAATAATATGAAATTGTGAAAACAGCAAATTATGACAACAGTAAACTATGAAAACATTAAACCATGAAAACAGTAAATTATGACAACAGTAAACTTTGAAAACATTGTACTATGAAGACAGTAAATTATAATTTGAAATGCAGTAATTGTTTTGCTTGAAGGATTTCTGACTTGGTTGATTATTCGATGTGGCGCTGGGGCATGTTATTATTTTTTTTTTCGGTTCCAGACTAGTCTTCGACGTAGTAAACTGTGCCGGAAGGATACTCGACACTCTCACCTGATAGAATATAGACACGGTCCTTCATGGATGCTTCTTTCTCCCACTTTTTAATGACTTCGGCTGTTTCATCTTCGAAATTCATGAAGCCCGAATTCGTTCCCTTCAGATGTTCTGTACAATCATTCTCTAATCCAAAAACCAATTCAGCGAGTTCGATAAATTTCTGCTCAAATCGTCAGCTCATGGACATGTTTCTAAGAGATAAAGTAGAAGCGAAGTACCTTGAAATCCTTGTATTGATCTCGCACCACGTAGAGGAAATGTGTGTTATCGTCCTCACATGGCGGGCCATCGCTCACATAATCATCGCTCTCTGTGGCTGTAGCCCGACTGACTTGAATCATCCCACCCGGAATTCTCCCGAAAGGCTATTTTATGGACTGGTTAGTTCATTGGCACATATCAATACGGTCGACACAATCATGAAGACTTACTTTTTCTCTAACAATGTAACCATCTGTCATGTCCTCCAGACCCTGGAATCCCATGGCACTAGTGAGACTTTGCATCTGGAGAGTGTGATCGGCCTTGATACGATTGATCTCCCGTTCGAGCTTGTTTTGACTCTGCGTTTGGACGTCTGCTATGTGTTCCTTCATTTTTTGCTGACACTCTTCCATTGATTTCTGTATTCTTTCCTGATTCTCAGTGGCCCGTTTCTCCATTTCTTGCTGGTAATCCTTAAAAGACGTCTCCATTCTTTCCCGGTCTTCAGTAACCCGAGTCTCCAGTTCTTGACATTTATTCTTCCATCCTAAGACCTCCCTCAACTCCCCCAACTCATCAAGTTCCTTCTGCAGAGCATCCTTCTCCTCTTCAACTTCGGCAAGCTTCTTCATCGCGTGATCATTGGCCCCAGAGAGCCTGGCATTCTCCTCTCTTAAGGCCTTCAATTCCTTTTCAGTAGCTATGTTGTGCTCGTTCGATGTCTGCAACTCCTTTTCAATAGCAGTATTATGCTCCACCAACCTCTTGTTTTCAATTTCAAGTCTTGACAATTGCACACCAAGACTTGTAAAGGTATCCTGCAAGCTTTTACGCATGTTGTCGTATACCGGAGATGATATTTGAAGACTTGCGGTTAAAGTTGAAGTAGTAGACATGGTCTCGCTTGTAGATGGGGTATCGGGGTTTGGAGTACCAGTAGCCTGGGTACTGGAATAGACAGATTGTTGGTGTGAGTTTTCGGCGGACATGATTGATGTCAGCGTGAGATGTTGTGGAAGTGAAGGAGTGTTACAGAAGATCAAACAAGTTCTCGGGTGTGGGGGGCCTGAAGTCTTGGCTATCACAAGAGGTCGTGGGCATCATGAATATGCACTCGGTGAGTGGTTGAATGTTGTGTAACGTTCAATTTATCTCCTGAGCATATATAACCACAAACCTTCAGAAAGACGGCTTTACATCTCGAGAAAAGGCCCTCTGAACTTCATGACAAAGCGCTTTAAATAAGCTTAATAATTTGGAATATCCTTTCAATAATGTCTATCCTCATACGTTCGAGAGTTCCCTCAACATTAATTAACCATTGTGCAGATCTTGTGGCAGTTATTTCTCAGCTCCTCATGCCCGGGATATTTCACGTGGTGCGGAGTTTGGCATCTATTTCAGATTGACCATCATCCATCAAAACATGGACTCTCTTATTCCGAAGCTATAGACTCGATTTGCAATATTCGAGCCGAAATAAATCGTAATTCATAGACTTAGTCTATATGATCCACTGGGATACCAATCAAACATGTTTTGATGCCGGCAAGGAGGATAATATATGGAAGTGTAGTGCATGTGGCATTCGATATAGCAGTAATTTTGTAGTAGACATTAGCAACATATTTTATCGCAACTACAAAGCGGTTGCCTGGCCAATGGAGAGGAAAATTGCTCCATGGAAAACTTGGCGTAGCTCTATATGGGAGGGACTCAACAACGCTCACTTCACCTATGCGGTATCAATAGAAAGTTCTGATTGGCGAGGATGGTCAGCGACTCAGCGTGCCCCTGTCCATTCCAGCGCTCTATTCACTGCAGAGAAAGTATTTCTGTGTTGTGAAATAGGCTCTCCTGTCCATTTCTCTAGAGATACAGAAAGAGTAAAGCCTCAACCGTTATCAACTTTCAAATAGTGTATATTAATAGCCAAGAATGAAAATACCATAGTTCCCATACACTGCACAATATCAAAGATGCAAGCCGGTCGATTCAAGAACGCTCGCTATCACTCGGTCATGAATTATCATGCCTGTTTTTGGTTTTGGTCAGTGGAAGGCATCCTGGTGATATCTAGAATCCCATCATCCCAAAAACGCCACACCAACGCTAGAAAAACACCACGTTTCTCGCTTAATTATCCAAATCGGGAAGTCGGAGAGAATTCTCACGGCTTCACGACATTCCACCTCTGAGGCCCATGGCTCCCATGAAGCCTCCCCCCCCTCCGCGCTTCGGCCTCACCTCCGAAATGCGCACTTTCAGCGGCAGCAACTCCTCCAGAGTGTCCACTCCCGCCCCAGAGTCCGCAGACGACGTGTTCGGCGCGTCTGCCCCCGACACCCCTACGCGTGCGAGCAAGAACTTGCCGCTAGGTACCACGCCCGGTTCTGGATGGTCATCCAGCAGCCCTCTATCCTCGTGCCCCAGCACGGTCAAAAAACGAGCCCACGTCGCGGCCTTTGGGTCTGCCATGGGACACGAACTGCGCTCTGCCCCAGCAGTCGGCACACAAGCCTCACCGCTGGTCAGCTCGACCCTGCTTGACCAACTGTCTGCTCGCCTGGCAGCCACAGAAACTCGTATGCGCGCGCTGGAAGAAAAGCTCAGCCAGCAAGACTCCCGTCCCTGCTCGTGCCCGGCGTCGCAAGTCGCCCGCACCGCCCCCCGCACCTCTCCGACCACCCGTCCAACCGCCCCCACCGCCTCCCAGAAGTCTGCCCCAGCAGAAAGCAACAAACCCGCAGCTCTGGCGGCCACAAAAACCCGTGCACACGCCCTCCCCGCCGTACAGGCCCCGGTGGGCACCTCTAAGCTCACCGCTGCCCAGTCCTACGCGGCTATGCTTCGTAACAACCTCCCGGAGCTCCCCCCTCCTCCTCCTGCGCCCGCTTGGCAGACATTCCAAACCAAGCAGCAAAAGAAGCAAGCCCAACGGCTTAACAACCCGTTCTCCCCGGAGAAAAATCTCGCCACCGAAGATAGACGCATCATCTTCACTCGTCAGGACGGAGCTCGCCCCTCCCCCAAACCGGATCAAGAATTCACGGCGGCAGTCAACGTGTGCCTGCACCTCCGAGGAGCACCTCAATTCCACCGTCTCGCCAAAGTCTCCCGCAACAGCAAGGGGACTATCACCGCTACCACAGTCCCGGGAGTGAGCGCAACCACCATTGTTGGTTGCTACCGTAACGAAATATTAAATGCCATGCGTGAAGTCGATCGTGCTGTAGTCGACGTCCGTCCTATGGAAAAGTGGGTGAAGCTGAAAGTCCACGGAATCCCACTTAATCGTTTCTTGGGAAGGGGACCCAACGGTCTCCGCAAGATGGAACTCGAGCTCCAGGCGAACCATGAAGGGCTGGAAATCGTTCCTGGTGCCCGCTGGTTGGGTAAACGCAGCACCATCCGTGACCGCCTTGAGAGAGGCGAAATCCAATCGTCGTCAGCAGTTTTCGTGGTCAAAGGCTCCCCCGCAGCACAGATGCTGATGTCCCGTGGGGCACTCCTGGGATCCACGAGGTACCGAGTAGAATTGTTTAACCATGAAGGCCCCGACAGCCAGTGCGCGGGCTGCCTCAAATGGGGACACATTCGCGAGCGGTGCACCACCCCCGCCGTTCTTCGCTGTCGTTTCTGTGGCCAAAACCACTCTTCCGATGCCCACGCATGCGGTATGGAGGGATGCTCCGTACCCAAAGGACTCCCCTGCCAGCACTCCAAGGCTGCGGCCCGCTGCGTCAACTGTCGTGGCAACCATTATGCCAACTCCCGCATCTGTCCTTCTCGCATAGAAGCGGTTGCCCTCGCCAGGCAACTCCGTCATTCCTCCTCCGGATCGCAGGCTTCCACCTCCACCACTGCGAATACCACCAACGCCGATGCCTCGAATCCCGAAGCCTCCCAAGAGTCCACGGAGTCGACAATTCAACCCTCCCCCCGCCCCGATGCCATACTGTCCGACCCGGACGAAATGGTTGATGCCGTTGTGCCAGACAACAATTAATGCTGAAACACCTCAAAGTGTTTCAGCTTAATTGCCGTAAGAGCGGTGAGGTTCTTACGGCGGCGATGGAGAGTGGTGTGGAACTGGAGGCGGACTTGGTACTCATCCAAGAACCCCCCACGTTCCAGGGATGGAGGCACCCCGCCTTCGACTTCATATGGGGAGGTCGAGTGCTCACGGGTGTCCGGAAGGATTCGGTATGGACGGTCCGCGTTCGGGAGGACTTGGGAAGGGAAGGAGAAGGGGATGTCCAGGTTCTTGACGTTCTTTGCCGAGGTCACCGCCAGATACGCATCGTGAATGTCTACGATGCTGTCCGAACGGCTGATAACACAAGACCTGCAAGGTTGGTAACGTGGTCACGAATTATCACTCCAGGCACGATCCTCGCCGGTGACTTCAACGCCCACAGTAGGAGATGGAACCCCTACTGTGACCAACCGATCCACCACGCCTTTCTAGAGGAGCTCATGGACGAACATGATTTGCGGTACGTCGGGGATGGGCTCGAAACCCACTCCCAGAGCGGGCAGCGACGGATAAGCGTGATTGATCTGGTCTTCGCCACGATGGAGGTGGCCCCCCATGTATTGGCCCGCCGCCTAGACGACCCCAAGCACGCCACCACGTCAGACCATGAAGCCATCTGGTGGGAGGTCACGTCGGTAGTGGAACCGGAGGACTATGACGCGCCAACTCGTGGTTGGGCGGTGGGGGAATTACTTGAGAACGAGGACACGGTGCAGAAAGCGGCGTCAGACTGGCACCGTCGAAGCGAACGCAGGTCACCGCTGTCCAGTCGCTGCTCAACGGAAGAGGTGGAAGCTGAAGCGATTTGGATCAGGGAACAGCTCACGGAGCTGCTTGATGAACATGCCAGGAGGGTGCGCATCACCGCTCGTTCCAAACGGTGGTGGGGGGCGGACATCAAAGCAGCCCGCAGCAGATATGGCCGCATTCGTCGCGCTGCCAAACAGGGCCGTGCTACGACGGAGCAGGAAGTAGAAGCGAGGAACTCCTACAACAAGATTCAACGTTCCCGCAAGCGTTCTTGCTGGGGCACTTTTCTCGAGACCGCTAATGGTGACGCAGTTTGGCAGGTCCTCCGTTCAACCACCCCCCGCACTACCACAGTGGTGGGCAGCCTCACTGACGAAAACGGCAACACCGCGGACGACGAGCAGGCCAAACGAGAAATGCTGGCTGCTGTCTCGTTCCCTCCCCCGAATGCGTACCGCTCCCGCTGGAGATTCTGCTCCCCCAACCCCGGACAAGGCTACAAGATGGTTACCGAAGATCTGGTCTCGGAAGCTATCTCTCGCCAAAGCAACTCCAAAGCACCCGGCAAGGACTCCCTGGGAGTTCCCATCATCAAGGCGTTAATGAAGTGGGACCCTACACGCATCACCGCCCTGGTCACGCAGTGCATCCGACTGAGCTACCACCCGGCAGACTGGAAACTCGCCAAAGGAATCTGCATTCCCAAACCGGGGAAGCCCAGTTATGACAAGGCCAAGAATTTTCGAGTCATCTCGCTTCTCAGCTGTCTTGGTAAGCTTGTCGAGAAGGTCGCCACAATGCTGATTACCGAAGCTGTGGAAACCAGTGGGTATCTCCACGTGGGCCAGTTTGGAGGACGGAAAGGACGCTCCGCTGCGGATGCAGCAGCAGTACTCGTGACTGCGGTCGAGGAAGCGTGGGAAAAGAAGCTGCTGGCTGGAGCGCTCTTGATGGACGTTAAGGGGGCTTTCCCGACGGTCAATGCGGAGTGCCTAGCAAACAAGATGCGATCCGCTGGGATCGAAGAGGATTTGATTGGGTGGGTTGAGAGCTTCATGAACTCTCGTTCGGTCGAAATCACGATTGCTGGAGACGCTGGCGCTCCAATCCGCACCAACACCGGGCTCCCCCAAGGATCTCCTGTCTCCCCCATACTCTTTCTAATTTATATTGCTGAACTCGCATATATAGTTGAGCGAGAGATGTCGGATACAGTCGGTTTGTCCTTCGTCGATGACGTGACGTGGATCGCCCGAGGAAAAACCCCCGAAGAAGTAGCTGCGAAACTGAGCCGTTGCGCTGAGATATGCATATACTGGGCCCGCGGCAACGCAGTACGCTTCGAACCCGATAAGACGGAAGCCATCCTCTTCTCTAACCGCCGATCCCCCCCGGACACCTCCACCGTCACCATCCCCGTTGATGATCACCTTGTTTCCTTCTCTTCCCGCCCCGTTCGGTGGTTGGGCTACTGGTTGGAACAGTCGCTCACGTTCAACCACCACCACCAACGGTGGACTGCTAAGGCACGACAACAGCAAGCACGGCTTGCTCGCCTGTGCAAAAGACAGGGGCTCCCTCCCGCAAGCACCGCCAACCTCCAAAAAGCGGCAGTCCAATCCGTGGCTACGTACGGTATTGATGTTAATGCCGCTCGCAAAAAACCTCCTCGTGACGCTGGCAAAATCACCCGTCTTCAACTGATCCTCAGCCAACAAGCCCGAGCCGTCACAGGGTGCCTCCGCACAACCCCCCTCGGCTTTCTGATGGCTGAAGGAGCCACCCGTCCCGCAGAAGCAATAGTGCGTAGTAGGGAAGCTCGGTTCCGAGCACGAATTCTCACTCGTCCTCCCCCGGCGGCCTCCACCCAACCGTCCCCGACCGCCGACGCCATCCGCAGCCTGACACGACGAGCAGCTGCTCGTACAGGCTTCACCGCCATCGAAACTGTCGAACCCCCCGCTCGTTTCAACTTCCGCTACATGGATGTTGTAGTAGAACCTCGCGAGGAAGCGGCAGCTTCAGCACGCAGCTGGCGCTCGCTCCAAGCGCTCTGCTTCTGGACCGACGGCTCCAGAATTAACGACAGGAGTGGCGCAGGGTACGTCCATTATGTCGACGGCTCCCTTGTCTCCCGCTCCTTTCACCTTGGCCCACATGTCGAGGTCTTCGACGCCGAGCTTTTCGCCATCCACCAGGCCTTGCTCGAATGCTACGACGACCTAATCATCCCCCCCCCGATGAAAAAGATCGTCATCTTCTCAGATGCCCAGGCTGCTCTGGCCCGCATCATGACGGAGGACCCCGGCCCTGGACAGTCCCTGTCCCGCCGCATCCGCGGATTGGTAAGGGACTTCGTCAATTGGGACGTCGATGTCCAGATCCGCTGGGTTCCTGGACACTCCGACATTGAGGAAAATGAAGCCGCAGATGGAGCTGCTAAGCTGGGTGCGCAGCATCGATGCGAGGCACAGGCGCTCACTCGGTGCACCGACCCAACCTGCTTTACCCCCCCGGAAGCATCCCTCGCTCACATCAACAGAGTAGCCACTGAGACTCTGGCTGATATCACCAAGCGCTGGATCACCAAGGACCTACGCTCCAGCAAGTCCTACAGACCACGCCGCAAGTTTGGTCTGCGAGCAGACCTCCGGGACCTGCCCAAGCGAAAGGCTGCGGTCTTCCTCCAGCTCGCGTCTGGCCACGCACTGGTGGGAACCCACCTTAAACGAATTAAAAAGAAAGAATCTGACGCTTGTTGGTGGTGTGAGTCCAACCAGCGTCAAACCAGAGGACACCTCTTCGGAGAGTGCCGGAGATGGCAATCAGAGTTTGGGAAGCTCCGGAAAGAGGTGGAAAGAATTACGGGGAGACCGAGGAGGACGCGGGGACGTTTGAAAGTAGTGAATATTTTTAGGGACGATCGACTCACGAAAGCGATCTTGGAATACCTGGCTGCAACCCAGATTGGCAGACGATATGAATAGCAGCGCAAGAGAGGGAAAAGTACGCGAGTGTTTTTTGTTTCTTTTGTGTTTCTGTACCTTTTCCTTTGTTTTTTCACTTAAAGGAGGACACGCATGGGCAAATTTGTTTTTCTTTTCTTTTTAGAAGACGTTTGTTTCGTTTCTTTCTCTGTTTTTTCCTTATGAGATTGGCTTTAGGGGGTGGGGGAAGTTAAAGTTTTGTTTTTTCTCGCGCGGGGACGTTTTGGGGATAAGGAGATTAGGGGGCCTCATTAGGAGGCTTCGGCCTCGAGGACAGGATTAGGATAGTGCCATAGTTTCCCGCATAGGCCTTAGAGGCCTCGAACGGTGTATGATTAAAATGTAAAATGTAAATGTAAAATGGTGATATCTAGAGAAGCTCCAGAATTCTTTTTATAAACGCGATAAGTAAGGTGCTAGGTCATTAGCACTAATGAAAAATGGTATGAAATATCAGTTCTTCATGCCAAATGTAGACTGTCGCCAGAAATTAAGGAAAGATCCAGCCACACTATAGAAATAGTGGAGGCGGCAGAGCCTGAATAAATCAAGCGGGGGACTTCTGGCATGCTATGCCGCTTGTGATCTGAGACATCTTAATTTAAGCAAAATCTATGGAATTCATCGAGAAGATTGGGTGGGTGGTATTTCTGGTATTCTATATCGAACCTGCATTTTCCCATTATACACGATGTCCTCAGCATGAAAGCGAGAAACCTCTGCAACAAGGCATGTATAATGGAGGATATATCCGTGTCAATGAAACCTTCGAACTTAAGGGAATTAATAGTGTTTGATGAATATTCTGAATTTTTGGGCTTAATCAAAGCGCTCTGTCATTGTAATTCAAGGGGATTTTCTCAGGTTAAAAAGCCATTTTTTATGACTCCAGGAATTCCGAATTTCGGTTCCACAATGGCAACGTGACACAGCATTCATCCACTGAACGGAGCACATCGATAGATGACCACCCCTCCCTTGTGATAGCCAAGACTTCAGGCCGACACACCTGCGAACTGCGCACAGCCCATAACACCTCACCACCTCACCACTTCACCACCTCCACAACCCATCATGCTAGCGAAAATCATGTCTTCCGAATACTCTTACAATCAATCCGTAACTTCCAGTACACATGGAAGTAATACACCCGGCTTCGATACCCCGTCCAGTATAAGCGAGACCATGTCTTCCACCCCGATACTGACCGCCGAGCTGCAAATTTCTTCCCCGGCTTACGAAAACATGCGTAGAAGCTTTCAGGACACCTTTTCATGTCTGGGAGTAGAAATGCTCAGACTTGAAATTGAAAATAACAGGCTGGTGGAGCATAATACCGCTATTGAAAAGGAATTGGAGACGTTGAAGAAGGAGAACGCCAGGCTCTTTGGGGCCAGAGATGATGCGATAAAGAAGCTTACCGGGGTTGAAGAGGAGAAGGCTGAGCTCCAGAAGGAACTTGATGAGTCGAGAGAATTGGATGAGGTCCGACGATGGAAGAAGAAATGTGAAGAGTTAGAGAATCGAGCCATTGAGGGTCAAGCAAGAATGGAAAAGTTATCTGAAGATTACCAGCAAAAAATGGAGAAACACATAGCAGACTACCGGAATCAGAGCAGGAAGACCTTCGAACAAGAGATTGATCGTATCAAGGCCGGTCACACTCAACAAATGCAAACTCTCACGAGCGTCTTGGGAGTCAAGGGTCTTGAGGACATGCAAGATGGTTATATCTCGAGGGAAAAAGTGAGTCTTTATTGTTGTATGGACCGCATTGATATGTTCCCATGAACTGATCAATCCCAATAAAATAGCCGTTCAAGATTATTCCGCGTGGAATGATCCAAGTGAGTCGGGCTAAGAGTAGAGGGAGCGACGTCGGTTGTGTGAGCAATTGCTCGCCATGCGAGAATAAAAACACACGTTTCCTGTACGTTATACGAGATCAATACAAAGATTTCAAGGTACTTCGCTTCTACTTTATCTCCAAGAAACATCACCATGGGCTAACGAGTTGAGCAGAAATTCACCGCCCTCGCTGAATCCGTATTCGGATTGGCGAAAGATCATATAAGTTTCCTGAAGGGAACAAAATCAAACTTCCTATATTACGATGATGACAAATCCAAAGTCATTAACAAATGGGAGAAAGAGGTATCCCAAAAAGATCACATCTATATTCAATCAGGCTGGCTCGCTGGAATAATCTACTACGTCGAAGATTAGGCGTACTTTGTATCTAAATCGGATTCAATATCAACTCTCGACGCACTAACTCAACTCGGGCGATAAATAAACAAAACCAAGTCAAAAATCCTTCAACGATAGCAAATACTCCATTTCAAATCATCATTTACTTATCTTTACTATCCTCCCATCTTACTAGCTAATTCTGTTTTTTTAAAGCATCTTTCATAATTCCATGTTACTAGTTAATCCACCCCCCCTTACCAACTTCTTCTCGCAACTATCCCCATCCCCAAACCCCATCCCCATCCCCATCAATCCCCAAACCCAAACCCACCCAGCAAAACCCAGGAAACTCCATCCCTACAATCCCAGCAACCCATAATACACCCAACCCAAACAATTCCCAGTCCTAATCCAGTTCCATCGTTACCCAGACCATGTCACTTGATGCAGTATATATATATATATATATCGAGTGAGTTTTCATGACAGCAAGGAGGGGAGGGGAGGAGGGATTGTGGGGGGCAGAGGGAGGAGAGGGAGGAGGGGAGGGAGGGAGGAGGGGAGGGAGGAGGGGAGGAGGGAAATAAATGGATCATTGGAAATTCCCGGGGAGTCGGGGAGTTGGGGACGGGGTTCTAATTTCTGGAATTTGGATGATATCAAGATTTTAGGGAGATGACCTGGGGGGAAGGGGGGATTCTTTGTTTGGTTTATGTTTATTTACGTGTGGTGATGAAAATATTGAATTCCAACGTTCACTTCTGAGTATAGGATAGAAGTTACCTGTAAGTAAGTTGGAGTGGTCGATATGCTGATCTCTTGTTATCTCTATGCTTGTTATATGGCGTTCATAAGTGAGCACCGAGAATTGTGCAGAAAGCGTCTTACCAACATCAAAATCAACACCAACCATCAGCGGTACTCGTACTCGCCATTTCAAATCTCAAATCACGAATCAAAATCACAATCAACAAACACCGTTCACATCACCAGTTCAACACCACCAGCTCTAAAAACACGCAAAAAAAACGATTCTTGTACTTGTACTAATAATATTCCCATCTTTGATCAATTCTACCAATTGCAACTATCTTATATCGTTCTCAACCCCCACCACCCACCACCCGCCCACCCAGCCATCAAAAACACTATCACTAAGATATAGATACTGTATCCCAAACATGAAAAACCCTCCCAGGACGGATAATATGCCAACCCACAACCCACAACCAACAATCAACCATCAACCATCAAAGCCTCAAGAGCATCCCATCCTATCCTATCCTATCTTATCCTCTCCTCTCCTCTCCTCTCTTCCTTCCTTCCATCCGTGCACCCAACAAATACAGAACAACAAAAAAGGGAAAATTTTAAAAACAAGAACAAAAAACGCCATGCAGATATAGGTATATATAAAAAACAGAAGTCAAAATGACAAAAAGAAACAAAGTAGTAAAAAAAAAAAAAATAAGTGAAGAAGAAGGAAGAGAAGGATATCCAACAAAAAAAAAGGAAAATATTATGTCATCCATTAAAAAAAAACCAATCCCCATAACACCAGAAAAAATGGACAAAATAACAGTTAAGGGAAAGGGAAAAAAAAAGGGGAGGAAGAAAAAGACAAAGGAAAAATATATATGCGTATGCTGTGATATATGCTTTGCTTGATTTGTGTTGCTCTCTGGTCTTTGTTTGGCGAGCGTTCTCGTGGTTTGGAAGACTATATCAGTTATACCAGTTACACCGGTTAAACCAGATTTTGGTCGAGCTTAGTTAAGCCTTCGAGTTCCTTCGGGTTTCTTCGCAACTTGATAAATTGGTGAAACTGGAGAAACTTCGTTATATAGTTCTACCGAGAGTCGCTGGACAAACGGAGTAACGCAGATCCACGGGAGCTAGACTTTTACAAAGTTCAATAAAGCCTTTTTCAGACAATTACAGTACTTTGACAAAGTCCTTTCAAGAAGCCAGTGGGCCAACTTTTACCAAAGTTTGCTCGCTATTTCTTCTCCTCAAGCAATCCCTTTCCTGCCTTCTTTCCTGGTTTATTCCCTGCCGCTAATCGTTTATTCTTGGCGTTTGTCGCGTCTTGTGCCGTCATTTCTTCTGCAGATTTCTTCCATGTCTTCCAACCGTCAAAGTCGATTAGTGCTTGCATACACCCCCATTCGGTGACTTTTCGCTCGAGCCAGATAAAGTTTACAGGCTATGAAATAATTAGTAAAAGTTATCCAACAACATCAAGACAGCGAAAATGAAAACAGCTCAAAACATACCTTGGTCAAAAAGTCATTACATCCAGCGGCGTATGCTTCATGTCTATCGCTTACTAACGAAGACGCAGTAAGAGCGACAATGATAACGGGGCTTCGGAACAAAATGGAATCCGGTAATCTATCAGCCTCCGGGATTTCTTCTGGTATTAATTCCTCCTCTTCATCATCGGAATCTGGTCTATTCGCAGTATGCGGGAAAGCGCCCCTAATTCTGTTGACCTTCTCCAGACGTCTAATTTCTTTTGTAGCCTCCAATCCGTTCATAACCGGCAACTGAATATCCATTAAAACCAAATGAAAACCTCCAGCGCGCCATTTATCCACAGCAATCTTTCCATTCATAGCCGCTTCCCATCTAACCTTTAAACGCTTCATAAACGCTTCCAATAACCTCAAGTTAATAACGTTATCCTCAACAATCAACACCTTGATAGGCGGAACGGCGCCATCGGAATGTAATGCCGCCGCCGGTGATGGGGGTACTGTTTTGGGATTTTTGTCTTTCTTGAATGGTTTGGTGGTAGCGGGTGGTGATCCGACCCGTACCGGTGAGGGAACTACATCCTTCTGGATGATTTCTTCAGGCGCTGGTGCTTTCAGTGCTGCGGGGACGGGCGTCTGACCACCGTTTGATGCATCAGAACCAACTCGGGGGCGGGGGCCTCTGGGGACTAACACCACCGGGCCTTGGGGGTGGGGGTGAGAGTTGTGGTTGTTATGTGTATTGTGGGAGATGTGACTAACGTGTGTCGGATGGCTGGAATGTCCACTGTGATTGCTATGCGTGCTGTGCGTGCTATGGGCGACGTGACCGACATGCGATGGATGCGATGGGTGTCCTGCGTGTGCAACATGAGCTCCGTGGGTACTTGCGCTTGCACCTCCTAGTAAAGTCGGGGATGCGGTGTTCATTCGCGGGCCGATTCTTGGTCTTGGTCTACCTCCTGGTGAGCGTGGCATTGGGGGAAGTTGTCCGATTCCTACTGACAGTGCGGATGCAGTTTGTGCATTTCCTACGGGGGTTCCTTGGGATACTCCTGATCCTGCTTGGCCAAAGTAATCCGGCATCTCTTGTGGCATGTGTCCTTCGCCATACGTATAGCTTTGTGCATGACCTGGCGATGGTCGTGGTGTTCGCCGTCCGTCTGTTACTATGATTAATGCATCCTCCGCTGTTTGCCCCCCTGGATAATATTCATCTATCACACGGAACAATGTTTCGTCGGGACTCAACATCCTTTCTCCT
This sequence comes from Pyronema omphalodes, assembly GCA_024516155.1. Classification (NCBI taxonomy): domain Eukaryota; kingdom Fungi; phylum Ascomycota; class Pezizomycetes; order Pezizales; family Pyronemataceae; genus Pyronema; species Pyronema omphalodes. Next base: position 469,579 of record JAJJXM010000015.1, on the reverse strand, counting down.
CCATGGCCTCGCTCCATGCGCGATCGTCCCTGTCGTGGTTGTATATGTATCTGGATATCTGGTGCGTCATAATGTCTCCCTAAAGTATTTTGGTATTTGGCCAAAATCAAGTCCCTGACGTCGTCGACCATTTCCTGCTCTCCGACTTGCACAGCCGTCGGCGAGCCATTAGCCCTCTTGACCCATATTTTACGGGTGGCCATGGTCTGTTGCGGCGTGTGTGAATTATGAGGCCCCCCGTCAGGCGTGTGTTGGTCTTGAGCAAAGTAAAGCTCTTTAATAAAGTTTGGTTGATTGGGGGGAAACACGGATTGTCTGCGGATAATTTGCGACGGACGGCGGTCGTATGCACTTTCGGCGGCGACAGACTGAACGATGGGATTCGGGATGGGGGACGATCGGCCGCCGCGGGTGGTTTCTGAACGAAGCGAACCGAAGCGAATGGGCGTGAAGGAAGGTGCCGAAGACGGAGTGGTAGTGGTGGTTGTAGCAGTCGGGATTTCCGTTTCGGGAAGGGGCGCAAGGGGTGGGGGAAGAGCCGCAGGAGGTGGTGGAGTAGGAATAGGCGAGATGGACACCAACGACAGCGATTGTTGCCTAGCCGAGCACGGGGGGTTCAGAGGCGGCAGCGGAGGAGGGAGCGGATGCGGAGGAGGCGTGGGAGGAGGGGTGGTTGATGCGGGCTGTTGTTGGGAGTAGTTGGCGGAGGGAGCAGCAGCAGCGGCGGCGGCAGCAGCAGCAGCAGCAGCAGGAACAGCAGGAGCAGGAATAGTGGATGCAGTCGCGGAAGTAGCGGTGTTGATGGTGGCGGCGACGGTGATGGTGCTGTCGCAGTTGGTGTTGGTGCTGGTGCTGGTGCTGGTGCCGGTGGCAGTAGTGGTGGACGTAGTAGTAATAGCAGCAGTATTAGTTGTAGTAGCGGGAAGTTGAGGCTGTTGCTGGGGCGCGGCGGAATAATAAAGCGGTTTAGCAGGAGATGGGGATGGGGATGGGGACGGAGATGGGAACGGAGATGGAGATGGAGATGAGGATGGGGAATCAATCGGAGCGAGAGGAGCTGGGGAGAAAGATACACCCGGGTCGACGTGATGATCTTCGAGATTCTTGTCGCCAGAGATCGCGTCGATCTGCCGTGATGGCGGATGCTCTGCTGCTTGTTGTAATGGTGCTGGTGCTGCTGCTGGTGCTGCTGCTGCTGCTGAAATTGGGTCTGGTCGGGACTCACAGCCTGGTTCTGTCAAAGACGCTGGTGCTGGTGCTGGTGCTGCTTTTGGTGCTTCTGTTGGCGGAAACCCATCAGATCCATCCGCGGCACCGGCACCACAGGAATCCCCCACCCCGAACACAGAGCCCCCATCGCCATATTCGAAACACCGAGCAGACATTGACGATGTTCCCGATTGTCGTTTCGAAGAACTCGTCGCCGACTGTCCCCCACTTCCGTTTCCACCAATCATCACAAACTCCGTAGCAACACTCGATCTTCTCCCATTCATCGTCGACGGACCGTGTTGGCTGGTCGGTGTGTGTTGTCGCTGATGATTATTACCGTGGTGATGGTGGTGATGTCGTTCCCTTGGAGACCCCTCCTCTCGCGGCGACTCAGGTTCATGACGTCGTCTTCCATGACCAAACAACTCGCTTACTCTTGACCTAACCGAGTGTCTTCCCGAATGAACCGATGCCGGAGGGCTTTGATTTCTTATCTCGGAATCCTCCACCTCCACCCCCATCTCTTGTGTCGCCGCTGCTGCCGCTCTCCTCCAATCTCTTGATTCCTCCAGCTGAGGCGCCTGCTCCATCGTACTGCTCCTCCTCCTAAACACCTTTGCCCTGACATCGAGCGCCTTCTGCTTCAGCCTCAGACCCTGCATCATGATCCTGCTCAGTAACACAATTCTCCCCCCGGATGAGCGATGAAGGGAATGGTGTGTCCTTGGAGGCGGAGGAGGAGGAGGCAAAGCCGTCTGTCCGTCTGAACCTTGAGGACCGATAGAACCGTGGGGACCGTGGGAACCTTTGGCACCGCTGGAACCGTGATCGAGGGAGGCGTTTCCGTTTGTATAGTGTCGATTCTGAATCTTGCCGGTCTTGTCCGTCTTTCCTATTCTGTTGATTTTTTCTGAGAACTCGGGACTTGTTGATAAACTTCCTTGGGCAGAAAAAAAAAAGAGCTCTCTCCCTGGAGATGCGTCCCGTTTCAATCAAGAGCAAGCAAGCAAGCACGTAGGTCGCAGGCAAGCAAAGCAAAGCAAAGCAAGCAAGGTATAACCTGACGAGCTGGTTCCGCTAGATATTAGACGAAAATGACAACTCTGAAACGCGCCCTAAAAATACCTGCCTGCCTGCTGGTCTCGGTGGTCGGAAAAGAAAAAAAAAAGAAATGTATGGGTGAAATGCAAAGCGAATGCAAAGCAAAAGCAAAGCAACCGAAAGCAAAGCTAAGCAAAGAGAAGCAAAGCAAAGCAAAGTAACCCGAAGTAAAGCAAAGTAAAGTAACCCGAAGCAAAGCAAAGCAAAGCAGCCCAAAATAAAGCAGCCGAAAGTAATGCAAAGTAGAGCAGCGCAACCAAAAAAAATAACAAGAGCCGGCTGTAAACTGTAGGGTAAAAAACACAAGATCCGGCTATACTGTACTGTAGGCTATCAAAAACCCCCGAAATGATCGCCCTGTCTCCTGTCTCCTGTCTTCTTCTTTCGTTTTTGCACACCAAAAATTTAGATCGGATATGTCGATATGTCGATGTCGATGTCGATATGAAAACCGCAATCCAAAAACGAAAAACCGATTCGACTTCTTCTCTTCCTTCCTTCCAAGTTCCAACTCAACCAATATTATCTCCCCTTCAAAAAATAAACAAATCCCCCGAAACCCAATAAAATCAAAAAACCAAAAAAACCAAAAAACCAATAAAATCAAAAACCAAAAACCAAAAAATATTACCGAGAAACAAATCCCAGAAACCGAAAAAAAAATTAGTGGTGGTGGTGGCAATCAGCTGAAAGTTGATATATCGAAAATTGACGAACCAAAAATCGATATCGAAAATCGAAAAACAAAAAGTGTGTGGCGTGTGGCGTATGGCGTGTGGCGTGTGAACCCTCTTTATTTTTTTCCGGGGTAGTAGTAGTAGTAGCAGTAATTGTAGTAGCAGTAGTAATAGTAGTAATTGTAGTAGCAGTAGTAGTGCTGTTGCTGTTTCTATATTGCTATTACTTGCTTGCTATTTCTATTGCTTGCTATTCCTGCTGGTTATAGCTTATAGTTATAGTTACAGTTATAAATTCCTTTCACTCGTAAAATCCGTGAAAGCCTTTGTCGTTCCCGTTATCGTTTCCGTTACAACAGTCCTCGAAACCTATATAAGCCGATACAAGTTGATAATCGAAGTATGATAATCGACAGCTGATAATCCGTAGTTGATAATCGACAGCTGATAATCGATGATAGTTGATAATCGAAGTATGCTTTTTTATTATTATCCAGGAATTGAGTTTTTGACGTTGTAGCTAAGAGCATTTGGCGGGGGTTATGTGTAGTGGTGGTGGTTGTGGTTGTGGTGTGTAGTGGTGGTGGTGGTGTGGGGAGGGTAGTGGATGGTGGTGGGTGGAGGGTGGTGGTGGAGGTGGGTAGTGGGGGGTGGAAGTAAAGAAAAAGAAAAAAGGAAGCTGGAGTAATCGAATAGTCGAGTAAAACCTAATCTTTGGAGCCTTTAGAGGCTTTGAGGTTTGAAGGTTTAGATGCTTTGAAGGTTTAAAGGGTTTAAAGGGTTTAAAGGGTTTAGATGGTTTAGATGGTTTGGACTTATACACCTAGAGACCTGACCTTAAAACTCTTATGGGTGGAAAGTTGTGTGTGTATGGTTGTGTGGTGCCTGTTGTATGGTGCCTATTGTATGGGGTGTATGGTGTACAGTAGTAGTGTATAAGGCCCCAAGTCCAAGGCCCAAAGTCCAAGATCTAAAGTACAAGTACAAGTACCTGAAATGAAAGCCGTATGTATGTATGTATGGTACTACTACTGCCACTGGTAAGAATCTCTTCTGCCTGCCTGTCTGTATGTATGTAGCTATGTAGCTAGTTCATATATCCCATCATCCCCTGCGTAAAGCCAAAAGCCAAAAGGTAAAGCTAGCTAATGTCAGCTAATGTCAGCTAAAATGCTATACATACAGTAACAGTCCCTTGTCTTGTCTTGTAAACTATGCTATTCTATACTATGCTATACTATGATATGCTATACTATGGTTCTGCTTATGTATGCGAGACTGGAACTACAGATTGTAGATTGTGGTTGTGGTTGTGGTTTGATTTTTTTTAATCGAGCCTTTAGAGCTTCGCTGGGTGAAAGTATGTATGTATGTATGTGGGTATGTATGTATAAGTTGCAGTTAAAGCAGCACACCTCCTCGTCCACAGAGCAGAGAGCCTCTAGCGGGATGGATGTAAGCTGTGTCTGTGTCTGTGTCTGTGTCGCTGCTCTGCTTGGTTAAGGGCTGTAGTGCTGTATGTACGAGGATATAGTGCTTCTTGGTTGAGGGCTGTAGTGCTGTATGTAGCTATAGGCTAGCTTGTCAAAGCACCAAGGCCGCCAAAGGATATCGAAGAATGTTAAAGGCAGCCAAAGAATGTCAGAGAAGTCAAAGATGTAGAAGAATATAGTGCCGGTGCTGGTGCTGATGCTGGTATTCAATGACTAAAGACCAATGCTATCAAAACAAAACTTAACTTAACTTCCCGAAGTTGGGGCTTGAAAGACTGCTGTGTTATGTAGATCCTGATATAGGTATATATGTGTTGTAGGCCCTGCTGGCTTTGATTGGATTGGATATAGGTTGGATATATGTAGCAGACAGCCTTGGATAGATAGAGAGAGAGAGATGAGGCAAGGTAAAACAAGGTAAGGTATAAAATATCTCTTTTCTTTCCGGGGTTGATAGTTGATAGCTAAGGTAGAGATCATAGACAGAGATAGAGAGAAAGGAAAAGGAAATAATAATAATAACACCAGAAAATATTAATCTAATCAAGTATATGCAGTATCCTCCATCTAAAAGAAACGGCTATATACCTTTGCTGTGATGATTATGATGATGATGCTTCTACCCGAAAGTATGTATAGTATGGTATGGTATGGTATGGTATGGAATGAGGGTGTATTGTTATGGTTTAAGTTATCATGTATATCTACATACAAGAGGTGAGTTGGTTTTTTTTTGTATGGTGCCCCATTCCAAAAAATAAATATGAGACGACGACGATGGACCATGGCAATGAAGATCAATCCACCTGCGAGTATGTACTGCAACTATTACTGGTTGCCTGGTCTCCATTTCTGCTCCCTTTTTAAAGACTTTATTGGAATTTTAAGACTCCAGCTGAGACTTTCTTGGTATTATGTAGCACTGTAGTGGTGCACCATATGTAGTCGTCAGTTAAAAGTCTTGTCTTGTCATGTCAGGTCTTTTCTAAAGAGGCAGAAGTAGACGAAAATCCATCTCCCTTCCCTACCCTTCCCTTACCTTCCTTTCACTTCACTTTACTTCACTTCACTTCACTTCATTTCCCTTTTTGACCTTGTTGCCGCGCAGGAGGAGGCAGAGGTATGTATGTACAGATAGGCAGCAGCAGCTGGTAAACCAGCACCAGCACCAGCACATCACATCAACAGCGGACTTATCAAGCGAGACATGCGTGTTATGGGTTGTTGCTAGTTAAAAAAAAGTGTGACACGGAACAACCACCGTAGCCGTTATGGTGCCGGCCACTTAGTAGGGCTAGCGTCTTGGCAAAGTCTTGGCATATACAAAACATAAATTCTGATTACTAAGCGCCGAGTGATGACTTATGAGCCAGTTTTCCCATACAAAGCCTTCCAAGACCTGATTAGTAAGCTTCGAGTGATGACTCCTGAACTTGGTTTCCCAATCCAGGGCCACCGAAAAGATACTAGCGTAATATCATCATTTCTCACTCGGTTTGTACTACGCTCAATACGGTATATACTATGCCTATTAGGGTATGGCGTACATAGTAGAGCCTCGCTAGTGATGCATTCAAAAGTTCCCTCTGCCACCAAAACTTGGGTCACTTTCAAACGCTATCTACTCCACAACCACGCCTCCAAATCGAATTTTGACGCCCCAAAATTGTTCTCTGACGTCTATTCTACAAAGTTGGGGCATTAAAATTAATAATTTTTTTCGTCGCGAGGAGGAGATACGGTCGGCGCGGGGGGGTTGTTTTGAGGCCTCAGATCCCTGTCGCGCTAGCTCTACTAAGTGGCCGGCACCATACATCTGTACATACATACAGCAAATCTCTTTTTTTTTCTAGGGTGGTGAGCGAGCTGCAGTGTTTTTCTTTTCTTTTGGGGTAAGATGGGTATGTATGTACGAGGACTCGGTAAATATGATTGGCCAGAGTGATTCAATTCAAATGCACCTCCCGAGTATACATACATGTGGCAAGGGATATGGAACATCTGTAGACGTTGGATTTGATCTGATCTTGATTCGTGGACATATGGATCCTTGGGTTTCCTTCAAATCAAACAACACTCAACTGCTCTTTACGGAATGTGTCAAGGGAGAGGTCTCCTCTAATGGTTCAAGTTCAACATGTCTTTCCGATCCAAATGATTCAGGAGCTAAAGTTAAGATGTCGATGCTGGCCAGTACCAGAAACCAGCAAAAATTCACATGCGAAGTGAATTAAAATAAAAAGTGATCTAAAGAAGTTGAAGCAACATCTTCTTCTTCAAGTCCACCGCTACGCCTCGCTGCGGTCAAAAACCAAAACTGAAGCAGAGCCAAGAAGCTGTTCGCCTGAGGCCGAACCAGATGAGAAACTTAGAAGGTACTGGAAAGGGTTAAAGGGTTATGGTATGCTAGGGTTGACTTACACTAAAGCAGGGAGGGATCCGTCTTGAAGCGGATCGCCGCGTAAGACGGTTTAGACTTTAAGCCAAGCTATGGGTTAATTCACTAGGTTACTCTAGAAACGTGAAAGCTAGAGTACATAGATTCGATCTAGCAGACACACCCGTCAAGATATGGCACCATACCCCCGTTGGTACGGGCTCCCCGGGCTACAAACACCATGGGATGCGTTTGTTGTGGTATGTATCTACCCCATTCGATAAATGCCATTTCCCTATTTGACTGCGCGCCAGCTGCGCGTCAAATATGCTTCGACTGTGCTCCGATTCTGCTTCGAACCCCGTCGTCTCTCCTTTCACTTTATTTCGGCTCTACTCCGTATTCCAGCCATACCCATTCTTTTGGAAATGTAGTGCATAATTCCCTCTCTAATCCGAAATCCCATCTTCCCTAGTTTACAGGTCGACGTCTCCTAACTTCGGCCTTCTACTCCAACGTCTTCCGAGCCGATTTGAAGAGCTGCGCGCATTGGCTGATGAGAATCTATTGCTTTTGCTCTAGTCCCATGCATATGCAGATAATCCGAGGATACCGCGTGGGTTATTCTCGCAGCAGCGCTGTAGTTAGCAAAACCTAGCAAGCAAGTCCGCCGTTCTCCGTCCCGTCTCTCCTCAGCGAGGAGACCGGGGCCGTCTGAACTTTCCTCGGCCGTTGGATCTACGCCCTAGGTAAGGTGGGCACAGTATGCAGACGGTAGTCCGTAGATAACCTACGATTCTTAGCAGGACAAGCTCTCATCAACCACCGATCGAGTTTCAACCATCGGGCGACCTTCAACTCGCCTCATAACCCTCCCCGCAATACCCCCACACGACTCACCGCCGAGACAGAAACCTGCTTTCCCATCATTTAAAAGTATAGGATTTCGCAATCGAAATTTCCTAAAGTTGTTTCAGCCCTTCACTAAATCAAACTCGCTACAAACCCGATCTTGGTCCTCCCATCTTTCCGAAATTACCGGAGCTTGCGGAGGAGTCGCGTAGGTTGATCTAGCCCACAACGGGTTAGCAGCCCTTAGTACTGACAAGCTCATGCGTGGGATGGTTCTCTAGATTGGCGTGGCGTGTGAGTGGCTTGCTTTTGCTCTGCTTTTTAAGGACTTGTCAAGGAGTGTCCAAGACTTTGTCGACCTTGTCGAGCTTGTTCTGCTTTAACGATGGTCTACTGCAGTCAACGATAGTTAACGATAATCAATGACTAATCGACTCTAGCTCTAAGTTAACGGGATGCAGAACACTGTGGCAAATGCAGCTTGATCCATAAGCAGTCCGGTCGGAGATTTGACAGACTGGGGGGGGGGGGGGGGGGAGGCAACCGCGGCGAATCATTGCGGCGCACTCTCCGGGTACGGCGGAGACCGCTGTGGGCCCGCAACACGCGCTTTCGCCGCAACTAAGAGCCAGACGAAGTCCTGACGAAGGTTAGAATATGGTCTGATAAAGTTAGATAAATCGTTGTATGTAGGAGCAACGTGAGCAACACACAGAATTCTAAAGCGGCATCAAGCATCCAGCGGAAATTAGTCAACAGCGGCAAAGTAGAATCCAGCGGAAGATCGGAGTAGTAACATGCGGACTTTCGCGGGAAATAGTCGGAGGTAGGAGGTTGTGTGGTGTGTGCGTGAAAAGGTAAGGTGTGAATTTGATATTGGTGGTCCAGGGTATGTTGTACGAGTACAGTCGACAATTAGACGCAGCTTCATACAGCTTGCTTTTACGCAGCCTCGTCCAATAACTTTCTCCTCCGGAACGCGCAGAAACCAATCATTTTCTGCTCAAGATCCTGCAGACAAATTTAGCAAGCACCGTAACACACCGGCAGCATCCGCGAGATGGAGATGGATGCGTGTGGGGGTTGCCAACGGGACGAACCCTACTGTGGAGCTGCCCCCAATGCGAGCCACTGGAAGCTAGAGTAAAGCTGAGATGCCAGTGGCTGCCTACCCACACCCACTGGGAACGAGCCGAATATGGGTACCGAAGGAGACGAGACGCAAGTCGGGATTCGGTATCACTAGAGTGAGATAACTTGTGTCAGACGAGGCTGTCTGGAAGCACAAACCAAGGAAAATGGTGGAGGTGGAGCACAAGAATAGAGAATTGTTTCTCTATCAAACATGGAGGAACGAATAATCGTGATTCAAAGCCAAGACATGTTGTCGGTTACTTTACATGATCTACATGTACCTCTGCACATCGAGTTGTACCTCTACTGGTCCTACATTTCTGTACTTCCTTCTCATTCGATTCCTCCAACACCAAGAGTAAACAAACATCCCAAACTTGCCCCGGAAATCTGGGAAAAACAGCTCATAATTTCGTTTACTGTTCTCAACGCATCCATGTCGGCACCTACAAGAATGTTGACCAGCTGTCGGCCTGGTTTGAAACACTGCCAAATCAACCGAAAAAATCAACCGGTATTCGCGGTTGCAGGTTAAATCGCCTCCAAAAGACCCACCGACCACGTAGTCTCGATCCGGTGTGGAAAGCTTGGAGTTGGTCAATTTGATTGCTTGCTGCTTGGTTACTAACGTCTATATATATCACCAACGGTTCAAGCTCATGATCTACTTTATGATAAAGCGGAGGACAAATCTCTACAATACACGACTCGATGCTTATCTTGCCAAGGAAGTGCCATTCTTGTAAGATACTCGAACTACTCGATAAAAATCGGAAAATCCAGGCAACGCCGCAGGTAACGCTATGTACCGTTAAAGCAGAGCCTCGATTCACCCAGCTACATCTCATAAATGTAATAATACCTTGCATTTATTAGAATCCCATAGTCCTGGATAGAATCTAGTACTAACCTTAGGCCGGGAACCGAAAATAGGTCGTAGTACTGTTGGTGTATGGGATGCTGTACATACAGAAAGAACCCTAATGAACCTTGTAAATTCGGCGTACATATGTAAACAGCAAACAAACGCAGCGAACCTTCAAGCCGGTCGCGAGATAAACAGCTAGAGGAACAGCTGGAAGGATACAGGAATCCCATCGAGCGCAGTAGATAGGAACCAGCGCAGTAAGTCTGCAGAACGGCACGGTCCGTAACCCCGTTACAACGATGAATCTAGAGTAGAGTTTAGAATAGTAAACCAACTGTAGGCACCATTCATGCGAGTGGGTTATAGTTTTGTTAACAAAGTTCAGCTGTTTTCCACGTTGGGTCTGCAGTACAAATAGTAATTGGATTGTGCCGAGGTAAAAAGAGAGACTTTATGAGACTGCTGTTCGGCTTCTGTAATGCCGACTTCAAGACACTGGAATTTTGAGATCCTCGGGACTTATGATTATTCTGTGATAATCATTACAGATTTTTGAAATTGCAGGTGAAAACTGGGCTAGGACTCGCCGAGGTGGCCGAAGAAATAGAGTGATGCCAAAACATCGCCTCTGTCAGGCAGGATTCTTTGATGGATACTTCCAATCACTTCTGATTTGATATTTAATTTCGAGGGTATTCTGCAAGCCAGAAATACTGTAATTAAATAGTAATGTGATGGCTTAACTTGGAGTACGGGATAATTTTGAAAATTGTGCCACATGGCTAGCTTAGCCGAGTGACTTTTCATGTTTCACCGAGCGAAATCTTTCGTGAACTTTCATCTTTGAAGGATTAAGATCATGGATTGCCATAAGAAAAAGATATTAAGAGCTGTAAATTTTCACAAATTGTTAGACATAAAATCATAACGCTAGACGCACAGATTCGAAAATTCCAGCGAACAGCCTGACCAAATCATGATGCAGCATGTGGTTACAGTTTTGTGAGTTACGTCAGTAATTACTAACGATGATAGTTTCTTGAAATTATAGTATATTCATGGCATCAAAAGATGCTGTTTTCATGAGGAATGGTAAACCGGGGCGATGTCTGCGACATAAACGATCACTCGGTCAAAACAAATCTAGCCAAACAATGAAACTTAAAACATTGCGGTCCGCGGATTCCACAGTAACAAGGCCATGACTAAAGTAGTAATACTTTTTTATTAGTAAATAAAGGAGTTATACGTAGACTTATGAACGGAATGAGACTTCAATAGATATGTGAGTAATTTATGTCGAAGCCTGAGCCACGGCGATAGTTAGTTTCATAATACCGGATCATATAAATATCTTGAGAATGAGCAAAAAGAAGTAGTTGGACATTCATCGCAGGTTTGACTCCGGAAGAAGGCAGGTTCGCCGTTACCTAGCGTTGGGTGGATGTAGAGTGATACAGTATACTTCTATTTTTCTATCATAGAACCACCCTTCTCGTATTTCAAGGGGGTTGCCAGCTTAGCAATAAAATCTTTATTTCGGGCTTAAAGCGTAATTCTATCATAAAAAAGCATTCGATATGTACTGTATCAATATAAAGAATCTGGACAAGATGGCCAGAGATCAAGCCTCCATATCAATATTGGGACTCATTGGGGAACTTCCCGTAAGGCTATAGACCCGCTATAGCAACAATTTCTCTATTGTATCTACAGCAGATTGATACCGTAGATTGTTACGAATTCGCTAATCACGATTGGGCGCGTCTCTGACCCCAATGCCTTTGTGATTTCGGAGTTACAACCTTTGATTGATTGAATGGCATTGTGTTTTGTTGGAAAATGTAATAGAAAAAGCGTTGCTATAGTCTTACGGGAAGTTCTCCATTGTGGCTCAACACCTCATATTATTTAGTATCTCAGGTACTTATTCCAGCCCTTCAACTGACATTTTAGAATAGAGAACTTTAGCCGTATACGGAGACGGTAGTATGCTGGTGGGTGTGTAGTGTGTAGGTGCTGAATTGCCAAACATTCATGTGTGAAATATAAGTGAATAGATAAGACTCTTGAACACTAGATAAAAGAGGAAAAGAGAAAAGAAACACAGTAATTGCGACAGAGAAGAAGCTAATGAGAAAATATTTTATTTTGGTGGTTTGAGAAAGACAGAACTAGCTAGTAAAGTGAGATGGTGAAGATAGTAAATGATAATTTAGAAAGAAGTATTTGATGTAGCTGAAAGATCTCTGGCTCGATTTATTCAATTTTATTTCCAGAGGAAGTGCGCTGAAACTTTCGATTTCAAGTGACGGATAGAGATCCGTATTAATCTTGGTCATAGCATATAACGTGGTAAATGTCGGAAGGACGAGCAGGCACGAGGAGAGAACGGTGGAAGTGGAGAACGAGAAACAAGTAATTGTATTGATTGAAGAACCATTTCCACCGGAAGCACAACAAGCAAATATAGCACCTAGTAACCCTAGCCCACACCGGCCTTAGGCGTCACTTCAACACACCCCCTCGCCAAAGGCAAGGTGTGAAAACATAATAAAATCCAGCAAATACACAGAAGAAATACCCGAAAAAATGTAGCCATCATAACCAATCAATCCAACCATAATACGACCCAGTAATCCATAGCAATAACCCGTAACACCAGTAACCCAACCAGAAAGAACAAAACATCCATATACCATAAATCAGAAAAATTCCCTGCAGAGCAAACCCAATTCCAAATCAAACACCATGATCATAAAACCAGCACACCCCCTCTTTCCATATCCCATATCCGACAAAACCATATCCATCCAGACACACGTCATCAAGAACTTGGCGCAGGCACCGACCTTCGGTCGATCACCCCCTTTTGTCGGATACCTTAAGGTGAGGTTTCCATTCCGAGAAGACGAATTGCATTTGAGTGATTAGGGCCGTTGAGCGGTTTCGTAAGTACGTCGGCCACGTTTTCCTTAGAGGCAACGTATGTGAGGCTCACGGATCCTCGTTTGACTTCGTCGAGAACATGATGAAATTTGACCGCAATGTGTTTTGTTTTTGCTTTGATGACACCTGACTTTAGCAGCGTTAGGGCACCTTGGTTGTCGCAAAACACTTCGGTCGCATTTTCATTTGTCGAGATTTTGGTGTCAATCATAAGTTGTCGTAGCCACAAAGCTTCTCTGGTGGCCTCACTGCAGGCGATGTATTCGGCCTCCAAGGTTGATAAGGCTACCACCGACTGCTTTTTGGCTGACCAGTTGATTAGACCTGTCGCGCCGGGTGCGAGGATTGCACAGCCACCAATGCTCTTCCTATCTTTGGAGTTTCCTGCCCAGTCGCTGTCGCTGTAGATACGGACTTGATCTGATCGAAGGTCGTTGTCGCGGCGATAGATGATAGATAAGTTGATCGATCCTTTCAGGTAACGGAGCACACGACGGGCAGCGGTGAGATGCATGTTTAACGGAGATTGATTGTATCGTGATAGAGCAGTAACCGAGTAAGCAATGTCGGGTCTTGTTCCAATAGCCGCATACATCAGAGAGCCCACCATTGAGAGGTAACGCAAGCGATCTGACGGAGAGGCTTTGGAGTCACTACAGATGACATTTTCCAAGTCCACATTTGGGTCCATCGGGCTGAACACCGGCGTGCAATCCATCAAGGAGAATCTTTGGAGGACAGTTTTGATGTAGCCTTTTTGACTCAGGGCGATACTGCCATCAGGTAAGTACTCGATTTCCAGACCAAGGAAGCGAGAGGCACGGCCAAGGTCCGTCATCTTGTACTTAGAGCTGAGTGCGAGTTTGATCCTGTCTCCTAAGCGATCCGGAGTGGTATTGAAGATAAGAATGTCATCCACATAGAGCAGCAGTAGCACCCCCTCAAGAACATAGAGGTTCGGGTCCGCAGAGGACTGAACGAAACCGAGAGAGAGGAGATACTCATTGATTTCCTGCCACCACAGACGGGGGGCTTGTTTTAATCCATAAAGAGCTTTCTGTAAGCGCACAATAGATGACTTTTCCAAACGCGTATCCAACCAGTCAATGCCTTGGGGCATAGCCATATACGTGCAGTCATTGTCAATGGCAGGATTAAGAAACGCCGTAACAACATCCATTTGGTCTATTGTCCAGTTGTGCGATGCTGCTAAACTCAGGAGGTATCGTAAGGTTGCCATCTTGGACACCGGTGCATATGTCTCGTCATAGTCGACACCGGGAACTTGTTCGTAGCCTTTGATAACTAGGCGGGCCTTGTACTTTGTCGAACCATCCGCATTCTGTTTCGTCTTGTAGATCCATCTGCATTTAAGTGACTTGCATCCGAACGGGAGAGATATGGGGGTATCTGTTTGCGGAGAGCTAGACGAAGCAGGTGAGAGGGTGGAGCCGGCAAAAGCTTGGAAGGTTTGATGTTCGAGAAGAGAATCTGTGAACCTGGGCACAGTCCTAACTATGCAGAGGCTTTTCCGGTGGTATCTCAAGTTCTCTGTCCTGGTGTAGACAGACGCTTCGTCCTCAAGAACTAAAAGAACTTATTCCAAGGATAAGCTAGGAAGAGAATTAACCGATCACAGGCCGAATAAACTTAAGGGTTGTCTTTGGAGGTATTCGTTGGTGTAGATAGTGTATCGTCGCGTATAGGATCAATGGTTGATGATGGAGGAGACAGAGGGAAGTCATAGGGTCTTTTATAGACTTTCGTCTACAAATTCGCCCAGCCTTCCTTGGGGAACCAACTGCCAAACTGAGCTTAGGAGATAAGACATGAGTCAAGGCTGTGACGCATCTGCTGAGGCTTGCATCATGCTAAGCGCGCAATTAAATTAATTGCTCACTTGCATAATGCTCGCCCTGGTCAGATTGATCCTTGAAATCGCTCACCGTACTACCACACCTTCCAATGAGGTGCTGGGGTTATGAGTCACACCGGAGGGCAACTCCGTCTGACTGCATCATGCATGAACTCTTGTGATAATAACGCATGAGTCATTTATCGTATGAGTCGCGCCATCATAGATCTCCCTAGAGAATCTCGATTGCAAGTAGAGGTCACTGACATCATAAGGCATCCTGATGCCCTACCGGAGTGGATCACTCCGTCACATTCCTGTGTGATGTCATATGTGCCCCACCTGCGCGCACTTGCGCGCAGCCACACCCTGGTGTGGATGCAAACGCCGTCTTGTTCCAAGTTGGCAGCTCTAGGCCCAAGGACGCGTCATATCAGTTCCATCAAACAGGTTTCCTGAGTGGAGTTCCCTGCTGGACGTTGTCTCATGCCAATGCACTGTTGACCCTTGTCCTGCATTCCACTCCTGTTTGCTGACTAGACTCTGCCTTATCTTTCGCCCCACTGTTCACCCAACTAGTAACACCGGATGATATCCTTGCGCCGCATCTGCATCCTCTTGGAATCTTCTGTTCCTATGCAGCCCCTATCGTAGCCGTGTATTGCCAAACATTCCTCAGGTATAAGGAGGTGACCTTTCGTCGTCTTCTTCGTTCTCCATCAGCGTCGTTCGTAGTTGTCTCAAGGGTAAGTCGACACCCTTGAGGTAAGTGTTCCTTTCCCCTTCTCCGTCCTGAGTCCTCCCAAACTGACAGTGAATAATAGTTTCGACGCCTCGGGCCGGGATCCTCGTGAGGTCCTATCGGACAGTCACGAATCACGTGACGTGGCTAGCCGGAGCTCCTCTGGGGTTTCCGGCCCGGGATACTAACTCAATTATTCATTCTCCTGTCGAGTTTGCCATATTCTCCATAGCGTTATATATGATACCAATTCTATCTTCACACATTATAGGGTGTGACACCACCTCCCCCCTGTTCAAGCTTCGTCCCGAAGCTCGTAGTTCATCATTCTGTGATCGCACCTCGCCGCAGCCAAGTGATTAAGTGATCAATTATAGATGTAGTCCTCCAGCCCCTACATCCTACTACCAACTCAACTTAATGAAAACCGCGTGGGAAAAAACATTAAGCTTAGTCTTTGAGTCGGTAGTCCCTCGGAGAGTCAGGGTGCTTGAGATGGAATTCTCTTAGCTTCTCCTGACCTCCTACTGAAAAGTTGTCAAAGGGTTCTGCCGTCCAATCTCTCTTGTTAGGCCACCCAAGCCATTTGACGAGGTAGAGTACTCTGTTTCCTGATTTATAACTGCTCATGATTTCATCTATGTCGTACTCCTCGCTTCCCTCAACATCGTCTGCTTCCCTAAGAATTTTATTTGGATCTGGTGGAGCTCTTGTACCGGTGTGGAAAGGCTCAAGTAGGGAAATATGAAAGACATTATGAATCTTCCATTTGCGTGGTAGTGTGAGACGAATTGCTGTCGGGGATATGACTTTTTCGACTTGAAATGGACCATGTAATTTATGATCCAATTTGTGTGATGGTCGTCGTGTTTTAATATGTCGTCCATCAAGCATAACCAAGTCTCCAACTTGGTAAGTAGGGGCCTCCTTTCGTTGTAGGTCTGCATACTTCTTCATTCTTTCTTGTGCTTTCTGTAAGGATAATTTTGCTCCTTCGTGCACAGTATGCATCCAGTGGGCGTATGCTTTGCTGGCAGGATTTCGCACAGCAGTTGCAGTAGGGTTGCTGGCAATGGGGTTGTAACCGTAATTCGCATAAAAGGGTGATAGTCCTGTAGCGGTGGTTACTGAGTTGTTATAGGCAAACTCTGCCATCGGCAACAAGTCAACCCAATCGTCCATCTCATGATTGACAAAGGAGCGGAGGTATGCTTCAATTGTCTGGTTGAGTCGTTCCGTCTGTCCGTCAGTTTGAGGGTGGAACGCTGTGGACATTCTAGGCTTGATTGCTAGTGTCCCAAGAAATGCTTTCCAGGTCGTACTTGTGAACCTGGAGTCCCTATCCGAAACAATGTCTGTTGGCAGCCCATGTAATTTCCATATTTCTTTTGCAAAGATCCGGACAAGGTCTGCAGTTGTCTTGCCGTCCTTTTGCAATGGTATAAAGTGGGCCATCTTCGAAAATCGATCAACTACTACCCAGAGTTGATCACATCCATTTGATTCCGGTAGGTCTGTAATAAAGTCCATGGCGATTGATTGCCATGGGGCATAGGGTAATTCCAAAGGTTGAAGTAATCCATACTTCAGGTGCCGCGCCTTTTTGTCCCTTTGACATTCCATACAACTCTTAACATAATTGATTATTCCTTCTTCCATCTTCGGCCACCAGAAGTTCCTTCGAATTAATTCAATAGTTTTGTCTTGTCCAAAGTGACCTGCAATCTTAGAGTCATGTTCGGATTCAAGAACTGTATTTACCAAATCCCTTGGTACCCATAGTTTTTCTTTTCGATAGAGAATGCCATCTTCTATCGTCAGTGGTTCTTTAATTTTCTTTGTTGCCTCCACGTAAATCTGATCCAGTTTTCCAGCTTCCTTAACCATCTTCAAGAATCCTGCAGACCATTTAACTAAGGGGATAGAGGAAAGACGTGCTGAAGAAATAATGAAAGATGTCCCTTCTCCAGCAGTGCTGATTGACGAAATCGATGCAAAATGACTTTGATGCAGGATCGTCGTAATCGGCTGATCTTCACCTCCCCCCTTTTCAGGGCGGAACTCCGGACGCCTAGATAAAGCATCAGGTTTTCCATTCTTTACCCCAGGTCTGTAATAAATTTTGAAGTCAACGCCAGCAAGCTCTTGAGCCCATCTAGCTTGACGTCGATTGAGTACTTTTGTTGTTGTAAAGTACTCCAGGTTTTGGTGGTCGCTGTACACTTCCACAGTAAACATTGCTCCTTCAAGATATCTTCTCCATACTTTGAATGAGTCAACAATAGCTAAGAGTTCCTTGTCGTGGATCTCATAGTTGATCTCAGCAGGAGTGAATTTTCTTGAATGGAAAGCAACTGGATGCAACTTCCCATCATCCCCTTTCTGGGATAGAACTGCGCCTAAAGCAAAATCAGAAGCGTCAGTTTCAACAATACAGACCTTTCTTGGATCAAAATGATGCAAGATTGGTGCTGTAGTGAATCGTCTCTTTAGCTCGTCAAATGCTAGTTCCATCGCAACAGTCCATTCCCATTTCTTTGGATCGCCTTTCGTAGATTCTGTAAGAGGACGACATATTCTTGAGAAGTCCTTAATGAATCTCCGATAGAAGTTAGCGAATCCAAGAAAGCCTTGTACTTCCTTCAAGGACTTTGGGGGTTCCCATATAAGGACTGTTTCCACCTTGTCCTTAGCCATTTCAATCCCATTTTCGCTTATTATATATCCCAGAAATTCCACTTTCCTTTCTCCCCAGACACATTTTTCCGGTGATATAACCAATCCATTTTCTTCCAACCTTCTTAATACTTCTTTAACCAACTCATCATGCTTTTCTTCCGTCTCCGCATAGATGAGTACATCATCAATATATGCAATAACTCCTTGGTCCAACATATCCCTAAAGATATGATTCATCATATCTTGGAATGTGGCCGGAGCATTGCTCAACCCAAAAGGCATAACCAAAAATTCATATAGTCCATATCGGCACCTAAAAGCCGTTTTCCATTCATCTCCTTCCTTTATTCTTATTAGATGGTATCCATTCTTCAGATCCATCTTCGTGAATATTTTAGCTCCTCTAACTCTGTCCTGTAATTCTGACATGAGTGGGAGCGGGTATCGATTGGCAATTGTTATTTTGTTTATGCCCCGATAGTCAACACATAACCGTAGACCTCTGCCATGGGCCTTTGGGACGAAAAGAATAGGGGCTGCTGCTGGTGACTTGGAGGGTCGTATTTTCCCTGTACGCAGCATGTCCTTTAACCATTCTCTTAGTGTCTCTATGTTAGGTACGCCACGCAGATATCGATATCTGAGGGAGGCGACACACAAAGGTACGTCGATTCTTTCGTTGGTACCTATCAAGGTAGGCTGGCTGTCTTCTTGGTAGCGTGGCCGGTTGGGAGGGAGAAGTGATAGGTGGTGATGGAAGGGGTTAGGGTTGGGGGCTCTGGGGTTTTTGCGTGATCTCGTTCAGCACACGGACAGACAATCTTTGAGTGGTCAAGGTAAGTTGGGGTGAAAGGTAATTGATTGCGTGAAGACTAAATACAGCGTTCCTCCCTTCTCCTTTTATATATCCATTAATCTCCTCCTTTTCCTCGTAACCCGAGGGGCTCATGCCCAGCAGTCCGACCCCCGGAGCTTCCCAGAATTCCCGTAAGTCTTCACGCCCCTTTGTTTCCCATACTAACTAACTAATAATAATTACAAACATATACCTGCTAAATAATCGCGTATCCTTTTTCTGGTTTCTTCCTATTTCTCCTCGCCTTCCGAAACGCGCGCCTCGCTTTCCTAATCCTACGCGAGCTCTCGCGCAGCTCCGTATTCGATCCACCTTCGCGCGTCACCTTCCCGTCGCTCCCTCCTCCGCTCCTTGCCGAAACTTCTTCCGTCTCTTGTTCCCAGCTCGGCTGAGCTCCACCGAGCTCCACCGAGCTCCACCGAGCTCCACTGAGCTGTGTTACCTTCCTCGCCGTATCCTCCGGAGCTCCCCATAGCTCACCGAAGCTGTACCGAAGCTTCGCCGAGCTCCGTCCTGCTTCATCTCGCTTTCCTTCGTCCCACCTCGTTCCACCTCTTCCCCGACGACCTTCTTGTTCCTTTTTCCTCCTTGACCCCGCGACCTTCTTGTTCCTTTTTCCTCCTTGTCCCCCGTGGTCTTCTTGTTCCTTTGTTATTCTCGTCGTCCCGTGGTAGCCAAGTACCACACCGTTACCGTGATTCCCAACGCCCATGTGATTGCTGACGCAACCATGGCTCCTATCAACATGTCATTGTTGATTCTTGACACTCTAGCTCAACTTCGTTGAGAGCATAGACAGGTCCCCAAGGAGGAGTTTCTCCTTCCTTTAGGTCAATAGCATGGTCGTATGGTTTGTGTTCTGGAAGCCTATCTGCTGCTTCCTTTGTCATAATATTGATCCAACCACGAAATTTCTCAGGGACTTGTTGAAGTGCCTCTGACAATTCTTCTGTGGTGGATAATGATGAGATATGGCCTAAGACTAAGGCCTCTGGGTGGTCGAGTACATGTTTGTCGACCTGGAGGGAAAAGGCACTGGCTTGCGCCTTAGTGCACTTCTCTTTGCAACGTGAGGAGGTGAATGAGATGTGGTTCTGATTTCCCCAGAGGTTGCAAGGCTGATGTTGAGCCATCCACCAATATGGAAGGATAGCATCGCAGTCGCTATCTAGTGGAGCGACTTCAAATGATTCTGCAGCAAAGTGGTTCTTATGCTGCAACATAAATGGAACCGTAAAGAATACTCCTGCTCCAGCAACTATTTCATTGTTAAAGTTGCGAATTTGGAGGGGGGTGTCTCTTTTGACGGTTGGAATCTTGAATTTCTGGACAAAGGCTTTGTCCAGAAGGGCGGCAGTAGAGCCTGTGTCTAATAGGACTCTAATCGTGCGTTGCTGATTCTTGGACCATAGGAGAACCATATTGATTATTGGTCTCGGTCCATGGTGAGGAGGAGTTGGAGCTAATTCCCTAGTTCCTGGAATAGCATCTCCATTGTCTAATCGTCGACTCTTTGTCCTGGTCGACTCAAGGCTGTCCATTGTTTTTCTTTTTGTTCCTGCACATTTCCCAATTATTGCGTCTTCATATGTTTCCTCCTCGGGTGACGCCTCCCTAGAGGACTTTAGAAATCCGAATGCATATTTTCCTCATCCTCCAATTCCCAAATCCTTGGTTGCGCATCAGACATATGAGTGTCTTCCTCATCTTGCCTTACTGCAGCAGTCTTTGCCTTCTTGGCCTCCTTGGGCGTTTCTTGTTCATGCCCATCTTCATTATCATTGTTGTCGCGCTTCCTCTTCCCTGAAGAAGCAACCTTCCCATCTTTTGCCAACTCGGTTCCCCCAACTGTCTTCTTCGCATAGCAGTCATACATCCTGTGTCCTGAACGACCACAACGCCAACAGTCTGCCTTTTCCTTCTTATGTTTATCAATTTCGGCTTGGGGAACTCCTTGCAAAGCCTCCCTTCCTGAGGCATATACTGCTGGTTTTTCTGATTTCTTATCCTTTTTCCCAGCAAATTCCTTTTTCGGTCCCTTATCCTTAACCTTTTGATTCTTCTGCTGCACCTCTCTTGGATGCGCAGTTTCCTTTTCTTTTCCCTTATCCTTGCGTTCCCCACGCACTTCCAAAGTTCTCTTTTTGGTATATCCCAATTCCTCATTCAAACCCTCAATAACATGCGCAGCATCCTTTACTGCATCGATTAGGGTACTGTCTTCATTTGGAATTCCACCATATCTCTGGTAAACCATTTTTTTAATTGCCGGGGTCATGGCCTCCCATATGACATTTCTGTACATAGGTCCCAATGCCCCGACGCGCATATTCAAGTCCTCCAATTTTGTAATATAGTCATCGATATCACCATCGTATTGAAGCTCCGTGATTCGTTTCACATCCTTCTGAGCTTCCCTCTTGTCCTCAAACCTTGCCTCAATCGCACTAGAGAATGCCTCCCAATTGTCCTTCAAGTTCTGCTTCTGGATAGACTTCCTACGCTCCTGGTGCCATGCCAAAGCCTTGTGGGTGAATAAACTACCAACCCATTTGATCTGTGCATCCTCGTCCGGCCAGGACATAGCATAGGTTGAAACATAGTCCTGTACCGACGTCCACCAGGCTCTGTAAAGAGTCTTGTCCTTGCCAGAAAAGTATTGTGGTGCCTTGAGTTCTGGCATCTTGGGTCTCTTGGGGCCATCCCTAGGTCCTTGAATCTTGTCAATGATAGCTGTCAGAAATCGTGTAGCTTCGACTTCTGCATTATCACTGGGCTGGTTCTGTTGTGGGGGTGCTGCAGGCTGTCTGGGATTGCGGTTTCCATTATCAGAGGGCTCCGGAGGAGGAATGGTGATTCTCCTTCTTGGGGGGCCATTGCCTCGGCCGCCGTTTCCAGCTGCTGCTGGGGGTGGTGTAGCAATCCTTGAGGCAGGCAGGGCAGTCTCCATTGCAATGTTGAAAAGGCTAGGGGAGACAGTTCTCCGCCGGGGTTCATCTTGTACCGCCTCAGCCAAAGATTCCGCATCGATAGGTTGGTTCCTTGCATTCATATCCATCACTCTTTGGATAACCTTATCGATGATTTCCTTCTTCTCATTCTCCCTCTGAGTCTCATATTCCAGCAATTTCCGTTGTTGCTCCTGCTCTGCTTGTGCTAAAAGACGAATCTGTTCGTCCCTTTGTTGGTCAGTCTGATTTTTTGTGGCTGCCCAACCCTCGACTCCCATATTCCAACCTTGTTGATAGTTGGAGAAATCCCTCAAGTAGTCATTGATGATCCTGACACCAATGTTCAAACGTTCAGCAGCCTGGTTGTGGGCTGCCTGCTTCTGCTGAATATCTGTTGCCAATTCCCCAATGGCATTCCAAACGTCTGAGCTAAACTCATTGCTAGATTGAATGAGTCGTACAATGGAGGTTTGGCTCAGTTCTCTGTCAATATTCCCTTGGCGCAACACAACGTCGTAGGCTTGTTGCATTGTTTTGGCCATCTCGTCATATTGGTACTTCATGTAATTGATATCAGCTTGTACCGTTGCTCCTTCGGTTCTAAGGGCTGCCATCAATCCCTGAACATCCCTTTCCGTCATTTGCATCTTTTCCACCATCTTAATGAACCAATCAGGAAGTTGGTTCCTGTCAACACTGGTCCCCTGGCGTGTTGCCTTTCCTGGCCCAGAGAGCTCGTCCCATGTTTGAGGGCGATAGATTTCCACTGCATTGGTCATGGAAACGTCGTCATCGTCGCGGGGTGCCGGGGAGGCAGTGATTCTGGGGAAGGAAGACATTGCTGAATAGAATGTGTTTTCGGAAATTGATAAGGCTTGCCCTAGAAGAGGGTCTTTTCGTGTTCGTGTCGATTAATAAACTTGGTAGCTTGTAGCCTTAAGTTTATAGTGTGAACCTGGGCACAGTCCTAACTATGCAGAGGCTTTTCCGGTGGTATCTCAAGTTCTCTGTCCTGGTGTAGACAGACGCTTCGTCCTCAAGAACTAAAAGAACTTATTCCAAGGATAAGCTAGGAAGAGAATTAACCGATCACAGGCCGAATAAACTTAAGGGTTGTCTTTGGAGGTATTCGTTGGTGTAGATAGTGTATCGTCGCGTATAGGATCAATGGTTGATGATGGAGGAGACAGAGGGAAGTCATAGGGTCTTTTATAGACTTTCGTCTACAAATTCGCCCAGCCTTCCTTGGGGAACCAACTGCCAAACTGAGCTTAGGAGATAAGACATGAGTCAAGGCTGTGACGCATCTGCTGAGGCTTGCATCATGCTAAGCGCGCAATTAAATTAATTGCTCACTTGCATAATGCTCGACCTGGTCAGATTGATCCTTGAAATCGCTCACCGTACTACCACACCTTCCAATGAGGTGCTGGGGTTATGAGTCACACCGGAGGGCAACTCCGTCTGACTGCATCATGCATGAACTCTTGTGATAATAACGCATGAGTCATTTATCGTATGAGTCGCGCCATCATAGATCTCCCTAGAGAATCTCGATTGCAAGTAGAGGTCACTGACATCATAAGGCATCCTGATGCCCTACCGGAGTGGATCACTCCGTCACATTCCTGTGTGATGTCATATGTGCCCCACCTGCGCGCACTTGCGCGCAGCCACACCCTGGTGTGGATGCAAACGCCGTCTTGTTCCAAGTTGGCAGCTCTAGGCCCAAGGACGCGTCATATCAGTTCCATCAAACAGGTTTCCTGAGTGGAGTTCCCTGCTGGACGTTGTCTCATGCCAATGCACTGTTGACCCTTGTCTTGCATTCCACTCCTGTTTGCTGACTAGACTCTGCCTTATCTTTCGCCCCACTGTTCACCCAACTAGTAACACCGGATGATATCCTTGCGCCGCATCTGCATCCTCTTGGAATCTTCTGTTCCTATGCAGCCCCTATCGTAGCCGTGTATTGCCAAACATTCCTCAGGTATAAGGAGGTGACCTTTCGTCGTCTTCTTCGTTCTCCATCAGCGTCGTTCGTAGTTGTCTCAAGGGTAAGTCGACACCCTTGAGGTAAGTGTTCCTTTCCCCTTCTCCGTCCTGAGTCCTCCCAAACTGACAGTGAATAATAGTTTCGACGCCTCGGGCCGGGATCCTCGTGAGGTCCTATCGGACAGTCACGAATCACGTGACGTGGCTAGCCGGAGCTCCTCTGGGGTTTCCGGCCCGGGATACTAACTCAATTATTCATTCTCCTGTCGAGTTTGCCATATTCTCCATAGCGTTATATATGATACCAATTCTATCTTCACACATTATAGGGTGTGACAGAATCCCATTCCTGTTGCATCGCAGCCTTCCAATGCTCACTATCCGGACTGTTAATGGCAGCATTATATGTGAGAGGGTCGCAGTCAGCATAAGCGGAGCATTCGGGGTCATCGACATCAGTGTCTTCAATAGTCATTGATTTTACGAAGTTCGATAGAAACAGCGAGGCTTGTTGTTCTGAAGAAACGACATCGGTGTAGAATTTCGCGTTTTCAGTGTTGTCTCTTTTGGGAGCAGGAGCGGAGGTGACCACCTGCACGACTGGGCAATCACCTAAATGGCAAGATTAGAACAGTGTTAAAAGGTGAAAAGCGGAACAAGAAACTTAGGCTCGAAAAAGTTACGGAAGGAAACAGAAGTGAAACTTTTAATCAGACAAGCTGAGCACCTCTTCTCTCATAGAGGGGAAGTTCTTGAAGAAAGACTTTTGAGAAAGCAGAAAGAAACGGAAAACACGGAACAGAATGATGAGAGATGTGGCTCTAAGAGCCTGCGTCCTCCAAGCGCACAAATTTTTATTACTCAACTGAATTGAGCACCGAACCATTCAGGGAGTGGTAGGTCAGACACGGGAGCGAGGGGTGGACAGAGGACAGAGGAAAAGAAAGAACGAAAGAGCGGAAAGAAGAACGGAAAGAGAAACGGAAAAAGGGGGAAAAAGGGAAAACATGCGGAAACATACTTTCTGTGGGCTGCCCTGAGTCTGCCATCAAAATGTCCTCTGCCTCATCTTTGGCCGGATCCGGTAAGAGATCCAAAGCTGCTTGAATTTCACAGTGTTCTTGTGACGAAACCAGGGTGGAAGAGTCAAACGCATTGACATCTTCAACAAAGACAACACTTGAAGCAAGGCAAATACGTTTGGTAGAGAAGTCGTAGATGCGCCAGATCTTCGTTGTGTTGGGTGCATATCCAACCATTGCACATGGTAGCGAACGAGGGCCCCAGTTTTTGTCAGTGCGCTGAGCCGGAGGGATGTGTTTATAGACAAGACAACCGAAGCGGCGAAGGTGGTCGATCTGGGGAGAGGAACCGCGAAGAGTTTCAACAGGAGATTTAAAATTCGGTAGAGACGCAGAGGGAGTAATCGAGTGTAGATATGCTGCGGTATTGATGGCCTCGGCCCAGAGAAAATGCGGTAGGTGTGAATCGAGAAGCATACAGCGCGCCTTGGTGTTAAGAGTCTGGATCATGCGCTCCGCGGTACCATTTTTATGCTGCGTGTAAGGAGGAGCGGGTTCGAACGAGATGCCCGCTAGATCCAGGAGATCACGGAATTGTTGGTTGTTAAACTCACCAGTGCCATTGTCACAACGTAGATGTTTGACAGTGTAGCCTTGATTATTTACCCAAGCCAGAAATTTCCGAAAGACAGGCAGTATACAGTCGGTTGATTTTGAGTTCAGGAAATAGACCTTAACCCATCTAGTGAAGTCATCGATATACACAATGTAGTAGCGAGATTTCCCTAGGGAGGTGGTCGACATAGGACCACAGACATCCGAGTGAACTAGTTCGAAAGGAATCGTCGAGCGAGTTGTCGGAGTTCGAATAACAGACTGGCGCTGTTTGGCAAGGACACAAGGTTCGCAGTGGTCAGGCATGTCGCGCTCAGAGATGTTTTTGTTTCCTGGGAGGTGTTTCAAGGATTCGAAATGTAAATGTCCGAGTCGCCGATGCCACGTGAGGGCAGAATTCGAGGACTGGGATTGGTGAAACTGACGATTTAAAACTCGAAGGGTCTGTTTATCAGGTCGAGGTCGTTCTAGGGGAAGCATTTCGGAGAGCGGTGCCGGAGTAGGTGCAGGGGCTTGTGCTTCTGTTGTAGGTGTAGACGTAACACGACCCGAGCGTGTAGTAACTAAAACGGTGGGATCATCTTGGGTCCACCGATAAAGGTCATCTTGCATTGTAGCAAGGATAACAGTTGTGTCCGTAGTATCAGAGACAACGCAGCAATTGTTAGACATTTTTGTGGACCAGCCACATTTGTCAAATAGAGGAATAGAAAATAAAGAAAAACGGAAAACAGGAACAAGAAGGGCTGTGACAGAATGGGAGTTTGACAGACAGATCGTGCCTTTTGAAGAGGCGCTGACTGTGGAATTGTCACCCAGTCTGATGGAAACGGGAGGACAGGAAGCAAGGGAGGAAGGAACAAACAGAGAGGAGTTGTTGCAGAAATGGTGTGTGGCTCCGGAATCAAGAATCCAAATGGAGTCAGCTGAAGAGGCAGAGTGCGCGGAAAGCAGAACATCTGCCGTGAGTGTAGTAGACACGGGGAGTCGAAGGGCAAGGTCATCGTCACCTTGAGTGGCAACGTTTGCACGTCCCCTGTTCCTAGCAGTCATTTCTTTAGCACGCTGGCCATTTTTCCGGATGGCACAATCAAGAGCAACATGTCCTCTTTCACCACAATGATGACACATCAGGTTGGTCTTGTTGTTCGAGGGACCTGCGTTGTCGTTGTCAGATCGTTTGCGCTTGTTTCCATTGTTGTTGTTGTTATAGTTATTGTTGTTGTTAGGCTTCTTGAAACAATCCTTGGTATTGTGGTTGTTCTTTGAGCAGTGTGTACACCATCGTCTACCTTTTCCAATGGCGGCACTGAAAGCTTCACCAAGAGAACCAACGCCGTGGGATTTGTTGATTCCTAGCGTGGTGTTGTATGCAAAGATCCGGTGAGTAAGCGCGTCCAGGGTAAGAACCTGGTTCTCGAGCTGTAGGCGCAAGAGTGAGTATTGAGCAGGCATGTTGGTAATGACGTGGTCAACAAGGGCTTCTTCGGTAATGGCGCTCGCCGTGTTAGCAAGTTGCAATCGTATAACCTGTAGACGAGCAATCCAGGAGTCCATAGTCTCGTTAGCAGTAGGTATGCACCGATTAAACTGGGCGCGAAGGTTCCGTTGGCCACCGAGATCTTGAGAGTTGTTGAATTTGAGTTCGAGGGCACGCCAGATCTCAGGAGCTGTCTTCGTCGAGTCAATGTGTTCTTGAATCAACTCGCTTGTCGACTCGATAATCATTAGGCGCGCTTCCTTTGCCTTGTTGTTCCAGGCTTTCCTCTGACCTGCATGGTCTGGGAAGGGTTCGATACCAAGCACAATGTTGAGAGCCTCGATGGAATCAATAAGGGGAAGGATCCTCTTCCTCCACGTCGAGTAATTTCCCGAGGTGAGCTTAGCGAAGCTCGCCCCTTTCTTAGAATTAACATAAACGTCAGTCATGTTAACAGGAAGGGCGGACGTTTAGGAAGGTTCAAGAAGAAATTAAAGATTAAGGATTAGTAATTAGTAGGAAGATAAATAGAATAAAGACGTTGAGCGAAACGAAAACGCAGAAGGGCTCATAACCTGTCGGAAGGACGAGCAGGCACGAGGAGAGAACGGTGGAAGTGGAGAACGAGAAACAAGTAATTGTATTGAGTGAAGAACCATTTCCACCGGAAGCACAACAAGCTAATATAGCACCTAGTAACCCTAGCCCACACCGGCCTTAGGCGTCACTTCAACAGTAAACAAGAAGGTTTCTCTCGAGTAACTGAATATAGAGGCGGCGCTTTAAGGATGCTTCTTGCTCCCACTTACTGATAACTCTTGTTTTCTCCCATCCACCGTAATACATAAGCCTTGATTTAGTTCCTTGTAGACACTTTACATGTTCTTCCTTCAACCCAAAAACTTCTACAGTGAGGTTGGCGAATTTCTGTTCCATCTATCAGCCGGTGGTGATTTCTATTAAACACAAAGTGGAAGCGACGTACCATGAAATCTCTGTATTGATCTCGCACAACATAGAGGAAACGTGTGTTCTTATCCTCACAAAGTCGGCCAACGCTTACGTCGTTGTTCCTCGCTCTAGCTTTAGCCCGACTGACTTGAATCATTCCGCATGGAATACTTTCGAAACGCTATTTTGATTTAGATTGCTGACTTCATCGGTACACATCAATGCGCTCTACAAATTGTGAGGACTTACTTCATCTTTAACGATGTAGCCATCTTTCATAGCCTCTAGACCCTTGAATCCCATGGCGCTCGTAAGAGTCTGCATCTCTCGGGTGTGATCAACCTTGATCCGATTGATCTCGTATTTGAGAATCCCGAGATTAAGCTGACTCTGATACTGGGCGTCTACCATACGTTCCTCCATTTTTTGCTGATACTCTTCAATCAATTTCTTCATTATTTTCTGGTTCTCATTAACCAAATTCTCTATGCTTGCTTGGTTTCCAGTAGCCCGTTTATCCATTTCTCGCTGGTAATCCTTGATCAACTTCTCCGTTCTTTCCTGTTTTTCAGTGACCCGAGTCTCCAGCTCTTCACATTTCTTCCATCGCCGGACCTCCTCCAACTCTCTTAACCCAACAAGTTCCTTCTGAAGATCAGCCTTCTCCTCTTGCACTTCGGCAAGCTTCTTCATTGCGTCACTGTTGGCCCCATACAGCTTTATGATCTCTTCCTTCAAGGTCTCCAATTTCTTTTCAGCAGCGGTATTATGCTCTTTTACTGTCTCAAATTCTTTTTCAATAGCGGTATTATGCTCCATCAGCCTCATGTTCTCAATTTCAAGTCTTGCCAATTCCAGTCCATTGCTTGTAAAGTTGTCCTGAAAGCTTCTACGCATGTTGTCGTACGCCGGGGATGGGATTTGAAGATCGACTATGAGAGTTGGAGCGGTAGACATGATCTCGCTTGTAGATGGGGTATCGGAGCCTGGAGTACAACTAGCAGGAGTACTGGTACAGACGGATTGCGCGCAGGAGTTGTCGAAGGACATGATCGTTGTCGGCGTGGTGAGTTACGGAAGTGGAGAAGTGTTACGAGCTATGCACAGTTCGCAGGTGTGTGGGCCTGAAGTCTTGGTTTTCGCAAGGAAGAAGCGGTCATTGATGTGCTCTATGAGTGGTTGAATGCCGTGTAACGTTCAAGTTTTGGAAGGGAAAGCCAAATTCCAAAAATAACAAAGAAATAGCTTTACAACCCGAGTAAAGCCCCACGAAATTGATGACAGAAGCCTGGAAATTTGGAATATCTTTCGAATACCATCAATTTCCATGTTTTTAAGGGTTCTTTTGAGACAGACCAACCATTGTGCAAACCCCGTGGCAGTTGCTCCTCGCTCCCTCATTCCAAGGACATTTTGCATCACAAAACATCTGGTAGCCTCGTGGGCGACATAAAATACCGTTGAATCCCAAGTCGCATTTTGTCACTGTGAAAATAGTTCTAAGATCATCCAACGTGATTGTGATTTTTGGTACGTCATGAAATCCGACTCGGTTCGGTATTTTGGAAGCGCTCGGTAGTTTCGGTGAATATTCGGATATGGAAGAGTTTTACTCTCTGTGGGTATAAATATGGGCCCAAAGATTGTATATAACAGACTCTGGTTTAAAAAATTTAAGATAAAACAGCTGAACATCTAAGCGTCAACGTTAGCCGCTGTGAGAATGGCTATGAGAGCATCGAACGTCAATGTCAGCCAGCCGGATTGACATTCCAAGCCTACATTCCAAGCCTAGCTATCTGAGTACACTTAAGAATATTACGAAATAATGGATTTAGGCAAAGCTAGCGACTAGCAAACCCTACCGACCCTAGAGGAAATGCGGAATACGGGAGGCACCTCAGAATGCCCAAAAGCGTAAAGCTACAGTTGTCCTCCAACCAGCGACCAGTCATGCCTTCGCCGGGACTCACCTCAAAAGTATCAGCAAGAAGAATTACGTCACTACTGAAAAAAACCAATCCTGAACTGTGATTTTGGGTATCGCTTGCATGGAGCGAGCCATGGCCTTCAATTGGAAATGTATAAAATGATTTGAGAAAAGACAGAACGAGATAGTAACATATCATTATGAAAATAGTAAACCATGATTTGCTATGGAGTAAATATCTTCAATTTACAATTACTAAAGCTATTCAACAGACATTAGCACCGATTTTGTAGATAATAAGATATGGCTTATTGATAGCGGCTATGCAGTTACACAGAAGCAAAGCGGTAACGCAAAGAGTTTTGTAATCTTTTTAGCGCTGACTTCGAGTGCTTCCTCCTGGTCCTTTACTGAGTGCTTTCTCAAGCGGAGAGCTCCGGACGCTTGAGTCAGCAGTATACTGGCGGATATGTGATGCTAAGGTGCTGAATTGCGATTAATTCGTATTTGTCATTAGGTTCAGAACTAGGACTTGAACACCCGGGAAGAAAGCTAGGGAGAACAGTAACGCAAGAATTACAATCGAGAAGAGGTTGATGAGGCAGCATTGCATTTTGGCGTTTTGAGTAAGACAAGACGAGATATAGCAACATGACATTGTGAAAATAGTAAACTATGATTTTATATGGAGTTTTTGTTTCGACTGAGAGATGGCTGATTCAGTGTATTATTCGAGATGGTACGAAGGACTGTTACTTGAACCGATCCGAATCCAAACTAGTCGTCGATATAATATACCGTCCTGGAAGTATAATCTCCGTCTCTGCCCAAAAGAATATAGACACAGTCCTTCTGGGATACCTTTGTCGCCCATGTAAAGGCGACGAGTGTTTTACTTATTCCACCGTAATACATGAAGTAAGATTTTGTCCCTTTAAGACACTCTATATGATCTTTCGCCAATCCGAATACTGATTCCGCGAGGTTGGCGAATTTCCGTTCAAATCGTCAGCCCCTGGTGTTGTGTCTTGGAGGTAAAGTTTAGGTGAAGTACCTTAAAATCCCTGTATTGATCTCGCACCACGTAAAGGAAACGTGTGTTCATATCCTCACATGGCAGGCCGTCGTTCATACGATCATCGCTTTGTATAGCTTCAGCCCGAGTGACTTGAATCATTCCGTTCGGGATTCTTTTGAAAGGCTATTTTATGGTCTGGTTAGTTCATTGGCACATATCAGTATGTCCACACGATCATGAAGACTTACTTCTGCTCTAAAAATGTAACCATCTGGAATGTCCTCAAGACCCTTGATCCCTATGACGCTCGTGAGATTTTCTATCTGTCGCGAGTGAACGGCCTTAAGACAACCGATCTCTTGTTCGGGTTTCTTTTGGCTCTGATTATGGATGTCTGCTATGCGTTTCTTCCTTTCTTGCTGGTGATCTTCTGATACTTTTTCCATTCTTGCTTGGCTCTCAGTGGTCCGATCCCCCAGTTCCTCCAGTTCCTCGCATTTCCTCTTCAATCCTCGGACCTCCCCCAACTCTCCCAACCTGTCAAGTTCCTTCTGGAAGCCAGCCTTCTCCTCCTTGACTTGAGAAATCCCCTTCACGACATCTTTGGTCCTAGAGAGCTTGAGGTTCTCTTCTTTTAAGGTTGCCGACTCCCTTTCAATAGCAGCATTGAGCTCCACTAAGGCCTCTAATTCCTTTTCAAGAGCGATATAATGCTCACTTAAGGTCTTCAACTCTTTCTTAATAGCAGTATTATGCTCCTTTAGCCTCTTGTTTTCAGCCCCAAGCCTTGCTATTTTCTCTCCAACATCCTGAAAGCTTTTAAGGGCGTTTCGGTAGACCGAAGATGATATATGAGGATCGCCAGTTATTTTTTGAGTGGTAGACATGATTTCGATTGCGGATGGGGTATCGGAATCGGTGGTACTGGAATAAACGGATTGCTGTCCGGCGTTTTTAGAGGACATGACATGATTCTTATCAACTTGAGGATTTCCGAGGTTGGAAGAAATGTTACAGGCTTCGGTTCGCAGGTGCTTCAAGTCTTGGCTATTGCAAGGGAGGGGTTGTGATATTTATAGTTATTCCCGCGCGGTAAGTGATGGATTTACGTCATAACCTTAAGGTTGGGAACGTTCAAGAAAATCAAATCAAATCAAGTGATGGATTTTTATGCCCGCGCGGTAAATGATGGAATATTGTGTAACATTAAATTCCCCTGTAGAATGGAGATTCATAACTACCTAACAAGGAAAAACATAGCTCTCACCGGTTGTGCTGCAGGCTAAGCACTAGATGTATTGCTTTAATTAATGAAACAAAAAACGATATCTTGTATGTAGTGTCTGAGAAAAGAAACGCATACATATATATCTCGCACGATGCAATGCACTATGATTGCGCCTTGGTTGATGCCGACTATACATCATAGGAAATGAGCGACGGAGCGCGCCAAATACTGCACAAATAAGCGCTCATGCGCGACCTTGTCATGCCAGTCCCGCGATATATCCCGCGTTCTAAATTCCACCTGCTAAAAGAAGTCTAGAGTCTAGAGTTCCTCTATTTATATCTCACTGGAAGATCTTTTACTCATATTTACATTTATATTTTATGTTGGAAAGTGCTTAGATAGCCATATTGTCACCTGAGGTGGGTATCTAGGTGAAGGACGCTTTAGCCGTCCCCTGTGTATATGTCCTTGCTCTCTGTTCGCTGTACTTGCTCAATATCAATCAATGCATTTGTTTTCTCCACCTCCACATTCTTCCTCACGCTGCTCAGTTCAACATTTTACATTTTAATTATACACCGCTCAAGGCCTACCTAAAGCCTTTGCAGGACAAAGAAAAACCGTAATCCATCTATAAACCTTCATTGCAGCGACGAAAAAAACAGAAAAAAAATCCACAATTGCCTCTTTGACTGACCAGTTCATTAAGAAATAACTTCATCATTTTCAACCCTTCGTTTCCTCAGCCTGCTTAGTTCCCCGTTTCCCAGTAATTCTCTGCACCTCGTTCCGTCTATAGAGTAACAATTTGCAAGAAAAAAAAAAAAAAAAAAAGAAAAAAAAAAAAAAACATTCACGCCTCCATTCCCTGCATTCCCTGCATTCCCTGCATTGAAGCGAGCCTATAGCGCCGTGCTCTGTGTTTCGTGAGGTGCTTATGGAGGTGTATGTTGCCTTAGCGCACATCCCCCCGTTATGTTCTTTAGACTTTCTGTCGACGGAGTTACTCCATTCATTATCCAATATCACATTTCGATTCTCTATCTGCATTTTTCTCTCTTTTTCCTCCGTCGTGCCAGGTAATCCTACGTCCTACCCTGTGCACTTCAACACCCTGTATTCTCGCATCAATAATTCCCCAACCCGATACCCCAAGTCTGGTATCTTCCTGACTAAGCCACCTGACACCATGAGACCAGGTGAACAGTCCATACCCACCTCTTTTCTTGCTCTTCAACAAGAGTATTCTAATCAGTGCATATCCCAACTGCAAATGTCGTTTCTGTATTCTCTGAACGACTTGACCATCTTTGTCAAGGTTTATTAACAGTTACTTATAGTACAGACTTACGTACTTCCTTCCATTGAGCCATCGCGCCACTGAGCCACTGAGTCGCTGGGTCGCTGAGCTGCTGAGCCGCTGAGGAAGCTACCGTTTAGATATATCCGCCCGGTTCCTACGTTTCTGTTGAAATACGTTTAATGTGAGCTAGGTATCATTGCTCATGATTTCTCCCACCGAGTAAAAATGAACCGATAGCAATAGCAATAGCAATAGCAATAGTAACTTTCAACATTAATCACCGAGTGATACTCTATGATAGGACATGTCCCATACCCCCATATCCTGATGCCCCCAGCCTGACCGGCCCGTAAGTCCACAGCCCGTACCATACTGTACCAGATAATATCTCCTAACTAACTAATCAACTATGACAAAGCAAATCTTTCCCTCACAATAGACCTCCCCCTGCTAGTAAATCAATATAATCACCAGTTTTCTATACTCATTAAAAGGTTCTTATGACTATGGTTCGTGCCTTCGGCAACGGTAATTCGAATACCGTAGTTTTGTATCTAGGATTAAATTTCAGGCTTTGGATTTGAATTTGATAAAGGTGAAAGGTGAAAGGTGGAAGGGTTCCATTGTTGCATTGGCTAGCTGGGTGATTGAAATGATTGAGATGATTGAGATGATTGAGATGATCAAGATTGAAATAAAGAGAAGCTCGGATCTTGGGGGACCGGTGGATGAAGAGATGAGGATACAAGTATAGGCATAGTAAAACATGATATAGGTACATATCTACATAACCCATAACCCATAACTCATAACTCATAACTCATAACTCATAACTCATAACTCATAACTCATAACTCATAACTCATAACTCATAACCCATAACTCATAACTCATAACTCATAACTCATAACCCATAACTCATAACTCATAACTCATAACTCATAACTCATAACTCATAACTCATAACTCATAACTCATAACTCATAACTCATAACTCATAACTCATAACTCATAACTCATAACTCATTCCCCATTCCCCATTCCCCATTACCCAGGCCCAAAAAACAGCCTCTCTGATTCTCCAAGCTCGTAATATCACGAGTAAACCCCAAATCCTACCCGCTATATAAGCAACAGAAGCAACAGCTATCCTCCGTGGGGATAACATTCTCCATATCCCCCCTCTCCCCTGCCAAATTTCAGGGCTAACTGCTAACTGCTGGCTGAAAAAGAAAGGTCCTTAGTCTTAGTCTGAATGCTTGGATCGAAGAATCATGAATGAGCAAGTGGTTGATTTGTGTCATTGATTGTAGAGCGTGAGTGATTGGCTGTGGATGTCACGGGTTTGGGATATAGATTGTGTATTGATGTGGTTTCTATTGGAGAGTTGGAGAGTTGGAGAGTTATAGATACGGAGTTGGGGAGTTGGAGGTATGAAAGTGAAGTTTGGGGGGGTGGGGGGTGTTGTGTTAAGTAAGGCGCTTTTGGGTTTGTGTTTTTCTTTCTTTTGATCAAGGCAACGGGAATGGGAATGGGAATGATATATAGACTCAAAGACATGACCTGGGGTTGTTGGGTGTTGTAAGATGGGCGAATTCCAAGATGCGCTAATTCCAAGATCGGCAAATTCTCTGCCCCCTAGATGTGAATGCTGTAGATGCGTGGCCTACTGTATACGTCCTAACTTGCAAATATTTATCAAATCATATAAACACCTCCAAAACAATTCCAAAGTACATTTAATCCAGCCCACAACCTCTCCCTGCCCCCTTCCTTGTCTACTCCTTCCTCTTCCCCATACTCAACCTCCAAACCTCCACCCCCCTCCAATCCTCCTGCTCCCACCTCATCCCCGCCAAATCCATCGCCTTCCTAATCTTCACCATCTGTATCCTCCTCACGCCAAACCCCATCTCCCTAGCCACACTCATAGCCTCTCCACAAACCTGCTGATCCCTAACCTCCAACGCGACCCAAACCTGAGTTTTCTCCCCAGCCATCCTTTTAATCGTATCCAGCAACGGTCGTATCAATTCCTTCATATAGATCGTATCCGCCGTCATAATCACATCGAATTCCTTTTCCTGAATCCCAGTCCCTTGAAATAACTCCCCTTTCTCAGGCGGTTCAAACCAATCTAATTCCTTTACACAAACAACACCCCCGGAACCCCCGGTAAAGTTCCGTGCATCCTCAATGTTACGCCGCAATAATCCTTCCGAACATGTAAGTTCCGCAACATCGGTAGCGATCACGTTGAAGCCCAGTGCTCCAAGCGCTAAAGAAGCAAGACCGATACCGGCGCCGAGATCGAGCGCGAGTTTTTTTGGGGCTGGGGAGGTTGGGGAGGTTGAGGAGGTTGAGGAGGAGGATGGAGGGTATAGGGTATACAGATAAGCAGTTAGGATTTGGGAACCGAGCCAGAGGGTTGCGCCGGTTGTGGTTGCGGCTTGGGAGTTTTGAGAGAGGTGGAGGGTTTGTGTGAGGGGTGGGGGAAGGGGATAGAGGAGCTCCGGGGTGTTTTTGGTGAAGTGCGCGGGGAGGATGGACATGATGGCGCGGGCTGGCGCGGGCTGGGGACTGGAGGGGGATTTGGAGGTGGGTTTAAGAGTACGGTAGAAGGGTGAGAGACATGGTGGGAGATGTGATGAGCGGCAGGGATTACACGCGGAGGGTGTTTAAGCTTAAATTTTGATGCAGGGACCAGACGCGGACGCGGTTGCGGTTGCTGGATGATCAGGGTATGTATGCATACATACCGGTTCCTGAGGGGTGCTGGATTGGCGACGGGGATATGGTGTCAACTCAGGAACGACCTGAACAAGAAAATCACATCTGGTAGGTAATTTTGTATAAAATTTAGGGGGTTCTAATTCTATTGGAGAAGATACACATCAGGATTCAGGTTTGTTAATACCGCAGTGTTTATCTCATAGACCTCGGAGCAAAGGCTCGATTGATACAAATGGAGCAGATGAATTTCTCAACACCCTCAAAACTACTATACAAAAATATACAAAGAATCCCATCATTCCCTTTCATTCACACGCATCTACGGGAAAGTTTCAACCTCCTTCCAACCATCCTTGACACCTTCACCCTGCTGGTCTCCCACAAACCACCAAACCCATCTCCTCGCCAACTTATCATCCGCCGCCAAATCGACTCTTTCAACAACCTCAGGAACCACAACACCAACCCTCATATTCCTCCTAGCAATTTCCTCCGGACCGTCCATTTTCAAGACATCCTCATTTTTAACATTCACCCCCTTCCTTAGTAGTTCACCACCACCGGTATTATTTCCCAATTTCGCAAAATCCACATTAACAGGGGTTCCAGGAGGGGGATTCGCAAAACTCCCTCTCATCCCAGGAGCCAAATTCGCAAAATGGGCCTGAACCTCCTTTTTCCAAGACCACTTCTCTCCATCTGAAGAAAACTCCATCCTCTTCCCCAACTCCTCCAGAATCTCATGAGAAGTCTCTACATCCTCCTCAGCTAGCAAATAACACCTCCCCCGAATCCGCCATTGATTCTGTGGTTCTTCCATCCAGAAACACATTTCGACCTCTGCGCCGCCACAGGTCCCCCGCGTGGCGTCACCCCCGGATGTATGGTCTGGGGTCAACTCTCCGGTTTTGGCCATTCGTGAATCGGTGGTGAAGGTTAGCATGTCGCTTGTCATGATGGGCGGGTTATGGTTGGGGAGGGGGGTGTGAGGGTTCGTGGGTAGAGTGCCGAAGAAACCGCGGAAGATCATGGTGCGGACTCGAGGGACGAGGGAGGGTATAGAGGGAGGAGGAGGGTGGAGTGCGCTGGGGGGACAGAAGGGGGGGTTGAGAGGGGCGGCATTGCTGGAGATGGTTGCGAGGGCGAAGTTGGGAGGTTTGAGGGTGCTGAGGTGTTGGATTAGGAGGGGTTTCCAGGGGGCTTGAGGCATGATGAAGTAGTGGATTCGTGGAGCCGTGAATTCGTGGGATCGTGAAATTGATGGGGTTCTCCAAATGTGGCTGAAATGAATTGAGTTGTAGGAGTGATGGTGATGGTGATGGTTGTCGCGGGAACTGCACCATATATTGGTTGGATGGGATGTCGGATGACGTAGGTATGTAGGATGGAGCTCGCCGTGGCAGCCGTGCACACTGCATGTAGTGGGGTCATGTACAACATACATACGCAACGGAATTGTGCAAAGAACGAAAAAAAAAAGTCCCAACACCACCACCGACCATCTACATCCCCAAAGAATCCCGAAGAGCCCGGATGTATCAAGTAATAAGTATCAAGTAGCAATACATACTGCTTCTTTATCCTTTTGAATTCCCAATACATCGGCAAACGGCAAAGCGCCATTCGAGCCAAACTGGATGCATTGTACAACTTTATCCAACTCCAACAGGACCTTATGTATGTACATACAAGGGCAAGAAGATGAGGATGTCTGTATCGCATCCTCAAAGCAGCCCTCCGGAGAAAAAAAAGAAAAAAAAAAAAAAGACTCCATATACTCCATCACAGATATGCATAAATCAGATGCGTTTCTAAAAAAATCCAGTCGGTAATCCATCGTCGTTGCGTGATTCTAGGTAGGTAGGTGGGTTTTTGTTGAATGAATTGGAATATGGGGCGGAAGCGGGGGAGGGGGGAGGGGGTAGGGTGGGGTTAAAACTCCTCCATCTCGGTGATGTTGAAAGGTATGTAGAATGATATAAAGAGATCTCGTACACGCGGTGATTGCTCCATCTACAACCCACCACCCCCTCTTCCGGCAGAACATAATACAAACACCTAGCCTTGCCCGTCTTGCCCGCCTTGCCACGCTTCTGTAGAACCCTCTGTTTTTCTTCTTCTTCCTCCTCCTTATCTTCTCGTTATCCCATCCCATTCTCCATCACCCTCGCCATCTTCACCCCCACTACCGCTTCTCAACAACAACCCTCCCCTCATCCTGTTCCTCGGTATTTATCCTCGGCACCGGACACTTCTTTTTCATTTTCCTCCTATGTTCATCATCATCCGCATACTGTTGTTTCGGGGCCGGACAAGGTAGTATATGGGGGGCGCCGACGACGAGGAAAGCCAAGATGGCAGTGGAGGTGAAGAGGGAGGCTGTGCTGAAAGATTTCGGGTGTAGAGCTGGCGGCATTGTTTCTCGTTCTGTAGGGTCTGCAGTGGTGCTTGTTTTTCGTTGTGTTGCTCTTCGTTCTTCGTGGAGCCGGCAGTGGGGATGGTTTTTGGTGGTGCTGGTGCTGTTTTTCGTTTTTCGTTTTTCGTTCTTCTTTCTTCGCGGCGGCCAGACGGTGAAGGTTGAAGTTGTATCGTAATTGGAATTGGAATTATAGTAACGGCTTAATACAAGCTTAATGAATGAAGAAAGATACGGAGGTAGCCGTGGAATTATAGACCCATTGACGAGAGGATGCTGAGGTACGGTCGGACGGGATCATACACACTAGACGGAAACTATCGGGGGTTCCGGGGGACGGAATGTGAAAAGTTTCAGGGTAACATCATTAAGGGTGAGTTTGGTTCGGCCTTAAACAATGTTTTTAGCCGGATTTGAAACAATGTTTAAAATAAGTGTTTGGTTTCCGTGGAAGTTGCACCTCAGAACAATGTTTCTTGCTTCGCCGAGACACCAGGAAAAGTTTGCGACCGTGAACTCTGAACATTGTCACCGCCACAATCAAAACAACACCAACCCCAATTCATTTTCACACTATTCCACATTTTATTCTCGCGTGAATATCCCTCCCTCTGCAAATTTGCATTCGTGAAAAAAAAAGTGTGCTAACAAAACGATGGATATTGATGATGTAGATTCCATCTCCAACAGCGACAGCGAGTCCAGCGCCTCCAGCTCCGATGAGGAGGAGAATGCCGGCCAACTTTTATCATCGTGGATTCGGCAGGTCCGTGATGTTGTGTGTGAACAACTGTCATCAGCGGAGGAAGGAAACTATGCTCCTCATTAGTTGAAAAAAAAAAATTCGGCTACCAAGAAAAAATAAGACTTCTAGAACATCACGCGTTGTACTCTTTGAGATTAGAATGTGGCTTCCGGGAAGCAGGTTGTGGCGCGTGGTGAAAAAATTGGTGGGAGGAACCAAACGGTCCATGTTCTGAAAAAAAGTCGAGGTGGAGGCTTGGCGGTGACAAGAAACTTCGGTTCCAGTTGGAACAATGTTTCGAGTTGTACCAAACCCAGCCTAATAAAAATGAGGCTCTGCTGTTCCTATCCTAGCCCGAGACCGAGTGCTACAGATGCGCACTTCGCTTCGAGACTCGGGTACACTTATAATACATATCACCTCCAGTATATTTTTTTTTTCGTAGTCACTTTCAAGAAATTATCTGGATGATTTGTAATCAACCCCGTTTACCGTAACACAGCGTAAATAATGAAAACTTTTTGCATTCTCCAAGGGTTTTGGTATTACGCGAGTCGATCCCCAAAATACCGGTCCTTTTAATTCACATCTTATATGTAAAAACTACATCAAATACGCCAACCAACAAATCCACACCCGACATCAAGATATCAAGATATTATACAAATCACCCCACCCCGCTATGCAGCACCACCCTGCTGAGCCTGAGCCTGTTTCCACTGGTGAGCAGCCTGCAGCAGCTTAAGAACACCAGCATTAGCCTGTTCATCCGCCGGGAACAAGTAGTCCATGTACTCCTCATAACTATCATCATCAAGCTTTCTTCTTTTCTTGACTCTCTTCGGCATTTGTTTCTCGACCTTCTCCAAGTCCTCTGGAGAACCATGTATGCTCTCGAAGCTCTTCCAAGCATTAAGCAACACCACCCTCTCTTCCTTGAGATCCTTCTCCTTGAGAGAGGCATAGGCGCGCTCAAATACCTTTCTTGCGCGGGTCTTCGCCTCTTCAGAGACATTTTCCTCATCGCCGGTTTCGTCTGCATTAATCTCGAAGTGTGCATAAGAAATCCAGACCTTGACATGATCAGTCTTCTTAAGCAGACGTTCGAACAATTTTCTCGTGCGTTCAAACTCCTGGGATTCCTCCTCAAAGTCGATAAATGCCTTCCAGACAAGTTCGGGCATGTCCAGAGTTTCCTGAGAAACCGCCAACTCAAAGATAGCTCTAGCACGTTCTTCATCCTCGAGGGCGATTTCTAACTCTGCAAATCTAATCCAAGTAGCGGCGTTGGAGGGGTTGAATTCGATGTGTTTTTCGAAGAGTTTTCGGCAGCGGGAAAATTCGTGCAACTTGGTTTCTAGCTCAATATAACCTTTGAAAAGTTTATCTTTCGGACACCTTCCGATGGCTTGACCTAACGTCTTTCGTGCTGCAGCAAGGTCCATTTGTCGAATCTCGAAATGCGCTTTGAGAAGCCAGATCTTGGCAAAGGTGAATTGCTCATGGGGGATAAGCTTCAAGCACTCGTTGTAGATCTGTCGTGTCCGGTCGATATCCTTGCCCACGGTCTCCTCCCATAGTGCATAGAAAATCCAAAGGTAGATATAGCGGCGCCAATGACGCTTCTCTCTGGTTGGTGGGATATTGGCAATAGCTCGCTCGTAGACATCCCGTACTCGGTCGGCGTCACCAAGAGTCTCTTCTAACCGGGCGTAGTCGAACCAGACGTCGTAGTTTTTGGAGTTTTCTTTGATCTGTTCCTCGTATTGTACCCGGCGCTTGGAAAGGATAACGTCTTCTACTCCTTCGCGTTCTCCGAATTGTTTCTCGAAGGTGGTGTAGTTCTTGTGGAGGAGGTGGGATTTGGAGCGGGGGAGACGGTCTAGGGCGTATTTGTAAATTACTCGCGCACGTTCGTACTCCTTGAGTTTCGCTTCGTATCTGCATGACTGTTAATACCAATCCCACCAAAGCAGAAAAGACAAGAATTTACCTTGCATATGCGATGAATAGTTTCTCATCCATAAACTCGTCACCAAGGGTTTCTATAGCCGTAGTAAACACCTCTCTAACATTATCCTCCGATCCAAACTCCTCCTCGAATCTCGCCCACTTGATCCAATTCTTCGGGTCCGGGTGAACCTGAGTAAATCTCTGAAAGATCATGCGAGCTCTCTCAAACTCGCCATATCTCTTTTCAAGCTTGATATAAGCGCTCCACGCAGCCTCCTCCGGTTCCCAGCTCATCCATCTCTCAAACACCTGTCTCGTTCCTGGGATATTTCCCAGAGTTTCCTCCATGTAAACATATTTATACCACAACTTGTCAACTCTAGGTAAAGTAGTAACCGCACGATCCAACAAATTTCTAGCATGGTTAATATTCCTAGTCTTCATTTCCGCCTCAATATATCTCAACCAAAGCACAACAGATCTCGCATCGACATCAAGCGCTCTTTCAAAGATAGATCTCGCACGCGCATATTCCTTCTGTTCAAGTTCCCATTGTGCATAGCGCATCCAGTTGTTCATGTTAATACGGTTCCGACGAACATAGTCTTCGAATTCTTTTCGTTTGCGTCCTTGGAATTCATGAAGTTCTTCGAGATCTGCGAATCGCTGGGTAGGTGCCTGAAGACCAGGTTCTTGACGTTCGAAGGCTTCACGAAGAATCTGTTCCGCACTATCATTTGGTTAGCAATTGGCGATAACAGGACCCCACAAGAGGTGTAAGTGATAAGAGAGAGAGAGAGCAGAGAGCTTACCTGATTTGCTGCGCGGAAGCAGACTTATTTTTGACCCTAGGAGGGCCACGAGAAGACTCCATGGTGGTGGTAATGAAGCTATTTAGCTTTATTCCGGGGGTCTTTGGAACGAGATTCCGTAGCGGAAAGCTGTATAAAGGTGATGTCGGTTGTCGCGATGAGTTTGGCGATGTTGTTGAACGTGTCGCTGGTCTATTCTTGCAGCAGGGTTGAGCCAATGCTTAGGCAGCAAGGAAAGGTTAGGTTAGGTTGGTTTAAGGTTAGTGAAAAACACCTGTGTAACGCGGGCACATGACAACGCGTTTACATACAAAAAAAGTTACAGGCATATTACTTACACCTACGGTACTTAACCAGACCGGATTTCTCTATACCTCGCAAAACGCCCTCGTTGTCAAGATGCCTATGCAATCCAGAGGCTCTGTTAGACCTTCAATGGCTACAGCAGCAAATACGAAAGCCCGGCAATATGCGATGTTACAGAGCCAACTTTCGTCACTGCACTTCAACCTAGAAAGGTTGGAGGATAATATGAGGGTCACTGCGGCACAGGCGGATAATATTAAAACTTTGGGAACTTTAAATGCTGCTTTGTAAGTTTCCCTTGAAAGATGACCTACTCGGGGGGGTGAGGTGGTCTATGCATCTACCGACACCGATACTATGCATAGAAAGCCGGAGACCTGGCGGTCGTAGGACTATATAAACAGCAGGAGACAAAATGAAGCAGAGGATGAGAACTTTGTGGATTTTCTGGTTATTTCGGGGCTAACTGGAGATCAACAGGCTCATGTCTGCGAACAAAATTTTCGAGAAACAAGGAGCCGGATCAGCAGGAAAAGAGAAGGAAGATGACGAGATGACCGATGCTTAATGACCATTTACGATGCTTGACGGATATTTCGAAACGCGGTGTTTAACATGTTTTTGAGGTGTTTTTATTTTGTAAGATGTTTGTTTATATTGCAGTAGTTGAATTCCCTGACATTCTCTATGATGTTTTTGATTTATGGTCGAGAGTGTTTAGAGTTGTTTAGAGTATTGACTGTTGAGATTGAAATTGAGGTGAAGATGATGCGCATAGCCGCTACGGCCTGCGCTTGTGCGTATACTATGCCCGGTATCAGTACTTTGCTACTGATGCTGCTTACTCCATTGCGTGCACAAGTACTGCAGTACCAAAATTTTATAAGGGTTTTTGATCATGATAAAAACGATTTACCGGTAACGAGATATTAAAAATGTTTTTGCAATCAGAATTATCATACGCGTTTTAGTGGCTCCAATACGCGCTAAAGGGGTGATTTTTCCATGGACAATGACCCTTCAAAGCCTCTTGGTAAATCTAATGATAATTAAAAATCTCATAACGGCTTGGGGATAAATTTTCTATGGTGTATATAATCGAGAATAAACCCCAAAGCCAGCACTCGGGTGTTTGAGGCCGGTTCGCTGCACACGCACTACATATCAATCGAATGACTGTTGGTGCGGATAAGCTCTAGCTTATCGGTGCCGAGACAAAAATTTCCCAGAGGTCCCTGTCCTCGCGACTTCCTCACATACCTCTCTACAGCTCCCGACCTCCCACCACCTCGCAAAAATGAGCGACTTCACCAACCTCGGCGTCGACAAATGGCTCGTGGACTCGCTTCGAGCGATGGCCATTCGTAAGCCTACACCAATTCAAGCGGCATGTATCGAGCCGATCTTAAACGGACAAGACTGTATCGGAGGCTCCAGAACTGGTTCCGGTAAAACTGTTGCATTCGCAGTTCCAATTCTCCAGACCTGGGCTAGAGATCCTTTCGGTATCTTTGCTGTTGTTTTGACTCCTACTAGGTAGTTTTCCTTGTTGCGCGGAATTTTTGTTGCGCGGAATTTCGCGAGCGCTTCAACTTTGTTTCACGGGCTTTGCTTCGGACAGTGAATTTTACTAACACGCCCAGAGAACTCGCCCTCCAAATCGCTGAACAATTCACCGCTATCGGCGCTCCTCAGGGTCTTAAAATCTGCCTCCTAATCGGTGGAGTCGATATGCGCACCCAGGCGCTGCAACTCGCCACCCGTCCCCATATCGTCATTGCTACTCCTGGTCGCATGGCAGACCATATCCGTTCTTCCGGCGAGGATACCATCTGCGGTTTACGTCGTGTCAAGATGGTCGTATTGGATGAAGCCGATCGTATGCTTTCGGAGACATTCGCGGATGATTTGGCGGAGTGTTTGGAGGTTCTACCACCTGCAGGAACTGCGGGAAGACAGACATTGCTGTTTACAGCTACTATGACGGATGAGGTGAAGATGTTGAAGGAGATGGAAACAAGGGAGGGAAGAAGGAAGGTTTTTG
The DNA here is from genome assembly GCA_024516155.1 of Pyronema omphalodes. Taxonomy (NCBI): domain Eukaryota; kingdom Fungi; phylum Ascomycota; class Pezizomycetes; order Pezizales; family Pyronemataceae; genus Pyronema; species Pyronema omphalodes. The sequence goes on along the minus strand of JAJJXM010000015.1, from coordinate 425,279 downwards.
TTTGTGAGGTGGATACGGATAAAGCTGCTATCCCGCCGACGCTCAAGCAGAAGTTTTTGTTGATCAACAGCTTTGCTAAGGAGGCTTATCTACATACACTACTCTCGACACCCGGAAATGAGAAGAAGAGTACCATTATTTTCACGAATAGGACGGATACGGCGAATTTGTTGTTGCATATTCTGAAGTCATTGGAGCACCGTGTAACGGCACTACACTCTAGCTTACCGCAGAGTGAGCGAATTAGTTCATTGGAGAGATTCAGGGCTTCCTACGCAAGGATTTTGGTTGCGACAGATGTGGCTTCTAGAGGTCTCGATATTCCGGCGGTTGAACTGGTTATCAACTACGATGTTCCTAGGGATCCGGATGACTATATTCACAGAGTTGGACGTACGGCTCGTGCTGGAAAGGCAGGAGAGGCTATCACGATTATGGGAGAAAGGGACGTTGCATTGATTGAGAGTATCGAGGCACGGACAGGAAAGAAGCTCGACAAATATGAGGATGAGCCGGGTGTTAGTTTGGAGGGTAGAGTTGTGCGTGAGACGTTGCAGCTTGTCAGCGAGAAGAAGAGGATGGCTAAGTTGGACATTGATGAGGGAAGGAATGAGAATGGAAAGAGAACAAGGAGGCTGCAGGAAAAGGCTATGGGGATCAAGAAGAAGAAATAATCTTAATATTTTACAGGTATTTGGGGCGTTTAAAAGTGTTTTCTATTTTTGTTGGGGTTCTTTTGGTTGGATTTAAGAGAGATGAAATTGAGTTCAATAGAGATATATTTGAATTCAATTGTGTTACAATATTCATTTTCAAAAGTATTTTGTAAATTTTGATAGGCGTTTTCATACCCACTCATCAAGACTCATCATTGCTCAAAGTGAATTGGAAGCCGTCATGACATGACCTGCATGGAGGGCATTGATGATTGGGGGTTTTGAACTTTAAAGCACTTGGCGCTAGAGTAGTGCACATCACATATGTATCGCCTCCACACCTGTCACGCGTATATAGGACTCGCGAATCGCGATTCTCCCCAGAAGCTTAATCTTCACTAGAGTAGCAATTGAGCCCGACTTCGAAAAAGCCATTTTCCTAGGCTAACAACTATCAAAAATCCCAATACATACATTAATCTATCTACTTGTATCAATTTTTTCCCAATATCTGCATGCGCTCAGTAAGTATATTCTTGTTTCCAAGCCCTATATTCGGTCCTTCATCTAATCCCATCAATAGTAAACTAAAGTAAAGTACTTAAACACCACCTTCATCCTTCACACCTCCCAATACCAACCCTAACCCGCCCTTCAACCTCATCTCTACACCCACCTCACCAAAATGCGTATCCACGCGCAAATCCTCACCTCTGTCTCTCATGATACTCCCGGCACTACTCTCCTCTTACACTTCGACTCCAAGCGCTATGTCTTCGGCCAAATCTCCGAGGGTACCCAACGCGCCTTCCAAGAGCGGGGTCTAAAACTCTCCAAGATCTCCGACATCTTCCTAACGGGACCAACCGACTGGCAGCGTACCGGGGGTTTGGCGGGTGTAATGCTCGCCATGGGAGATCCCGACGGAACTCGAACCTCAGCAGTTGATGGCCAAGATTTCGGGGGGTTGGAACAGCAGGTTCATGGAGGGGAGAATCTTCTGTACACACTGGCGACTATGAGAAGATTCATTTTCCGTACTGGGATGAAGTTGAAGGTTATTGAACAACAGCCGGGAGATGTTTGGACGGATGAAAATGTGGTTGTGAAGACGCTACATATTCGCCCCCAAAACCAGGAGGAGAGGAAAAGGGATAGTGCGGAGAAACATAGGTTCTTGGAGAAGGCTGTGGAGGATATGTTTTCCAGCAATTGGACGATGAATACTTGGGTTGATGACCCCAATGTCCCCGCTGAGACTGCAGATGGTGAGGAGGTACAGGGGGAGACTGTACGCAGTTTTCAGCTTTCTACTAAGGCCCCTCCGAAGGGGAAAGTGCGAGCACCTTGGCCGGCTTCAACTATCGTTGCGTTACCGGAGACGACACCGAATACTGTGTCGCTATGTTATATCTTAATGCTTCATCCTCAGCGGGGAAAATTCCTTCCAAAGCGCGCGAAGGAACTAGGAGTTAAGCCCGGACCTGATTTTAGTAAACTCTCGTCTGGCCAGAGTGTTGTGACTGCAGACGGGAATACAGTTACTCCGGAGGATGTGATGGAGCCTACTCGACCTGGAACTGGAATTGCTGTTATTGATCTCCCCTCAGTTGACTACATCGCGGACTTCTTGAGCTCAGAGGAATGGAAGAATCCCGAAGAGGTGCAGAAAACTATCGGTGCATTTTTCTGGATGGCACCAAAGGATGTTATATTCCATCCTACTATTCAAGATTTCATGGAAAAGTTTAATGGAGCTAAGCATATCATATCCTCCGCCGGTTGTACACCTGATCGCATCAACTTCAAAGCCGCCGCAAAGGCTTCTGTGCTGCTGAACAAAATCGACTCCGACATGTTCATTAACCCACACGTGGACTCATCCTCCTGTATCCCTCTAACAAACCCCTACCAAACCCAAGCTCATCCAGGTCTACAATGGCAAATTGAGCCCAAATGGGACTTAATAACAACCGCCCTCGACCCAGAATTCAACGCCTCTGAGGTATCCGTATCCGAGAGCCTTCAAACCGCCATCAGCACCTACCGTTCCTCTGAAGCTAAATGGACAAAACATCCAAAGGAGGATCTCTTCACCTTTCAACCAGAACTAATAACCCTAGGCACCGGCTCCTCCGCTCCAAGTCGCCATCGTAATGTCTCTGCTTCTCTTTTCAAAATCGCAGAAAATAAATCCATTCTCCTGGACTGCGGTGATGGAACCTTGGGGCAGATGAAACGCCTTTGGGCGGAGAATATAGACCAGGTTATCTCGGATATTAAGGCAATCTATATATCCCATCTTCACGCGGACCACCATTTAGGCAGCGTTCCGATAATCCGTCATAAACTATCCCTCATGACGCAAGCCAAATCCCAATCCCAGCAAGATAAGGAGCAGCAGGAGGAGCAATTCACAATCATCGCCCCCCGTATCTTCCAAACCTGGATGAACGAATACTTCCTCTGCGAGCCCGATCTACAAACTTCCCTCGGCCGTATCACCTTCCTCCCCTGTGAAAACTTCCTCTCTTCTTCCCCAGAACCCCAACCCCCCCTCCCCGCGTATCTCCAAGCCTCCCTAAACCTCACCCAAATCCTCACAGTACCAGCCCATCACTGTCTCTCATCTTTCTGCGTCGTATTCCATTTCACCTCTTCGCACGCAGCCCCCAACTCCACCGAATTTAAACTAGCCTACTCCGGCGATACCCGCCCCCAAGACACCTTTGTAACTATAGGCCAAAACGCAGATTTACTGCTGCATGAAGCAACTTTTGAGGACTCGATGGTCGCCCAGGCAAAGGCGAAGAAACATTCGACGGTTTCTGAGGCGGTTGATGTGGGCTGGAAGATGCGCGCTGGTGCGGTTGTTTTGACGCATTTTAGTCAGCGGTATTATGAGATGGTTCAGGCGGCACCGGCGGCGGCGGTGCCGGTGTCGGTGTCGGAGGGACAGGCGGTGGCAGACCAGGGGGAGGCTATGGCGACGGGGCAGGGGAAGGGGGTGGCGGTGGTGGAAGATCGGGGACAGGCGGGGCAGGCGGGGCAGGCAGTACTAGCATTCGATGGAATGAAGTTCAAACCGGCCTGGTTAGGACGCTGGGAATATATCACCACTGCATTATCGGAGGTTTTTAACGATGATGCAGAGCCCGATATTGTGCCGGATAACGGCGATGGGGATGCGGATAAGGATAAAGACCAGAATAAGGATAAACAGAAGCAAAAAGAGAAGCAAAAAGAGAAACAGAAGCAATTACCAAAACGGAAAGCAGGAGAAAAGGCAGGAGGGAAGAAAGAGGCTAAGAAAGGGAAGGGGGAATAGAAGGTTAAAGTGAAGGAGGATGTTGCAGAGTAGGGGAGGAGGGTGGTGAGTGAGAGGAGAGACGAGGGAGAATTAGAAATAACAAAAGATATAATTGCCGAGTATTGAAATTAGAGAGATTACTAGAGTAGATAGTATACATAGTAAGCAATCGGATTGATTTTCAGCTAATCTGAAATTGAGGTGAATTATGAGTGATAGATAATGATTGGGGGGAAATTTTGTTAAATCATGAGTGATGGATAATGACCCCGAGAAAATTGATGCAGGTATCGACGATGATAATGTACATAGAGTCTTACATACATGTACCTAACATACTAAATAATCCCACTTTGGAAAAAGTAGACATCCTAGGAAAAAAGCAATAGCAGCAATAAACGTAGTCAAAATCTTCTACGGCAAAAGATAAAAAAAAAAGAAAAATAAATGCATCCGTCGGGAATCGAACCCGAGCCAATTGCTTGGAAGGCAATTATGATACCATTTCACCACGGAAGCCGGATGATGTTGGAGTTGTTGTTTTAGTGGAGATAATGCTAAATAACCGGTAGGCTTGGTGTAACTCAGTCAACTCTGATCCAAGGATAGTGGTCTGAGAGAGGTTACGTATGCTAATAGGCCGTGAAGATTGGAAGTCGATGAACAGATGGTAAAATTCCGGGAAAATAGGGATTTAGCACAGTAAGATAAGTTGTGTAATTGGACATGAAAGTTGAAGTAGGATAAAAAGAGCTTCATCACCCAAGATACTGATTCTCTAGAAAGATATCCATAAATCCTTAACTCCACATTCGATTCGATTCAGTTGAAACGAATAAACTTAATAATCCATCTATTGGCTAGCAAAAAGATGATGGAGTAGATATTATGTCTCTGTACAAATAAAATTTCTACTTACAATATCCGACAAATCACTGTACGACAGCCCTGTAATCTCACAGTTCACCCCCAAACGAACCGGTGCAGGTTCCCGATCCCTGGTTTAGTCACACCAATCGAGTGAGCTTCGATGCAAGACCATGCACCACCATTTCCGCCTCGTTCAAACAAAGCACCGGAAGATATCTACAGTCAACAACCAACAACCAGCAACCAACACCCAAGCCCTATTGCCTACTTCATTTTTCAACTTCCTGTAAAAAATCCAAAAGTATACAACCAGCAAACAAAAAACAAGAGCACAACCACCATTCCATCGATCGCCACTTCACCAAAACCCCTCCGTAGCCTTCCTTAACGTACAATTAGTCCAGCACATACCAACCTGCAAGTACCCGGCAGATGATGTTGGTATCCGTTCCCGTTTCCCGTGTTCTGTTTACTATCTATGTAATCTAAGAAACTTTCGCGTTTGCATGCTGGACTTAAACTCCCGTTGAGAAAATGTCATTTATACCGCACGGTGCTGAAGCGATCAACATACCCTCACCTTGATTTTCCAGAAGCCGAGTCGATCTATCAACATCTATCACATCACTACGATTTCTACAACCTCAACCACTTCCCTTTGAAGTTCAACCAACAGTCTGCCTATTCCATCCCTCAATACTCAGCCTCGATCACAAGATAAATCATAACATTCATAACCGCCACATAGTATACCCAGGCAGCGCAATGGATCCACCATACAACACCCCTTCCAAACCGGGAGTTCCCAGAACCTCCTCATCCTCATCCTCCTCCTCATCATCACAACCCAAAACAGTCCAAGCACAAACCACCATCCCACCCCACCTGCCACTACCACCCTTAACCCTACCACAACCCATGACAAACTGGGAGTACTGTAAGCGCCTATTACGAGCTCCGAAGGGGTCTATCCAGGAAGATAAACAGAAGCATGCCGCGAGGGATATGCTACGAGACACCGGCAGAACGTCTCGGCCACCGCTTCTGGGAAGTCGGACTCAGGAATTGATTGCTATACGACAACATTTAAGGATTATGGAGAGGGAGAGGAGGAAGGATGCTGAGTTGAAGGCGGGGTTTGGGAAGGGAGAGATTGGAGGTGATGGGGAGACGGAGGGGGCAGGAGGTACGGGAGAGGGTAAAGGGAATGAGACGGTACGGTTGAATCCTGGGAGGAAGAGTAGGTTTAAGGAACATTTGGATGATGATGACTAGTGGGAGGGTGTATAGGGCGCATATAGAGGGCTTGGAGGGCCGCGGGAGAGGGGGTTTATAAAAGCCGGAGATTAAGTCTTGAGTCTCACGGTGACTAGTAAACATTCAAATAGAATTAGAATTTTGTTGTTATCTAGAGGGGTTCTGATGTTTGTGGGAATTGTATGTATTTTTCGCTGGTGGAGTCATAATGTTGAACGCATCTTATTATAGACCGGAGGAATGAAGGTTGATACCAGACATCGGAATATTGTTAATCTGTGTTTCTAGGTTGATTAACTTAGTCATTAGAATAGGTTAGTTGGTTTTGTGAACTTGATAATGTGGAATTTTCGAAAATGTGGGATGATGTTTTGCTTTAACCGATGAAGGTTGAAATATGGGTGATGTGCAATGCCTGACGCATAGAGGGTGATGAACCGTGATTCGTGGATTGGGATTACGATAATGAAAGCATTGTGGTATTGTAGTTGTGTCACGGAGCCTGACATGCAATATTGTTTCGATAGGAGGAGTGTTTACAGTTCTTGAAGACAGGAGAAAAGAGAGAATGGCAGGTGAAATTCAATGATTTTAACAGTGGAAAAGTTTATGAGAAAGCACTATCTTGGCCATCTGAGAGATGCAAAATGATAAATACTAAATGAGATATTGGTCTTTTATCTGGGCTGAGAGATTCTCGTCTTGGTTCATTATTCGGGGTGAAATCAATCTGGGTCCGGACTAGTCTTCATCGTAGTATACTGTGTCGCGAGCGTAATCGGCTCCAAAAGCTGATATAAGATAGATACGGTCCTTCTGGGATGCTTGGTTCTCCCATTCATTTTGGATTTTTTCTTCACTTTCTCCAGGGCAATATATGATGTAGGATTTTCTTCCTTTCAGCCAAGTCAGACCCCGTTCCTTTAAGCCGAATACTGATTCAGCGAGAGCGGTAAATATCTGCTCCACTCGTCAGCCCCTGGTTATGTTTCGCAGAGATAGAGTTGAAGTAAAGTACCTTGAAATCCTTGTACTGTTCTTGGACCACGTACAGGAAAGATGTGTTCGGGTCCTCAGATAGCGGGCCATCGCCCACACCATTGCTGCTCACTTTGACCATAGCCAGACTGACTTGAATCATTCCACCCGGAATAATCTTGAAAGGCTATTTTGTTTTGAATTGGTTAGTTAATTAAAACAAATCAATGCGGTCTATACAGTCCTCAAGACTTACTTTTTCTCTAACGACGTAACCATCTTTCATATCCTCAAGATCTTTGAATCCTATAAGATTCATGAGACTTTGCATCTTTAGAGTGTGATCTTCCTTGATCCAATTGACCTCTTGTTCCAGATTCTTTTGACTCTGATGCTGGACGTCTGCTATTCTTTTGTCTATTCTTTCCTGGTTTTCAGTAACTCGATTCTCCAGTTCTTCGCATCTCTTCTTCCATCCTAGGATCTCCTTCAACTCTCCCAGCCCATCAAGTTCTTTCTGCAAACTAACCTTCTCCTCTTCAACTTCGGCAATCTTCTTTATCGCGTCATCTTTTTCCTTAGAGAGCTCGATTATTATTTCATGCGAGGTCTCCACTTCCTTATCAGCAAGAAGATACGCCAGCTGGTGGTCGTCCACCTGCACTTGGAGCCTCTTATTTTTAGTCTCAAGTCTTTGATTTTCAGTCTCAAGCCTCTTATTATCCGTCTCAAGCCTCTTATTATCCGTCTCAAGCCTCTTATTTTCAAATTCGAGCCTTGCCATTTCCATTTTGAGACTTGTAAAGGTGTCCTGGAAGCTTCTAAGTATAGTTTCGTAGGCCGGGGAAGAGGTTTGAAGATCGGCGGCTACTGTCGGAGTGGCAGACATTGTCTCGCTCGCCGTTGGAGTTTCAGAGCCGGGGGTACTGCAGCTTGCGGAGGTACTGGAATAGGCGGAATGCTCGTAGGAGTTTTCGGTGGACATGACTCTTCTCGCTGTGGGGAGTTGTGGAAGTGGAGGAGGTGTTACAGGTTAATGCAGCTCTCAGATGTATGAGCCTGAAGTCTTGGCTGGTTCAAGGGAGGGGTAGTCATTGACATACTCTGTGAGTGGTCGAATGCCGTGTAACATCAAATTCCTGGAATGGAGGAGATTTATGATACTCGATCAAAACCACTTGAACTGATGAAATGATGGAGAATTTTCGCCATCCCAGAAATTCGGAATATCCTTCAGAAACTATCAACGACTAATGCTCTTCGAAGTTTCCTTGATACGGACCAACCATTATGCAAACTTCGTGACAGTTATTCATTGCTCCCTCATGTCGAGAATATTGTGCATGAGGAAGAATCTGGTATATTTTCGGTCTTATTTCATCAACGCAAAGACCGTCTTACTTCGAAGCCGAGAGATAATCCTGTAACCAATATCACTAGAAGAAGAATCCGATGGACGCGGTAAAAAAACAAGTCAACGTTTTGGTTAAATATCCCATTTCTTCATACCAAAACCCCACAATTTTCCCTAGAAATGTACAGTTATCTATCGGTGCTCCATGTCGCATTTTCACCCCCCTTGTAATAGCCAAGACGTCTGGCCCAAGTACCTGCGTACTGTCTATAACATAGCTGCAGCATTTTCTCCACTTCTACAACTCCCAACACTGACAAGAATCACATCCACCGCCCAATCTGACCATCAATCCGTCAATTTCAGCACCCAAATACTCCCAGATCTGACACTCTATCCGCAAACAATCGAAACCATGTCCACCACATCAACACTAACCACCAATCCCCAAATTTCATCCCCCGCTTATGAAAGCACGCTCCGCAGCTTTTATGACCTTGGATCAGAAATATCCCGGCTTGAGATTGAAAACAAAAGGCTAATGGACTACAACACGGCAATTGAAAAAGAATTGCTATCCTTACACGAGCACAATACCTCTATCGAAAAAGAATTACAGGCCTTGAACGAGCTTAATTCTGTCCTTGAAAAGGAGTCTGCAACTTTGAAGGAGGAGAACGATAAGCTTTCTTGGGCCCGAGATGATGCGGTTAAGAAATGTGCTCAAGTCGAAGAAGAGAAAGCTAACCTACAGAGGGAGCTTGATGGCTTTGCAGAACTAAGAGAGGTCCGAGGATTAAAGAGAAAATGTGAAGAGCTGGAGAATAGAACCACAGGAAACCAGGAAAGAATTGAGAAATTGTTTGAAGATTATCAGCAGGAAACGAAGAAACAAATAGCAGAGATCCAAAATCAGAGTCACAAGAATTTCCAACAAGAGATTGAGAAGATTAAGGCGGATTATAGTCGGGAGATGCAAAGCGTTATGAGTGTTATGAAATTCGGGGGTCCTGGAGATTGGAAAATTGGTCACATTGTTAGAGAAGAAGTGAGTTCTTGATGATTTTGCTCACCGCTTTGATATATCCCAATGAGCTAACCAGCCGAATCGAAATCAAATCCAGCCTTTCAATATTATCCCCGCCGGAATGATCCAAGTTAGTCTAGCTAAAGCCGTCAATGGCAAAGATATTTCGAGCGATGGCCCACCATGTGAGGATGAAAACACACGATTCCTCTACGTAGTGCGGGATCGCTACAAAGATTTTAAGGTACCTCACATCACTTCCACCCCATTTCCGAAAAACTCTACTGCAGTGAACCAACTATGAGTCCTAACAATATCAATAGACCTTCACCGAATTGGTAGCCCTAATTTTCGGTCTAAGAACAGACCGTATAAAGTATCTAGCAGGAACTAAATCGGGGCTTCTGTACTACGGCAAGGATAAATTAAAAGTCATCCAGAAATGGGAGAAAGAAGCATCACAAAATGACCGTGTCTATATTTTATCTCATGATAAAGGTAATCATGTTTGGAATTCGGGGCCTAATGTTTGGAATACAGGCCCTGATGTTTGGCATACTGTGTACTACGTTCAATGTTAATATTATAAGAATACGCCGAAAGTTTTACTGGCATTGTTATTGTTTATTTTTATTTTATGTTTTTTATTTTTTGGAGGGGGGGGGGGGGGGGGGGGGCTTTTTGTACGAGGATGAATTTTTTGTAAGGAAACAATAAAGTTAGGATACTCGATGTGTATTGTGGTATTCAAGATTTATGTGACGCCTCTTGTGTTGAACCCACATCTTCCCCCCCCCCCCCCCCCCCCTCCCCTCACCGTCCACACAAAATCCAAAAATTGTTACTATCACTGCCGCTGTTACCATATGTATGGCTCACTAGTGTTTATATACCTAGTGCCTGCACCTGTCCGCAGGTTGCAACCCTTCTCAAGTCTTTAGCGTTCAACTGTGTATGCCGTAGTATATATATGTTAGCGATGGACATTAGACCCTTACGGTCATGTTAGCGGTTCTTTTGAAGTTTAGAAACCCTGGAAACGAGGTATTTGGATATGAGCTAACCATGCATGGAGGATATAGGTGGTCGAGCGGATGAGACTGTGGAATTAGGGTACTGCTTCTACATGCAATTGAAATTCAAGTGCATAGGAACTCGGAGTTCTATATTCTGACTTAAACTTTCATCGTGAGATTTTGCTAGCTGGCTAAAAACTATATCTGTATTGTGGTGTTAGAAGACCTTTAGATCAAAAAATGTATAATGGAGAGCGACCTGATTTGCTAATTATCATGATTCATGATTTGACCGGAAACCTTTTCGAAACCGGGATATTATCATCATCGAACCTTTACTATGTAGATATGATGAACATCGCTTTCCTTCTGTGCATTTCATGTTCTTATTTCAGGGGGAGGGGGTTAACACGAGACCCTTATTATCGATATCGGAATCCCAGCAGCCGAATGAAGTGCTTGTGCCCATATGAATTCGAACCTTCTCAAGCTTCTACATAGAATTTTAAAATGAACTACCAGTTTTTTTCTACTGTAGACTGTACTCTTTATGTTGACGTTTTAGCTTGTAGAGCCGTGTTCTCTTTGTGACTGTTAATGGAAGTGGATGTTGCCTTAGCGTACATTCCCTCCTTATGTTCTTTCTGTCGCTGCAGATACTCGCTCTTCATCCAATCTATTCACTTGCATCTCCATCTCCATCTTTCCCTCTCGTTTGACTCCAAGCTTCTCCTCACGTTTAACCTTCGTCCTGCAACACTTTATAGTTTATACCCATAGACATTTTTAGTACAGTCGATATGGTGGAAACGGTTTCTTTTTCTGTACCAAAAACTTGATTTCGAACAAACCCGCTAGACTCAGGCATCAGCGGCTCAGCCTTACGACTCAGGACTCAGGCCTCATCGCTTCTTTCTGTGCCGTTCGTTCCGGGCCTTACGGCTTCCATGTCTTGGCAAACACGACCAACTAGATATGCATCTCTTCTTACCGTCGACTCGTTAATCAAATCAAGCTTCTCCTCACATCATACATCACGCAGCACGCTGCACGCTGCACGTAACACCTGCGATGCTGCGATGCTGCAATGCTCTTCGCTGCTCGCTTCTCGCTTCTCGCTTTTACAGCCCTTCAAGAATAAGCAACGGACAACGGCGGCTGTCATCCGAGTCTAAAGTAACTACTAACATCTACAGTAGGAGAGTTAGCAATTATTGGTGCACCATACAGTAGATATAAAGTAAGAACAGGACAACAGGACAATAAGACAACGACCGGCTCCGTAGGGTCCATGTTAGATGCGATCGTGGCTGAAGATAAGCTTTGTGGTCCGTGATGATCCAATGCGAGATTAGCGGTAGTCCCGGGATGAGATGCAGTCCGGGGATGAGATGCAGTATGTCGTCATTTTCGGCTGTTGAATGAGAATTATGTACAGGCAAACCATATGTCGTCAGTCACGGTATGCTATGGTGGGATGGTATATGGGTTGGGTTGGGTTAGTCGTGACTCACGACTGTCACGACTACCACTGTTACTGATGACCGAAGGCTTGATGAGTGATGAGTGCACTCAGCACTCAGCACTGGTGTGGTGACGACTGTACGCGTTTGCGAGCGATATCACTCAACAACAACAACAACATGTAAGTCTTCAACTCAACCGATTAGAACCCCAAAAAAGTATTCTATGCATATTACATCACAAAAAAATCTTCCGGGTGTCTATGTATGTATATACATATATATGCGAACCATAACCATACCATGCCGCAAATCACAATGCCTGCTATTCATTGTAACAATAACCATGATTGGTGATTGGTGATTACAAACGATTCGCATAATGTTGATCATTCAAGATCCAGCTGAACCTTCGCAGAATTCGCAGAAGTCCGTTGCCTCTGACCTAACTGGAATTATCGCTCAGATCATCATCATCATCATCATCATCAAGCTTCAAGTCGGAAAACGGGATTTTTTTTTCTTTCTGTAGGGCGTATACAGACTAAGAATAGGGCATGGGCATGGGGCATGAGATATCTGACATGAGTACATATGCTGCGGCGTTCTAGTGGCGGGTACGTTCATCATTCATTGGATATCTTCAAGGCCGATAATGAACATCGAAGGCTCGAAGGCGCCGAGTACTCGGCAGTAGAGGTGGAGGTGGTAGGAGACCGCGAATGACAAAAAAAAAAAAAAAAAAAAAAAAAGGCACAAGGAAAATTCCGAAAGAATATTTAAAAGCGTCTTGGATGAACATGGTTGATTTTTTTATAATAGATCGAAAATAGTTGTGAAAGTTTGCTATGTAGAGCACCGAAAGGGGATGAAGAAAGGTGGAGTTAGAGAGATGGCTGGATTGTTGTGGTTTGATGGGGTAGTGTTTATTACGTTATATACACGGTTTTCGTTGGCGGGGAAGGATTATTTGAGGAAACAATAAGGTTGTCGGATGGGATAGGAAGAGATTTTGAGAGGTTTGAGGTTTGAGGTACTTGGTACTTGGTACTTGGTGCGAAGAGCGTAGGTCGTAGGTCGACGATATTATCGCAGCCACTACTTTTCATATACTCAAGGAAAGTATTCCGAATCATCTTATTCCAACTATCCAACTATCCAACAAAAGCCACGTATCCAGATACTCATTACAAAGGGCACAAAGTACAATAAACCATCATCCTTCATAACCATCATCCTTCATAAAAACAGTGTCACCAGCAAAAACTAAAACTACAGTATTCAAAATTCCCATCTAGTCACCCCCGACAGTACTGGCCGAACGATATCATGCTTAAATAGCGAACGGGATGCGTTGTGATCATGATTCTATGACCGAAGCTATTCCTTTCCTCCCTATATATTATTGTTACATGATAATGCACAGTTAATAATTAATGGCTCTTTCGATAAAATCCTCCCCAAGCTGAAGCCGAAGCTGAATCAACCGCACGCAGCTATTGATTTTTCGCCGTGAGGTGGTGGGAATTATAAACCAACGAATCCCAACTATTTTTTTACTTCCTGTATCGTTCCTGTATCGTTCCTATAGTTCCTATAGTTCCTATAGTTCCTGTATCGTTCCTGTATCGTTCCTGTATACTTCCCTAACGACCGATATGAAACGCTGATTTCCTCATTTCATTCATCCCTCGCTATAATTTTTTGCATTTTTGCATTTGTCATTTTAAAACTTCCCAGGGAGCCCAGGGAGCCCGGGGAGCCCACGTGGGGGGTGGAAGGGGGAGGGGTGGAATAATGACGCTAGTCACGGGTTAGAATTTTCTGGACTATGGTGCTACCCCACGTGGAGAACGAAATCTTTACATATCGTTCTCAAGGCTCCAGGGGGGAGGGGGTTCAAATAAATGAAATGTAAAAAAATGAAATGTAATAAATGGCATTAAAGAAATGCAGGAGAAATGCAGTAGAGGTTAATAGATTTGCGTTTGGATACTGTATTGTGATAAAGTATGGTAAAGTATGGTAGGGTTTTTTGGCCTAAATAATAGATAATAAGGGAATAGGAGGTGGGTTTCTTGTCGAGTTTTTGGCAAGGAAAAGGAAAGGATGGGAGGTTTTTTTTTTTTTTTTTTTGGTCGGGATATAGAAATGGTTGATGAAGATATATATATATGCATTGATAAATTCCAAAGGGAAATAATATCAAAGGCGATTTCTATGTGCTGTGCTGCGGTGCGGCGGTGACTATCATATCTACGCTAATGATCCGAATCTTCTTATCGATACGACTATGTATACCGCTGGATGCAGCATGCCGTTTGACATGTATGTAGAGCTTGAACCACAATATCTCGTTAATCAAGGATGAGGGGAATTTCATATGGTAGATACATACGATACATAAACGAAATGAGACCGTTCATGGCCTTCATTCAGCCTTCAAGGTTTCAGGGTTTTAAGGGGGCCAAGACTCGCAGCAGCAGCAGCATCCGATAAATTCTCACCATAGTTAGGGACTTAAATTCACCTTTTTGGGTAAATTTTATTTTATTTTATTTCATTAGGTTCCTAAGAAAGATTTAAGAGGGAAGGGAAGGGAAATGAAGGATATGTTATGGGCCCTATATGAGACTTCTAGAGACACGCTATGTATGCTCATGACGGGTTCCTGAGGATCGTTGTTGGTATGAGGTATGTATGTACTAAACCAGACGAGAATATGCTTTTGTTTGAGTTTTTGTCTTGGAGCTCTTGTTTCGTCGGTTCCTATGCGTATACCTATGGTGGTACTCAAGTTGAGTCTTGTTGGCCTGGGTCCTAGATACATATGTACCTAGGTCCTGGGCTTGAATGTTTCACCGGCTTGGATGACAAATGTTTTTCGGAGACTTGGAGCGGTGAGGAAACTTGTGAGGAGTTGAGGACGACTGAACTCGAACTCGAGGCTCAAAGTGCACAGCGGCACAGGCGAGTCATAGGTCTATGTACAGAATACATACATACGCCTTCTTCGGATCTCCTAGATGCACACCTCACCCCGCCTTTGCCATCACCCCCCCCCCCCCCCCCCCCCCCTCTGTTCTCTGGGTCTTGTTTGCCATTTAACCTCGTCTTTGTAATTATCCTTGTCTTTGCAATTAACCTCACCCTCACCCTCACCCTCACCCTCACCCTCGCACCCCACCTTTCCCGATGGCGCGTGCGGGTATGAAATGCCCTACATACATACACATACATACAGCACATTTTTTATGTACGCAGCAACGCATCCATCGTGCACGATCCAGCGGGGGATCTGTTGGATGACGCGCTAGAATTTGCTCGGAATTTTTTATGTTTGTTTGTCTGTGCTTTTTGATAGGATAGGGTGATTTGATATGTATCGCGTTTTGTTTGTTGGTTCCCATGGTATGTATGTATGTATGTATGTATGTGAAATGGTACATACATATATTACGGACGGGCGAGTCGTCGCGTAACTTTTTCTACCAATGAAAATGTTGTGGGGCTTGCTGATGAAGTTCTTTTACGCCAATCAAAGCGGAGAGACCGATCTTGTCCCCAGACCAGACCCAGACACCCCCCCCCCCCCCCGTCCCCTCCCCCCCTTCACCACCCCCCCCCCCCCCCTCCCCCCCGGGATCCCCGTGACTGTTCTGCGAGGTCTGCGAGGTCTGCTCATCCCTCTTGCAGCCGCTTCATCACCGTCTTCCAGGGACTGTCGTCACGCAACTGTGCCATCCCATCTGTGATCGGACCAGTTAGAGAGTTGGAAGGTATGCTCCCATCGCTATGGTGCAGCTGGATGCTGAAGGGGCGGATGCGAGATTGGTTGAGGGGAGAGACAGACAGGCACACGTCCGAATCAACCTTCCCTCTTCTCTGCTACCGTCAACACACAGCAGCAGCATCTCCCCCCCAAGGCTCTGGGTCAAGCCTCCGGTAATTAAAAAGCGACAGACTGGTTTTTTTTTGGACGGTGCGAGGTGTCATGTCATGTCAGGGGAGCGGAGAGAGGCTCCAAAGGTGTGGTTTGGAATGTGAATTCTGATGTGAATTCTGATTTCGAGGTGTCAGTCGACTGAAAATTCGACGCTGCTGCTGCTGCCACGGGAGCCGACCGACACCCGCGAGGGCAGGTTGATGGGACAGACAGACAGACAGACAGACAGACATGCACCATCATCATCATCATCAGCAGCATCATCATCATCGTCATGGCATCGAAAGGATATTTTATAATCCAATCCACTGCTACAGAATAATAACTTTCATTAAAAGTTTATTTTTTCATGTTGGATATGTCTCTGACTTGAAATGCCCGTCTTTGCTGGCGAGATGCTGTTTGATACATGACACTTTTAACATTTCGGCCTCGTCTTTGTCGTCGTCGTCAAGTCTTTTTCTTTTTTCCCCATCTCTTCTGCATCTTCATCCTGACTTTTCTTCTTCTTCTTTTTCTTCTTCTTCGCTTTTCCATAATTTTCGTAAAATACACCGCCGAAACTCTGCTGCGTCCAGTCTATCCACTCTGATCTTAACCTGCTTTTCCCGCTATCCACACTTAATTATTGCGGATGCCTAAACAGTGTGATCCCCCCCCTCGTTTTCCCCATTTCTCAGCCAGCCCATCTGAATCTCTTCTCCCTCATTTTCGTCTCCTCCCATAATTTTTGCCGCTTGCATCGTCGTCCTCCGTCGTTATCCTCTTCAGTTGCACGCTTCTCGCTCAGTGAGTGCCTAGCCCAACACTGATTCCCTCCACACCCACGACACCCACCCTCCGCCTACCCACCAACTTCCACACCCCTCCATTCCGTCAAAGACACGACCAACCCCGTTCTCCTCCCCCCCCAAACAGTGCGACTGATCCAGGGCCCAAAACTCATCAAAGTCTGCCCTGTTCCCGGCTCTTGTCTTGTCTCGTTTTCCCAGCCACCACTGCCGCTGTTCCTCTCTCCTCATCCATCCAGAAGAGTGGTTACATTCGACCGTTGCAATCAAAGAGATACGATACCGTCACTACCAGGACAACTTCACCCGGCCTGCGGAACTTTTCCTGTAGCCGACCATCAGACTCGACTCTTCTCGCGACACGGCTCGTAATCCAGTTATCGCTTTAATCTTTCGCATCTGCGTCACATCGCCGACATCTCATCCGACTAATTTTTCGCGTCGCATCTCGGTAGCTCCTATCGACTATACGTTCACGGGAGTCGCATTTTTCTTCCTCATTCCTATCGCATCTGCATTCGAATAGCCACGTCGACCTTGCCGTTGCGACTTTGACCGTTGCGCACGTTAATCACCGGCGTAAAACTACCACCTCGCGCGACCTTCTTTCGTTGCACGCCGATATCGTCACTTGCGATATTACGATCTGTTATAATCATTATCTCTGCGGCAGGTAGGTTGTTTTGTCTCACGGTCTGTGCGGAGCGAAGCGTGTTGATCTCACATTTGTGCAGTAACGTCCTACGTCCTCGGTTAGGCCACCAAGCGCTCCAGACGGCGGGATTTATCTTCAACCGGTAACGACGAAAACTTTTTCAAAACACACCGAGCGCGGAAATTACCTTTTGATCGAAAACGTGTTATTTTTTTTTTTACGACTCGATAAATAGGGACATATACACCTCTGTGATCAGCATTTACATTTCCTAATTTTGCACTCTACCGTCGACTCGAAATTTACAGGGTTCGTCCTTTTCTTACAACCATTTTAAGTCATAACGCCATCATGCAAACCCCACCTGGGCCATCAGGCTTAGGCCACACGACACCCCGTCATTTTCTCCCAAATCTAGGAATGTCGGATTCTCACGGATTTTCACGATTCGTTCCCGAAAACCAGTCGGTACCCCGTCGATGCACCCCGCCTTCCCCGGGAGCGGACGACTTGTGCGAGTTTTTCGGATACAGTTCCATTGAGTTTGGATCAAGAGAATGGCACGGAGTCAGGATTGAGCGCTTATCACCAAAGACTACTCCGAGCGAGATCAAGACTATGTTTCTTTTCAGTCGTGGATTCGAGGATGTACGGATTATCCCCTTGAAGAACTCAGTAGAGGTATATGTTAGACTTCAGAACAAGGAGTATGCCGAGGAGGCAGAGCGTCTGTTGAACAACAGAGAAATGAATGGCACTAATATTGCGGTTACCGTTGTACCTTGTCCGACTTTGAATGAGATTATGAGAATGGCTCCGGTTCAGGAGAACTTCAAATCTAACTTTAACTCGAGATCTCCGTCTTCGGATGGCCTTATTACCCCTGGAACTATTGGTGCACTCCCGTTAGGAGAATACACGACTACGGGACCTCGCAGCATGGGAATTGCATCCCCGCCCCTCCTACCCATTTCCGAAAGTAGAGGAACAATCGGCCGTAATGATTCGCTAGGAAAGAGTTTCCTATCAATGGGAATGGGATCCCTAAATGGAAACAGGCCTGCAACTTCGGGTATCGACTTTTACGGTTCCGATCTCACCTCGTCCATTGACCGGATGTCCTTGAACGATAAGGCAAACGTGGCGAGCGGCTTGTCCAGCCCTACAGGATTTGACAGCGGCTACTTATCCGATAGCTATCTAGGCGATATGAGCTCATCCCGTCCTCTCGGTTCCCTCCACCAGGCCCTCGATGAGCACGATGCTCCTGACTATCCCCGCCCTCGTCGTCAAACAAACCCGGCTCCTCAGTCGGTTAACAACAATCGCTTCAACCTCCCTCCCCTTTCGACCATGGGAGTCAACGCCTACTCCAACAACGGCATCACCTCTCCTCCGGTCACCACTCCCGGCCTCACCTCCCCCCTATCCCCCGGCGGCTGGCCCCCTAACAATCGAGCTTTCACCGCTCCATTTCCCATCTCTCATCCTCCTGCGAATCCCGCAGACCAGAACCCTCCTTGCAACACTCTCTACGTCGGTAACCTTCCTGCCCAGACCTCTGAGGATGAGTTGAAGACTATGTTTGTCCGCCAGCGTGGTTACAAGCGCATGTGCTTCCGCACTAAGCCCCAGGGTCCTATGTGCTTTGTCGAATTTGAGGACACCCACTACGCTACGAAGGCTCTTACTGAACTCTATGGACGAGCCCTCAGTAACTCGACTAAGGGTGGTGTACGTCTTTCCTTTTCAAAGAATCCTCTAGGAGTTCGGTCTCAGCCATCCAACAACCAGAGACCCCAGAACAATATCCCTGGTCCTGGATTGGCACAGCACAACACTCTCAGGACTCCCCCTGGGTTGTCGAATCCCGCTTATGGACACCCGTCTCAACCTCAGACTCAGCAGCAACAGCAACAGCAACAGCAGCAGCAACAACACCAGCCCCAGCATCAGCATCAGCCCCAGCAGGCTCCATTCAACTCTACGAGTCCGCCTCCAACTGCAGGTGGACCTCCACCGGGATTACAGGGGCTTCAGTCGTTGCATGGACTCCCACTATCACAGCCGATGGGTAACGGCCAGCAATACCCAAGGATACCCCCGGGAATTCCTTCAGCTGGAGCACAGGCATTCTACAGTGGAGGGGTAATTCAGAGAGACGACAGGCTGGAAGGATTATATCAGCAAGGACCCGGAGCAATCGGAACACGGTAGAACCGTGATCGAAAATTCCGGCGAATATGAGGCCGTGGATGGGCTTAACCCCAAACACTACAGATCCGTTTGCATATGCATCTTTTAGGCGCGAAGCATCCTAGGGCCGTTTTTTTTATTGATCAATGGGTTTGATGAGGAAAATGATGGGGTTTTGTGATATGTTTGAGTTATTTTATTTTTTGGCGCATTTCTTGGTTCTTTGTACGTTTTGCTTGGTATATTTGTGTTTTTGATGAGGATGATTTTCTATTTTATTTTTTGATATATGTGTTTTTTTTTTGAAGTTTTTTTATTCTGATTTATCTATCTTTTTTTGTGTTATTTTTTGGGCTAGCTTATATGTTGCTGTATTTTTTTTTTTTTTTCGCTTTTGTAAGGTGTAGGATTGGTGCATTGTTTATGATATGCATGGCGGGTTTATTATATGGACTCTTTCTTCTTCTTCTTTCGGTCGCTTTCAAGATGTAGGTTTTAGGGTTCAGGGAGGGCTCGCTATTATGTTGTTGATTTGGGAGTGAAAAAAACTACTGTAGGGGATTGATTAGGGTTTGCTTAAAAACTTCTTGTACCGATGAAGCTTGGCGGAACTAAGCGCGCGTAGCAAAGCGCAGCGAAACATAGCGAAGCACACGCAACGAATTTTATAAGGCGTGGCGTGACGCGTTGTGGTTTCTGTGGTTTCTGTGGCTTCTTTTTTTTTTTGGAAAACTTATATACATGTGTTGACGTATTTCTTTTTTTTTTTTATCTTATCTTATCTTATCATGTCTTATCATGTCTTATCTACTGTATTTCTCACATATTACACATTACACAAATTCTTTTTTTTTTCCTTTGTTATTTTCTTCTTTTTCTTTTTTTTCTTTTGGTTTCTTGGTTTGTTGTATTGATAGTCGTCGAACGACTTCTTTTCTGATTGATTGATTGATTGATTGATTGATTCATCATTATTACTATTACTATTACTGCTACTATTACTATTACTACTACTACTACTACTGCTATTACTACTACTATTACTACTACTATTACTATTACTACTACTGCTATTACTTTTCTTTTTTTTTTTCTTTTCTCAATGGGTTTTGGTGTGGTTTCCTTTTTTTTTTTTCTTTTTCTTTTCCTTGTGGGCTTGGTTTTGATATAATCTTTTTTTTATTCATTTTTTTTTGCTTCATTTTTTTATTGTTTCTTATTTTTAAACTTTTTGTTTCTTTTTATTCATTTTATCTTACTTTTTTCTATCTTTAGGGTTACTATATTCCGGACGTGTTTTTTACCATGGTTATTATTAGCATTTGAGGATCTATCATTATCATCATTATCATCATTATCATCATTATCATCATTATCATCATTATCATCATTATCATCATTATCATCATTATCATCATTATCATCATTATCATCATTATCATCATTATCATCATTATCATCATTATCATCATTATCATCATTATCATCATTATCATCATTATCATCATTATCATCATTATCATCATTATCATCATTATCATCATTATCATCATTATCATCATTATCATCATTATCATCATTATCATCATTATCATCATTATCATCATTATCATCATTATCATCATTATCATCATTATCCTCAGCTGATAGCTTAGAAAGTAAACAAAAAAAAACTGTGATTTTAATTGATTATTAATTTTTAATCATGTCGTGGTCTCTTGATACGGTGATATGTACCTGTGTAAGACTATGCAAGGCTATGCAGGACTATTATCTATAGAAGCCCATGAATGATGAAACCCCAGAGCCAGTATTAAACAAACCCCCCCTCCCCCCCCCCCCCCCTCTCTCCCCCCCGCCCCCCTTTTTTTTTCTTCTTTTTCTTCTTTATCAATAAAAATAATGATAATGATATTCAACCTATGATATATCAATATCAATATCAACATCAGTATCAAGTTCCCTCAGATACTTCGATTCCATTAACTGGCAGGGTAGTAACTACAGGTAAGTACATACCTTACATGTACATGTAGTTTATAAATGCCACTTCCTAGTACCTACCCGATTTGTAGATAGATGAAACAAAGTCCAGAGTCTGGAGCATAGGTGTAAAAACTGTATAAGGGCATGCATTGGACAATAAATATTGAGGAACTTACCTTCCTTGGCCTTCAGTATTCAGTATTTACTATTCACCACAGTCCACAGTCCATAGTCCATAGTCCACAGTCCACAGTCCACAGTCCACAGTCCACAGTCCACAGTCCACAGTCCACAGTCCACAGTCCACAGTCCACAGTCCACAGTCCACAGTCCACAGTCCACAGTCCACAGTCCACAGTCCACAGTCCACAGTCCACAGTCCACAGTCCACAGTCCACAGTCCACAGTCCACAGTCCACAGTCCACAGTCCACAGTCCACAGTCCACAGTCCACAGTCCACAGTCCACAGTCCACAGTCCACAGTCCACAGTCCACAATCAGAAACCGTTATCTTTGACGATGATATTTCTACAGTGGCTTTCTGGTGTTTTACCGCTACCGTGTTTTCTCTCGTTGCTTTTAGGTCAATTTTCGCTAATAACTTTCTGAAAATTGGAAGATTACCGAGAACAGGCAATCCAGCTTGTCGGAACAAGGTCCTTGAGTTTTCTCAGGACAAACCTCGAGGGGGACAAAGTGGAACATCAAACGGGACGTGATAAGGAGGATGAGAACAACGGGCTTTTCTACTATATATAATGCTTCCTCTCTCTGTATCGTCATCATTATCTACAATAGAACCGTCTGTCTCTCCCTGTCCTTTCTCGAATTTCTGATTCTGTTAACTCTAATGCTGGATATCTGCTATGCGTTTCTCCGTTTGTTGCTTGTAATCTTCGAACAATTTCTCCATTCTTTTCTGGTGCTTAGTGACCATATTCTCTATTCTTTGTTGATTTTGAGTGGCTCGAGTCTCCAGTTCTTCACATTTCTTCTTCCATCCTAGAACCTCCTTCAACCCACCCAACCCACCCAACCCACCCAACCCATCAAGTTCCTTCTCGAGGCTGACTATTTTCTCCTCCGCTTCGGCAAGCTTCTTCATCGCGTCATCATTAACCCTAGAGAGCTTATCGTTATTTTTCTCAAGAATAGAATTAACCGCGTTCACAAACTCTAACTCTTCTTCGATAGAGGTATTATGCTCTTTTAAGGACTGCAGTTCCGTTCTGATAGCGGTATTACGCTCGTTTGAGGTCTCCAATTCCCGTTCAAGAGCATTATTATGCTCCACCAGCCTTTTGTTCTCGCTTTCAAGCTTTACAATTTCCGTTCCAAGGTCCTGGAAACTTTTGAGCGTATTTCTATAGACCGGGGATGAGATTTGAAGATCGGCGATTAGTGTTGAAGTGGTGGTCATGGTCTCGCTTCCAGATGGCGTGTCGGATCCGGGAGTACTGATAGCTGGAGTATTGGAATAGACGGACTGCTCGTAGGAGTGTTCGGAGGACATGATTGTTATCAGCGTGAAGGGCTGCGGAAGTGGAGAACGTATCCCAGATTACTGTTCGCAGGTATGGCAGCCTGAAGTCTTGGCTATTGCAAGGGAGGGGTGGTGATCGTCATGCTTGGTGAGTCGGTGAATGTTGTGTACCGTCAGATTACTTGAATAGAGGTCCATATTCACGCAGTCAAAAAAAAAACTGCTCTACAACCAGATCAGAGCTGCTCAAACTTAACAGAGAACTTTCACCAGCTCGGAAATCTGAAACATGTTCTCGAAGAGTAAAAGTTTGAAGGATCAAAAGTCAAAGAGGTGGAGATGGATGACTATTTGTGAGTATATTCGTATACAGAACTAAAAAAGTGTGAACAGGACATTATGAGTGGGGGACAAGTGCTACTGGTGCTTGTATTCCTCCACTGCTCCACCCACACGGCTCGACAGGCTATCTTCAACACATCTTTCAAAAACAACCACTCCTCATAATCTCCGGAGCTCCGTTGACACACACCAACCAATATGCAAAATTCATGGCAGTTGTTTCTCGCTCTCTTATCACAAGCATATGCATTATGTATTAGGAAGAATCTGGCATATTTTTGGACATAATCACCCATCAAAACAAAGACTGTCTTACACCACAGCTGAGAACTCGATATATAGTATTTAAGGAGTACTGTGGTCGTAGATAGTGATACATAGACTATAAGTTGGAGTCAATAAAAACGAAATCTGTTGAATACTTTTGCTGCTATTCAGCAGGATCTCATCAAAGAATAGTGTATCTAGTGTCGAAAAAGTAGTCATTGCGCAGTTGATATTATTGCAAGGGGCGAACGTTAACTAAGACTCTTGCTAAAGAACCCTGTGCCACTGCACGTTTCACTACGTGTTAGCTTTATCCTGACAGCTACCCAAGTGAATGGTTCTTTGAAACCTCGGTGTCCACCACAACTAGCAACCGTTATCCTAAGCGATCTTTTTTTAGCTTCACATTGCTGCTAGTCACAAACCTCGTTCTGCTCTCGTTGCTCTCTGGTAGGTTTCTTCTGGCCATCTAAACTAGTAAGATGACTTGATTCAACCTTGGAGTCCGCTGACGGCCCACGGGGGCAAAGAAGCAAGGGTACAGATATGAAGATGGCTCGATTTATAGAGTTTGGACAAAGGAGTTACAAGAAATCAATAACCGATGGTGATTTCCTCAATAATCCGGGCACTTCGGCTGCTTGAAACTAACGAGAATCCTACATAAATAAATGGAGACATTGTACCAATATGTACAATCGAAGCACCCGACAAATACCGAAAGCTGATTCTTTGACGGTGAGATGTCCCAAAACTGACAGGAAAATTCTCAGGAGGCCAACATCTTCGAGTCCTACAAGATCCCAAGCGCAGGCAAAAACATTATCAGGCACGTGAAAGTAAAACAAATCACATTCGATGAATATAATAGGTATCAAGAGTTTGTTTATACGATAGCCTTTTGATATACCATCCAAGATTGATGAGGAGAAAATGGCTCAATCAGGCTATGTCTTTGAGGAATACATGACCAAGAAAAATATTTCTATTTATCGAGGAATGTCCGTAGTTTGTTAGTATTTTTGTATTTTTGAACTCGTCAACCGATGTAATGACAGGTTCCTATTGGCCACAATGAAAACAGAACTCGTTCTCAATGATCCATGTTATGACCACACGTGTGCATATAATCATGTGATCAAGGTCTCCTATAGACAAACTTCGGTTATCAAGATCTAGCACTTAGGATGTATGTATCAATTGAATCACGCTTGGTAAAAATTGAACACTAACCTACGTACCATGATCCAGGGTTCTGAGAGAGAAATCGTTGTAGAATGCGATAACAATCAAACTTCCATCACGATGTACAAATGATGCATTAGATAGTTTGGGGATATTTCTAAACTTGAGCTCCTAAAGGTACATGAATTTTCTTGCTTGATAATGACTTTGCTTTGAAAAAATGTTGGTAGACCCGTTAGACAATCATCCTCCCTCCTTTGTTTTACGAGGTTATATATACCAAAATGCTTGGAAAAAATACCTCAGCCTACATTCAGCTTCGTCTTAATGCCTGTAAGTACCCTCAAATTATCTCGTTAGGTCACAATAAGATTCGGTTTCATCATGAGGTAAGCGTGGTATTGTTAGTAATTACTGATGACATAATCCGGGAGCCTGAAGAGTTATGTTTTATTCCAACTGATGGCGGTTGATATATGGTCGGTGTAAGGTACCGGATGCATAGAGGGTACCGAGTATTGCAATTTTTAAAGGTTTTGTGGAATCGTCATGACACGCGATGCAGTATGGGAGCGCTAGGATGGGTGCTTAGAATTCTTGAAGATGAGAAAAGTGAGAATGAGAAGAGTCATGCGAGAGTTAGAGGGTTGAAGAGATTCTGGAGAAAGCGGTATTCGGTTACCGGTACTCAGAGAGTTACGAAATAGTAGAGGACTCCCAGTCGCTCTATATCAACGGACGGGAGGGCGTATTTCACCACGGAAAAAATATTTTCTATAGACAGTGAATAGAGCGCTTGGATAGACGGCGCGATTTTTACCCCCCTTGTCTATTCAGGTTTTCCATTGCTATCGCATAGATGAAGTTAGGGCTGTTCTATCAACCCCAATAGAGCGATTGGAGGTCCTCGAGTAAATGATGATTGAAAATTAGTTTTTTTGTCGGCGAGAAATTTGCGGGGGCTTGGTTTGTTGCTCGTTGAGGCTTGTTGTTTGGATAAATCCGAACCCGGACTAGTCTTCGATATAGTATAATGCCCCACTATTAGGAATTGAATACTGTGTAATGTAGAGACGGTCCTTCTGGGATGCTTCTCTCTCCCATTTCTTGATGACTTTTGCTTTCTCATTCCTATAGGACATGAGACCCGATTTTTTTCCCATGAGAAACACTATAGGATTTGTCTTCAACCGGAAAATTAATTCGAGGAGGTTGGTGAATTTCTGCTCAACTCGTCAGTCCCTGACGATATTTCTTGGATATGTAATTGGAGTTGAGTACCTGGAAATCTGTAAATAGATCTCGCACCACATAGAGAAAACGTGTGTTTTTATCCTCACATGGCAGGTTATAGCTCTTACTATCCTCGAGCCATTCAACTTCACCCAAGCTGACTTGAATCAGTCCATGGGGAATACTGTCGAAAGGCTATTTGGATTTGGACTGGTTAGTTCATTGACACATATCAATGTGGTTTACATAATCATCGAGTCTTACTTTTTCTCTAGAAATATACCCATTTCTCCAGTCCACTGGGTACATGAATCTCACGGCACTCATGACGCCTTGTATAGCTTGAGCGTGATCAGCCTTGATCCGACCGATCTCTTGTTCGAAATTCTGTTGACTCTGATGCTGGACATCTGCTATGCATTTCTCCGTTTGTTGCTGGTAATCTTTGAACAATTTCTGTATTCTTTTCTGGCTCTCGTTGGCTCGATCCTCCAGTTCTTCGCATCTCCTCTTCACTCCTCGGATCTCTTTCAACTCGTCAAACCCATCAAGCTCCTTCTGCAGACCAGCCTTCTCCTCTTCAGCTTTGGCAAGCTTCTTCATCGCTTCACCTTTGGCCTCAGAGATCTTGATGTTCTCTTCCTTCAAGGTCGCTAACTCCTTTTCCATAACAGCATTAAGCTCTTTTGAGGCTTCCAATTCCTCTTTAATATTGGTATTATGCTCGTTTAAGGACTCCATGTCCTTTTCTATAGCATTATTATGCTCCACCAGCCTTTTGTTCTCAGCCTGAAGCCTTGCGATTTCTGTTCCTAAATTTTGAAGGCTTCTAAGCGTATATCTATAGGCTGGAGATATGTTTTGAAGGTCGGCGGTTAGTCTTGAAGTGGTAGACATGATCTCGCTTGCAGATGCGGTGTCGGATCCGGGAGCGCTACTGGCTTGAGTACTGGAAAAAACGGATAGCTGGCAGGAGTGTTCGGGGGACATAATTCTTATCAGCGCGAGGGTCAGCTGTGGAAGTGAAGAAAGTTTTCCAGGCTACAGTTTACACGCGTATAGCAGCCTGAAGTCTTGGCTATTGCAAGGATGGGTGATAATAGTTATGCTCGGTGAGTTGTTGAATGTTATTTAATGTTAAATTAGATGAATGGAGACCCATATTTCGGACCTTGGTGCAGTCCACGACGAACATGGCAACTGTTATCCCAAATGACCATTTTTTAGCTTCTCATTTCTGTTGCCTCTCAACCTCGTTTCGCTCTCGTTGCTCTCTGCTAGGTCTTCGTTTACCATCTCAAACTAGAAAGATAACCTTATTTAATCTTGGGGTCTATTGACGGAGGCAAAGAAGCAAACGTACATATTAGAAGATATGACTCCATTTCTAGAGTTTTGACAACGAGCTCAATAGACACGACTCTCCTAGTAAGTAAGAACTTAGAATATGTCAATGATTATTATTGCACAGGGTGATGACTAGCGGTTCAAAGATGATGAGAATCAAAAGTGTTTTTATTGTATCACACCAGTCTTGTGGTTTATCCAATAATAATGACTCTTCAATGAGCAACCCATAGCCCTCCTATATTACGATGCGGGGTGCCAGGTGGTGGCTAGAACCAACGAGAATCTCGATTAATTTCTTTTGCAGAACACCGGTACTGTTTGTGTACCCCGACGAGAATTATGTCTTGGGTATTCGCCCTTTGAACCAAAGTCGACTGCAGTCGACAGCAAATTTTGCAGTCGGTCGTTGTCCGAAGCGCCGGACGGACTAACAACCAATATGTGGCCCAGTCCCGTCCGAACACTTGATTGAACCTGACGGACCATGGAGAACACTGAAGCCACAGAGTATTATTTCTGTGAATTGACAGTCAACTTAATATCTTCTTGATGGTTAAATGATTTCTCTGATGTTTCAGTTATTTCTTCACCATGTATATCGTTCTCAAGCCGACGATTATTGCATAGCGGACGTTCAACGAGCAAAGAATAAAACGATATTACACCTACTACACAAACATATATGAACCTAGAACTCGCTCATGTTCCTCAAAATATACGATGCGAATGCGGTTTCCAGCCTTTACTGGGTCTTGTCAAACTTTATATAGAAGACTGTTCTAATTAAAGTAAGTCAAATATTCTCAGCTCTTATTGGATAGATTGAGTCGGTTAACAGCCCAAAAGTAATGCAGTGTGTTTTATCATGCTTTAGGGGTTAGAGGAAGGTTTCGTTGTGGGTTTGTTAGGGTTAATCCGGGACTTCTGGCTTCACAGAAATACAGGGACACTACAGACCCAAGGATTCGGTTGATTTGCGACTTTAGCCACGAACGTCTTCTCTCGAAAATTTTGTTTCGAAAGCGGAAATCAATACTTGGACTTCAGGTCGAGTGACGTTGCACCCTTGAGAAACCCGACGATCCCTGTTCCAGTCCAGTGTCCATATTTTGATATCTCAACACATTCAAACCATTACTATCTTTGACCTCTGGCCTTTCCTTGTCCTTCAGTAATCCAGCACCCCCGTATCCCCGGTAACCTCTGACGGCGTCTCCGCATCAAACCAAGCCTCCTCCTCTTCCCTCCTGATGGTTTCTCTATCATCCCACTCCTCACTCCCATCAATCTCCCCATAATCCACTTCTTCGTCTTCTCCTCCTAAGAACCTTATTGTCATAGTTTCCCTCCATAGCTCCTCCCCCTCCTCCCTACTACCCACCATCTCCCCCGTCGCCATCTCCGCTCTCTGTTCTATACTTAACCCTTGGTCAGCCGCCTGTAGCGCTTGAATCTTTGCCTCTGCCCTAGTCAAGTCTGCTTCTAATACCCCCGACCAACCTCGTGATCGCCCCTGTGCTTCCCGCTCAGCAGTTGTCATGTACCGCCGAATTAAGCGGTCGTAGAGGAGGGGATCTGCGAGCTCGAGATCCGGGGAAGTGAAGTAGGAGGGGTGGGCGGAAAGCCAGTGGAGGCGACGATTGCGGATTAGAGTTTGCTGAGCGCGTTCGGCGGGAGTGAGGGTAGGCCGTGGTATTGGTGGAGGAGGAGGCGAGGGAGACGGTAATGAGGGCGAGGGTGCAGAGGATGGGGGTGTGGCGAATGAGACAGAGCGTTTGGGAGTGCCGGTGGGAGTAATGCTGTCGTCGGAAGCTTCGGTGGAGGTTTCAACTTCGCTGGCTTCGGAGGGCTCGCTGAGATTTATGGGTTCGAGTTTGGTAGGTTCGGGTTCTTCGAAGGTGCCGAAGAATGATGATGGTTCCGGGTCTGAAGGAATGTGACCGAACAGAATGGAGGTTGGAGAGGAGGCGCGTTTTAACCGTGTCGTCATCGCTGTGTTGTTCAGTATCTCGAAAATCGTAAAGCTGTGAAGTGGAGTTTGGTGGGGTTTCCTGGTTTCTCAATTTCGTGAAGTTCGTGGTTTCACGAAACGCGCTCAGCTCACGCGCCTCACTTCCCTGTCGCAGCTAATACCCGGACCCGGGAAAGCTATCCCGCATTGCGATGTAATTCCCTCTCAATCTATCTCATACAGGAACACTGTGTTATCATCGCCGTCTCCCATTGAGTTCTGAGATCCTCTCCGAATATCTTCAAGCTCACCGGGAGCTCCACCCTTCGTCATGCCGCCGAAATCGTCCCAACGGACCCCCGCCAAAGCTCAGCAAGCTTCCCCACCGACTACTAAGCAAGCTGTGGTAGATTCGACCACCCCGCGCAATATCATCCCCGCCCCCTCCTTCGCCCGCTTCCCCGGCTACATCCGTGGCCTCATTTACCTCCTCGCCGCTGCTACCGCATCCTACGTATCACAGCTGGCCCTCGCCCCCGTCTACGGCGAAATCCCCTCCTCGCTCCACCATGAGCAGATAACCACCGCTATTTTCTTCGCCGCCTGGATCCTTAAACCTCTCCTCCGAAAAGTCCCGCTGAAGCTGTCTACTTTGATCCCGGTGATTGTTTTCCATATCCCGGGCTTACTAAATTATTTCTTTCAGTACTCTACCGCCTGGGGAGCAATCAAAGGGCCAATTATTACAGAGGCTCTCACTGTCTACCCAGTAATTTTATTCAGTATCTTCGCTATGGCCACCAACCTTGAGACCGGAAGCTTTGTACTAGATGCTATCCCCGCAGGTCTTTCCTGGGGAATCTTTGCCTTTGCTCGTCAAGCCATTCCCCGGCTTCTCTGGAAGCGTATTGGATCTCAATGGCTGTTGACTCGCTGCGGCATGTACCATGCTCTCGGAGCTCTCTACAGTCTTCTGGCACCCAGCTTGCTCCTTGCAACGACTATGGGAGCCTTATTCCACTCCTACACCGAGAATTCTATGTGTGTTCTATCACCCAGTTTAAATACCACCTTATCGCCGTACAACCATTCCATTATTGCCCGTACCGAGTCAGTGACGGGGTATGTGTCAGTACTGGAGAACTTTGAAATGGGGTATCGAGTGCTGAGGTGTGATCACTCCTTACTCGGGGGTGAATGGCAAAGAGCCCCCAAGGGATTTCCCGTGGGCGAGAAGTTTAAGGAGCCAATTTATGCCATCTTTGTTACAATGGAGGCTGTGAGACTTGTGGAGCCGGCACCGAAAAATCAGAAGCCAAGTGCGCTTGCTATGTGAGTTCATATGAGATCACTCGTTTTAGTTATGTCAGCAACGTCGATCGAGGACATCAGGGACGTCTTTGGATGTCTTAGAAATTTCTGGGTTTTCAGAGATGTTACGGGAATTTACTAGCCGTTTTGGGCTCCAGCTGATACGTTCTAGTGGTCTCGGAATTGGTACCTCCACCGACGCAATGATCCGCCACGGTATCCAAACGGATATAGTAGAACTAGATCCAGCGGTATACAATTATGCAACGGAATACTTTGGCCTGAGCAAAAATCACACTGCATACCTTGAGGATGCTATGGGTTTCATCAAGCGCGAGGTTGCAAAGGGCGAGAAGAAGTACGAATACATTTTACATGATGTTTTCACTGGGGGTGCTGTGCCTGCGAGTTTGTTTACCCTTGAGGTTTTCGAGGGGCTGAAGGCTCTTCTTGCAGATGATGGAGTGGTTGCTATTGTGAGTTCTATTCTATTTCTATTTTCTTTCAATTTCCCTTCCATGTTTTCCTCCTATTTTATTGGTCCCTATCGATTTTCTTATTTGCACTTTCTGCCTTACACGACATTGGGACAGCAGTACAAGCCGGTCACATTTTGACGAATTAACATTACCGTATCACCAATATGGGGAGCGGTGCAATCCCGTCTGAAATTAATTGAGTTCGTCCCAAGTCCTACGGTTCGTGAAGCTACAAGCCATGCTGTAACTTCAAGTTCCTGGTGTCTGGGGCATTCAGAATACGTGGACTCGTACTCTATCCTCCTCTTTTGTACCTCTACATCATCGCTTAATTCCACGTCATCACCTCTCACAACCTCGTCCTATTTTGCCCCCTTCACATCATCACCTCTCACAGTTACTTTCACATTCTTGGCCTCCCTCTCACAAGCCCATGCCAGTCCCAATTAAGCCTCTAGATAGAGAGAATCGTCTTGATCCCCCTTCTGTCGCCGGCGGCGGCGGTACTGACACTTCTTCCGCGATCTCTTCGTTTGCTTTCACTTTCCTAATCCCCGATCAACTTTTCTCTCACCCAGTTCCCCGATCACTTCAGCTAGTCTGATCAGCTGGGGGATATGGAGTCATTTCCCTGATCACTGCAGTACGATTTTGAATATACTTTGATCAACGCATCACAATTCTGAAGCCGACATAATCTTCTCGTAACAATTAAACTGATGCAAACGAAATAGAATTGGGCCGGCGACCTAAAACTTCCCGCGGCGCGTTCGATTATTAGGACTATTAGGCATGTCTTCAGGAACTGTCGGGTATTCCGGGAAGAACCTGCCACTGAGGATGATATCAAAAAAGGAAGGGATTTTACAAATATGGTGCGTCTCAATTTCTCTGATTCTGTGATTATCTGCCAATTTTGTACCAATTATCTGCAATTTCTTTGCCCATTTTCTGCATATTCTTTACCGACTTTACCCCGGTTAATTATGCGTTATTCCGTTGAGTTATTTATTTTGTTTTCACTCATTTCCTATGTCTTTGCGTTTCTTATTTCCCTTTTGCGTTGTCTCGGTGTCTTTGCGTATTTCCTTTGCCTCGTGTTTTGTCGCTCGAGGTCCTGGCGGCGTTATTTTTATTGTCTCTCCCTGCGGTGGCATGCGATAGCCTGCGGTGATTAGAAAAGATTCAAGCTAGAAGGTTTAACACGAGCTGCAACGCACGTCCTTCTGCTACGCTTAGTCGCCGGTTGGAATCGTCTTTCATCGGGAGGCATGATGAAAGGACGTGCGCCGTGCGCTGCATAGACCATCACCAACTATCACCCCTACCACCATCATTAGCCACCTTTTTTCCCCGGCCGATCTACAGCGCCAATGACGGCGGCACGACGGTACCAGGTCGTTGGGTTCGTCGGCCGTCGTCTTTGGTTGCCTGGTAATACCCCGTTTAAACCCCCCAATCCCATGCGTTGCTGTCATTGAGATTTATCATTCGGCGACCAGACAGCTTATGAGGATTGATCATCTGGAATATCCGTTATGCGGAATATGCAGAATATTAATCCTCTTTAACCAACCCCGGCGGCATAGGAGTTTGCCGAAGTTGCAATCGCAAAGTCTGTGTGTACAGTGTCTCTCGCCTCTCGCTACCGAATTTGTTCCCAGGTTACCCACATCTTACCCCCGACGCTTGTTCCGCTCGCTGCTGTCGCAAGTCACCGGTTTGCACTTCCCTTCCCATCCCCATTCCAGCGGAAGCCGTGATATCCGGATTCCATGTCTGGTGTGGTGTTTGTTGCGCCCTATCCTCCTTCTCCGCAGTTGTGCCTAGGTTCAGCACATCACCACATCAGCACAACCTAGCTGGGTACCGTGTACTGTCATGAACTTCTATGCAGTGTAACAACTCATCAGCCAGATTAAGCTTTTTGCTTCCTGCAGGCTATGCTTGTTTTTCCGCCCAGGCGCCGACCCTCTATCCTTTTTCCTTTCTAGGTCATGAAGGAGAAGAGAGTATTGGTTGTGAGTGCGTAATAAATCGCTCTTATACATGGATAAAAAGCATGAAAAAAAGCTTATCTCATTTTCTGAGTCCTGGTGGTTGCACTTTTCCCTCGGCTCAAACATAATGTTTCTTTTTTTAATGATTATTCTATGCATTTTCTGTATTGTCGGGTTTCGATACGATGGCGGTGAACGGCGATAGAAACGTCATCTGGAGGGTTGCATCATGCTTTCGCTTGTGCTTTTCGCAATTTTGATGATGATGAATGATCATTATTTTTCTTGCCTTGCTTCGTTTGCACCTGCTTCCGGAAATTTGCATTTTTCTTTCATCCGATCACAAGTTTTTCCGGGGTTTTTATCACGGGCTTTTTTGTTGTTTCCGTGTGGTCTTTTTTTTGTATCACCATCTTTTGCATTTTCAGATGTCGCAGATTATTTTTAACATCATAATTTCCCCAAACTATACCCACGTCATCATTTACACTCTACTGTACGTACCTTCTTGACATCAACTAACCCTTACTCAGGTAATTTTCTGTACTCCATCCCCTCATCCCTACAGTTTCCGTAGACCAATCCAGTCAGATTTTCTCGGGTCCTACGCGCGCCAGAGATTTCTTTATCCGAAATATGAGATTAATTTGGAAGAATATTGGGGAAAGGAAGCGATGATGGATGAGGAAACTACCCTGTTGACGGAGAGTAATGTAGATATGTTGAAGGAGTGGCAGAAGAAGAGTGCGGTTGGGCATTGGAGTGTCATTAGAACTGTTGTACCAGGGAGAGTTTGGGAGAACTATTAGGTGGTACTTGATACTCTGGAGGGATTGAGAGAGATATGTAGAGGGAGTGGGATAGTTTTATGAAATTGGATGCCATGTTAGGGAGTGGAGATTTAAATTGTTTATTTGGGTTTGAAGATTGATATATCATAGCATTTGTTTGGAAGAGATGAAGCTCTAGAATGGAATACCAAATTCAAGTTCATTCTTGAAAAAATGCTCACTTCAGCTTGGAGATTACAATGCAACTCGCACTTCATATCCCATTTTGGAAATAATAGAATACGAAGTACCATGTATGTAGCTGAAAGTTTAAGTTTCAAATATTTAGCCCTAAGATTTAAATGCAAACACGATGTCTACTAATCAATATCGAAACACAAGCTCTCAAGCTCTAGAAGCACAGAACCCCACTCTCTACTGTAGGATACCACCTACATACATAAGCCCTATCAACTATCTACAACCCATCTATCTGCCGCCGGTGTTTGAGGTTGAAACAAAATCATCGTCATCTCACAGTAGTCGTCCACCATCTCATAGTCTTCGCTTGCTAGAAGGCTACAGGGTTAATTATTCCGTTTCCTAGGGTCCGACGATCACGGAATCACCGTGTGGCTTCCGTGGTGTATATCTAGCACGTTTAGAGTATCTAGATGGGACCTTAGATGCTATTCCTGTATACATCGGGACCGTCGGGACCAGATATATACATACATACATACCGCCTATAGATTATGGAGGCGGTCGTAGAATTTATCATCATGCACATGCAGGTGACAAAACATCACGGGGACAATAAATTCTTCGAGGTTGTGGTGTATGTATGTATGTATGTATGTATGGATGGATATTTTAGTTTTCGTGATGCGGTAGCTAGTGGTGTTGTTATGCTTCTCCGCGGTATCCATAACCAATCGTATACGCCGCTTCAGCTAAATTTCATTATGCGCTAGAGAAAGCTTTTCGCTGGAATTCGGAATAATTTTCTTTTTGTTTTTTTTCCTTCTTCTTTCCGAAGCGCGGGTATGGATGCAATCTGCAATCTTCTCACTAGAGTATGGTGACATAAGATAGCTCGTGGCGGGGAGAAATTGTGGAGTGGGGGGAAAGGAAGCCTTCGGGGTTAGAACTATCTTCAAGCTTCCAAGCGAGCGGACTTGCTCTGGAGAAGAAGGTGGGAAGGTAAAAGGCGCCTGTAATAACAACACAAATAAAGGACTACAGCAAAGACTACAGCGAAGACTACAGCGAAGCGGAGGCGGGTGCGAGATGAAATCGCCACTGTCGACTCCGCTTCCCCGAAGTTTCGTGGGGGGCGTGAAGCGGCAAGCAAACACTGTGAAATTTTTGAAACCAAAGATTTACCGAATAGTTTACTTCCAATTTTGAACTGTAATTTAACGCTTCTAAATTATTAAGGCGGGGTTTTAGAGATTTTTTGATCGCGTGGATTTTGGATGTGATTTGGATTCAATTTTGAATTCAAAGGAAGAGCCGCCTTCGCCGCTCCTCGCGGACTTTGCTCGTTTATTCTACGTGGGTTGTGTTACCCCGGTCTTCAATGCCGTCTCACTCCAGATCCGCTGTACATACCGAAACAAACTGCAGTCCAATCGCCGAGCTTACTACATACATAGGCCGTTGACAAATCTGATTCATCATCAGCACGCGTAAAGAGATTCTTCAAATACTTCGAAAATCCTTCTATGCATCTGCTCGCCTCCCTCGGATCATAGAAACTGTGGAGTAAATCCGCAAGCGACCCCGCTGGATCCAGGCCGACATTTTTTCTGTGCGTTTAGCTGTAGATATAGACAGATATGTTGAGCACGCCACCTCCGACCCCAGATACTGTATCCCCATCGGGTTATCTCAAGCCCGAGGGTGTGGCCCATCTTACAGGCGTTTTTCAACGGGTCCGGCTCAAGGAGTCGCTTGAAGATTTACCCATGACCAGAATTTATCCATGATAACCCATCCATCCATCCATCCAACCATAGATAGCAACCATCAATCGCTTAAAACTGTCTCAAAGCACAGGCCTCAAGCCATCTATTTGGTAACTGATATGTAAACTGGGCATTTCAACCATTTCTGTCTGGCATAGGGGTTCAGGTTTCACAAGATCGCAGATATCGCTCATACATACTGCGCATTCATCATATGTGAAGTTATAACTAAAGAAAACTGAGGGTGTTGAGCAGCGAGCTTGCCCTGGCTCATGAATTGGACACCCCACCCCTTTCTTTACCTCCACCGAATTATACTGGTTGCGATACAGTGGTATACGCATTTATATATATAATCCCTCTCACACACTCGGTTTTTTATTATGTATGGTGTAAGAGATCTCCGGCTTCATGTGGACGGCGTAGGATACCGTCGCGCCGCTGGCATAAACCGCTCTCCTTACATAACTCCCGCCGCATGATATTCCCGCCGCGTGCATTATGCGGGGTGCGGAGCGGAGGATTGGCTTTGTGTGTATAAATATATTTGGACATGCAATTTTATTTATAGGAGGGGGGGGGGGGGGGGGTGGGGCTGCCTACAGTGTAACTCCGCATCGCATGATAGAAAAAAAAAACATAGTGGTGGGTTCTCGGACATTATTCCCAAGACCCAGCTGTATGTTTTTTGGTTGTTTGGTTGAGGGAAATAATATACATAAAGAAAGAGACCAAGATTTTAAATCCAACTATGTATATGGATGGATGATTATAGATATAGATATAGTAAGAGATAGGATAATTTAGAATAAAGTTGCTATGATAAAACTTCGGTTTTATGGTTATGGTCTAAGATCACTCACCTTCTGTATGTCTGGTTGGGTTCTTGGGTCTTCATAGGTCATCGATTCATCGGTCATCTGGTTTCTTTAGGTCCCTCTTTTATGTAGCTAACGGAAGAGACTGAAGTTATGACGAATGCTGATTGTATTTTTCCTTTTTTATGAGCTGAAAGGAAACCCCCCTTTCTGTACATAACGTTCTCCATGAAAATTTCTGTCAGTGGCAACTTAAATCATCCACGTAATGTTCTTTTTCTTATCTTCAACCTTACAAAGCATAACCCAAAAGCCGTAACAATAAAACAGACACACACACACACACACACATCGAAACTAGCAACCAAAAAAAAAAAAAAAGGGAACACAATAGATACAAGTATATAAAAACCTCGACGTTATATGATCTTGTAATTTAATTAGAAAATAACAACCCCCTCATGCAACATACCGAGGCGATCGTCATTTGTGGGGAATCCTTGTCGGGTCGTTTTTATGTATGTATGTCGAACATACATATGCACCATTTCAATCCAATCCGAATTAAGAAGTTCTGGTATTGTAATGTGATATGATATAGGCATGGAAACAGCAGAAAATACAAGGGTATGTAACCCCCCCCCCCCCCCCTCCCATTGACCAAAGTTCCAGAAGTAATGCTATGGTATGTCGGTGTATATAGTCACGGGGACTTCCATATGAATCTTCTACATACATATGTACTTGAAGGATACGAAACAAGGTACCCGAGGTACACGGTACACGGTACACAGTATCCAGTAACCAGTATATATTCCAAACGACATCCAACTGATCCGGTAGAAGTTTTTTTTTTTTCAGGCCCTCCCAAAAAAAAAGAAAAAATATATACAAGGTGCATGCATATGGATAGGATACAAACTATGAACTATGAACTATGAGCTATGAACTAGAAAGGATAAGATATGATAGGATGGATGTCAAGGGATCCTGAAATGGGGAGTATAAGGCGGACCTATGGATTCATAGGTTTTGAAAGGTGTGTATATAGGAGATGGCCGAATATTTACATACATGGAAAATATAGATCCAACCACTTGGATAAAGGAGGAAGGATGATGATGCTTGTGCTGCTTGTGCTTTTGCTTGTGCTTGTGCTTGGAAACTGGCATCTTACATACATACATACATGTGCAGCCAGACAGGCAGGCGGGCAGGCATCTCCACGGGCTGGGATTGAAATATGCTTGTGCTCTGCTTGTGCTTATTCTCGTTCTTGTGCTTGTGCTTACTCCTGTGCTTCTATGGTGCTTGATATTCTTGATATTCTTGAATAGCTGAACAGTAGAACAGTAGAACCCCGAATTCTTCTGCTAGACATATAGACATACCAATAACCAATTCCGTCTCAACACCGCATTACCGCAATCAAGCGCCGCCATTAAGTTCTCACTCCAGCTAGCTAGGCAGTCAGAAAACCAAGCTCTAAATACTCCACCCTAAATCACAAGCTACCTATGAATCATTATGCCTTATAGTTACCATATCATCGAAGATCTAATCCCAATCCCAATCCCAATCCCAACCATCTAGCCATCTAGCCATCTAGCCATCTACCCATCTAGCCAGTAGCAACAATGCTCCAAGTCTCTTCGTCTCTTTCTTGATCCTGCTGATACTGATATAGATCTACAAGAACAGATGGTATTAGATGGTTAATTTATCGGCAGCGATATAGATCATTGGATCATTGACTTGTTGTTTTATATACTATACCACTACCACACCCCGAAATATGAATAAAGCTAAAAGAAAGAGGAAAGAAAAAGAAAGATAAATATATTTTTTTATTTTGCGCAAAATTCGTTTAGATATATGTATAGAGATATATCTATAATTATCACGAATCTATCCGAGTGCGAGTCTACTATACATTCCAACCCTTATTCCATCACTATTCTCCATCAAGGAGGAGTTAGTAATGATACCAAAGATTAAACCCCCGTCATAAAACCCCGTCGTTTATAATTCCGTATATCTAGCCAGATAGCTAGCCAGACAGACCGATAGCCAGCTAGCTACATCAATAATCCTACAACCACTTCATTCCCAGATACCCTACTCAAACAATAAAAAACGCACCGTAAGGTCCGTAAGGTCCGTAAGGTCCGTAAATGAGTCTCCAGGGTACGTTTTATTCATCTGGAAATTGAACCAAAACTTTCATGTTTGAAGTGTATGCAGGGGGGAGGGGGGAGGGTGGGGAGGGGGAGGGGGAGGTGGAGGCAGATGGAAAGAGTTTCATGTGGTTATGTGTTGCTATGTCTATGTGTTTCTATGGTCCTGGTTTATGTATAGATTTCAGCATCTGATATTTTTTCATTTTTCTAGTGTTTACTGAAGTCTAAGGAGGTTATTATATATCATGTATCAACGCAGCCATACAGCCATA
This sequence comes from Pyronema omphalodes, assembly GCA_024516155.1. NCBI lineage: Eukaryota > Fungi > Ascomycota > Pezizomycetes > Pezizales > Pyronemataceae > Pyronema > Pyronema omphalodes. Next base: position 386,162 of record JAJJXM010000015.1, on the reverse strand, counting down.
CAGCCATACTTCATCCCACTCCATCCCACTCCATCCCACTCCATCCCACGTTAACTCAGTAACCAGTAAATCAATAACAAGTAACTCAATAACCAGCAAATCAATAACAAGTAACCAGTAACCAGTAAATCAATAAACCAAGATACAACCCCGAAAACCTTATGATATAGATGTAAATTTCTATCACGGCTTACTGATAATATGGATTTCGTTATTGTACCTGCATGGTTGTTATATTGTGTGCTGTATGTGCTGTATGTTTTTTGGGTTTTTTGGGTTTTGGGGGGTTTGGGGGTTTTGGGGGTTTGGGGGTTTTGGGGGTTTTGGGGGTTTGTTGAGAGGATGGAGTTTATGGAGTTTATGTATTGGTTTTGATGGATTGATGGATTGATGTGTTGATGTGTTGATGTAGCTCGATATCTATATATGTCGATACCTTCATATCCTTACATGTCGATATCGATATCTATATATCGATATCTTGATATGTCGATATCTATATATCGATATATCGATATCTTCATATGTCGATATGTCAATATCTTTATATCTTGATATGTCGATATCTTCATATGTCAATATCCTTACATGTCAATATCTTCATATCTTTATATCTTTATATCTTTATACCTTCATATCTTTATATGTCAATATCTTTATATGTCTCTTCATATGTCTCTTCATATGTCTCTTCATATCTCTCTTCATATCTTTATATCTTTATATATCGATGTAATAACCACCAACTACACTGTAACCATCTGTAACCATCAGTAACTATTCCATATTCCACCATCGCCCTCCCCCCCTCCCCCATCCCCCCCATCCCCCCCATCCCCCCCATCCCCCCCCATCCCCCCCATCCCCCCCCCAAGCACCCGCAACCCCCCCCCCCCCCCCCGCAACCCCCCCGCAACCCCCCCGCAACCCCCCCGCAACCCCCCCGCACCCCCCCCCAGCCGCACCCCCAAACCCCAAAACCCCAAAATGCCGTTCCATCCGTAACCTTTCGCAGATAACCGAAACCGACACCGACACCGACACCGACACCATGCCTTCGATGCCGTCGATTCCGTCGATTCCGTAAGTACCCTCAATGCCGTAAGTACCGGTAAGGCTGACTGACTTTAGTACAGTATTCCATACATATTCGCTCTTCTTGTGCAGGCAAGGAAAGGCAAGAAAAAACAATTTCCAAATCCAAATTTCAAAAAGGAAATTCTTTTAATCTCTATTAAAAATCGCCAGCATACGATATCAAACCCCCCTCCCCCACTCCCCTCCCCTCTCCTGCTCCTCCCCTCCCCCTTCCCCCCCCCCCCCCCCCCCCCCCGCCCCCGGGAGGTATCAGTATGTATCCTACATCCAACCTCAACATCCAAGACTCCAACGCGCCAACGCGCCAGGCAGACCAGCAAGAAAAAAAAGAATCACGAATAGCATAGCATGCATATATCAACGAGCAAGATTTTTGTTCCAAATCTTCCATATTCCAATCCATCTATGTACTCGAATCCTTTAGCTAGCCATCGGTTTCCTTTTCCATAATTATCCATCCGACAGATCCATCTCCTCCATGAATCTGCGCTATGCATCCCCCTTCCCCCTTTCCACCTTTATCCCCATCATTGATCTCCACATACCAAAATGCCCATGCCACATCTCATCCATCTCCATTGCCCTTCCTTGATACTATACTAGATAGCCCTTTCTTTCCACAGTCTCGATAAAAAAAAAATATACACAAAAGCCCAGCCCTTACCATACCCCTATCGATTGCACAAAAACACGAAAAAAAAAACTTCGCGAGTCCCTCAAGAACAAAGAAACATAGCAAGCAATAAAAATCAACGCCATCTAACGCCCCCTCTGATACCCATTACAAAAGAAAGAAGATACGATAAGGAAAGAAGGAAAAAAATAAAGAAAAAAAAAGCCATCCTTATACACAAAGTAAACAACGAAAGGAAGTAAAATAGAGTTAAGGGAAAAAAGTATAGAAAAAAGGACCCTACTGTAAACACATGAAGCTAAAACGAAATCTTAAAAAGTCTTCGAAAAATTTCAAACAAAATTGAAAAATATCAGAAAATTAGAGACTACTACGTTGCACTTGTAGTTACTCGTAAGCCTTTCCAGCAAGCTTGGGAAGCTCGGCAGTAGGCAAGTGGTGGTGAAGTCTGTGAACGCCAGCCTTGGCAACTTGCTTAGAAACCTCCTTGCAACCAGCATCGATACTACCAGACGAAGTGCAAGGTCTTCCATCGTCGACATTGCAAACTTCAATTCCCTTGACCCAAGGATCCTCAATAGTCTCTTGGATAGTAATGCGCTTTTCGGGGTCAATGTGCATCATACGGTACATGAGCTTCATGACTGACGGCTTAAGCTGGGAGAAGATAGGGTGGCGGGGGTAGGAGTTGTCTTTCTTCATATCGGCGTTGGGGTAAAGCTCCTCCCATTTCTTGAAGCACTGAATGTACCTGTTGAAGTGCTCGGAAGTGCTCTCGGTGGAATACCAGAGAGGTCCACCGAAGAAAATGCACATGTAGATCATGGCACAGGACCAGACGTCGAGTTTGCGAGCGTCGTAAGGACCTGCTGGTTATGTTAGAATTTAGCAAGAGAGAAATCAGAGATCCAACTAACCAGTCTTGCGCTGCACCTCAGGAGCGATGTAGGGTGCACTTCCAACAACTCCAGGCTTGCTGAGACGAATCTCAGTCATGTCAACACCGCACTTAATATCCGCCATACCAGGGTGCTTTCCAGCAAAGACTTCAGAGACACCAAAGTCCGTAATCTTAAGGTGACCATCGGCAGTGATGAGCAAGTTCTCAGGCTTAAGATCGCGGTGAGCGATACCGTGGTCGTGCAAGTAAGCGACACCACGAACGAGCTGCTTGAAACAGCAGTTCTTCTCGGACTCCTGCATGAAATCCTTCTGAATAAGACCAAACAAGTCACCTCCGGAGCAGTACTCCATAACCTGGCACCATCGCTTTCCGTTAAGGCAAAGGTCCTCGGTAGTGACAATGTTGGGGTGGGTGAAGGATTTCGAGATGCAGAATTCGCTGTTGACCTTCTCGTTGTACTCCTCGACGGTCTCGTTTTGGCTGCGTTTGCGGAACTCCTTAACAGCGTACAAGTCGTGACGAGGTCCGTCAATTCTGCGCATAACCTTGACAATAGCAGACACTCCCTCTCCACATTTCGAAGTTTTTCCAGGAATATGACTGGCCCCCTGGTATTTGCTGCTCAAAGGAATGACCGGAACGTCCATCTTGGGAAGGCCAACGCTCATACGCCTTGACTTTGTTCCGACGCCGGCAACCGCAGGGTGGGTAATACCGGTATGTCCAGTCATGTTCTTGATTTCGCTAACACTATTCGATCTGTTCTTGCGGCTAAAAACGAACGGGCGCTTCTTCTTTCCCTCAAGAGAGGAAGGTCTTGAAACACTGTGTCCAGCTTCTAGCGAAGATGTAGGTGAGGCCGATACGCCAGGTGTGTGGTCCTCAATGTGGTTGCTGGATTTACGGCGGAAAAGAGCGCCGAAGGAGTGCTTCGGGGGAGAGCCAGACTCCAAGTTATCCGACCTGTGAGAGCCGACCCTGTGTAGTATGGCAGAAACCTTTTCCGTAGCTCTTCTTCTTAGTTTCGAACGATCAATCGTGACGGGGGCATTACCCGCAGCGATTTTTTTTCCCATGGTGGTAGCGGGAATTGTGTTAATCGGCGGCGCGGGGAATTCAAAACTAGAGTGAATACCGACAGAGTCGTGGACATCGCTAGTAGGAGTGACTGGTTCGTGCATTTCGCTGGACGTCTCGTCCTCGTCTTCCTCCAAGACAGTAGGGCACTCGCGGCAATCCAACTCCAAATCGAGAGCACCCATTGTGTAGTTGTCCCTGAAATGGGTGTGGTCGATAGGTCCCTCCATTCCGTGAAAATACGATTGGGTAAGAGGAGGATTTAGTGGCGGAACGAAGATGTGTGTATTAGGTTCTGGTAACGACTCGGGGGTCATAGGCATCGACTCAGAAATGGAGCTGGAACAGGTCGAAGCGGAGTCGTAGTACTGCGGCGGGGTATTCATTAAGAATCCTTTATTGGTTTATCGATGTTCTATCGGGTACTAGAGTTGAGTCCCACAAGGTACTTTGTTGATAGAGTCTAAAATATTACGGAACGGCGTGCGAGGGCTCGGTGGATATATGTAGAAATAAGTTGACAGTTGTTGGTCCACAGTATGCCATACGATAAAGTAAGGTTTCCAGAAAAAACCGGGCGGAGCGGAAGGCGAATATTATATTGGAGGGCCGGAAACACAGACGGTGGTGTTCGGCGTGGCGAAGGTGTTTAATAATTATTATAAGGTTGCACGGGTCGGTCGGGTGTGTGTTGGAAATCCGGGGATGGGGTTCAGGATTGTCGAATATCCAACCAGACGACCGCGGCAGTGATACAGAAAAAAGAAGAGAAAAGGAAGCGGAGAGGAGGGCAAAGGCGAGTAGAAGAAGAAGAAGGCTCGAATCGGATGGTGGGAGAGGATGAGGGTGTGGAGGTTGATGAGTTAGCAGCGTAGCGACCAGGAGCAGCAAGATGATGATGCTTGGGAGTGGATGGGGGAGGGGAAACAGGCGTGCTAAGAGGAACAGCGTATAGCGGCAGCGGCGATACTGAATGGGATTAGTGTTTTTTGGGGGGTGGAAGAAGCTATTTCAGACGCTAGACTGATATAGGAATAGGTGTTGAAATTGGATTTGGAGGTGGGTGTGTGTGTGGGAGGGTGGGTGGTGATGGGTGGTGGGAGGTGGGCGAAGACAGGAAGGAAGGCTCTGGCTCTGGGCTCTTTTGGTCCTGGCTCAGGCTCTGTCTGGCTCTTGCTGACGGGACAAATTTCAGATCTAGTCTGAGAAACAGTAAGAAACTGGGACAAGTCTGGGACAAAGCGTGGTCAGCGTCTCGCCTTTCTGATGCGGTGGGACAGGAAGGGATGGACAGGAGGAGTACAGGGTGAGGACAGGATGAGGACAGGATGAGGACAGGCAGGAGGGCAGTACAGGAGGAGAGGACAGGAGAATAAGACGAGAGGAGAACAGGACGACAGGAGGGCTGGGTAATAGACCTACGCTGAACAGTGAATAACGGTAATAATTAACAGGTGGGTTCTTTGTGGAGTAGTAATTTCGACATCAATCAGGGTTCGGTTCCGGTGCGTGGAGAGAAGGGTTTATCCAACGGGCTTTCTTCAAAATGACGATTTCTAACTTTCTCCGTCTAGCGCGCGGGTGCTCTGTGCACGATTGGGCCGCGGATGGCGTGGGATATCTCTTGCTGGCATCCTTCCTATCCGGGGACTTCTTGGGGGAAGCAGGGCGAGGTGGGGCACGGGAATTGTAGCGCTTGCTAGCTGCTATGTTCTAATACGGGGAGAGGAGAGGAGAGGGAGAGGGGGAGAGGGAGTTTGGTTGTACACTACATAGAGAGGTATCGTAGTTGGTACCTGTAGGAGAGCATGATGGGCACCAATTAAAATGGGTAATTACGAACTGCTGGTGCAAAAAAAAGAATGGGCAATTACGAACGAGCTGGCTTGCTGGTGCAAAAAGCACAGTGGGAAAATTGGGGACAAAATGATTACAATTTCCGATAGAATAGTCATGCTCACTTCTAAAGTTCTAAATAACCCTATCTGACATTTTGGATTTCAATTTGGAATAAATTAGAAGACTGCGTCCCAGCATGGATACCTGCATGACTTCAAAGGGCAACTGGATGGATGGATGGATGGATGGATGGGAACTGGATGGTGGATGGTGGGAGGTGGAAGGTGGAAAGTGGTTGCTGGATGCTGGTTGTGGTTGCTGGATGCTGGATGCTGGATGCTGGTTACTGGTACTGGATGTGTGTATGCACGTCAGAGACAAAAAATGTACAGACAGACACTTTCTTGCATGTCGCTTCAAGTCCCCATCCGACGCCTTTTTTTTCATCCTACCTTCCTCCGCATGCAACGGCAAACTGTTGTGTTGCGTATATGTATGTATGGCATACGGGTACCCCATAATATGCTTATCCAATACCATTCCAGCATATTCATTTAGCGAGGACGAAATCAATTATCATACTGTATCAGCCTTGAGGCTTGAGACTTGAGGCAAAAGTAATCATCCGTAAAACATCAAGATGAACAAGTTCCCGAAAAAAACACAACCGAGGGAATTCAAAGTTCTCAACCCCAAACCTCAAGATCTCGCAGGTATCATCAGCACCAGCGACTTGCCCAGGGCAAGAAAAGAAAAACGCCAAGACCCGTTTACACTTCCACCTCCGCCTTTTTTTTCGTCGACGCTGGCGAGGGAGGGAGGGTGGGGTGGGGTGGTGAGGGGATGGGATGGAGGGGAGAAGGAAGGGGGGGGGGGGGGTGGCCCTGACATGGATTCCCTGGAAATCGTGAGGGTCCCTGATACAAGCGATGACGATGGGCCTTGCTGCTGCTGAAGGCTGCTACAGGCTGCTACAGGCTGTTACAGGCTGCCAAAGACGCGCCAATCTAAAGGTCCGCGGTCTTTGAAGGCAAAGGCCACTGAGAAGCTACGAACCAACGAAAGAGAAATTTAGATCTAAAAGAGCAACGTTAGGTCATGGTGTCTGATGCTGCTGGACTCCTGGACTCCCGGACTCCTGAACTGTTATGTATAGCTCCAACTCCATAACCATGTACATAAACGTGACTGCCTCTCAATAGTTCCAATTACCCTAATAGTTATTAGCTAAAAAAAAAAAAAAAAAAAAAAAAAAAAAATTTAAATCCCATCCCATCCTTCTTCATAAAAGATCTAGAACTAAATAGGAGGTACTTTACCGTTTCTGCATTCTATTTGGAGAGGGAAAAAAAAAAAAAAAAAAAAAAAAAAAAAACCAAGATTTCCAAGATCTTCAAGATCTTCAAGATCCAATATATTCGGTTCTTCCCCCATCGTGAAATGGAAACTGCTTTTGATTCGTCCGTTTGTACATTTGTCTATCCATCCATAATTCATACGCATCCATCATCCATAATTCATGCGATATGATAAGACAAAACAGTGCCGCACAAGCAATGCCACAAAAAAAAAGGCAGCATCTACAACCATAAAATACAATACCCGGATACATCTGTCTACAACCGTACATCCATTTCCATTCCTATCTCTATTTCCCAAATTATCCGGATCGATATACATACCATACAAAATCTCTAGAGTCTAGAGTCTGGAGGCTTCTAGAAGGCGCGGGGGAGGGCGGGGGGGGGGGGGGTGTTTTAACAACTCCCCCACAACACATATTTCTTGGTTCTGGTTCTGTATCTTGGTTCTGTATCTTGGTTCTGGTATCTTGGTTCTGGTATCTTGGTTCTGGTACTGTATCTTGTGTCTTGGTTCTTGTGGTTGGTTATTGTTTCTTGGTGGTTGGTTATTGTTTCTTGGTGGTTGGTGGTTGGTTTTGGTATCTGGTATCTTATGTCTGGTATCTTGTGTCTGGTTCTTGGTGGTTGGTTTTGGTATCTGGTATCTTGAAGATAAACCGAGAACCGAGAATCGAGAAACGAGAAGCGTGAAGATAAACCGAGAACCGAGAAGATGAAGCGACAGCATATGATACTGGAAATTTCTATGTTCCTCGGATCCTTTGTTTCTTTGTTCATCGGTTATTGGTGACTGTTACTGCTGAGTGACTAGTGACTGCTGCTGCTGCTGCTGCTGTTACTGCTGCTGTTACTGTTACTGCTGTTACTGCTGCTGTTACTGTTACTGTTACTGCTGCTACAGCTATTACTGCTGTTACTGCTATTACTGCTGTTACTGTTAATGTTACTGCTGTTACTATTACTGTTACTGCTGCTGCTGCTGCTGGGTTACCGTACATTATTTCCAAAGATCCAATGCGGTGCGGTGCGGTGCGGTGTAAGGGCCCTAAGTTACAATAGGGCTAAACATACAACCAAATCTTATTGATACTTGACAACGTCGGCAATGTCGATAGTCGGTAGCATCGGTAACGTCAACAATATAGTCGGTAGTCGGTAGAAGTTGATGGAAGTTGACAGAGTTGGTAGAAGTTGGTAGAAGTTGACAAAGTTAGTAGAAGTTGACAAAGTTGCCAATAACCCCTCATGAAATAAATTCCCAACACATAAACCAACAACGCATAACACATAAACCTACAACCTACAACCAGTAACGCATAACGCATATAGCTTCACGGCTTCATGACGAAAGGCCTCATGACGAAAGGTCGAGGGTTGAAGGTAATGAAATTCAAAACCGAAGATAACGAAATTTAAAACCGAAGGGGAAAGTCGGAGTTATATCATCATGGTTGTAACTTGTTATCATCATGGTTTTCATCATTATCGATATCGATACCCGTGCTCTGGACGATTAGATGAAGCGAAGCAAAGAAAAGCGAAACGAAACAGAGCCGCCTATGTACGAATCACAGAAATCAAAAAGCAAAAGTTCCCATCCCAGCACCAGAAGTAGAAGAGAAAGCCCTGTGAGTTTTTATAATGACTTCTCTCTGCATTGGTATTAAATATTAAATATTAAATATTAAAGATTCAAAACAACGCCCCCTCTCGCCCCCTGCGGAATAAAACGGAATATCAAACGGAATATCAAGTAAAACATCAAGCAGAAAAAATAAATGGTACGTTTGATAGATAAAGAGCTTATCTACCTGTATATAGTAATGTAGGATGTAGGATGTAGGTAGGTAAGTTATATATTCTTCATTACCTCATTGCCTCATTACCTCATTACCTCACGTCATTGCCTCACCTAATTTTCGAAGTGAAGAGCTCTTTCTTAGCAATCATGACTCTACTATAGTTGTATGTAGTATATAGTATGTAGTATGGCTATGGCTATGATATGATATGACTATGATATGACTCACCATTCTACATACTATAAACCAATACCAATATCAGCACAAAATTCCAATATCAAGATCAATATGAAGCCTCCAGTTTCCAATCTCTAATCTGCAATCTGTAATCTGCAATCTCTAATCCCTAATCAGTAATCTCTAATCACCATTCTGCAATTCCTATGGGCCCCAGACCAATCATCTATCTAGAATCAGCTATCATGATTTCCGAAATTGAGAAAAATACTATACGAAAAACTACAGTGTCTCTAAAGATATCGATGGGGATAGGGTTGATGATTATATAGTACGGTGTATATATAATCTCCATGAAATCTGTATATCTGATAACTGATAACCGATAGCTACTAGCTAGTGCTCAACAGATGTCATTAATTTTCATATGAAGAAGAATCCACGATTCGGTACAGTAGTCAGTATTGATTGATTGATTGATTGATTCTTAAACGTTCCCAACCGTAAGGTTATGACATGGTACAGTAGTCAGTATAAATGTGTACGGCAGGTTTATTTTGACATATACTTTGATAAAATAAGGGAAAATGAATCACGACCTCAAAAATAATAGGTACAGTAAGTAGGATGACCGATACTGGTACGCCGGATATGAATATTTATATTTCCCACAGCCACTACGAGACTACAATACCAATATATTAATCCATCGATGAATAACCATCAATCCCAGGAGTCGGTAAATTGTAATCAATATATATTTTATCAATACCTCTATCTCCATATTTACACATTTACATATTTACATATTTAACCCTAAGCTCAAAACAAAAATATCCGTTAAAAACTACTAACAACTGTAACAACCAGTTACCAATATTATTACAATTCCAATACCCCAATCCAATCCAATTCAATCGTCACCCAATCCAGTTATTTCAACCTTAAACACAAAAACGGAATAAGAACAACCCCCCCTCCCCCCAAAGCGTCATAAGTTACAACTCATGATATAAGCGAAGAAGTGCATGGCATTGCATGGCATGGCATGGCATGGTATGGCATGGTATGGAATTGCAGTACAGTACAGTACAGTACATACAAGGCGTGGTTATAGGGCGTTGTAAGCCTCAAGTCTCAAGTCTCAAGTCTCAAGGATTAAGCCCTATTCTACTTTCTAGGAATCCACGGAAGGTATCCGAGGTCCTGGTAGAGTAAGGTAACGTAAAAGTTCTCTACTTAGGTTCTTTGTATGGTATCAACGGAGTTCGAGATTGTAGGAGGATGTTATGATGTTACGTTGTTTTGCTGCTACGAGCGGGTTGTAAGGGTTTTACGGGTTCTACGGGTTATAGGCTACACGGGTTATGGAAGATAAGGACCCTAGGATATAAGGCTGACCATGATATGTTCTTTATCAAGATGATATGTTTTCTGAGGCTGCCATATCGATCTCCATAACCATAACCATAACCCCATATCCATAACCATAACCATAACCATAACCATAACCATAACCATAACCCCATATAAAGCAGCGCCCATGGTAGTAGCCAATAACCCATAAATTCCTCACAACCACACAAGCGCACCAAACCGACCCCATCTGCAACCGCAACCGCAATCGCAACCGCAACTGTAACTCTGTAACAAATTATGATTGAAACGTGTTTGAAGGGGGGGTGGGTGTATTGTTCTATAGTTTTATGATTATGAACCCCGCCGGTTACCGGATCTAACTTGCCGTCGTATTCATGGACTATGGACTATGGACCTTGGATGATGTCGGGATTTGATTTTCTTGCTTGGTGTTTGGTGTTTGGATGTTGATGTGCTGATATGTTGATATGTTGATTCGGGGGTTATGGATGATGGAAATTTCAGTGAGGCTTACATAGGTGTATGTTGAGATGGAAAATATTTTGTTTTACGTAGCAAGATACCGGATTTCAGATTCCAGATTCTATACATACGTCGCAGCTTGCTATGTAGATACATACGGACCTTCCTTCCTCCATTCTTTGAGGCTTCGAATCCTCGAATCTTCCACTGGTTACTGTAGTCTGTACATGCCGTGCTTCCATAGGCTAGAGGGTTCTCCGCAGTTTTCCAAGCTTAACTTCATCCGTCGGATGTTTCTTTCGGAACTTTTGGCTGGGTATGGTGGACCGTGGTGGGTTTCTTTCAAGCTTCCCTGGACCTTGAAGATTTTGCAGTTTCTTCGATGGACTCTTCCATCGGCCTCATCCCGTCTCGTTTATTCGCCATCCGTTTTAGGTGCTTCCTAATTGCTTCCAGACCATGCTCCATTCGCCCCATCTGTTACCTGAAAATAGATATAGACCAAATAAACCAAACCAAACCAAACGGCATTATATGTAGTCTGTATGTACATAGCGACGGGATTCCGCTATCAAGAAATACGGCTCGAGTCTTCGAGATGGTAATTCGAAGACGAGATATGGCTTGGGGATTTCAAAGGTTTTTTTTCAAATTTCTTCGCGAGGTTTCGCCATATCGAAAAATTAGTTTCAGAACCAGACATAGGTGTTGGTCTAAAATGTATGGTTAGAAACTTAGGTACAGAAGCTACAGGCCGTGCGCGGGGTTTTTTTTTTGTACCCAGCCGCCTCTCGCGGAATCTCCGGATTTTTTAGACCTTTGGTTGTTGGTTGGCGTTACATACTTGTAAAACTAGCCATGCGTGAGAGCAACGGTTAGTCTATAGCTAACTCATAGTACGATGGCTTACTACTTACTACTTAACTAGACCTGCTGTGATTTTTTGTCCGGTGGTGATGGCGTTGAGCTATCGTAAGAGCTACACAACAGGCGAGACATACCGGCTACGGTCTGCTCCCCGGTGCTTTGGCGTTGTTACTAAAGATGCTCTAGCTACACACCAGAAGTTGAACCAGTGGAAGCCATCCCATCTTTCTTTAACTATTCCAAAGAAAGTCTAGAGTTGAGTTGTCATTACTTTGTGCTAAAAAAGGGAAAGAAGCTCTATGATATGATGGTAACTGGTTTAGCTATGGTGGGTTGAAAGTTCATCCTTTCCATTCAAAAATATAACGCTTACCCGGGTTTGGACAGTTTGATGATGGAAAGGACCTCGCAAGCGTTATTGCGCGAAATAATGCTTAGATGCCGCACCACCGTATCGGTCGGCACAAACGGCAATAAAATATGTATGAACGAGCGTTTGATGATGAGACCTTCTCCCGTGCCTGCGTCCCGAGATAACCGGATATCTGGCATGCCAGGGAACGGGCTCACTGGGGCTTCTCCCTCCCTGGCTATGTATATCGGGGCTTCGGAATTTCTTTATCGCGAGCCCCGTGGTGGGTTGTGGTAATGGTGTCTTCCGTCCTTCCTGCCTGCCTGCCTTGTCTTTGGCCATTAATTGTCACCGGTGGCTGTATGGTGGTGGTATGTAAATGATAGCCTGTGCCATAATTTTACTCAATTCCGCTATGTATTTGTTAATGTAAACCGAGAAAGGAATCAGGATGGAGCATGGAGCATGGAGCATGGAGGATGCTCCGAGAAAGCAGGCTCCAACACATGAGCAAAATTTCAAGCAGAAGCAGCAGCAGCAGCTTGGCGATAGGTAATGGTTACGAGATAGTTGCTTTCTTCTCTGCGTGACTTTTCTCCCAGCTGCATCCAAACATCCACGACCACCTCCACAATTCCACTCGCGAAAATTACCGACCGAGCTGCTGCAAACTACACTTATGTACGCTACAAACTCCAGAAAAAAAAACGCCATCGCCGTGCCTTCTTCGCAAGTCCCAAGCTGTCTCCCAAGCTGCTGGCTCCCCACGTCTTTTTCGCAACTCGCTTCATAACGTCTCGAGCTTTGATGCACCCTCTAAAAAACGCCATACATAATTCCACGCCTCAAGATAGGCTCTATCCCACGCAGTCCGTTTCTAAACTGTAGCTTTAGATACCAACATCATGGCCCTGATCTAGAAACCGGTGTTGGCGCTGTAGCCTGTCGGGGATGGATGAAGATTTGGCGTGACGCTGGCTATGAGTTAGGAACGACAAGCGTTACTCCCCTATCTCGGGCTTTAACAAAGCTAAAGGTGATATCTCGGGATCAACATCATCATGCATGGCAGCTGCCAGCTGGGCCAGGGGTTCACGAGCGTCGAGCTGCCACCAAACCCGCAAAAACCGCCGACCACCAAAAGAAAAACGAGCAACACCAAAACAGAAACTGGGAGACAACAAATCTACCAGAGCAAATTAGGCCAAGCTTCATCTCCCCATGGTCACGCATTTGCGCCTGCGAGGTTCAGCAGAAGGGCAAGGCCGACTTCGTGTGAGCCTTGCTCCTCCTCCTCCTGCTCCTATCCGCGTCTACGGCCGGTAGTTTTAGACCTAACTTTGCATGCTTTCCGTCCTTCACGACTCACGAGGTCACGCATCCACAACATACAAGCAAGCCATCGGAGATACATGACTTTCCAAGCACTGCGTACCACAGCATCCTTACCGTCATTTACAAGCATCATCATGCCTGCGCTTCCATCTGAGACATATAAAAGCTGGCATGGGACAGAAAAGGAATGCTCCCGTCCAGATCGTTGGAATTCACAACTCAAACTTTATTTAACGACGCCGATTCCAATCTTTAATTGTTTATTCCGGCCAAGATGGCTTGCCAAGTCGGAGGTCTTCAACCAGCCAAGACGGAGATGTTTTGTTTTGGACAAAGGGGAGGTGAAATATGGAAACCAGACCTACATACGAGATGAACCAAACTTCGCAGGCGTCGGGTTTTATTGCTGGTTGCTGCAGGCTTCGGGGGATTAAAGAGGATCTACAGGATAAACACGGTGGGGAAATGGCTGGCAGTTGCGGGGAAGAGAAACATACTACGGCAACTAGAAACTCTAGCACTCCGTTTCTTCGGGGGACTATCGTTTACACGCAGCACGCTTCTTTGCCGCGATATCTACCGATTCAACAACTGTTTAACCCCGCTCAACAGAACCAGTCCAGAGGATCATCACCACAGTCAGCTGACGCGGTTATGGTAAATTGGTGGACAACTACAAGCTTCGCGGACCTTGACAGCGCTTGATGAATGACGGACGATGGATGATGGACTTGACGTACATGATACATCTTGTCAACCCTTGATGGGCGAATCGACAGGCGTTAACGCCCCAATGATCTACGGATGTTCATTACATACCAGCATAACCATCCGATACATCGGATGCTCCTTCCATCCTTTGGCGTCTATTAATCTATGTTTGGAATGCTAAGACCTCGGGGGGTTGTACAACGTTGCGGCGCATTGTAAATCTTTGATTATGCAACGGGAGCTTACCTACCTACCTGCTTGCTTGCTGGATTGTTTGCATTTGCATTGCGTGGATACGAAGCACCGCCGCACCGCCGCACTGGTGTTTACTCGTATCTACAGAAGGCATGACATGACATGACATGGCAATGATAATCGAATTCATAACTACCTAATTCAATTAACCTGAAAGCCTTGAATTCAAACCATATCTCATCATTCATGGAATCAATAAAGTTACCGGTAGTCTAGCGACAAGCCACAGGCCAAGAATAAAAACGGTTGAGCACAGATCATCAAAAACTTAAACAGCGGCCAGCCATCATATCATCTATTAAACGAGATGTTGAAATTTACCGGCGACTAATTGGAGTAATTAGTAGAGTCTTAATTTCCATTCATACAAACATAAACTTGTCGTCAGAAAGTTCCCGACGGATCGATTTTGGATCGGGTTGAGATGGATTCGATAATGTCGATATTCATCTCGAAAGGAAGAAAATGGTCATAGCTCCTGAACTTAGGATCTAGGAGCAAGGAGCTAGGAGTTTCTAATTATAACTGTAAAATAAATAGAGCTAGAGGAAAGTTAAGGAGAGTTAGAAGAAAGTAAAGGAGAGTTAGAGGAGTGTAAACCTATCACGATTTCTTCAATTCAATTCGTTTCAATAAACGTAACATAAAAAATAGTATGAAACTCATAAATATCTCTGGCTTGGCTTGACTTGAATTGGATTGCATTGGCTTGAATATTGATGCTTGATACTTATTGCCTTGTCTTGCCTTGCCTTGTATTGTCATGTCTTGTCATTTCTTGGCTATTCCTTAATACGGTAATATATGGTAATATATTTCGAACGGATATGATCATTGATTATTGACGATCTCCATATCTATATCCATATACAGCCATATCCATTTCCAGCTATATTCAGCTATATCCATATTCAGCCATATACTAGACTTCGCCTTCGCCAAGATTCAAATTACCGATGAACGATACAACATGAACGATACAACATGGTATGGTATGGTATGGTATTGCAGGCGAGCGAGCGGACCGGCGGGCGTCTATTTTATTCTATTCTATTCTATTTTTGTCACTGTGATAATTCGGGGATTGTATTACATACTGTACTTTGGTTTTGGGGGGTTAGTTTTATTTTATATAGGATGGATTTCACTGGTATCTTGGCAATGGTTGGTCAAAGCGCGTAGTATGCTAGGACTTAGCTGGTACTTTGGCTGGAGATTGGCTGGAGATTGGCTGGCGGATGTGGATTTGATGGGAATGTTTAAGGAATTTTAAATGTCAAATCGAAAATATGGATATGGGTGTGGATGTGGATGTAGGTGTGGATGTAGGTGTGGATGTGGATGTGTTTGATGATGTGGTTGATGATCCAGAGGTTTATCTATATGGTAACTGTAGATGTACTGTAAACTACTGTGTTGGGGAATTTATCGTGGAGAATCGAGATGTATGTATCTATCTGTCTGTATAGGTATCTGTGTATGTATCGAACTATCTGTATCTGTATCTATCTATCTATCTATCTATGTATGGAACTATGGAACTATGGAGCTATGGAACTATGGAGCTATGGAACTATGGAACTATGAAACTACGAGTCTACGATATGTAAATAGAAGTTCTTGGGCTGGATTAGATTTTAGGATTGTATGTATTGTACTGTTCTTTGTTGTAATGTGTTGTAATGCGTTATATAAACGGTACTATGGAACTATCTATGGTCTATTGTTCATATACAGCATGGCAATATTGAATACATAGGGTAAAGAAGTTTTTTCATTCATCGTTCAGTTACAGCTGTTGGATTTAGGAATTTGGTATGATAGATGATAGATGATGGATGAATACAAATTTATGACAGATGACATATATTGTGGATAAGGATTAAAATATGGGTTGATGGATGATATGCGTTATATACCAATTCCCAAGAAATACCAGCACATACCAATTCCAATACATACCAATCCCAATACATACCAATCAATACATACCAATCAATACATACCAATCAATACATACCACTACATACCAATACACCGTGCGTTTATAACTTTCTAACTTTCCAGTACACATACCCAATCAATCATAGTTGCATACCCTATCAATCTGAAGATCCCGGTTACAAACTAATATCGACAACATTTAGATCTATCTATCCCGTTATGCCCTGCCAGTTCCTTGAGTCGAAATGTGGCTATGTTGCTAGCTAAATATGCATTATTATTTATTGAATCGTAGAAATCATAAGAATAGCAATCATAGCAATCACAGCAAGAACAGCAAGAACATCAAAATACAGTCACCGGTACACATGCATGCATACCATAACCCCCCGCCCGACCCGCGCGCTTACCAACTCAGCCTTTAACTTCCAACTTCCAAGCGACTATTTCTTAAAAAACATAGATGTTTATATCTAAAACAATGGTAAGTAACGTATATAGGGGCATATAGCAGAATCTGCATACGCAGAACTGTTTTTGATAGGTGCTTTTGGAGGATGGGTTTATGGCTTGCTTGTGGTGTGTTGTTGGTGGGTTTTTTGGTTTTGTAAGCGGGCGGATGGTGGATGGTGGATGGTGGATGGTGGATGGTGGATGGTGGATGGTGAATTGTATGTAGGTAGGGATTGGGGGATTGGTTTGTTGGGGAAATATTGGAGTTTTGGGTTTTTGTAATGGTTTGGGGACGGATTGTGTTGGGGACGGAGCTTTGGGATCTCTTTTTTCTTGGTTGTTTTTAATTGTTTGAGGCGGGGAATTGTGATATAGCTACAGAGAGGAAATATAGTACTTATAGTGGATATTTTAAATTCTAAAATTAATTATTTTATATTGTACTTGGAAAGAAGTGAAAAAATTAGAAATTATAGAGCTTTCTAGAATAACTTGGATTATATGTATATGCGTGTATTCATACATTCATACCACATGATGTATACCACCTCGATATCTGAGTTCTCGCAGTTCAATCCTTTACTACCTTACTACTTTACTGCATTTATTTTCTCCTTCGTCTGCTTTCCGCCCCGGTCACCTTCCTGTACCCATACCAAATCCATCCACCTCAAAAACAACACCCGCAAAATCTCATCTGCAGTCATCACTCGGCGCCAAGCCAAGCACAAATAGCCATCTGGATCGAATATCTACAACACGAAATCGTTGCATCTGCCAAGTCTTTGTACCTCAGTACATAGCTGAGTTTGGTGATACAATGCTAAATATTACCATACGAACTTCCCCGTCGGTTGGTCAGTGTTACACATAGACACACATAGATACACACAGCGATAGAGATAGATATAGAGATAGAGATAGAGATAGACTTCTATGTACATAGTAAGGGTATATGGACAGGGTATCATCTCTTGCATAATCCATAATCCATGCAATACCCGTGTTTGAATGGATTTCTTTTTTCTTCACCCGGGAACGCGCAGTGCAGAAAATCGGATATGATTATGTACAGTATTCATGGTGTTTACTTAAAGAGAGTAGTTGGGAGTAAGTTGTTTACGTATACACATCTTTGTATTGGGAGGGGGTTTTTGTTTTGTGAACGGATTGGATTACTTTGATTCTGGTTCTCTTGAGTTACGAATTACGCAATGACAAAGCATTGCATAGATACACATACAGATCTCAGAATTTCTAAAAGAAACATCGGTTATATCTTACATATCTTACCCTATCTTGAACAAGAACAAGAACAAGAAGCTCGGTCTTTCTTGATACGTATACAATACAACAAAAGTTGGAAGTGATTCGGCCGTGAGATTTTTTTCTCGGCGCGTTAAGGTCTTAAGGTGTTGGAAGTTTGCAATTTATTAACATCGATGACTTTCTCTGTACGGAAGCAAGAACTACTTTTGGGTGGTTTCACCGCGATCCCGGGGTTGCCATGGGGTATCACTCGAGGATTCGGAGTTGTTGTTGCTTGGCAGATCTTGGCAGATCTTGGCAACCCTTAGCAAGTGGTGTTGATGTTACATACGCATGGCACATGCTCTGCATAATATGGTGCCCGATGTATGTTGAGACGCTTGGATACACTTTTTTTTATTTTTGTTTTTTTTATCTTTAGCGGGATGTGAAAGCCGTTAATCCAGGGTGTTATTTCTGAAACCATTTAGCTTGTCATTTGATACGATGGAAATGTGAAGATCTTGGGTC
This sequence comes from Pyronema omphalodes, assembly GCA_024516155.1. Classification (NCBI taxonomy): domain Eukaryota; kingdom Fungi; phylum Ascomycota; class Pezizomycetes; order Pezizales; family Pyronemataceae; genus Pyronema; species Pyronema omphalodes. Next base: position 367,729 of record JAJJXM010000015.1, on the reverse strand, counting down.
TGGTTATGCAGGTACGACGTGTTCCAGATCTGCACAGACGGCGGAGTAGAGTAAGGGAGGCTGTACAGTGAAGATCCGGGGGTTCAGGTCGAATTATTTACAATGTGGAAGAGCGTATATGTGTATGTATACGTAAAGGAGACCTCGCCAAGATCCGACTGGTTGGAACTTGGGAAGAGGGTATGTATATGTATACGCAAAGGAGACTGCGCCAAGAATTTAATGGTTGTAACTTGGAGGTTATTTCACCTATGATGCTGCGAGACATGCAATCTTGGAATTTCTGGGCATTGAGGCTTTGCTTCACATTACTTATATTCATGGCTTTTGTCTTGGATGGTTGTTGCTAGGTGCTGCTTCAAGGCCGAAGTTCATGTCTTACTATCTATTGTGGCCCATGGCTGTACAAATCAGTTAGTATGATATACAATTACAACGTGGATCAAGGACTACAAAATATAATTCACAGGTCACGAAGAGCTACGTATACTTGTGTAAAGTACATACCATTCAGACATGCAGATCATTCCTGTCAAAGATAATATAATATATTGCAATTCATCAGTATTGGCAATGTTGTAGATTGCTCTAGAATCGACGCAGAGCATTGAGTAAGACATCGCCGACCATTGCATGGCGTCAATACCCGGGCGGAGTTAACGTTAATCTTTTCACACAAGGTAAAGGCAGTGTAAGGATTAAAAAAGTGTATTAAGTATGCCATGCGTTCTCAATCAATTCCCTACGGTGTACAAACACTCCATAGAATTCTTGGCGGCCGGACAAGGCTCGATGAAGTACATTGAACATGAAATGGTCATGGAATGAGATCACGATATGTCTCGCCAAGCTTACAAAGTTGCACTCCTCAAACTAGTCAACAGTTTCAACACCGCCGAAGAGTCAATGAATCGCCGAATAAAATGGTATCACGGAGCAACCACCGAGTGGCCTTGCCAAGATATAACAGCTCATCATTACGCGTTTCCATTTCTTCAAGACGCACCTGGAATATCTAATTCGTATAAACTGTTTATACCTAACTTATATTTCAAATCAAAGCTTCGAAAATTCCAATTGATGGGATCTAGCCCCACCGCCAACGTTTTTCTGTGGCACCCGAGATTTTCTGCATGGAATAATCATCGGAAACTCTGATCGGAGTACAGCATAACTCTCCGTCTATGTACGTTAATCCCGACCCGAGACGGTCCTGCTGGGGATACCCGAACCTAAGGCAACCAGTGATTCCTGAACGATGAAGTCTGTAGGGTATAGTATCCTGGGCCCTTTGTGAAACCCAAAATTCCTTGATAGGTACTGGCAAAGCCAGTAGAATCCCGGTAAGCCCTGGAAAAGCCCTGAAAAGCCCTGAAAAGCTTTGGCCCATCCTAGTCCTATAAAGATCTAAAAATTCCTGCAGAAAGCCTGACAAGACCTAGTCAAACCCGCGTGAAACAAAATACACACATACCCCTCCAAGACAATTCGTGAAACAGCTCCCAAAACAGCCCAAAACATCCTCGTGTTTGCGAAGTGGTCTGTAAAGTCTATGAAGATCTGTGATACCCCGTGAACTAAACCGCTGAGGCGGGCTCAGCTATTCATAAAATAGAAGATGGATAACTTACTCAGATAGAGAACGTGAATATTATTTTAACGGCTAAAAACCATTCGGGTTTATGAGGTCATGGAATAGGTGCACAGGGTGTTACAAAGAGGGATTGGGTAGGAACAAGGTAAGAGGAGAGGATTTGTATAGGAACGGTAGTTTCATATTCTCACAGGAAGAGGGTTGTTAGTGCCTTATGATGAGGATAATTGGATATCCCAAGAGTTAGAGCCACTGGAATATTCAATAACCTTGAAGAAGTACTCGTACGATGTCACTAGTTAGACCTCATTGAAGGGTATCACCGCGAGAGCGGAGAGGTACAAGATGAATACCATGATAGAACCGATTGGTAAGATTAAAGAAATGGAGAAAAGAAAGCAAGCGGAGCCAGATAAGGCTATATCAAGGCACCAAGCGAGTGCAAACTTGTACCACACAGTATATGTCACTTCATTAGATATCTCGTATAAAGTATGAGTAATTGATAATGTAGCTAAACATACGAAGTACGGGCTCATCATAATGCAATTGTGCAGAAGTTTTAGACGTGCCATTAACGATGACTGCACAAGCCGTAATCCTCGCTACGGCGGTAGGAGGTGGCAAATTTATGCATCTGGATCATCATTCATCAATTGATATATGACCAGAGATGACGGCTAAAAGGACGAGAATGTGTGGAATAACTGTCAGTTCCTACGAGTAGAATACCATCCGGATACACCGTACCAATCTTTTCTAGTTCTTTGTGAAGGGGTTTTTCCTTTTCACTTCTCTGTCAATTTGCTATTTCTGTTTGTATTCTTGAGATGGATCTAAAGGACTTAGGTTATTAGGGGGCCTCATTAGGTAGCTTAGACTACGAGGACGGAATTGGAATTTTCCTTTTGCCCTGCATAAGCCTTTGAGACCTCTGTTGGCGTCTTATCAAATGGATATTTAGGTTATCAACTACATCCTGATGGGATGGGTAAATGTACTGTACTGAAGGTCTATTTGCTGCTGAAAGGTTGGTTATGAAGGCAATTGATGCGCCGAACGGCTCACTTTGAAACATCAGTAATCACTCGCGTAAGATGGAGGATAAAAACTTGACGCTCAGGTCATCAAAAGGTATACTTACAGAGAGATCGAAACAGTTGGCACAGGTTTTCCGGAGCAGGTGTCATCTCCATTAAAAATGATTCAAAAACCACAGTATCCGGGATTCCCGTCTGGTCACCCACGACAGTACTAGCCGGACGATATCATGCTTAAATAGCGCAGAGCGGACGGGATGCGTTGTATTCATGATTCTATGACCGTGGCTGATTAAATAGTTTTTTATTACATTATAATAATAATTATGCAGCATCATAAAGAGGATTAGTTGTACCAAGTGTTTGAATATAGCAAAACCAACTTTTATAGGGCTATAGTCCTGTAGGCATCTACAGTCCCACCCAATCATTTGATCCTGTGGAATGCATCAGATTGCATTGTTGCGGTCTCTCTCAGCTGCATACTGGACAGCATCGTCGTATGCGGTCCGTTCCAGACCACAGTCTTGGACGGACCACGTAAAGCACTAGTGATGTTATTGAGCATTCTAGGACTCTACTGGATGTGGATGTGCCTTTTCATGCAAAATTAAAATAAACTTCTGGCTGTTACTATAGCCTCCAATATTTACGTGAAGTTCATGAATTTCGGAGAGCCCGCTAGCCTATCATAGACTGTGGCCGCCACAGCACTCCTTAGGCACGTCTATACTCATTGGAAGATAATTTATTCAACCATCTCATTCACGTAATTAGAGTTGTATGCATTGTTATCATTATTCACAATCTCATGACCATAGAATCCCATAGTCAGACCTCCCAGTCGTACAAACCAGTTTAAAATGACGGCCAAAACGGACTGTACGGACTGTTGGAATATGAGAACTGTACGGCGACCCAGTTCAGTTTACTGTCAGTATTATAAACTGGTTAAACTGCGAAAACCAGTTAACTGAATCCAAGGCTTGGCAAACCAGTTGAACTGTTTAAAACTGCCAAAACTGGTTTGTCCAGAGGAACAGGTTTATGAGGGGGCAATAAATATTATTCAATGCATACATAACAAAATTCGACCCTAATTTGGTCCCCAGAAATAACAACTGACGCCTACGATTGAAGCTCTTGAGCCCCTCAATGCCCTCCAGAGTGTCTGCCTGCATCGAATGAAGGTCCGATATAGTGATTTTCTTGCATTCGAAAAATAGCCGCTCGGGCTCGGCGCTCATTGCGGGAATAGACAGCAGTACTTCAACAGCCGTTTTGCAAAGTTTGGGGAACCTGGCCCGCTGCCGGGGCTCACACCACCACTCAATGGCAGAAGGACCATCCCCAAGTGTTACCTCCAGTCTCAGCGCACAGTAATCAACATACTCGTCCGGTTGCGTGGGGCTACCTGTTGCCGTATCTTCAGAGCCTTGCTGGGGTTCTAGTGGGGTATTGAAGCCAGGTGGTATAGAGGAGAGGCCGCTGGTAACGGAACTCATTGTAGGTGGTTGGAGAGAAATGGCAGTGTAAGGTATGGTTGAGTTCTGTAGGTCAAGAGAAAATAGTCTAGGCGAGATATATAGGAGGATCCAGGCCAACAGAGGTGCGTTCAAACGAGGTTTCGGTACAATATTTGCACCGGGTTGGCTGTCTATTATCCTCCATGCATGGGTTCGGCTGTTTATTCTTCTGCGCAGTAGTCAACGAGGTGGTTAAACTGGTTTGTATATGACAACCAGTAAACTGTTTACCGAGTCAGTTCAATCAGTTCAATCAGTGCACTGCAGTTACCTGGTTCTATGGAACCCTCAAAACTGAACCAACTGCGTATCCGGGACACCAAAACTGCACCAACAAACTGTGAATTATCAGTTCAGTTTACCTGGTTTACGAGTTTACCCGGTAAACTGGCTATACGGTTGGGAGGTCTGCCCATAGTTGTGAATGATGTTACCAGTATCCCTTTACACTATGTATCACTTCGAAATCATTATATATCACTCGTTGAACTATAGGTCCTCCAGTTCATGGAATTCATTCAGCAGCCATTCTATTCCTAGTGCTACGGTCATTGAGATTCAGGTGGTGAACTTAACTTCAAAAGCTATGGGCATGCGAATGGCGATGGGATTTCCACAGCTGAGCATGATTATGGTCTTATGAATTTGTGAACTCATCAATATTCAACTCTATGTATTAGGTGAAGCTCACCTTGCCCGTACCGTAAACCTTTACAAAACAAACTCCAAACTAAACTAAATATCATGTTATGCAAATGGAAATTACTCTCAGCAGGCTTATTAATTTAGTATTGTCAAAATAATCAGCGCGGCTCAACTCACTTAAGTCACAAATAATTTGTACACTGAATAAACGTTTCATGAGATCGGCCGACTCGGATCACAAAAAAATGCTATATCCAACCCCCATCCTAGAAAATAACTTTACAACGATTTATCACGTATTAGAGACTAGTTAGCAAGAGAGTAACTTCCATATCCATCAGCCAAGCTACCGAGCTCTTCACTGGCAATACAACATGTTTCCAATAGAATAGATGATGTGCGAAAGATATATCAGATCTTTTGATTACTTAAAGCGCTTTATCATCAATTCCAGTTGCTTTCATACGAATATAGAACGGTATCAATTCATGTTAGTGAGCTCGAAGGTGCTGCTTTCCTCGATGTCTAATGTCATTTTTCTACATTGTGTAACTCTAAATCTCTATTTATGGAAATCAACGCTACACAAAATTTAACCGCCCACAGCCCATGGAGCATAATGATCATCACGCATCCCTTGTCATAGCCATCATAGCCAAGACATAAGGCTCCCATATCTGCCAACAGCAGCCTGGGACACTTTCTCCACTTTACTTCCACAACCCTCACACCGATAAGAATCATGTCCTGCGAATCCTCATACCAGCCGTCCGTCTATTCCAATACCGAAGCCAGTAATACTCCCGGCTTCGATACCCCATCTGCAAGCGACACCATGTCAACCACTTTTGCTATAACCGCCGACCTTCTTCAAACCTCTTCCCCGGCCTACGAGAATATTTTTAGAAGCTTTCAGGATACATTTACAAATCTCAGAGTGGAAATGGCAAGACTGGAAATTGAAAATAAGAGGCTGGTTGAGCATAATACTTCTATTGAAAAGGAATTGGAGGCCTTGAACGAGCTTAATACCGCTATTGAGAAGGAGTTGGCGACCTTGAATGAGGAGAACGTCAAGATCTCTGAGTCCAGAAATGACGCAGTTAAAAAGCTTGCTGAGGTTGAAGAGGAGAACGCTAGCCTGAAGAAGGAACTTGGTGGGCTGGGAGAGTTGAGGGAGATCCTAGGATGGAAGAAGAGGTGCGAAGAACTGGAGAATCGGGTCACCGAGAGCCATGCAAGAATGCAGAATCTGGTCGTTAAAAACCAGGAAAGAACGCATAAGCTATGTGCTGAAAACCAGGAAAGAATAGAAAAAGTATTCGAAGATTACCAGAAAAAAATGGAGAAACGAATAGCAGACGTTCAGCATCAGGGACAACAAAATCTGGAACAAGAGATTGCTCGGATAAAGGCCGATCATATTCGAGAAATGCAAAGCCTCATTAGTCCCATGGGATTAATGGCTCTAGAGGACTGGGAAGATAATTACATCTTCAGAGAAAAAGTAAGACTCGATGATTGTGTGGACCGCATTAAGATATCCTAATGAACTAATCAATACAAATCGAAATAGCCTTTCGAGATTATTCCGAATGGAATGATTCAAGTAAGCCGGACTAAAGCTAGAGAGTGTGTGGATTTTGCGAGCGATACCCCGCCATGTGAGGATGATCAGACATGTTTCCTCTATGTGGTACGAGATCAATACAAGGATTTCAAGGTACTTTGCTTGGACTTGATATATAAGAAACAACATTAAGGGCTGACGAGTTAAACAGAAATTCGCAAACCTCGCTGAATTAGTTTTCGGATTAAAGACAAATCATATAGCGTTTCTAATGGGAACGAAATCGGGTCTCATGTATTACGGGAATGAGAAAGCAAAAGTCATCAGGAAATGGGAGAATGAAGCATCTCAGCAAGATCGTATCTATATTACATCATATTTAAATTTTAGTCTTGGGGCAATACACTACATCGAAGACTAGTCCGGATCCAGATTAATCCGAACAACAAGCCTCAGCACAATCACTTCAAGCAACAAACAAAGCCTCCCAAGAATCTTTCAGCCGCAAAAGAAAAAGAAAGAAAAATCATGTTCAATCATCATCTACTATTCTGTATCTCTCAGAGCATCGAAATACCCCTGTCTCATGAACCTCTTCAATGTCATAACTCTCGCATTAGTCTTTTCATCATTTCTTTTCTTCCGTCTTCAAGAATTTTGAATACTGATCTCTTCGTCCCCATATTGCATCTCGGGCCCGATGACACTACTAAAATACCACAACACTTCCACTACCAAAACCCTAGGTTTTAACATTCCCGAGTTCTCAGAAACTAACTAACATGGTACAATTGCTTATAAATCATCATCTCCTCGAACATGGCCGCGCCCACTATCTAGCTCTAAAAATAAAACAAATTCAACCCCAACCAACACATAATCCCAATGCACCCCGCAACTGTCTACCTCCAATTCCAGAGCATCAAAACATAACCCAGTATCCACTACCTTAACTCTCCATAACCATATCTTCCATCCTCACAACCCAACCCCCAAACCCTACCCTCCAACCATATCTCCCATACGTAAGCTACAACAAACAATAAACAAACCACCATCTCATAAAACAAACTAAAATCAATTTCCTATTCACCCCCTCTCCCAAAATAATCAACAGAAACATCCTTCTATAATATGATTCATGAAGAAATAACTTTGGTTTTATAAATCTCTTTTTTTTTTGCAAAGAGGAGGGGGAAAGCGGGGGGGGGGGGGGGGGGGAGATATATGTTCTTCAAGAGACGTCTCTGAACAGCGACAGAGTGATATTTGAATCAAGTGTTATCATGATATGTAGGCGAGTCGTAGACACGAGTGATGAGTGATGAGGGGTGGCGGGTGAGTGATGAGGGGTGAGTCGATGAAAGCTCTCAAGTTCCAGATTTCAAGCAGAAAACTCCAATTCACCACGTTCGGACCCATCGGAGCCAGCCTATTCTATCCCTTACATTATCTCCAGCATACTCTTTGTAGATGAAACTTGAAGACTCTAGAGGGTAGGACTTTATCGCATTCATGTTTCATTGTAAAAAGGGTAAAATACTAACGGTACAAGTGATCGCTTATATATCATGCAAATAGGTAATAATCCCATTACGTGGATTCAAGAGGTCCTGGGGATTAAAGAAGCACGAAGAGTTGTGGGTTCAGGAATGTTCTTTCAACTCTAGTGAACTTAGTAGGGCTGCTCGGGAGGTGAGTTCGAGGTGTGGATGTGTGATTAATCGTGTATCATGTAGATAGCGGTGGGACGTCTTATGGATCCGATCTGGGGTGCATATATATTGCGGTGTAGGTTAAAGATTCACCATACAAGAATTTCGAAAATCATCCATTGCCTATGGTTCTATTGGAAACATATTTGCCTCTATAGATACCACTATACTTTTTTTAACCGTACTGATAGATAAAAGGGTTATTTCTGCGAAATTTTAGACGCATCTATTTGTTCATGATCTCTCTTGTAGGCTCTAAAGTGCTCCTTCATAATAATAGTTTTTCAATTATCCAATTTTCAAAAGAATCTTCATCGTGAGAAGAACCAGAAATCTTCACTTCCATGACTTTTTTTTTCCCTTTTCTCGCTACCTTAGCCCCCCCCCCTTTTTTTTTTTTTTTATTTTTTTTTTTTACAAAATTAGGTCAAGGTTGACCCATGAATTTCCAATGAAAGAAAAAAATTCCAACACATTCGCAAACCAACTGAAAGCACCAGAGTAGCAAGTCCGAATCCCCCCCGAAATCGATACTCTATTAACATTTTTCTTCTTCAATATTCTGCGTTAGTTCACCGTTGATGTAATTTAAAATGTGTTTATCTTGAAAAAGAAAATTGAAATCCTGCACACGTTCCCAGAAATTCCCAAGATCCTGATTTGACCCGAACATCTCCAGAGATTCTATCCCTTACAAGATCATATCCTCATCCTCGTCCACCGCAGCGGCAGCCTGTACGGTAGGAGCTGGAGCCGGTGCAGCCGCAGCATCCGCCGACTCCGCAAAATAGTCATTCATTTCCGCATCCAACTCCTCCACCGTTTTCTTTGGCCTGCCCATATTTCCGCCTCGTCCTCCGCGCTCTCCATTGCCACTCGGTCCGCCATATCCACCAGGTCCACCACGTCTACCCTGTCCCCTTCCACCATCACGATGTCCCGCCGCCGGCCTAGGTCCAGCCTGTGTCCGCTCTCCACCACCTCTCTCACGTTCACGACGACGCTCAGGGGGTACGTAGCGGTCGATTCCCGGGGGTGTGGGCTTCCTTGTAGGGTCCCTACGATCGTCCAGGCTTCTCCTACGTTCACGTGAACCACCGGGACCATTTTGTGGTGCGATTCTATCGAATAGAGACCTTGGGCGGCTTTGAGCAGAGTTGGCATATGATGGTCCAGGCTCTGCACGATCACGTGTGACAAGAGTCAGGGTGATTGGTTGGCCATTGGCATTTGCGCCATCATAGGCTTTAATAGCGGAAATCGCGTCGGCCTCATGGGCGTAGGTGACGAATGCAGTTCCTTCAGAGCGACCGGCGCGATCGTAGAGGAGGTCGAGTTTAATTACTGGGCCTTGTTGGCGGAAGAGATCCTGTGTCGGCAATTAGGAAAGATCAAATTTGAGACAGGAAAACGTATACGTACCATCAATTCTTCTTCACCTAGCTCGTAGTGGATGTTTTCAACTTTAATTTTAGCACCGGTGAAAGGGCTATGAGGAAAGATTGTCAATTGCGGTTCTTCGACGTAACTATAGGTTAAAAATTACTCACGCTGTGCCCTTAATTGAGAAATCACGCGCCATGGGCTTGCGGGATCTGTCGTTTGCTGGAGTAGTCGGTCAGTTCTAAATTTCTGCCCGCATTATCGTGTTGGAAATATCTCACAGTCCCCATCGTTGAACTTGTCATGAACCCATAATCTACAAAGATGCATTAGCTTCTAGTTGGCCTTCCTTTGCAGCGTCGCACAGACTGCAACTCACCTCGAGTCGTCATAGGAGCCATTAGTGTTTCTACCGGGCTAAACACCGCGAGGACCAAGATGTCGAAAGTTAGCCTTTCTGTTCTGTCAATATTCGTTTGTGTTCGTGTCCGTTGGCCACGTTCCGAATCGATTTTTTTAAAAGAAACACAGAACGTCGCTCCGAAAGAAAAAAGACAAGTTTCCTGAGAACGAGAACTATGAGGAGGAGGGAGGAGGAGTAGGAGGAGGAGGACACGCCTAGAGTAGCGAACTGTCAGCTTTCGCGTCGCGAGTACAACAAGCTGGCATAGAGCATACCTTTCTGACGCCGCCTCTGGGCGTGCCGCGACGCTGCTGGTTATTTCTGTTGTTCCTTCCGTTGTTGTGCTATCCTCTTTGTCAGCTCTCGAGAACTACGGACTCGGAACTCCTCGCTCCACAATTCCAGAGGTGACTCACTCGTTCACGAACGGCGTCGTCTAAAGCCCTATCCATTGCGAATGGTATGTGATCGTGACGTTTGGTGAAAACGGTGTTGTAGTTGGCGACGGCTGCAACAGGAGGTGTGGAGTTCAGGTGAAGGTGGCCGGAGAAGGAAGGCAGCTCTGCCGCAAGACGGCTTCTAGGCTCAGCCTGATTTCTTGGCTTGGCAGGCGTGCGCCGCCGCATTGATCGTCACTCGACCGGCATATTCAAAATGGAGTGGCGGAGTTTGTTATCTTGACCGTTTAGTCGGGTGATAATTACCTCCGTCAAATCAGTTTCTAACTTCAGGTGTTTCGACGTTCTACGGTTTGGTGAAATCAGGACAACCTGTCCTGGTGGTTAGCTCTAAGGAGTTTTTTTGGCACAGCCACTCCGCGAGATCCATCCAGTTTAACAATGACCAAGAAAAATGAATTCCATGGTATCGTTTTCTATGGTGTTCACATAATTACAGATATTTAGGGGTGCATCGGCAAGAACTCCCATTCTGCGGCCTATCCAACCGCAAATGCTTACCCCGCACCATTCCCGGATTTTGAACACGAAACCAATTGTCACACAGAAAAAAACATGCGGGCCGAATTTTTCTCATTTCGACGATCTGTTAAGCAGATATTAGGTACTACCCTTAACACCTCCATCGGTTAAGTAAAAAAAAGGTTCATAGAACTCCGGTAAACAAACACAACATCTTTTGCGGCAATATTATGATATAGATTAGTTCACAGTAAATCCGTACTGTTTAAATTACGCCGGCTCGCAATAGTTAGCAGGGAAAGATCCCTTACGACCATGTACCTCGCCCTCCCACCAATCTAAACAGACAATCAGCATTTTCCTTGTCACTTGAAGATAACTGCAAAACCTACCATCAGTGCTGGGCGTCTTCTTAGTAACCTTAATCCTATCACCCTCATTGAAGCTAAGATCGCCAGAATCCTGCCCAGAAAACGTAAACAGCGCCTTCACCCAAGTTTCGTTTGCTCCTGCAAACTTCTTCTTCGGTGGAGGTGGTGGCGGCTTCTTCTTAGCAGCTGCAGCTGCAGCAAATCCTCCGTCACTAACAGATCGAATAGCAACCCCAGAGACCGGAGAGGCCAGATTTGCAGTAGCAGCGTTATTGGTATTGGAAGCTCTCAACTGACTAGGTGTCAAGCCTGCCAACGGTGTGGGAGTTACACCTCCTGCGTTGTAAGAGCTACCATACGATAACATGCGTGGCCTCTCGGTAGTATCATTGCCTGGCCTTGGTCCCGGTAGAGGCGGCGGGGGCGATTCATCTCTTGTGCTGGTAGTGCTAGCTCTGGCACGATTGAATGTTGGCCGAGTGCCAGTAACTGGTGGTGCTGGGGAGACGTCTTCGGCTCCGGAGTAACGACCGTGTAAACTGGTACCTGATTTTGGACTTGTAATACTACCCTCTCGTCCCCTTGGTGGAGAAGATGGCCCGTTCGCAGCCCCAGTGGAGGGCGGAGGTGGGGGAGGCTTCTTGCCCCGTCCCATTGGTATACTTGGAAGCTTGGCCAGTCTTGAATTGTCGTAGATATGGTTCATCGGAAGAGAAACAGCCTTTCCTTTCGCAATTATTTTGAGCTCTGTTTCGACCTGCTGTTTGATCGGCATAAATAGATCTTCCCATTCACTTTTAATAACTTCTATATCCCCATCGGTAAAACCATTGTCATTTGCATAGTGGTATAGAGCTGAATAGGAATGCTGAACCAAGGTGAATTGGACTTGGATAGCGCTTTCGGTAATTAGCGGCAGAAACTCCATAATTTTGGCGAGAATAGGCGGAACATTGACTCGGAGGTATTCATCGGCAATCTCGTAGGCCTGGGGTAGTGATTTGTTAGCCGAGTTCGCAGCCGAGAAACTTCGAAGCTCACCAGTTTAGCTTTCTCAAGCTCGGCTTCGTTCTTTGCTTGTGATGCGTAATCCCTGAAATCACTATTAGCAAGACATCGCCGGTGTATATTCAATTTTATTATACCTGTCTGACTTATTCTGCTTTTTCTTCGAGCTCTCCACCGCTTTGTTAAATCTCTCAAAGTCAAGCTTCTTGTTTTCCCTCTTCTCGATAGCTTTCTTCAGAGGTTTAATCACACCCTAGTTTACCCATCAGCCTCCGTTCCTCCCAGTAGACCCCCAGTCTCTCATCACGCACCCTGCAATCAGCTATCGGCGCAACCAACAGCGTCTCAATCTTTGCGACCTCCTCCAACATGTCATTCTTCAGATCATTGTGACTCGTGTGTAACGTTGCAATCCGTTGCATAAGCTCCTGAGGAGTGTCTTCAGGTGGTATAGTCGAATCGCCCGTTCGTGGGATGGTCTGGTAAACATCGTGGAAAGAATCGACAAGTCGTGTTTCGTTGACGAGGATGTCAGTCCATGAATCGCGCCATGTTTTGGTATGTTCCGAAAGCTGTTTCAGTCAGCGGGTGTTACACAAGGGTTAGTGACGACGCTTTTCGAGCTCTTGCACCTCGCCAGAGTTCCTTAAGTTGCGGATCGCGGTGCAGAAGTAAAGAAACAAAGTAGAGGTTCAATGGCGCGTATCTGGAACTATGCTCACCTTTCCAAGCAACAAATCCATATCATCTACCTCCTTAATGATCATAGCGACACTCGCCTATCATTCCTTTCGTTAGCAATCATTAACCCCTCCCCCCTCAATCCAGCTCAGCTTCAACACACCTCATCCGCCGACCGCTCTCCCCATCTTCCAATTGTCCGATGAATCGTCTTCGACATTGTTGTTCCTCAGCTCTGCGATGCTGGGTGGAGAATAGGTGGAAAGCAGCAGCAATTAGATGACGAGGATTAAACTGCGTATTTAATGCAGCTTTTGATAGCCCCGCCCCTCTGCTAGAGCTTACTCTGCCCAGAATTAGCAGGGCGCGCCGGGGTAAGCAGGATGCCGCAAAGCCGTGTCTTGACCGTCTTCAGTCGATGACTGTTCAAATCCGGTGAAATGGCGGCGAAGGCGATGCTCAGCTCATTAATAGTTTTGGCCAAGTGCAGCAGTACGCGAAGAGAAGAATAAAGCTCAATTATGTGGGGCGGCGGTATATCATCTTTTGGTGCAACAGGTGCAAGTTAAGCTTAACTATACCAACCTTCTACGCATAAACGGATCATCTTGTTCCCTCTGAAGTCATACCAGCCAGGACGCGTAAGTTAATGGGAATAGTAATCGGACTAGGCTAGAACCCCACAAATAAAGCCAATCCTAAAGTTGAACGGGGCCCCGCCAGTGCCCGTTGGAGCCAGGGACTAAGCGACAGCGCCGGCGCCCGATTAAGCATCGAGAAGTGGTACATAATAGTTTAAGAACGGCGACAGAGTTGATTGATGAATACCAAAATCGAAATTCTGTTTTTTGAAATTTTTCCTTTATTTTTGAGAAAATATTATTGGATGTGGCTTAGAGTGTATCATATTTCGTACCTATCATGAGCTGATTCCTAGCTGCGGCCCCTTACAATATCACTTGTCATTACTAATAGCTGAGTGACCACATGTGTTATCACTCTGTATTATTTGAGAATCACTTGTACTGGCCTACATACAATGAAATATTTCTCTATACACTGGTTAATAGATCTTTTGTGATGATTAAAAAGCATCTACTTCGCTAATTATATTCGTCCTCATATAATTGCGTATTCCAGAAGGCTTCCAAAACTCCTATTCCCCTGACCTTCATGACTTTCCTGGCTCTTATGCTAACTAACATACCTTCGACCGCCAAGGCAAATCGAGTTTACTAAGTCCCGGCTGTTTCTGATACTCCGTATTCTTCGGCGCATCCCAATTCTTTTTCGGCGGCGACCCCATGCGGTCCGTATCCTCCTGTGTTTTTGGTGGTGGAATAACTGGAAAAGGTGAAGTAGCCAAATCCACTCCCTCACGTTCTTTATACCTACCCCTCGCTTGCTCCCCCTCGCCCTCATCCCCACTCCAATCCATCTTACCAATATCCGTCGGATCCTTCTCAACCCTCGACTTCACCTCTCCAGCAATTCCAATCTTCTCCTCCTCCCCATATGCTCTCATTCTGTACAAAATATCATTCACCAAAGTCCCTCTTCCTGCGGTTTTCTCAATATCCATCACCTCCTGTAATTTCGGGTATAAGCCCAACAACTCTGCCCTAAGCTGAAATGCAGCAGTCTTAAGATCCTCCTTTGCAGGATTCAACGACTTTGACTTCAGTAAATTCAGAATTGCCCTAAGAACCGGGAGCGCTTCTGCGTCGGTATCATTGATGGCCATTTCCTTAGATCCCTTTGTAGCTGGCCTCGATGACTGTCCCGATGCTGGTGTTGCTGAAGATCCTCCATCACCGATAACCCCCATTGCCTCCTCCAATGAAAATACATGCGCCGCCATATTTCCCCTTCTCAGTAGACCATCCTTATATCTAGGATCCAAAACTTTAAGGACCGTATCGATGCCCCCTTTGATGCCCGCGGCATTGATGCATCCGGATAAACCAAATATGTTTGACAGAATTTCCATTCCGACCTCACTCCGCAGCCAGCGGAAGACTAGGTACCTAGTGGTACCGTCGGGATTACCGAGAGAGGTGTAGAATGCGCTAATCAGCTCGCGTTGAAGAAGGTGCTGGTGACGGGCTGAGGGTGCAAGGGCGGGCAAAGAGTCAGTAGTTTCAGATGAAGGAGAAGATGAAGGATCAGAAAGAGGGTTGAAGTTGGTGATATGGATATTGGTGGTGTGGTTGTTTATGATTGGTTGTACCTGCGGAGAGATTAGGTTGGGGATGGTGGCTGGCCAGTCCGGGGTTGGGTCGAGTTTACTGTTTGCTGTCATTTTTAGTACTGGGATGGGTTTTTGTAAGTGGTGTTGCGGTTGATAAAGGTGAGAAAAATAGTAGCTGGTTGTAAGAAAAACTCTGTGATCGCTGGATCAATTGCTGATGAGTGCTTGGTGATTTATTTTTCTGGTGGGGAAAGGGGTTTTTATTATACAGGAATTATGATCATGGGTAAACTTGACTTGAAAAATTATCACAATGTATAGCAGCCCGGGCGAATCGAGATGTTACACCATGTGTTCGAGACGAACGACTATCGATCTTTTTGTGGCATCAACCACGTGCCCCAATCCTAGGAGAATTCTGACCCTTTATATTCTGAATTGAATTTCAAATTGATTTAGACTGTGTAAAGAATGTTGTTCTTTGAACTTAGAGTTTGTTCGGCATAATTTTTCACGCCTGCGGCGATGGCGACATGCGACGAGTCACTTTTCATGAGGCACTTCCCAACGCTGGCGCGATGATCATCCTCTGCTCTAGTCGCACACGTGATGGCTGCGCTTCTAGGGCTAAAACCCTCGGATTTTTCCCAGTGATTAGTCTCGCTAACGACTCCAGATTTTAAGGTCGGACCACGAGTTTAATGCGAGTTAATTCCATTGTCGTTATTGCTGTCGTTCTGTTGAGGTGAAACGCGGTGGATCTGAGTGGCAATTCATATTCCGTGTAGCGACTCTAATTGTTTCCAGAGTCGAACACTTTTGTAGGTAATCCTCCAGCGAAATTTATTACTCCGCATACGTATGTCTGTAAAACCGAGAAATAGTTTAGAGCGCTCGCTAATACCCATATAACATCTCCCGGATCCCTCAGTATAATTTTCGTATGAGAAATTGTTCCGTGACTATTCCGTCATGACGAGACTTTTAAAATCCGTCATCCCTTAAACCACAACTAACGAGTCATAATTGCCATTACCCGCAATGATGATACGTCTTAATACCGTACATCATTCCCCCGTCTCATCCACACGACAACCACGACCACCCAATTCTCCTTCGTTAATACAGCCCAACGAAACGAAAGCCTGAAGCCCAGAACCACAAAATGAAGCTCACCACCGCTCTTTTTGCGATTTCTTCGCTCTCCGCTCTCCCTCTCAACTCCGCCGCCCCCATTGACGCATCTTCTGGTATCTTCTCTCCTTGCTTTGATTCCTCTCCTACCATCCCGTTTCCCCTGCATGGAGCCAGCTAGTTCCAGTTCCGTCTCCACAGACCTCGCAGCTATCTCCCTCTGCAACCCTCCACCTGACCACTTCCCCTCACCCTTCGACAGCGCAGCGGGACCTCTTACCTTCACAATCGTCGGTGGGCTTCTTATTGCCGGTCAATGGATCCTTAACAGTCTCACCGGCTGCTGCCACTGGTCGCCTTGCTCAATTTCCCCACCCCCTCTGGATCCCGCTCCCGAACTCGACTTTCTGCCCAATAACAACCCGAATCCCGCTAATAATCCCGTAGTCAAGATATCCGATTTTTCCCTTGGCCTAGGAGACTTCAACACTGGCTACATTCCACTTTTATTCGGCGAACACGGAAGCATTGCCGATTATGACGACCACCTAACCGAGGAGCCTGAAAGTATTCTGCCGAATATGGCCGAGATGCCAGGAAGTATGCCTGTGGTACCTGGGCCTCCTGTTCTTCCCGGACCTGCGGTTCCTGCTATGCCCCAGATTCCTGGAAGTTGGCCGGTTACTCCAGCGAATTCTATTTCGTCGGTTTCATCAATTGAGACGGATTCCACGATTCCGGATATGCCGGGTGGATACCCTTCGCCTCAGGGGTCAATGGATTCGTTTGTTTCAGAGGATGATTGGTTTGATGCCCAGGAGTATCAACATTAAAAACTAGGGAAATGAATTAACGGCGTGGTGGATTTCATTTGTTTTTGCTGGATATTGTGTGGAGAATCATCAAGGCCAGCTTTTGTTATGTTGCTTGGTGGTTCGTAATGTACGGTATTCAGTAGTTGATTTTGTGTAACCACGGGCCGAAGACTTGCGGTTGTGGCTAAACATTGAACAAGATGTCAAGGAACGTCGTAGGAAGTTGGATCTGAGGCTGGGAGTTGCTTACTAATTCAGTATTATTCATTACTTCCTCTTGTACTCTAACGAATCAGTGGGGTTGACCTTTGCTGTAGCAAGCAACCATAACCCAGTCTCTAATTATCCAACAGCCGAACCTGCCAACACGTCGTGAAACCTTAAATGCCATGAATTTTCAGCCCATGAACCCCACTTTGTTCACATAGAAGACGTACTCGTGTAGATACATACCTGTTGAACTGAGCAGCGCGAGGAAGAATGTGGAGGCGGAGAAGAAAAAATGCATTGATTGATGGTAAGCGAATACGGCAAATAGAGAGCAAGCACATATACACAGGGAACGGCTAAAGCGTCCTAATACACCTACATAGATCTCCACCTCAGGTGACCTGGCTATAAAAGCACATTCCAACAATACCTTCCGGCACTCTATCCATTCCCGGCACCTTAATGCTTGCTTGTCACACTTGTCACACCAACCTGAATACGAGCCCTCTTGATACATAGATTCTCCCCGCAATCAAAAAAAAGCTTATCTGAACAACATGTCGTGTGATCTCAATGGATCAATAAGATTTAATTCATTCAATCCATTGGAAAATAGCTGAATGTTTACTGGTTAAATACATAACGCATCTCATTTTCTGTGCTACAGTCAGGATCAGAGTTTAGGTATGTGCACACGCGAGTAGCTATGTACGCCCTACGAAACGAGAAATCAGAACTCCATAAGTAGGTTTGATGGTTGGCCGTTGTATGGCTGGGGTCTCATTTGATAGGAGGAATGTACTCGAGATAGATAATTTCTTCTGGTCGGCCGCGAAACCGTTTTAGGCGGTTGTAAGGTCAGAAATAGGACACAGAGCGCTCTGGAAGAAAACATCGCTGATAAGGATTTCAAAAGATATTTTTGTTTAGATTTAAAGTGCGCATATATCACGATTAGTAACCCTGCAGGAACAGAAACGGCAAAGAAATATTATAAATGGTCCTACTTAAGGGTATTTTAAGTGATTTGGTGCGCTATTCAGCGGGGCATTTGGGCGGAATCTTCTTATGTAAGTGATGTTTGGCACAGAATTACAGGTCAACAAGAGCTCCAATTTCGAGAATCATAAGGCTGAATTGTCTTTATTAACAGAGATCGAATTGCGAACTTTTTGCGGCATTTCACGTTGGTTTTGGGCGAATGCACCCATCTTTCGGCAGTCTAAGCCCCGTTTTGTAACCAGAAATCCCTACAATCCGTGGTAACAAATTGCTGAGAGCTGTAGGTGAGCTACACAGATCTCATGGATGATGGATCTTTGATTGATGCTTTAGATGAAAAATCTGCACGTGCATCTCATGAACCAGCTGAACTTATCGGAGTTAAGGTTGGGAAAGCCATACCTGTGATATCACAATGCGGTATTCTTGGTTCTGCGGCGGGGCTTCGTCAATTTTCATTGGCAATCGTCATCGGATTTTGAAAGGCATAAGTAGGTTGATATAGTTTTGTACCAATAGCGTGTCAGGTATTAGGTCTGTTCAGCCCGGCAAGTGTCCGCGGGAATTTGAGCGAAATTTTCTTGGAGGAACCTGTTGAACTTTACAGGAAACATGGGCAAGAATTCACAGAGAGGTTTAAACACGGGGGGATTTCCGTGGAGATTTCGCATCGAAACTTTGCTAAGTTTTATCACCCAAAACCTAGCGAAAACACATCAGTCTGAACTCCCATATAGATTCGCAAGTGTATATTTCTTCGCCAGTATACAGGATTACTTGTACTTGCTTATCGCGCGGTGCTTACTCTGTTACGATGGGACCTGCATAGTGCGTCGGAGTTATTGGCATCCATTCTCTAATTTGCATGTAGTCTTCCATGCGGCCTGTAGGTGGAGCCGATATCTGCTCAAGATTCTCTTTCGTGAAAAGCCAGCTTTCACCAAAACTCCATGTCAGCTCCATTATCCATATTTTCTCCAACTCAGATGCTACCTATCTCTCCTCCGCTAACTCCCACGACGGAGCTTTCCTCAAACTATAAACCGGGTCATTACCATCCTATTCACTTCGGAGATCTCTTCAAAGACGGCAGATACAAAGTCCTCCGAAAACTTGGATATGGATCTTTCGCCACCGTTTGGCTCGCTCACGATAACGAGTAAGTTACACCTCCATTTTGAAGCTCTGACCGTATTTCCCCCCAGATCTTTCCATACGTAAAACTAATACTTCACAGAAAGCATCGTTATGTAGCCTTGAAAGTCATAGTCTCCAAAGACTCTCACAAAACCTCTGAACTCTCAATCCTCAATCAAATTACCTCCCTAGCCAGCACCTCCTCACACCCTGGGCGACACCACGTCACCATTCTCCTCGACAATTTCTTCCATGTCGGTCCAAATGGCCGGCATCTTTGCCTCGTTTTTGAAATAATGGGATCCTCAGCAGCATCCATGGCCCGCGAACTTAGTTGCAACCAAACACCGGAACGGAAATATGAATCTCCAAAGAAATATCCATTACCAACAGTAAAGCGACTTTTGAGGCATACCTTACTCGGATTGGAGTTTTTGCATGAGAATGGGATTGTACATGGAGATTTAAATCCGGGGAATTTATTATTTTCTGTTTCGCTTCATGGAATCGGTGAAGAGGGATTAAAGCAGCAGGCTGCGCTAGAACTGAGAACAGAAAAGGGGGGGATGGGACTGAAGGATATCACTAATTTTCAGGTTGCTACGACTTTAGTTGCCACTACCACTGAGGCAAAGGAGGAGACCAATGGAAAGAATAAGCCTGATATTAGATTTAAGAAGCTTCATAAATCAGGATCCCGAATAGCAAACGGCTTCTTAAGGTGGTTTAAATCTAAGCGAAAACCCAGCGAATTCAATAAACCCAATAAACTCCGCAAGATTAATGAGAACGATGAAGCCAGCTTGGCCGGCACCGTACCGAAATATCTAGCCGCCCCACAATCCTTAGCAAAATTCGTTGATTCTAAAGATTTTACTGTCAAAATCTCCGACTTCGGTGGCGGTACGTATCCAATGTCAAGTTTCTGTTGCGTAAAACTCCAAGGAAATGAATCAATAACTAACTACCACTCCTCTATAGCATTTCACATCAGCACTCCACCCACCGAAAAAGCTATAACACCAAGCTACCTCTGTCCGCCCGAAATGATCCTCCCTTCAACTGCTGGAACCAGCAGCACTTCTTTAGAACAAACCAGCACCTCTATACACCCACTACCTACGCCAAAAGCAGATATCTGGGCTATTGGATGTCTTATTTACGAATTCTTAACCGGTACATCTCTATTTGATCTTAGCCAAGGAACCACGCCGGAGAGGTTACTGGATTTACAATTGGTGCTGATGGAGGAAATTATTGGCTCGATGCCAGAGGAGATGTGGAGGACGTGGGGAAGGGGGGAACGGTATTTCGAAGTTGACGAAGTTAGGGAGGAGGACCAAGGAGTTGGAATTGACGAACTTTGCAAGGCTGGCGAAGCTGACATAGCCCATGATCAAGAGAATCTGCGTCGTTATCGCCGCCTTCGTCGTCGGAGAGAAAACATAGCACAGCTGGGGATTGCTGGGGATCAATTCCTATCACTGGAGGAAAGATTCGAGATTCATAGATCAGCAGAGCTAACGATAGAAGAATCAGACCAGACGTTGAAGGTGATGAGATGGATTTTGTGTTACGAGGTGGATAAGAGGCCAACGGCGAGAGAACTGCTAGAATGTGAGTGGTTCAGTGGGGAATGAAGGGATTCGGATGGAAAAGGGGAAACGGAATTGTGGACTGTCGAGAAAAAAGGGTCTGGTTTGGTGGAATGTTGTGATAAGCGATTGTAGATAAGTACTCGTAATACGAATCTGTGGTATTTGAGAGTCTGAGAATTTGAGATTGGTCGATTCAGTCTGACAGAGAGCAGCTTCAAAACGCGTAGTGGATTGAGAAGCAATTCCATTCGACGGTAGATGAACGGCCGGTGCTCGGAATCCAGAATCATCGGCTGAATTGCGGCATACATCTGAAAAGAGGGCGAGGGCTACTGATGTTGCTACGCTCCAGGTCGTGCGACGCCTGAAAGGCTACGTGAGGTACCGAAGATAAGACTGAAAAGGGTTGGCAGATTATTCAGCTGTGAGGCTGTGATGAGTCGATAAAGGTTACACGCGGCGTTTATGCACCCTATTGCTGAGCAAATCAGCTGAAGCTGTGAAACCGAGTCTGTAGAGCGGTGCATGCAGGAGAAAACTGAAGCTAGAACCCATAACGGTGAGTCAAAGACTGGAAACAGGCCTTTATATTTGTGCTTGGAGAGCAACTTGCCGTTAAACCTTTGTAGTCGCTCGCGTAAGTCGAAATAAGTCATAGATTCATAGCATATCACTTACCTAGCTAGGTCGAGTTCGAAATCCGCTGCTGCAGGAACTGGAATTAAAAGCGTGACATAAGGTAGTAAACTTCCTGCTAGGAGGATTGATGCTAGAGATGCTGATGGGGATTTTGTTCGCCCTAGATTATGGGCCGGGAACCTGATTCAGAGGCCGATGGCGGGCGGGACGTAGAGGTATGCTCGGTATGGTGAAGCGCTGCGAGACCGGACGAATAAACTAGGCGTTTTGGTAGCTCCGGTGGGGTTTGAAATGATTTTTTTGCGTATACCAGCCGTTTTTGCTCACCGTATAGCACAAATAAAGGCCTGCATGAGTGAGTAGAAATGCGTCATACGCTATCATCCGGATCTTGTAACTGTGCCGAATTACCTTACCTCCGCGACAATAATGTGCTCTCTCCACATAATCGCCTTTTCTCAGCTGAAGGCAGCAGGTTCTATGTGCTCTGCAATCTATGGGCTTTCTAAGTCCCTGGAAAATTGTCACACAAATCATGCACCAGTTCCGGATGGTTCCCCAAGGTATCCTGATCCTCGCATGCCGCCGATGGTTACAGGGGATATGCACTTGCGAGGAACTGTGATGAACTGTGATCCTCGTCAGTACTTTAGCTTATTTTTTTGGTGACCGAAGCTTTATTCTGCTGCTACCATGTCTGGTTTTGCTCACATTCCTGTGACGCGATTGCTTTTCCTCGCGTTGCGATCTGACGATGGATAAAATGACCGCCCTCATCCCCGCCTTTCTTCCCGCGCGCTCTTCCTCCCCCTCTCTTCCCTGAACTCCTCCCCGCATAATCCAACAGTGGATTGAGCCAAATGTGGCCAACGACAAAACATATCTCCTGGAGCGCTTTTAATCGACCCTTTCCAGACATCGATTGCCCTTGAGCCTTTGTATTCATGCTCCGTTTTCATCCAACTCTGGACACAACACCCCTCCGCCCTGCGCACTCAGGCCTCCCCCCTCTCTTCCTTGGTCAATAACTCCAAAACTTCTACACTCCTTTCTCACTTCCGCATTCTTTCTTCTTTAACCTGTCTTCTTCCATTCTTTCCTCTTCTTCGTCGACAAGCTTGATGATATGTTCTCGCTTGACCATCGATAAATTCCCGCCCGCTGGAGAAAGCCCTAACAAGTAAGTTACTTACCCCATCTCCATGATTGCGAGATTGCTCTCAATGAGAAGTTCTGGTGCTAACAATGATGAAGGAAGGCATCCTGATTGCCGTTTCTTGGTGTCTGTCGGTCTGCCTGTCCAGCAGACCTCCAGGGAACTCGGTTTGTTGTGCTGTGCACTGTCATTGCCCAGCAAGGAATTCGGGGCGTTGGGTTCGGTATGTTACTCTGGTCTCTACTGTTTTTGTTATCAAGGCTTGAAAGCTTATTAATATAATGGGGGTTGCTAGGTAATCGAAATTTGAAGCGGCGAATGACGGTGGCTTTCAAGCCTTTACTACTGTAAGCATCTCTATATGTGACTTCCTCTCTGGGACTTCACAGATCCAACTCGGGCTGGAGTCTGCTATGTTGGTTATTTATTATCCAAATTTGTACCTTTAATGCTTAGCCAAGCTGTTTGGCTTTTAAGAAACCCGTACTCACGAATTCTTCCATTCACAACCACAGAGCCCGAGCGGCCCATGAGCTCTCTTCTCCCAAGGACTGATACTGAGAGAACGTTGTCCAAGTCCTTTATTGTCGTTTTGGTAAGTTAGTCTGTCTTCTTTGTCAAAAGTCTTGCCAACTGATCGAGGCTTTGGAGTAGGAAATCGAATAATAGACGACGTCGATTCATTTCCCGGCAAATGAACAGGATAGACTGAGAATGCCCTTCTGGATTGATTCCGTAAGTCGCTCTACGTGCATCTCTACCCGATTTGACTGGTATTCGGATTTTGGGAAACTTTACTGACTTTTTATAACAGTGTACGACTCCCTGTCCCCTTCCTTCATGAAAGTGTTGAATGGAGTATATGCTGATACGACAAAGTCTTCACATCCAGAGACACGTTTGGCAGACGGCTGTTGTTCCCACTACCACCACCGTGCTGGGTGTCTGTTGTCCAAGAGAGCTTGGCAAGTCCCTCGACGCCGAATGGTTTGTTCTCCTCAATGCCAGAGTCATTTGATGAATTCCTCGCTGATAATATGATATAGGCTATTGCAGTCAAGCCTTTCGAATTGTCTCGTGCGTGAGTTCCTCCACAGATCCAACCTTGGACTGACAGGAACACACCCCGAGTTCGACCCCCCCCCCCAGCTATCTCAACAACCACCCGGAAATCATCAGATTTTCGAGCGGATTCTTGAATAGCGCACTCGATTTACCTACCCGAAGCCTCTACAGACCCGGCACGCTCTTTTTCGTCGCGCAAGCGAGGTGAAAGAGAATCACGGCCCCTGAAGACGCCCCTCGGCATAGGCACAACGCGACCCCACCACAACCACAAAACAACAACCACTCGCTCGAACTCGTCCTCTCTTCTCTTCCCTTTAAAATCTATCGCTCACTCGATCTCCCCTCCTAACTCCTTCGCGGCGACATGGCCCCACGCTCTGCTGCCCCCCGCAAAAAACCTCTTCCCCCCGACAAAATCAGCACGCCGAGCCTTAGCGCGAGCCAACACGCTAGCGCAGAGCCGCACTCCCAAGCAACCACACTTGACGACATGAACCTCGACACCGACACTGACGTCAGTGACGAAGAAACCGCGTCGCCTACACCAACCCCAGCTCGCCGCCCCTCCACCCCGCCGCAACCCACCCCTCAACACCAACCGCCTGCCCCAACTGCACCCAGAACTGGACACACAATCCACGTACGCAACATCCAAGACTTCCCAACCCTTCCGGCAAAACGCTCTGCACCGTCCACCACCACTTCAACTGAAACTCCTCTCGTCTACGAACACGGCATCCAGGCCTCCTTGCGCACACTCGGCAATGAAACAGCGGTCCCCCAACACACCAGCATCGCAGACCTCACAGCAATCGACCGAGTTATGGCCACAGTAACCGCACACGCTGATGCTGCACGCCTCAACGACCACCGTACCACCCAACGCCTCAATAAAGCATTCAGCATCATGGACCGCGATAGAGCAACACTACGCAAGATCGAAGAAATGCTCCGCAAGCTCCTGCCCTCCCATGATATTCCTGACTCTGCCGACCCCGCCCCTGACACCGACCCCCTGCCTCCTGCCCAAACCGACGATCTGGTCACCTACTGGAAGACCCGTTGTTTCGCTGCTGAAGAAGCACTAGCTAAACACAATATCGCCGCCCCCCCCGCTATCCCCTTCCCCGTCCCCCAAGGAACTGCTGCCTGGACAGAACCAAATATCCCCAGAAAGCTCTTCAGCTCTGTTACCCAGACTGTCGCCACCCAGAAGTCCAAGACCCCCTCTCAACCCAAAAAGCCATCACCAAAACCTGCCGTCCCCCGCCCTGTTACTGTTTCCATCCCCTGCCCAGACCCAGAAAAACTCACACATGATGTCAATGCCCACCTCGGTACTGCTACCAACCGTGCACTCCGGGAGGCAGATGCCCCTGACCACATGTCTGTTGTTACGGTGCGCCGCAACCAGCTTGGAAACCTCACCCTTACGTTCTCCCCCAAAACCACTACTGAAGAAGTTACTGCCCACCTCAACACCCTCCAGGAGGCTGCCCAGTCAATCCACTACACCCTGCTTGCACCCCGCGTTGCCGAAAAGTGGTTCAAACTTACGGTACACAGCATTCCACTTGACTCCTACCCTGATAACCCTGATGGCATGCAAGCTCTCCAATCTGAGATTGAGCGCAACCATGATATCCAACTCGCCCAACCCCCCCGATACATAACCCACCCTGACAAACGCGTTGGCAAGACAGCATCAAGTGTTATGATCGCCCTTAAGACCAATGAAGACGCGCAACGGCTCAAGAGAACCAAAGTTATTGTACGCTATGAGCAGAGGAAGGTTACTGAGTATCACTCAGCTCGCCCCACCGACCAATGCCGTCGCTGCCTTAACTTTGGACACCACCACGCGGTCTGCCCCTCCATTTCCCACCCCACTTGCGCCCTTTGTGCCGGCCCACATTCCACTGACCTGCATCAATGTGCTGAATGTCCGACCAAGACTGGACGGCTATGCCCCCATGTCAGTGTTAAATGCAGAAACTGCACTGATGCCAATCAAGATGACACAGCCCACCCTGCATTCCACCCCAAATGCCCCTCCCGCCTGGAAGTCATAAGAACTGTCTGGCAAAGAACAAAAACCGCCCACAAACCCTCTGACCTACCCTCTGACACTAATATGACCACCGATGAGTAATTACAACTCTTCCGCGGCAACCCTACGAATAATATCCCACAACATTAATAGAAGCACCATAGCCCTTAACTCCCTTCTGAACTCTGCTGGCAGGACCGCAGACATCATTCTGATACAGGAAGCTGATATCAGAAATCCCATATATGCCACAACACACCCAGATTTCCTTCTCCTTATACCCCCAGCAAACAATCGGACAGTTGTCAGGACGATGGCGTACATTTCGAGACTAAACCCTCACCTACATGTTACTCCACGTCCTGACATCTGTGCGGACCCGGATCTCCAGATCCTTGAAATACACACCCCCCTTATCCCCACCTTTTACCTACTGAACATTTACAACGAATGGGAACAAGAATCCAAACAATACACCCTCCCACGCTCATTTACCCCACTTACCCTACCCCACCGCTGCGTCCTGACAGGTGATATGAATGCCCATCATACACTGTGGAACTCTCATCTCACACGGATGACACGCGCGGACGAGCTGGTATACCTGATTGAAGAAGCCGGCTGGCACCTAGCTAACACACCAGACACACCAACATACCACTACCGCAATGGCCGGGGATCCTCCGTCCTGGACCTGACACTCTCTACACCCTCCATGGCGAATGAAGTACAGAACTGGGCAGTCGATGAGGAAGCGGCAACAGGTTCAGACCATGAGGTCATCCGGTTCCAAATACAGTCGCAACACCCAGATGTTGAGCTCTCCAACCCCAAACCACGACTGAACTGGAAAAAGACCAACTGGGATGAATTTGCTACCATCCTCACACGACTCGCATCTTCCCTTCGACCCCGGTGGTCACACCTACAAGGGAATCCTACTACCAATAACCTGGACGAATGGGCCGCCTCCCTTCAACAAACCATAGCCACGGCAGCCGAACAATCTACTCCAGCCATCGAACATTCCCCCAGATCTAAACGCTGGTGGACTGACAATCTCACAACCACTAGGAAAGAAATGAACCAGGCTCAAAGGGTCTGGAAGCGCACAAGGAACCCAGATGACCACGCCCACTTCAAAAGCAAACGCAACCACCACTTCCGGGCAGTCCGACATGCAAAAGACAGCCTATGGAAGGAGTACCTGTCTCAAGCCAAAGGAGCGGACATATGGGCTGCCTTCCGCTATACTAACCCTCGCCGCGCTCAGCTCACCCCACCAATCACTGACACAACTACCCAACCCAATGCTCTCCGCACAGACTTCGCCGGAAAAGTTCAAGCCTTTCAGGCCCTGTTCCCCCCCCCACCAGACGCCCCTCCTCAACCCCACCACAACAATAAACCCCCAATCGAATGGAACACATTCTCGGAAACCGAAGTCAAATCAGCCATCTTCACCTCAGCACCGAAGAAGGCCCCTGGCCCGGATGGGATCCCATTCCTGTGCCTACGACAAGCCTACACCACCATCCCGGAAGATTTCCACCTTCTATACGCAACCCTGGGCAGAGTTGGATATCAACCACGCTGCTGGAGACAGGCTACTACAGTGGTGATACCGAAGCCAAACAAACCTGACTACAGCTCTGTGAAGGCCTATCGCCCGATCGCGCTGCTAAACTGCATGGGAAAGATTTTAGAAAAGCTAATGGCGACACGTCTAGGACAACTAGCAGAAACACACCACATCCTCCACAGAGATCAAATTGGAGGACGACCCAAGCGATCAGCCATCGACGCAGCAATGGCCCTGACACACGACATTGAAGTTGGGCACAAAAACAAACTCATAACCTCCGCCCTCTTCCTCGACGTCAGAGGCGCATTCGACAATGTATCCGCCACACGCCTCCTCGCTACAATGACATCTCTGGGATGCCCACTTCCTACGGTATCTTGGTGCGCCTCCTTCCTCCAGGACAGGACCACGGCCTTGTCATTCGACGGACACACCGACGGACAACGAGCTACCAGAACCGGTATCCCCCAGGGATCACCCGCCTCACCAATCCTGTTCCTCCTCTACCTACGACCGCTCTTTGACAGTCTATCATCTATCCACCCCAGCATCTGGACACCCAGCTACATCGACGACGTCGCTCTAGTCACACAGGGTACATCTAGAGAATCCAACTCAAGGGCCCTTGAGAGGGCCGCAGAAACCGCCTTTGAATGGGCCCACAACAACGCAGTGGCATTCGACGACTCCAAGTCAGAACTTCTCCATTTCCACAGATCACAAAAAGACGACACCACCCCTCAAACATGCGTCAGACTTCCCAATGGCACAATAGTCCAACCAGGCACGAAAGGCGGAAAGAAAGATGTGGTCCGGTGGATTGGTATCCACTTTGATAGAAAACTTTCCTTTGTTCACCATGTAAATACTAGACTAACAGCCGCATCCAGGTCCTTTAACGCCCTAAGAAGCCTTGTGCGATATGAAACTGGTCTGTCCCCCTCCGCTACAAGAACACTTTACCGTGCATGTGTCCAGTCCAGGTCCGACTTCGGTTCAGAGATATGGTGGTCAAATCAGAAAACGCTGGAATCCAAACTACAACGACAACAGAACACCGCCCTACGAAAGATCCTTAACGCCTTCACATCCACTCCAATCATGGCCCTGCACAACGAGGCGGCCCTCCCACCCGTTAAGATCAGACTCACCCACAAGAAACGAAAATATGCCCTCAGACTCCTCTCCCTGCCCCCTACCCACCCCGTCATTTCCCGCTGCCCCTCCTCCTACCCCACCCCAGGCCACTTTGAGAACGCCATCATGTCCCCCACAGAGTATGACTGTGACTGGCACGGTCACACACGCCCCCAGTCCCGTCTCACAAGCATCCTCACTCTGATGAGACCATGGCTATCCCCCACCAGCACAGTTGAGAACACGGCCCAACCGGATCCCTCGGTATGGAAACCACCCCCCCTGACAACAACCATCTCCACGAGCGAAAAGGAGGACGCAGCTACTGAACACCTTGCACTCCTACACTCCCTCAAAACAACACCCAATGCAATCGTGGTATACACTGATGGCTCCCAACTCAACGACAAGACCGGGGCTAGCTTCTTCATCCCCTACGGCCTCGACAAACAAATACAAGCCCTCATTCCCATGACCAACACAAACGAAGTCTTTGACGCTGAACTACAAGCCATCTCAGAGAGCCTACTCTCCTGCGCTACACACCTGCGACGCCTCCACCTCCACAACCGCCAGATACACATCTTCACCGACAACCAGGCAGCCATCATCCGCTCTTCGCACCTCTCGCCAGGCCCAGGACGGGAAACTGCCGGCATCATCCACCACACCTGTCAAACCCTCCTCACACGAACCAACTCCACAGTGCACCTTCACTGGGTACCAGGCCACACCGACATTGCAGGCAACGATGAAGCAGATCGCCTGGCAAAATTGGCAACTGACAGAAACCCCCTACCGAACTCGACAATCTCCTTGTCATGGCTGCGACGCCGCATCCATGAAGCTCACATCCATGATTGGGTCACCTGGTACACCTCCTCCACCCGCCCAAAGACATACGATGCACCATTCAAGCGGAAGCTTGATGAAGCGTACACATCAGTGCCCCGAAAGATATCCACAGCGATACTGGGCCTCCGAACAGGACATGGTTACTTTCTCAACAGCCTGGCACACCCCCCCTCCGAACAATACCCTTCCCGCTCATGCACATGCCCCCTCCACCCACCTCAAACCCCACGCCACCTGATCCTGGCCTGCCCCATATTTACCTCCCACCGTATTAACCTCCGCCACCAACTTAAACTACCACGGCACCGACAACTACAACTTAAGATGATCCTCCACACGCCACACGGAATTCAAGCCCTGACCACTATTATCTCTGAAACGAAGCTCGCAACTGCGGAATGGGCACACACACAGTTAAGTACCCCTGCAGCGGAGAGACACTCACCAGAACACAGATTCACAATGGCAGATTGGGGTACGTTAACTGACCCCGATGAAGAACACATGTAAAAAAAAAAAAAAAAAAAAAAAAAAAAAAAAAAAAAAAAAAAAAAAAACAAGAAGAAAAAACACCAGAATGTATTTAAACCAGAAGCAAACTGTCGATAGGATAGGACAAAGATGGATTCGAAGAAGGGAGGATATGCTACATTTTCTGACTTTTCTTTTACATTATGTTTTCCTTTGTATCACGAATGACGAAAAGGGAGAGGAGAGATGGGAAAGTCAAGGAGCCGGGGATGGGTGTGTTTCTGTATTTTCTCATTTCCTTTGTTTTCCTTTACTTTTCTTATTATTATCAGAGTTTCAGGCGGTAGAAACTGGGGAAGGGTGGAGGAAAGATACTAGAGCAAACAGGGCTCACGGACACAGTGACGAGATGGACAGACACAGACAGAAAGACAGAGGCGACTACTGCCAGAAACTTAGATAGACCGCTCTGGGGCGTACCCAGTGGCCATCGGAGTCACTCCCGATGGTCAGCATTGTACCTTAAAGTAGTACCCGCCATAACCTTACGGTTGCAAGCGTGTATGACAAATAAATAAATAAATCCAACCTTGGACTGTATCGACGGATAAATCACTCGTTCGATCTCTTTGTCTAGCAAACGAACGACAGCAATATTAGGTATGCCTCAGTCATTGTCTGCTTCAATCATGTTGTTAACAAACCTCCAGGGCTCAATCAAGCGATGGCCTCCATCGATGTTGATGATAGCAGAGGTCGATTGTGGTGGGTGGCGTCTTGTTTCTCAAGGTAAAGTCCATCTTTTTTTATTTACTTAATCCATATATCTAACGTATTACCAGATCCAGAACGGACGCCACATGACTTTCGGCCTCCTCCTGCTGTCGGTTACAAGCGAAATATTTTCCGACGGCTGGATTTACTTTCACCAATGTACTACCTCGTGAGTATCCCCACAGTTACAGAGGAGTACACATCATAAGACAATGGCTAACCTCACCTCCAGGTTGTTTAGAGCATCCTGGAAGACTTCATGGATGTACAGGATCATGTAACGTCCACCCGATGTTCACTGCCTTGTAAGTACATTTTCTTGCAATTCCAGAACAAGGAGAAGTGATGGAGCGATTACTAATATCACTTCTAGATCGATTGAGCTTACATTTAAAAATCGTCCGACCATTCTGGTCTGGTGTTTCGTTCATCGACGGTCTGTACACCATCGGACCGTCTTCTGGCGTCGCTGCTGTTTGTCGACGGACCCCTCGGCACGATATATCAATCCGACGACGGATACTCTCTTCACTCGCTACCACCACTGCGATGCTTTCGGTGTGTCGAGGCAACTCAGATTTTTGTGTTTAGAGACCCAACTCCACCAGGAGATCGAAGGGCCCAATTTCCGGCGTGGAAGCCCTCTGCGACGTACCGTTGTCACTCGCGAGTATAAATCCATCAAGGATGAGAAAAGGAGCGCAAGGCCAACATAACCTTCCTGCTTCCGTGTTAGTCAGCAAGCCTTCCTTGCAACAAGTTGCAAGACTTGTCTGCTCATCACCTCCTCCCTCGAGCTTCTAAAGCACCACCGCTTAAGCGGGAAAATAGCAACGATGACGAGCTCACAGGTGCAGCTTTCCTTACCTCTCTCCTGATCTCAATTTCTACTACGAGATCTTGAAGACCGTTCGATAACAACATTGAGTGACATTGTTACTCTGTTGTAGGGTCTTTATTCATCTCTCTTCCCTTGTAGCATACTCAAACTACATTGGATTCCTGTGCGTGCTGCTCTTCTCCGCCTTTGTCTGATATAAATCCGACTTGCCAACTCACGACTCCTCTTTTCTTCGTTTCGACCCCCTAACCTTTGGTCATCCTGGTCAGAGATTTGGACCCCGAATCCCAACGCAACTTTGCGCCTACAGACTTTGTTTCTGGATTTTCCCGTCGTTAAGTAACTGATAATGATTCAGCTCTCCGACATGGAATAACAGGCCGCAGAAACATGGTTCGACGCTGGCATGCTGCCGACGCTTTTCGAATCTCACTCGAGATTGATAGATCCATCATGGATGTTCGCGATCCGCCTCTGCGATGGATAAAGCATCATCCGTTCCCGGTTCTGATCTCGTCTATGGCGCCGTTCCTGAGATCAACGGATTTTTGCTGGGTCTGGTTTTTGGGGCCTGAAATCCCACTTGGGACACTCGGTGTGTCAATGCTGTGTAAGTGTTTCCCCATCATTGTTTACAATCCGAAAACTGAAACTAATCTTTGTCACATAGGCATAGGCCGCCAATTCAGAGGTCTTCGTAAGATGCCTTCCCTGGAGAATACCTGGGTTCTCTTGTTTTCTTCTTTTCATCAGTAGTTGTGTATTTATGGTGTGGTAAGTTTCCTGAAATCTTGAATTTTATCCGACGCCTCAAGATTGGGACTGACTGTTTCTTAATAGACTATCGACTGCTTCAACAAGTTACATGATCCGGAGGAACACCTGACTTGCGGCCCTCTTTCAACCAAGGTTCTTTGCGACAAGTGTCCTACATAGGATTTCGTTGTGTGTGTTTGGAGAGTATTGCAAGATTGCCGCGTCTTGCCTCCGGTTTACAACCCTGTCGATACTGCATCCGTTGGACGGGCTCAACCCTGAATGCGCAGTGCGCACTGGCACATCCCCTAAATCCTTTCCGGAATACTCGGGGCCTGTCAACAGCCAAATTGCTAACCATCCGACTCGCGTTATAATCCAGGCCCTGCCGACTCCAACTTTCTTCTGCCTTCGTCTGATCGTCCTTGTATTCCTGAGATTCTAGAATTTGGCTGTTCTGAGGTTAAAACAACATCGCCCTCGAGATTGGCTTGGCCTTCCTACGGAATGACTTAGCAACGCGGTGTCAACAGCATTGAGCTGTGCTTGTGCTTCGCTTTTATGATCCAACACTGGACTACGAAACATCTCGCGGCGTATCATCTCAGCATCACCGGTTGCCTAGATATGAACGCTCACTGAATTTACGGAAACTTGGATAGACTGGTAATGGGGACCCTGTTCAGGAATACGCTCTTCTTCTTCGTCGCTCTTTCTTTGTCAGCCTATCTTTGAGCTATCGGATTTTCTGAGTCCTTCGTCCTTGTAGAACCGTCAAAAATGGTTCTGAAGGATATTCACCGCTGGGTGCTTTGGTTGTTCGTGCTGTCGGGAGTCTGTCCTTGGCTGAGTGTTAGCAGGATTTTGTTAAAAAAAAAACAAGGTATGGTTTAAAATCCGTGCGAAAGCGACGTCGCAAAAATGATACTGATTTCGATATTTAGTAGTAAATCTATATAGGTCAGAACTCGCAGCATATTTTGCGAATTAAATTAATCCCACCAGGGAAATTTACCGAATTCGGATTTTACAGGTCAGGATATAATCAACTCCGTCCGCCAGATTCAAACTTCGACGACTTCTCCAAAAGCACTGGCTTTCTGTTCTTGTCTCCGGTCACGGAAAATTTATTCCGGGATTTTCTATTTCAACTCAATAATTGAGAGCCCTGTGCCTGGGTCATTTCTGTTGAAAAGCCGCCTAGGGCTCTGGTGTCTCAGCCACGATGAGGGCTCAGGTCACTCACCCGTGGCCACAGTTAGGGTTGATGTGACTGGATCATGGAGGTGGAGGTTCTACATTTGGCGTATCCCTTTCCGTAGGATGCGTAGTCTTAGATTAGTACCGCTATCAATAAACTGTGACCTCCACCTCCACCTGATCTTTCCCTCTCTCGATTCACAATTTCTTATCACCCAGAATGAGAAGACCAGGTCTGTTGTTAACTGTCAGACAACCATCATACCCCTCCCTCTTCCTTGGCGAAGAAAAAGCCCTTAACTCTTCGCGCCTCCCCTAATAGCATGCAGTGACCCTTGCCTAGGTCGCCGGGGTGTATTCAAAATTAATATTTTCTAGTTTCAGTTTTCTCTAGTTTTTCGATATGTTTTTTCATGTGATTGCTTCCCTTTCTTTGCCAGACTTTTAATTCCACATGGAAATATTCTGACTCTTGCCTCTTGCCTCTTGCCTCTTGCCTCTTGCCTCTTGCCTCTTGCCTCTTGCCGGCCCTATCATCCGGGATAATTTTTGGCTTGGGTTTCGAGGTGATGTATTGTGTTGTGTTGATGGTTGGATCAATCAAGTTATACTTTTTGTTATATAGTGATATATTAATAGAGACTTCACCGGTGACTTCGTAAATTGTACGTCATAAATCATGGTAGTAGAGTTTTATGTTGAAGTTTAGCTTATGAAGTTATTCAAAACAAATAAAAAGTAAAAAAGAAACATTAAAAAAATGATAAATAAACAAAATAAACCTCAACAAAACCCCGAGAAAATGTACATAGAAATTA
Organism: Pyronema omphalodes; assembly: GCA_024516155.1. NCBI lineage: Eukaryota > Fungi > Ascomycota > Pezizomycetes > Pezizales > Pyronemataceae > Pyronema > Pyronema omphalodes. The sequence goes on along the minus strand of JAJJXM010000015.1, from coordinate 333,436 downwards.
CGATATCATTCTGTACTGTGTAAACAAAATGAGGAACAAATATCAATAAATTTGTGATCACTTACTTCTCCGTATTGTATCTTGACCCCCATATCTATCATTAGCGAGTTCATTTGTGATATCCCTCCCCTCATACACTATCCCGCGCCCCCATCTCTGATTTACCAGCTCTCATTCCTCAGCTTCGACTCTTTTACCCTTGTCTACTTTCTAATCAGATTCCCAAGAAAATATCGCCAAAGTTCTCGGGAGTCTGCCGTATTATTTTTCGCTCTCCTGAATATCTACAAATACATCTCGTCTTAAGTCTTTAACTTCTCTTCCGTCTGGACCGGGGTTGATAACTTTCCCTCATATCACAGTCTGGGTAGTGGTAAGTACCGTTGAAGACTTCTCTTCCATCATGCAGACTATAATATCCTCCATGACTTGAGATTTGAGCGGGTGAAACTTTTACACCATAATAAGACATCAAAATCACCAGGAAAAACTAATGGTTGAGAATAGTTTGAGGATATTTTACTTCTTCCTTCTCCATTCTTCCTTCCTTCCTTCATTCCTTCCTGTTAAACGTCTCAAGAGAGGAAGGTCAAAAAGACAGAAGGCGGAGGTAGGAACAGAGATGCAATTGATCGATGGTTGAGACGCAGAACGCTCCAACAAGCTCTAATGATAGTCGAGATAGAACATCTCCCACCGCCGTCTAGCTATCCTAACGCAGGTGTAATTCAAACGCGCCCTTCCTTGGGCAAACCGTATTTTGATGTTCACAAATTCAAGAGGAGGAGAATCGAAGGAATGGAGTAGATGAGCTTTACAAGGCTACCAAAGTTGTTAAAGCCCATGTTCGAGGAGACCATCGTCGCTATCGTAGCCGCCGCCGTTGGAGAGAGAATGTAGCACGATTTTGCATAGTCGGAGACCAAATTGCCTATCACTAGAGAAAATATAAAGATATATTCAAGCTTTCGAAATCAGCAGAACTAACGACAGAGGAATAACGCCAAACGTTGAAGGTGGTAAGGTAGGTTTGATGTTCGGAGTAGCGAAGATGCGATTGAAGAGGTTAGGTTGTGAAGCCGTGATGAGTCGATAAAGGTACATGCGCCGCGCGTCTGTGCACCCATTGCTGGGCATTTAAAGTTGAAACTGTGAAACGGGGTGTATAGAGCGGTACTTGCGGGTGAAGGCTGAAGCTGGAAAGAATAAATGCAAGTCATAAAATAAATGAAGGCCTTTGAATTTGAGTGTGGAAGATTACTTGCCGTTCAAACTCCACAGGCACTCTCGAAAGTTAAAATACGTCATAGGTTCATGGCCCATCACTTACCTAGCTATTCCGAATTTGGGGTTTGATGCTGCGGGGATTGGCGTGAATAGCTTGATAGCAGCTATTAAGCCTCCTGTTTGGCGTATAGTTGCTGGAGATGCTTATGTAGATCCCGTGTCTGCTAGCTTATGGGCGGGAAGGTTAGTCAGTAGGATGAGCGCGGATGGGATGACGATACATGTCTGGTTTGGTAAAGTGCTGCGAAGCCTCATAAATGATATATAAGAAGATGTACCTGCTTCCCTAGAATATCCTGAGTGCTTCCTGTGTAAATAAGATTTTTATGCTTGCTGAACGGTACAAATTGGAGTCAGCATAGGTGAGTCAAAATGGATCATACTCTATCATCCGGATCTCGCAACTATGCCGAATCCCATTACCGCCGCGACGGTTCTCCGCCCTCCCAGCAAAATTGCCCTTTTCTCGACTGAATTCAACGGGTTCTCGGGAAGCTATGTGCTTTCCAGGCGCCTGAAAAATTGTCACAAAAATCGTGTAACCATTCCGGATGGTTCACAGAGGCATCCTAATCCCCGCATGCCCGCCGGTGGTGACAGGGGATATGCACTTGCGAGGAACTGAGATGAACTGTGATCCTCGTCTGTATTTTTAGCTTCTTTTCCTTGGTAGCCGAAGCTTTCTTGTGCTGTTGTGCTGCTACCGTGGCTGGCTTTGCTCCCATCTCTGCGACGCCATTCCGCCTTCTTGCATGACGATCTGCTGATGCATGCAATGTCCGCTCTTCTTCCCGCTCTCTTTCCCGAACTCCTTACCGCATAATCCAACTATTGATCGTGCCAGACGTGGCCGACGACAAAACTTCCCTCCTGGAGCTCTTTTTATCAACCCTTTTCCGACCTGTATCGCCGTTGAGCTTCTGGATTCCTGCTCCGATTCCATCAACCTTGAACACAACCCCAATCGCCCGCCTCCTCCTTATCCCCGTTGGTCGACAAGTTCAAACGCCCTACAATTCCTTCTGTGTTCCTCTTCTTTCTTCTTTCACTTGTCTTCTCCTCGACAAGCTTTATGAGTTCGTGTTAGACTCTCGACGAGATCCCGCTCGCTGGGAGACAGCTCTGATAAGTAGGCACCTTAACCCATCTCGTCAACTACGAGCATGTTCTGAACAAGAAGTATTGATGCTAACACAAATGATAGAGGGGACCCTCAGTGCTGTACTCCTGGGCGTCGGTCGATCTGCCTGTCCAGCAGACCTCCAAGGGGCCTGGTTTGTCTCGCTGCGCACTGTCATTGCCCAACAGGACATTTGTATCGTTTGGTTCGGTATGTGACTCCGGTCTCCACTATTTCTGTTTCGAAGTTCGAAGAGCTTACTAACGTTATGGGATTCGATAGGTGATCGAGATTCGAAGCGGTGAATGACGGTAGCCTTCGGGCCTTTACTACTGTAAGCATACCGATACGTGACTTCCTCTCCGGGAACTTCGCAGATCCAACTCGGACTGGAGCCTGCTATGTTGGTTATTATTATCTAAATTCGTACCTCTAATTCTTAGCCAAGCTGTTTGGATTTTGGGAAACCTATACTGACAAATTGTTGCTATTCTTAACCACAGAACAGGGGCGATCCATGAGTTCTCGGCTGCCAAGGACTGACAACGAGAGAACGTTGTCCAAGTCCTTTATTTTCGTTTTGTGAGTTACTCTCTCCTATTATGAACCTGTTGTTCGGAAGGTCTTGCTAACTGATCGAGGTTTGGGGATAGGAAATCGAATAATAGACGACGACGATTCACTCGGCGGCCAATGAGCAGCATAAACTCGGAATGAACTTCTCGATTGGCTCCGTAAGTCACTCAACCTCATTCCTCACTCCTTCGACTGTGATTGGAGCTTTATGAAACTTTACTAACTGTTGGAAACAGTGTCGCACCACCTCTTTGCGCTCGGTGCTCCCCGAAACGAGAGAGATCTTACGAACTCTTGTCGTGGACATGGTATGACTCCCTGCCTCCCTTACCTGATGAAGTGGTGGAAAGAACTACTTGCTGATATGGTATAGTCCGTCCACCCAGGCACCCGGTTGGCAGACGGCGGTTGTTCCCACTACCACCGCCGTGCTGGGTGTCTGTTGTCCAAGAGAGCTTGGAAAGTCCCTCGACGCCGAATGGTTTGTTCTCCTCAATGCCAGAGTCATCAGAGTCAATTGATGAATTCCTCGCTAATAATATGATATAGGCTATTGCAGTCAAGCCTTTCGAATTGTCCCGTGCGTGAGTTCCTCCACAGATCCAACCTTGGACTGTATCGACGGACAAATCACTCGTTCGATCTCTTTGTCTAGCAAACGAACGACAGCAATATTAGGTATGCCTCAGTCATTGTCTGCTTCAATCATGTTGTTAACAAATCTCCAGGGCTCAATCAAGCGATGGCCTCCATCGATGTTGATGATAGCAGAGGTCGATTGTGGTGGGTGGCGTCTTGTTTCTCAAGGTAAAGTCCATCTTTTTTTATTTACTTAATCCATATATCTAACGTATTTCCAGATCCAGAACGGACGCCACATGACTTTCGGCCTCCTCCTGCTGTCGGTTACAAGCCAAATATTTTCCGACGGCTGGATTTACTTTCACCAATGTACTACCTTGTGAGTATCTCAACAGCTCCAGAGAAAGTACACATCATGAGACAATGGCTAACCTCACCTCCAGGTTGTTTAGAGAATCCTGGAAGACTCCATGGATGTACAGGATCATGTAACGTCTACCCGATGTTCCCTGCCTCGTAAGTACATTTCTTGCAATTCCAGAACAAGAAGAAGTGATGGAATGATTACTAACATTATTTCTAGATCGACTGAGATTACTTCCAAATCTCGTCCGACCATTCTGGTCTGGTGTTTCGTTCATCGACGGTCTGTACACCATCGGACCGTCTTCTGGCATCGCTGCTGTTTGTCGACGGACCTCCTGGCACCAAATTTCAATCCGACGACGGATACTCTCTTCACTCGCTACCACCACTGCGATGCTTTCGGTGTGTCGAGGCAACTCAGATTTTTTTGTTCTGAAATTCAACTCCACCAGGAGACCGAAGGGCCCAATTTCCGGCGTGGAAGCCCTCTGTGACGTACCGTTGTCGCCTTCGCGGGTATAAATCCACCGAAGGATGAGATAGGAGCGCAAGGCCAACACAACCTGCCTGCTTTCGCGCCCATCAGCAAGCCTTCCCTGCAGCAAGTTGCAAGACTTGTCTGCTCATTACCTCTTCCCTTGGATCTTGATGGCACCACCAATATTCAATGGGCAAAAGACACCGATGACGAGCACAAGTGCACCATTGCTTGCCCCTCGCCTGATCTTGTTTTCTACTACGAGATCTTGAAGACCATTCGACAACAACATTGAGTAACATTATTACTCTGTTGTATTGTCACTCTATGTGCTTTCGTCTCTCCTCCCCTTCTATCCGATATATATCCGACTTGCCAACTCACGACCTTCTTTCTTCGTTTCCGTCCTCCAACCAACTTTGGTTATCACGACCATGAATATACACGGCAACTCACAACGCAACTTTGCGACTACGGACTCTGTTTTGGCCTTTTCTTCAGTCAGGAAACCGACAATAATTCAGCCCTCCGACTGGGAACAAGTCACCGCAGAAGCATGGTTGACGCTTCTCTCCTGGCAACACTTTGCTAATCTCACTGGAGATTGATAGATCCATCGTGGATTTTCGCGATCTGCTTCTGCGATGGGTCAAGTATCATTCGTTCCCGGTTCTGATTTCGGCTCCGATGCCGTTACCAAAATCAACGGACCTTTGCGTCGTTGCTCTTCGTAGTCTTGAAATCCCACTCGGGATATTGATTTTAAAAAAGAACTGTTACCAAGACTAACTAATTGTTGCTTGGTTGCTTTTCGTGGGCTCGAAAGCTCACTTAGGATTTGTTGCTACAAAGAATCCGTTGAGGCGGTTATTTCGTGCTTTTACTTTGATCGCTGTTTTATCACTTGGACGCTGGCATGATGTATGCTTTAGTTCTAGTCTTGTTTTCGACTGGCTGCGAAAGTCAAAGGCAGGAAATACATGACCCTATGCACTGCTGTAAGTGTTTCTTTTTCATTATCAACAATCTGTAGGTCGAGACTAATATTCATGTCATAGTGCGCTAATGAGTCTGAGTACAATGCCTTCCCTGGAGAATATCTGGGTTGTCCGTTTTTCTTCTTGCTAGTATGAATTAAGTATATAGATTGCAGTAAGTTTTCTGCATTCTTAATTTTTATCCAATGCTTCGAAATCGAGACTGACCGTTTCTTGATAGACTACCGATTGCTTCAACGAATTGCATCCGAAAGACCGCCTGACTTACGGCCTTCTTTCCAGCAAGGCTCTTTTCAACAAGCATCCTACCTAGGATTACGTCTTCTGTATTTGGAGAGTGTTGTAAGATTGCCGCGTCTCACCTCCGGTCTACAACCCTGTCGATACTGCATCCGTTGGACGGGCTCAACCCTCAATGCGCAGTGCGCACTGGCACATCTGCCAAATCGTCTGCGAAATCTTTGGGGCCTGTCAACAGCCAAATTGCTAACCATCCGACTGGCCCTATGAACCAAGTCCTGTCGACTTCAAATTCCTTGTTCCTTCGCCTGATCGTATATGAATTTTTGGAATTCTCGAATTTGGCTGTTCCGAGTTCACAACAGTATCGCCCTCGAGCTTGGCTCAGCCTCTCTACGGAATGATCTAGCAAGGCGGTGTCAACAGCATTGAGCTGTGTTTTTGTTTGTCTTTTCTAATCCAACATTGGACCATGAAACACCTCCCGGTGTATCTTCGGTAGATGAAAAGAGACCTGGTCCTAGAACGGGTTATTCTTCTTCGTCGGCCTCTTCAATTTGTCAGCTTTTCTTTGCGCTTCAGTATTTTCTGGCCTCTTCATTCTTATAGAACCTTCGAAAATGGTTCTGGAGGATATTCACGGCTGGGTGCTTTGGTTGTCCGTGCTGTTGGGAGCCTGTCCTTGTCTCTGAGTGTTGGCAGGACTTCGTTGACAATCACGGTATGTTCTCCAATCTCCTGAAAAGCGACGTTGAAAGAATGATACTGATTTTGACAGTTATTAGTACATCAACGTAGGTTAGGACTCGACTTCTCCTTCAGGGGAACTGCGAATCCTTGAAATGCCTTCAAGTGTACGCCGTCGCCGAATCATCCGAGCTTGTGTGGAAGTACCAGATGCTTGAGGGGACCTTCTCTGGTTGGAACAGGGGATATTTGAAGGATCTTGAGTCTTTTGTTGGAGTGGCCGTGAGATAAAGAAGTGCGGAGGATTGGGAAAGTTGCTGGCGAGGTGAGGATATATGGATGGTTTGAGGATATTTTCTTCCGTCAGAAATTCCTCATTGACATAGCTGGTAAGTTTCAACATTCTTGGATAGCTTCGCCATGATCTCAACTAACATATGTTTAGACCCCGAGATTAAACAACGGCCGTCTCTTTTTCTGTGCTACCAACTTGTGGAAAATAAGCGATACCCTTACCGATAATATCACTCGGTAAGTTATTTCAACTTCACCCATTTTCGCTGCTGCTGTATCTAAACTAATATATCTACAGATATCCGGGATCTCCTCTTCTGCACACTGACCGCGATCTAATCCCACAAGGGAATTGACACAATTCAAGTCCGATGTCATGTGTCTGCTTCCTGGTTCCTCTCGACAACACACTGGACAAAGCGAGTTCGATCACAGTTCAACAAAAGTCTCGCTGTCAAAAGAATCACCGGGCTGTCAACCATTCTAACGTCTTTTCAACCTCAACAAGTTCTGCCTTGAATCTGGCTCCCGTGCTTGGTCATACGAAAGATCCAAAAGATGGACCCAACGTATTAGGTTCGTTGAATAAATCCCACCAGGGAAATGTTTTGCACCAAATTTCGCGAACCAGTATATAATCTTCTTTGTCCGCCGGATTCAAACGTCGACGACTTCTCCAAAAGCACCGGCTTATATCTTTATCCTGTGGTCAATTAGGGTTGTTGTGTCCGGGGTCGGTTCTTTTGGCGGATCCGAGGAATTGCAAAAGGACAGTCATGATAAAAACATGCGACTTCGCATCTCTGCCGGTGGTCTCATATATCGGTATCCACGGATACATGACTGCCTCCTTCCCCCCCCCCCCCCCCATGACTGGAAAGACATTCCAAAAGGAAACTCATGATAAAAACATGCGACTTCGCATCTTTTCCACCGGTCTTATAAAGGGATAGAGAACACTCAGAATTTCGTTCCTTGCCAGTATATCGGTATCCACGGATACATGACTGGCCCTCTTCTTTGTTTTTCAATTCACGCAGAATTTCAGAATTGGGTTCACCCTGTCGAATGTCCATTTAGACAGAGCTACTACACTCCCGGTTCGCAATCACATTGCCTGTGGCTGTTTATAACCGCTCTCTTTTGCTACCATCAATTAGAGTACCGGGACACCATATATGCCACCGCGGCATTGATTGATCATTGAAGAAACCAACCAAGCAAACTTCTTCTCACTTTTGACCATGGCTTCAGACCTTAGAAGATTCTTCCTGCTTCTTTCACCCTTACAAACCATCACAATTCAAGGAAGCAATTCAATCCGACTACCCACCCTCTTGTTTGATCCACTGTGGAAAACCTGGACTGTTCAATCGACTCTCGATCACTGGCACATCAAAACGAAAAAGAAAAGACTCCGACCCGTACAAACCGCGACCCTCTTTGCAATAGTTTGCAGTCATCCTCGCAGCTTCTTCGCTTGGTTCGCCGTGGTCTGTAGATTCAAAATTGCAACCGACTTTCGGTTTCTGGCACAACAAAACGAAACTCCAACCCGTACAAATCATCCTCCCGCGCCCTAAATAGTTTGCAGTCATCCTCGCAGCTGCTTTGCTTGGCTCGTTATATTTTATCTCAACCATTGAGATCCCTTCGTCTTGTTCATTTCTCATCACCAAGAGAGAGAAAGCCAGGTCTGTCATCAACTCTCAGATAACCATTATACCCTCCTCCTCCTCCTTGGCTAAGAAAAAGCCTTCCACTCCTGGTTGTTGTTTGTGCATTAATTATTGTTCGGGGTTTCAAGCTGGTGTGTTTTGTTGTGTCGAGGCTTGATGGTTGGATCTTTGAAGATGGGCTGTTGTTTAGATAGGTAGATAGGATGGTGGATAAATAGATATTTTAATAGATATTTGGGATATCATTAATTGACTGGTCTCTAGATTTTCTCAGTTCATTTCAATTTCAATGACAATCCTCTCCATAATCCCCGCCATCAGTATCTTAATATTACATTACCATTCATCCCACAAACTTCCCCCCAAAAACCAAAATCCACGAAAAAAAAAAAAAAAAAAAAAAAAAAAAAAAAAAAACATTTTCATAAACCCTATATATGTCTATAAAAACATCGTTCTGTACAGTATTAACGATTTGGAGAATTTATTTTTAGAGATGATTAACATAGCTAGAGATGATTAGAGATACTTCAAAAGACCCATTGCAATATCCATACCATAATCCATAATTCACAAAGCCGTAGAAGCCATGCCTCATACAACTTTTGTCTTATATAACAATGAGGATTATCATTACAAGATATCTAGCATTTCATGGAAGTCTGATGATATATACATATATATGTATGGTAGATGTTGTTTTCTTGTCTTGGAATTTATTGTCTATTTGTATCATTTGTAGCTGTGTGGATGGATGGATGGATGGATGGATGGATGTATGCATGTATGCATAGATGGATGTATGGATGCATTGGTGGATGGATGTACGTATGGATGCATAGATAAGCAGACATGGTGAACCGTGATACAATCAATCACTTGTGTTACAGAGTTCCAGAATTCCAGAATTATCCTTGTATTCAAGTATGTATTTGAGTATTAATCAAGTGTGAGTACATACACTGCCATGCTATTACCGTACCATGCCATTGACTTTGCCATTGCCCTGCTATCGCCGTTGACTTTGCCATTGCCACTCAACACATCATCATAATCCGTATTAACTCAGCGGCCCAGCCATGTTACATACCCACCACCTCACCAAGCTCCCTTGGCTCCCGATTCACCTAGCTCAATTCATCACTGATCTCCTCCGCCATCAAAAAAAGACCGAAAAAAAGAGAAGAGAGAATAAATAAAAGCTAGTAGTAGTGTAGTAGTAATAACAATGTAGATGAGAAGAAAAAAATAAAAGAAGAAAAGGAAAATAAAAAGTAGTTAAACCTGATAAAAGACCGTTTCTTCAAGTGAGTGAGTGTTTGTACCTATAAAGAAAGTCCATGCCAATGTTTCTTCATAGTATCTTCGTCCGCACACTTCCTCCCCAATGCGGTCCACCTCCCCCCCCCCCCCCCCCGGGAACCATAGCCAGCCCAAATGACAGTCATCCATCCATTCCATAGCAATCCCACAATAACAAAGAAAACGGAAATAAAAAAGCCGTAACCCAATAAGCCAACATACAAAAAATCAAATCCCTTAGAAAAACCAATCAATAAACCTTTGAAACCAATCGCTAACGCTAACGCTCCAAGCAAACCAACCCCGCAGCAAACCAACATCTGGCGCATCATACTATGCGGGCAAGAGTGGATCACCACTATCACCTACATCCGCTTTCCCACCACCTCCTGTTGGACCAGATGCACCACGCCCATTGCTGACATGATCATTTGATTCCGCAGCAGTTTCCGTTTGTACCTGTTGCGACTGTCTAGCCGGTTTAACCGCAGGAGTAGCCGCGGCACTAGCTACTGGGGTATTATCCGACTGGGTACCCTGAGAGTCTGTGGCAGATGGAGGGGGTGGTGGTGGTGCAGTATTATTAGCACCGGAATTCTTCTTATTTGATTTGTTGGAGTTCTTTTTTCCTTTCTGTTTTGCTTTTTCTAGGAGGCGACGTTTCTCGGCTAATCTACGGCGTTCTTTTCGATCTTTAATTTCGTATTGTCGCATTAGAGCTTCTGGTGGGTGACCAAATATAGCTTCATATTCGCAGAATTCACATATCCAAATCTCGCCGTTATTGCGGTGAGATTGCGCCTCTTCGCGTCGTCGCCTTTGTTGTTGTTGGTAAATTTCCCTACGCGACGGACGCGGAGCTTTCTTCTTTACTGGCTGTGGAGGTTGCTGATAGCTACTGCTCGAGATTCCTGGCGAGGTTTGCGTTCCCACGGTGTTCATGGTGCGTAGTCGGGGTGAGCCGTCGCCGCCTGTGCCGTTGGTTGTGGGTGTTGAACTATATGCGAGGTTCGCTGAAACTGGAGAATCGCACACGAAGGTAAATTGAGTTTGTTTAGGTAAGCCAGAGGCACCCCCGGTAGAGTCAGCGAGTTTCCCTTTGGTTGGTGTGACTGTCTCTTCACGTTTTCCGTTTGGTAGTCTTGAGAAGCTTTCTATACTTGGAGAGGAAGGATAACGTCTTGTAGCTCTTCTTAACGAGGAATGACTAGAGGAGGCGGAGGTGAGAGGTGAGCGTTGCGAAGAACCGTTCGATTTCCACCGACTCCGGGGGGTTTGTGTCGGCGAGAATCCCGGCGACGTATGTGTAGTTCCACAGCCCCCGCCCATACCGCCAGTACCCGTACTTCCACCCGGATTCGTATGACTTGGTATTTTTCGCTTTTTCTTATTATTTGTGTTTTCAGTCCATTCGTAAGGATCGGTTGCACCACCGTTACCGACTCCGTCGAAATTAGACGTACTACTATTCCCTACACCGCGTGATACAGATGTGCTCGAGTTATCTTCCTCGTCTGACGAGTCCTGAAGCCTATCCGCCATGCCGCTTCCCGAGCCAAACCCCCCGGAGGAGCTTGGACCTCCTAGAGAACCATCCCCGGTATACTTGTTGTATGGAAAGTAGAATAGAGGTGCTGGTGGAGTTGGAGGGGCGGTAAATAGGGCAGCGTCGGCATCCTCGGACAGTCTTGAGCGCAGTCGACGTTTAGGAAGGGGTCGGATTGGCCGTGAGCTGACTGAGGAGTAATTTGTATCTGTAGATTTTTAGGAAACGATGTGTGAGTGCAATTCCCTTTCGACTATAACGTTTGACTCGAGGTACAGGGGGGACGGCTCTGGTTGGTGTCTGGGAAGGTTTGGGGGGGGGGGGGGGGGGGGGGGGGGGGGGAGGGAGGGTTGCATAGGGGGGGCGGTGAGGGGGTAGTTGCGTACCCAAAGCTGCAGACATAATGAGGTGAGTGGCAAAGAGTCGAGAAGACTCTGAGCTCTGTTGAATTGAGTAGAAACAGCGAAGCCGAATAGATCAAATGGTAGGTTGATGAGGTGGGGTTAACTGGAGGCCTAGGATTGTTCAGTTAGCTGAGTCGACCGAACGAAGCGGCTCAAATTCGCGGCGGCCAGACCACCCCGCTACACTGTAACTCCTTAGGAACTGTGCCAGGAACGGAGAAATGGTTCTGAATAAGGCCGAGGAGACTCATGAAGCGTACCAAGCTGAGAGGACCAGTTCGACCAACCAAAGGGGTCTTCGGGAGGCGAATTTAACTGGTTGCGGCGAATAATCTCGTCACAGGAACCGAAAACGTAGCGGAAGGATGACAGAGCTCTGGGTTTGTCGGGTTGTAAAAGTGCACTTGAGGGAGTGCACAGCACTGGTGGGATATGTATGTATGGGCAGGTCTGGTAGGTCTGGTAGTTGATGCTTAGGATAGCAAGAGGTAGAAGAGGATGTTGTGGGGAGGATCACTTCTTGGCTCGGCAAGCTCACTTTCTATGGGCACCATACTCCAGACATCGACTGTATAGCCATTACCGTTTGGTGGCGGATTTCAGGCCAGACTCAAAGGGGGGGATACCTAGGGCACAGATTGCGGGACCCCGCTGCGATGATCGTGATTTGAGACGACATCAGTCTATGTTGTGTGCTACTAATTCATTTCTCATCATCTCCTCTCGCACTATTCCCACGATTCTCAGTGTCATCAAGGCTAGTCAGTGTGACAGCGGAGGGAGGGATATTCTCGCACATTCGTCGGGGAAAGGAAGCTAACAGAGAGGTCAAAAGAGGGGAGGGATTGAGAGGGGATGAGGAGAGGATGAGGGGGAAGAGGAAACAATCCGCAGTGATATCAATCCCTCAATTCCTTCAATCGAACTTCAAGTTGTTTGTCAAAAGACGGGGATAATTATTGACGGTTGTTTCTTAAACTGTTTCTCGAGCTGTTTCTCATGCAGAACCTCGACACATTTCTCATGCAGAATCTCGACACATTTCTCATGCAGAACCTCGACATATTTCTCATGCGGAGCCTCGACACCGACTGTAGGTGACACTGTGCCAATTTCCGACATCACCGCCGTTGGACCGCATCTCATCCAATACCAGCATGCATGATACACACGGCCGTTCGTCCCTTTGCTAGCAATAATATGTTTACGAATCGGAAATACAATTTTATCAAGACAAGACAGAATAACATAAGCTGTGGTTGATCTCTGCATCAATCTAGAAAAAAAGGAATAAACCAAATCCATCCAACATCACATCACATCACATCTATGGGTTTTCCGATGCTCTCCTTCAACGTGCCAAATTATACAGTTGCCGAATGATGTATGAAATTTCTGGGGGAACAAAAAGGACAGTTGGAGCATCTATCTCTTCACGACTACAGAAGGCAACACTTGTGACTTGGACTGCTATTATTCGGTTGCCCCGTTGAACTCCACTACCACAACTGTCCTCGTCAGATGCTATACCAATCTCAAAAGCTTTATATCAACGAATAATATTGGCATCCGAAGCTTAGTGATGGACCGGATTACAATAACGACGGTCAAAGAATACTAAAGTTTTGTCTGAATCCAGAGGTGTGCCTACCCCATCTACTCGTGAATATTACTGACCATCTGTTTACTGACCATATATCTAGTCCTGATACTCACAGCTCATAGGATTCAGCTCAAGCTCACAAGTACGTCAAAAATACTGAGCTCATTGCTTTCCAACTGCCAAAACTTGGAAGCTCCCTTCTAGAAGCCCACAGTACCGAGTTTGTGACGGCCAGCGGGAGCTGTGGTTTGGGGTTGCCTAGCGTCTCTCGCCAGTTTTGCCAAGCATCAACCATCGCACCGCGACAGCAGCAATCATGGCCTTTCACATCCAGAGTCCACGGCGATACCATCTTATGACCCCTCTCTTACATCACACACCCACGATATCTGGATAAAGCCGTTCTTCTGGAGAGTACCAGGACGCTTGACTTTTTTTATTTCCATCCTCTTCTTGCTCGGCGTTATCGTTGAGATCTCTCTCGCGTCTTCTTCTCTGCAACATTGGACTCCCCTTCTGCAATCATGGAAATCATGGACCAACAACGAAATGAACGAAAAATGAAATACTTTTCATCGGAATTCCTTTTTTCAATAAATACGTCTATTTGACATTATTTCAATAATGTTTTCAACAAAATTCATTCATGTTTTATACATGCTTTCCCCGCCGACTCGTGCGTTACCCACGCTTGCCGAATTGAGATGATGCGCTAGCATGGCCCGGCATTTCGCCAGTTCGTTGCAGCGCAGAGGGTGCGGTGGGTTGGTGGTGGTGGGTGTCTGTCTGCTCTGGCTCTGCTTTGCTGCCCTCCTCCTCCTCCTCCTACCGACGAGTTTCCCGCGCTATTCCTGGCTGCTCTGAACTGTCGTGGTCCTTCTCACTCTGCAAGAAGCATCCTCTCACTAACCCCCACCCGCTTTTTAACTCAAACAATTTGTTTCAATCCCTCCTCCTCTTCTACTAAAGTACTTCGAATCAGTGCTCGCGCTCCACCCTTTCCGTTCTCCCCTCCGGTCCCGCTCACTTCTCTGCTACCTGCTCGTCATCACCTGCCAGCATCGTTTCTACTACAATGGTCTCTCCCCGCCGCTCGTCCAGGGCGCGGTCAACTGCCCACCAAGTGACAGCTTCTTCGTCCTCTTCTGCTTCGTCTTCTCGCAACCGTCATACTAGACACCGCACTGAGGAAGACACACACGCTGACCTAGACGCCAACTCTCAGCGGGGTCATGACGACGAAGCGAACGATTCAAACAGCAACCCCGATGAAGCGATGGAAGACGCCGGCGATCAGGAAGACGAGATCACGCGCTGCATCTGTGGCTTCCAAGAGTACCAGAGCAACGACCAAGATGATCAGTCTGACTCCGATGGCCTGTTTATTCAGTGTGATCAGTGTAAAGTCTGGCAACACGGCTTTTGTGTAGGAATCACCGATCAAGAATCTACCCCCGACAACTATTACTGTGAACAATGCAAACCGGAATTGCATCGAGAAGGACAAAACAAAGCTGGGTAAGCAATTTTGCTCTCGCTCCCTCCGTCCCTACATTGTCGAGCTTCAGCTCTGGATATTCACTGCCATTTCTACATACCACCCTCGGTAGAATCGTTGCTAATAATTTTTCCATTTGTTCAGATTGAAAACGTCCATCTACCTACCGGCCCAAGATGAGCTACCGAAGGCTCCGGCGAAAGACCTGGCTCAGAAGAGAAGAACAACTATGAACTCCAGAGATGCTGAGTACGATGAAGTGGTCTTTCAAAGGATGCTTGAGGAGAGCAAGCGTGATGTTAAAGCAAATCCTGATACTAGTGTTCGGAATTCCAGAGGACGTAAACGAGGCTCAAGCGAGGGATCAGACGAGTACGCTCCCCAACACCCTACTACAGCTTTCGACGATAAGACGATTGACTTGTTTCTCTCTCTCTCCTAGACCCAAAGATTCCAAACGATCACGAACGACGGGCTCCCCAGATTCGCCCTCCAATATCGCCGTTGAATCTGCCGACGAAAAACCAGTAGCTACTACACCATCTCAGAGGAAGGCACGCGGCACGGCTACGAGAAATACGGTTATTCAGCAGCAGGTTACATCGTCGAAGCGAACTTCTGCTAGAAACAAAGGTAACGAGAAGGTCGAGCCGAGAAAGGACGGTAAGAAATATTTTCTTTACTTCTTTCTCCCCTTGTCAGGGATTGACACTCATCGGACATTGGTGTGTAGACTCAGAACACTCAGACGACTATGCCCCCCGAAAGAATAACCGCTCGCGGAACCCCGTCGAAGAACCGGCCCCCTCTCCTCCTACTGTACCTGAGCCAGTTCCAGACATCCCCCAGCAGACCTCCAAGCGAGCTGCACGTAGCAACAACAACAACAGCAGGCGCAGGAATGGCCGCAATGTTCGCCAATCAGAAGATCCCAACGACAGCGGCACTCCAATGTCGCGGGTAGAGTCCTCCACCGGCAAGCACGATACCCCTACGAGCGTAACAGAGAAGAACAGCAAGCCCCGTTTACCACCACCTAGTGTTAGTGTTAACGAGATGAAAAAGCGCGTCACTCTCATCTCGGACTTTATCACTCGTACTCAGGTAGACATGGCAAACTCTCAGCAAACAGACATTTACGCGTACCTAGCATGGATGGAAGAAAAGGGTACACCTATCAGCAAAAGTTCTACTGCCACGCCTAGATCTGCGGGTACACCACCATCCACTTTGACAGGTACAACGGATAGCTCCGTACCTAGAATCCAGATCAACGGAGGAAGTGGCAACTCGGGTACAGGAACGATGCTTAATAAAGCTACTGATATCTTGAGCTCTTCAAGTTTTGACAAGACTAGTCTCGAGATTATGGAAAAATTGTCGGCAAAAATTAATCGCTGGAACCAGAATTATGCCGATGGAATCTAAGCGCGAAATCTCGGCGGGCTTCCTGCAGCGGAGCTTCACAAAGCTTGAGTAGCTTAGATACCTGAAGCTAGTCTAAATGTTTGAGCGTGCCAGAGTTTTCAACATACTCCAGCGGGGTTTGCCACATATTTTTCCTATCTTGCTGCCTTGTACACCATTATTTTTTTCCTTAGGCGCCCCTTCATCTTGGTTTTCTGGTTAGGTCTTTTTTAGGTTCCTGTTATGGTGCAACTGCTACATATTTTGCGTTTTTTTGTCCTCTTTTCTACCACCAACATATCCCTGCAACATTTTCTTAATATTCTCATATCGAATCTCATATCTTTTTGTTGGGGAGTTTTTTTTTCAACTTGTTTTTGCTTTTTTCTTTTTCTTTATGCGTTTTGAAAGCAATGATTATTTGCTTGGAGGCTTTTTTTTCTTCTTTATTTTTTATTCCGGAATCTCATGGTATTGATGGCGGAGTATGGTGTTATCTGTATTACTGCTTTTTGTCGAACGATGAAGCGATGTTGAGGAGAAAGAGGAGGGGATATTGTAGCAGCTCGGAGTCGCGAGTAACGGGATGAAGGATGAAGGACGAAGAATGAGAGAGATGATCAATGGAGTGTTGGAACGGAGTGGTTATACGGTGGATAGTGGAATGGTGGGATTATTGATGGAATCATATGTTAAGTAGCGATGATTGATGTGAATGAGCATGGGTTTCCTATTTTTTATCTTGTTACTTATTACTTGTTGAGTCCTGGTGAAAGTTTGTGATTTTATCTTTTTATCTTTTGCGGGTGTTTTGGGAGTTGAGTTATTTTATTCACTGTTTTATTTCGTACTGGTGCTTGAGGCTCGGTGGTGAGGTTGTTTTATTGTTTATTATTATTCTATTTTTTTACCCTATTGATGATGGTTTTTTTCTCTATTTTTTTCTTGTCTCTATGGGTTTATTTGGTTTTTTTTGTTTGGTTTATTGTTCATTATTTATTCATAGCGAGCGAGCGAGAAAAAGTATGGAGCTCCGAGTATGGAGAGTGCAGCGTAGGTGAAAAGTTGAAGAGTTGAAAATATATATCCTTTCCATACCTTTCAATCAACAAACGGAGATTATGATACCCACGCAGATTTATCTTATATTCGTGTACATATGGGGTTTTTTGTCCTGTTTCTATCGGTTTTATGTTATTTTTATTACATTTGGGTATATTAAAGCTAGCACCTTGTAAGCTCTCTGTGGCTTGAGGCTTGAGCTATGGTTATTATGGCTATGACATCATCATCATCATCATCATCATCATCATCATATCGTTATTGTTATTATTGTTTTATACCTCTTTGATAAGTACAAAGCTAATTGCATTCTCAAAATCTTCAGGAATCTTTACCTGTACCTGTACCTGTACCTTTATTCGTACATATGTATGTTTACTTTGTTTTCTCTACTGATTGATATTCTACTACTGTAACCACCCTCGATATCAATTCTGTTCCCCGCACTACACAGTACTACTACTCGGTGCATAATATTTCATGGTACAGTCCCCGCATATCCACCCTCCCCAGTCTCAGTCTCAGTCTCCGTCTCCGTCTCCGTCTTTCTCTCCACCATCGACCCCAACGGCGAATCCCGAAATCCGAAATCCGAAATGTGAACCCGAAACAACCCACGTTACCCAAGCCCAGCTAGCCAGCCAACCCAGCCAACCAATCAAACCAACCCAACCAATCATAGCTAAGATTATAATTATATATAGATCACATGATGATGACATCGCATATAGTCCGGCCCCCAGCCGGGGTGAAACGAGTTCCCCGGGGTGAAACGAGCTCCTCGGGCTCCCCGGACTCCTCGGGCTCTCTGGGCTCCTCGGGCTCCCCGGACTCTTCGGGCTCTCTGGGCTCTCTGGGGTAAAGGGGTGAAAGGATGAAACAGGGACCTGGGGGACAGCCTAGGCCGGGAACCGAAGTATACGGCACAGCACAGCACGGCACAGAAGATGATTTTGGGAATGACGTCATTGTGAGTGATGGGATGTGATGGGTATGATGTACACGGGATGATTGGAAGGGGGGAGGTGCGGATATAGTTCGGTCTAGTATGGGGTTATGCTAAATATCGGGGGTGGATTGGACTGTATAGTTCGCTGCTTGGTGCTCGTTCTAAGATTCTAGGATTCTAAGGTTCTAAGGTTCTAAGGTTCTAAGGTTCTCGGGTAGGGCGGGGTAGGGACCCTGAGCTCGTAGTAGGGTGGGATTCGCGGGTACAGCAGGTTGTTGATGCTCTTACGGATATGGCTACGAGCCTATGGCTACAGCTTCATGGCTCCTGTGGTTGTCATAGATCCTGGGTAGGGTAGCTATCAAGCTCTCGACGAGTCGGCGTTTTCACGGTATGGTAGGCTATGGAGAGCTACAAAGCTACAAAGCTACAAAGCTACAGGGCTGCTAAAGCTCCTCCCCCTTCTTCTCCGGCTTAAGCTACCCGGGCTCTCGAAGCTCTTCAAGCTTCCAGCTTCCAGTTTCTAGTGCCCCCCCCCCCCCCCCCCCACCCCGCCCAACTCTTCGCCACCCCGAAATCCCGGGATCTTAGAGCTCCCAGTCTCCCCGGGAAGAAAAGGAATTAATAACTAGGAAATTTAATAACACGGAATAAACACCTACAGCAGACAACACAACGGACTCCAGAGCCATGCTGATGACTTTAAGCGGTGGTTGACGTCACGGTAAGGTACTATGGTATGGTATTAGATCAAGGTACTTTGGTATGGTAGTAGATAGAGCTTCTAGCTTAAATAAGTCATGGCTTATAGCTGATAGCTCTCATAGCTCTCATAGCTCTCATAGCTTTGGAGCTTTGGAGCTTTGGAAAGTGAGCTTGATGGTTTATAGTTTCTAGTTTCAAGTTTATAGTTTCTAGTTTCTAGTTTGTGAGTAGTTGATGATTTAGTGTACCAAGATCCGGGGTACGTTTTTATTAGTTTATTTAAGCGTAGAGCGTAGTTGATTGCCAAAACCCTATAGATATGACGCTGATAGATTTGGAACGAAGCAAAGTGAAGCAAAGGGAAGTCTAGTTAAGCTTAAGCTTAAGTTTCAACCTGGACTGCTATATATGAGATCCGACTACTGTACTGTGAATTTTGGATTAGTCTATGTACGTATGTATGCGGAGGAGTGCTCTAGTTTGGCTTGGCTTGGTTTAACGCCACGCTTATGTACAGCGGAAACTAAATCGACTGTATGTATGTATGTACTTACTTAGAACTAAATAGCCGCTTTAGCCGCGATATGCATAAAATTAATACTATATCCATATCCATAGCCTATGATCTATGATCTACGGTCTACGGTCTACCTTATCATGCATAGCTTTTGCTTTACATAGGCTATAGCATAGCCATAGATACAGTCATAGTCCATCCTGTCGTATATCACCCACTCCTCTATAAGGGCCTGAAAGCATCTTAACCTGGAACCTGTTGCTTTTATCATGCTGGGTAGGGTATAGTCATACCAGAACCGATGTTATAAATTTTCCAATAATTCTAATTCTAATCCTAATTCTAATTCTGCCCAGTCTATCCAGAAACAAAATCAATTAATCAAGCCCAGATATCCATAGCTAACTAGCTGAAAAACAAGTTGCCACACCAAATACCAATTCCCATCCATCAAATACCAACACCCCACATCCTACATCCTACATCCTACATCCTACATCCTACATCCTACATCCTACATCCTACATCCTCAATAAAAACATTCCATCAATATATTTTCTCGTCGCTCGATTAATCATATAAAGCCAAAGTACCAAGCTTCTTTTTCATCAAAAAATTCATTATACATATATATTCCATTCTATGTTCCTCCTTCTTATTTGTTATGTTACTACTATGTTTATTATTTCCATTTCCATAAGCTTAAGCTTTGCATCTAAAAATCTAATCCCCCAATCCCCCAATCTCCCAATCCCCCGATCTCTCCGTCTAGCTATCTAGCCAGATATTGAAATAGTTGTTAACCCATAGCAGGGAATAGCATAGCATAGCATAGCATAGCGGAGTATTATCTGTAATATCCAACACACATTGAATGGTAACATTCATCGAAAGGGAGCACTCAATGAACTTTAACGAAAATGATAATGATAATGAAAATGAAAATGACTTTCGATATTAGATAATTGGTTAAGAAACAAATAATTAGATGATCAGATAATTCGCTAATCAGCCAATATTAGGTAATCAACTAATCAGCCAATCAACTAATGAGATAAAACGGCCTCCTCAAGCTTTTAAACTCCCCGTTCTGTGATGCTTTAAAGCTTGCTAAGCTCCTAAGCTCCTAAGCTCTTGTTCTCCTGTAGTCCCGAAGTCCTCAAGCTCTTAAGCTCTTGTTCTCCTGTAGTCCCGAAGTCCTCAAGCTTGCTAAGCTCTCGTTCTCCTGTAGTCTCAAGGTCCCCATGCTTCCAAGCTCCCCATCCACCATTTCCAAGAACGAAGGAACGAAGGAAGAATATATATCCAGATAACGGGAGAAGATATATATGGGAGGGTCGTGGGTTTATAGTTATGGGCTTGATCATGGAGCTAGAGACTGGGAACTTCGGGGGGGGGGGGGTTACTAAACCAGGTTGATCCACCAAGGTAGTTATGGTTAAGAGAGCTGATGGAGCTTGTTACTGTAGAAAGTGTGATGTAGCTGGGAGAGCCGATGAACCTGGTTATTGTAGGTGTAGGCTGGAGCTGGAAGAGCTCTATCAGGGTGACTGTGAGTTCAAAGGGCTGATAGATCTAGTCATCGTAGCCGTAGATCTAGTTATCATAGCCGTAGCCGTAGCGCAGCCGTAGCCATAACCTCAAAAAGCTATAGTCTTTAAACCCAGGCTGTATCTATATCCAAGTCCCAGATCCCATGCAATCCGCCAACCATACCCCCCCCCCCCCCCCCCCCACAAGCCCGCTACATCTTCCCAGCAACCTAAATTAGTCTATCCTCTATCCATAAATTCGCAGGTAAGCTATATCCACCTTATGGCTTAAAATATTCACTGACAATCGGTTACCATAGCTACAGACCCATAACTACAGACCCATAACTACAGACCCATAACTACAGACCCATAACTACAGACCCATAACTACAGACCCATAAAACTGATAGCGCTTATAATTCTTATTACATTTTTAAGCCGGGGGAGTGTGGGGGGTGTGTGGGGGGGGGAAGAGAGAGAGAGAGAGAGAGAATGATGTACAGTAGCTGGGTGAGGCGAGCTGGGTGAGGCGATAAATTTGGTTTTGGTTGGAATGGACATAGGCTAGACAGGCTCGATAGGCTCGATAGGCTAGACAGGTTCGATAGGCTGATGGAGCTGATGGAGCTATGGAGCTGTGGAGCTTAGGGGGGTTATCCTACAAGGTGGGTGTAAGGTGAGAGGGATGATGGGGCTGGTGATTGCGGCTGTAAGCTAGGAAGTATGGTGGGCCAAGAAATCCAGGAAGACCAGGAAATCCAGGAAAGCCAGGAAGACCAGGAAAGCCAGAAACCGAGACAGCTAAGAGCTAAAAGCTAAGAGCTCTATCAAGGTGTCCATCTCTATCTCTACATCAAGTTCAAGTCAAGCAGGTTAATTGATTATTGATCATTGATACGGACGGCGGTTATACTGTAGTTTTCAGTTTTCGGTTTTCAGCTAGGCAGTTTTCAGCTAGAGAGTTTTCAGCTAGAGAGTTCAGCTAGAGAGTTTAAAGTTCCAAGTTCCCAGTATGATGTATGATATGGTTAGTTACTGTGATTGTGATTGTAGGCTATGAGAAAGGATGATGTAACTTGGTGAGCTGCTGAGCTGATGAAGCTGGGTAAGGTAATTGTAGACTATGCGGGCTATGCGGGCTATGCGGGCTGCTGGAGTTTTCTGCGTCAGGTCGCAGTTCCAAAAAAAATCCTATCGAGCTGTAAGCAACCATCACCAAACCCCAATTTCTCTGATCCAGATCCCATTATGCATCATCACGCAACTGTACTCTCAACATAATTATGTATAAATTTGTATCACATCAAAACTTCCAAATTTTCAAGATTTTCAACAGATTTCATATTCATCATAGAATAAAAAAAACCACCACTCAAAACTCCATAGCAAATCCCATTTCCCTCATAACTATCTCTGTGACATCCTCCAATAAATTTCCCATCAATCTCATCCATGCCACAAAAATCAGTCTGATTCCAGTTCATTGCCACAGAGTCCACCATCTCCACTCCACTCCACTCCGCTCAACTTCTCGTCCCCTCCCCATAGAAATTCAAAGTCTCCAACACCAGTAATCCGCAGTGACAATAAAAAAAGACAGTAAAAAAAAAGAAAGTACACCCTTATCCTTTAAAAAAAAAGCGCGAATACTTTGCCCATAAACAATATTCATCCCGTCCGTATCCATCATGGTTTTTTTTTTCAATATATCTTTTATCTTTTTTTTTCAACTTTGTAACTTCGGAGTTGCCACAGTTTCCACCAGTCTTGACCATACTGTACAGTACAGTGGGTGATGAAAACCGCTTCACTCAACAAAGTGTACTCAGTCCACCACCAACGATCGTAGTAGAAATTCCACCACAGCCCATTGTGAGCACAAGGCCCACAAAGTTCCACTCCCGCCAGTCTTATCTTCCTCATACCCGTCCCATTGATCCATTGATCCCCTGAATCCCCCCAAAGCCACAACTCCATTTTCCGTCAAACCTCCAAATTCCAGCGCCATGTGCCACGAATCCAATCTTTCACCAATCCTACGCCAACTCAAACCCAACCTAATGCGTGTCTCAGAAGAGACTTACAAACATAAAAAAAAAGACAGACAAAAAACAAATTGTTGCAACCAAAAAAGCATTCTGAAAGTGACGACAAACGTTATAAGTTGATCAGAGACGGAAAAAAGGAAAGGACCATCAGAAAATAAAAAAACTCCCAAACAGTTTCCCTCTTTTGTTGGTTTGTCTGTTTCGCCAGTTCGCCAGTTTCCATAAGCAGCCAAATTGTTTAAACGCCCAACAGACACGTTAAAAAAGAAAAAAGAAAAACAAAAGCAGGGTAAGGAAATGAAAAAAAAGACAAATTCAAAGGAAAAACACCGATAACGACCCCGATATTTGATCCCCACCACCCCCACCGTTTTAATATGCCCTTCGCCGAATGAAGACAAACAAATAAAACTCTTACCGCCTTGTAGGTATCCGCCGACCAACCCATGAAAATATAAAAGCACGCATAAGGAAAGAAAAAAAAACCAATTACAAGTCATGATGACAGAAAGCAAGTTTAAAGCAGGTCCTCCCAATACACACTGCGCCCCTGACAGAATAAAGAACACCCCGTAACAAAAGAAATCCCTAAACTATAATGACATGAAAATTAGTTTAACCCCAGACGCTAGCAACGTTGTTGAGACCCTTGCTACCAGGTCCCCAAACTTTGCTCCAGCCAAGACCGTCGGCCTGGTTGTTAGATGAGTGCTGCTCAGTGGAAGCAGCGGATGTTGATCTTTTAGTGATGCTATCGAAAGGATCCTCAGGGCTGTCCTGGTTGACACCGAAAGCGCCGTAAGCGAGAGGGGAGGCAAGAGGAGGGCTGGACCGCTTGTTAAGCAGAGTAGGGTTCTGGTGCTGCTGTGTTTGGGAGGTGGGGCGGGTGCCAATAGGCGCTACCGATGATGCTCCCGGAGCAACGGAACCGCGCTGGGATCGTGGAGGAGAGCCACCCGGAGAGGATGCACTTGTACGGTTGAAGCCTTGGATACCTGCGTTGGAATTCCCAGATAAGCTGAAACTGCCTAAAACAAATGGCGAACCACTGCTCGTACGAGCATGGTTAGGAGAGACGGCACCAGCACTCTGAGCTCCATTAGCATGCTCGGTGGCAGGAGTGTGAACTTGAACATTGTCAGAAAGGTCGTTCTGATTATTGCGATGCGTAACCGAAACAGGAAAACGCTCAAAACGCGAGGTAAAATAGGGCAAAGGAGACGGACCACGTGTTCCTCCGGCGTTGGATGCAGGAGCGGAGGCTCCATTGGAGTTCATGTTAAGGGCGCGAGAGTCGTCATGATGGTTGCCGTCTTCTGAATGTGCCCCCTCCGAATGAGTATTGTACAAAGCATAACGTTGACGAGCAATGAGCTCCCGCCTATCATCCCCACTCATTGCCCCAGGGCTCATAATTCGGGTGTCCTTACCCAAAGTATTGTTGAGATCGACCAGTAGGTTATTAGCTAGAGGACCCCTATAAGCCTGATCTCTACTAATATTCGGAACGCTGGAAGACAAACTCCTGTTAAGCTGCTGCTCCTGGTGGTAGTTACGTAGCTCTCGCTCACGCTGGGCCGCAATTCGCCGGTTCTTCTGGAGCATGGTCTCGGGCTCGGAGGGCTGGGAGTGCGGCTGGGGCATGGGCGGACGGGCCTGCTGGAACCGTTGGTTGGCGTAATAGTTCTGAAGGTTAACGGAGGTCGGTCTTTCAGCCATGTAGGGCTCTGCCATCGGACTGGCATGGATTTGGCGGTTGGTCATGCCAATCATTCCAACATCGAGAGGTCTTTGATCTACACGATTGGTTAGGGCCATCGTGTCATCAACGATTTGATGAAACTTACGAAGTTCCCGTCCAAACGGAACAGGTGCAGCCATCATAGGCATCGAGTCCCGGCGAGGAGGATTGAACATCTTACCACTCTTGATAAGATTATCAACTGCCCGATCGACCTCTACACAGACAAACGATTAGTTTGATGCTCATGATTCAAGCAGTGAAAAATTTTCGCAAAGGCATCTGCATACCATCAATTTGAGAGTTGAAAGCAGAGGGGTCCTCAGGCTTCATCTGAGCGGTAAACCGAGTCATCATGTCCGTCGGGGGGCCCTGCATGTCCTTCGAGTAGGAGGAAGCGTGTCCGGGGGTGGATGAGGTGGAGCGGGGGTCCCAATCTCCAGGTCGGTTCTGCTGCCAGGAGGCGGGGGATTGAGGGTTGTAGTAGCCGGACATGCTGTAGAGATGGACCAGACGAGGCGGAGATGTAAGGTGTTGTTATGTGACAACTAGGTGAGAACTAGGTTATAGTGAGGTGGGGTGGGTGTTTTCGACTGATATTATTAAGGGTCAAGATGAGCCCTGGTCCGGTAGCGTAGAAGGAAGTGCAAGCGTAGCGTCAAGAATACTTAAAAGCGAGATCGAGATCCGCTGTTCGTTGCTGGAAACAGGCGTGGCAACAAGTGCCCAGATGTCAGCTATCCTGCAGTAAAGAAAAAAAAAGCTGAATTTCGGATTTGAATGTGTGGATGAGCAGGAGGCGTGCAGCGTCCGAAAAAAAAAATAAAAAGAAAAGGGTTGCCTCGAGAAACGGGGAAACGAGAAACGAGAAACGAAGAACAGAACAGAACAGAAAGGCCAGCCAGCCAGGCTCGGTGAACTAAACCGAGGGTAACCACCACGCAAGACAACACCTTAACACACGGGGGGGGGTGAGGAGGCGACGAACCAAGGGAGCCAACGACAGCCGCCCACCTTAAACAAATCCCTGCGAGGGCGAGGATGCTCAGTGGCTGCTGGGGAGGGCCAAGGGACGGGCTATGGATGGTCGGAGATCAGGGCGGAAAGAGTGGATGATGACGATATTGATGGGAATGAGGGGAGAGGAGGGGAGGTGTGGCGAGGGAGGTAAGAGGTGCGGGAGCGAGAAGTCAAGACAGAGCAGCTGTCAGCGACATGCGGGGCGGGCGGATAAGAGGTAGGGGCACAAATAAGGTGATCCATCCAGCCAAATGCTACTACATCCATCCGACGACCGATATCTGTTTCCTGTCTGTGTTCCCGGGAATGCTTGGGGAAGGAGGCTGAGAGGAGGTATGTGCGTGTATAATGCGGATTGCCTGGATTGGGGATGATGCGTGGATATCTTGTAGTGCGTGAAATGCCTACATCGAAGTGATGCGTGGATATCTTGAGTGTGAATTGCCTACATCGAAGTGATGCGTGGATATCTTGAGTGTGAATTGCCTACATCGAAAGTGATGCGTGGGTATCTCATATTGGGACAGGCATTGCTGGGGTGGCTGTGTATGGCTGCTGGCAATGGGGGGAAGTGTTTTGATTGGGAGGGGATGTTTTGATGGAAAAAGTGTTTTTGCAAACAAGACCGAGTTTGGAATTGGATAGCCGGTGGATTGCAACGGATCCATTGCAACGGGACAATTGGAAGTGAGGGGAAGTGAATATAACATTGTATCGTGATGGGACGTGATGGGGGGGGAGTGTATTACAAAAGCTGATGTGACAATGATGGAAGAGAGATGGATATTGACTTACCAATAAAGGTAGCGAGCAAAGCAACGAGGCGAGAATGTCTTCAAGCTGATTGAAGGAATATATGCCCGATGGAGCTCCAAAGCAGAGGTGACGGAAGGGGAGGGAGGAACACGGGGAATTCGGTAGTAGTAGAGACTATAGAATAACCACCAGAACAAGAGAGAAATCGGCCGTGTATCGTTAGAGGGTCGTTAAGGGGGTATGAGAGTAGTACAGGTAGGCAGCAAGGTGTTAGAGAGTAGGGTATGGGTTCTTTTTCGGGACTCGGTCTTGCTGTGGCTGCTGCGGTGATCGGTCTGCGGTGATCGGTTTGCTGGATTTGTTGATGCCTCGGTGGATACTTTTTTTTGGGTCTCGATCAAATATTCAGGAGAGACACGCGGACTGGCCGGAGGTTGGGGGAGGAAAAAAAAAAGTGATGCTGGATGCTTGGATGGATGGATGCTTGGATGGATGGATGCTGGATGCTGCTCGCTGCTGCTGCTGCTGCTGCTGCTGCTCGGCCAGGCCATCCATCACAAGCAGGCAGGAGCTGCACCCGCCTTCGACACCTCTTTGCTGTGCTGCTGCTAGAGCTGCTTGACAAGGTCCGACAAGGTCCGACGAGGTCTAACAAGGTCTAACAAGGTCTGACAACCTTCCGACAAGGACTGGTAAGGTCTGACAACATCTATCTGACAAGGATAGATAAGCCTCTAGACAAGGAACTGATGCACGTAGCGGACCGACTGGGGGCTGACTGGGGGCTGACTGGGGGGGAGGGGGGGGGAGGGGGGGGGGGGGGGTGGTCTCGGATGCATAGCCATGAGCCAAATGTAGAAATTGTGCTTCAGAACACAGAACACAGAATACACAGAATACACAAAACATTCAAACCATTCAAAACAACAGAACATTTTCAAAAATCAATTCCCCCCCAGGAAACAATTACATCAAGCATCAAAAACCCGATAATGACGATACATAGTAACTGACGACAAACCATCCTACGACGTCATCACGATCATTAGGAAGCCTCAAGTAGTAAAAAGCAAGGACAAGCCTACATATTCCATCGTTAGTAACCGAGAAACCCTAGGGCCTAAGAAGGCAGGAAATCGCCAAGAAAGCATAACATAAGCACCAGGCTGATCAATGGTAAATAAAGACATCCAAACTCAACCGATGGGCTTTCTAAGCTCGCTGGCTGTCAAAAGTAAATATCCTTTGGGGTGAGCTGTTAAAAAAAAGAGTGACAGCAGACCTTCGATCTCAATTATTAGCTAGCTAGCACTAGGGGTGTTTGTGTGGGGGTGTGTGGGGGGGAGGAGGGGTCCGGGGAGTCCACAACCGGGGAAACTAGAGTCAACGAGGCTCTAATGTTGTTAGATATCATGACTTTATATCGTGTTAAGATAGGAAAGAAATGAAGGCGAAAGGAAGCGAGGCTTGGAAAGCTTGTGACAACGGTAGAAAAAATAGCAAAACATAGTAGAGAGCAGCAGAGAGTATCGTACGTACCATGCTATAAAGTCCACAGCAATGCATACTACGTACAGCGTATGTAGCATCGCTGCATCACTACACCACTACACCACTCCACTACTCATGTAGTACTCCAAAACCAAATCAAAGTACAAAGTACAAAAAAGAGCACCGTAAGAACAGAAGAACAGAAGAACTATGAATCAACAAAAGCCATATACTTAGCTTTGCTCAGATCGACTTTGCTGTATGACACCATACTCTGTACATTATTAAAAGGAAACACATACATTGTGTACAATATCCATCTCAATTAATCAATAGCCATTGCCATTGCCATTGCCAAGCATAAGAATTTGAATATTTACTAATATTACCAATAGGATAGATATCAAATTCGTTTCTTCATATGTTACATGTACAGAAATGAAAACCGAAGCTCGAAAGCCGAAGCTCGAAACCAAAGCTCGGTAAGCAGCTCGAACCCGGAGCTCGAAGCTGAAGTTCGGTAGTATACGTTCCGTCATAATCTGGCTACTGTAGACTGTAGTAGTTACTCACTAGAGATCGGAACTCGGAACTCAGAATTCGGAACCAAAAGCCAGGAAATAGGAACCAAGAAGTACGGCGCACTATATGCCAACTACCAACTACCAATTTCCACTGGGTTTCGATACGTCATAACCTTAAGGTTGGGAACGTTCAAGAAAATTAAATCAAATCAAATCAACCACTGAGTTTCGAGGATGGAAATATATATTTCCGAGATTTGGGATTCTGGATTTTGGATTTTGGATTCTGGGTTCTGGATTCTTGTTTTGGGTTCGGGATTCGGGATTCGGGAATATGAGTTCTTGTTTTGGGATTTTGGATTTTGGATTTTGGATTCTGGATTTTGGATTCTGGGTTCTGGATTTTGGATTTTGGATTCTTGTTTCTTGTTTTAGGAATACTTTCCATCCCCATCCCCATCCCAATCCTGACTCGATTATGGATTAAATCATCCCACGATGAATTATCCCCCAGCCCAGAGCCCAGCGAATAAAAACTGTACCGAATTCTCACGGGTTTATAATATAACAATATATAAAATCAGCAATTTCCATTTCTCATTTCTAATTTCTCATTTCTCATTTTACTTTTACTTTTACTTTACATAGATACAAGAGAGGATGTGGTCTGTTCCGGCCTACGGCCGGTCCATTTTGTTGCCTCTACAAATCGAACCGTTGGTTCACAACTCCAACTGTTGATAAACTGGTTACTCGTGCCTAAAGATGGTGGCTAGCGCCACCATCTTTAGGCACGAACATATAATGTGACGGGTTTCGACTATATATATGATGTGATCTTAAGAATATGAAACTCGCCTATGATTCCCGCAAGAGCAGCCTGGGATAAACAATATTCCTAGTGCTGCAGTTGATGTTATCCTGTGACAGCATCATTCCGACATGTTTCCTCTGCCTGACCCTTCACAGATATGTGCTGGAACACAAAGTTCATTGGGGCAAGCAGAAGATATTTTCTTGCCGATTGGAGGATTTGTCGAGTAATTTCACCTCTACAATATATCATGGGTTGTAACTTCAGGACAATAACTCTCGAATTCTTGACCAGCCACTTCTGTATTGAGAGGTTTCTACACAATCACCAGTTTTTCGATTTGATTTCAATTTCTTGGGACCTGCCAAACTCAATATTATGACGTATCGTACAGTCTTGATATATATCGGAGGCTCTAACTTTTACCCCAGGATCTCGCTGGGAATCGTCCCAGAGCGTACATGATATCTTGGGCCTGTTGTCACCCTTATTCCTTATGCTGGTTTTGCTTCTCGTCTGTACATTTGGAGCCCTGTTTGCTCTTTTTCCACTGGCCTCTCTGAACTCGCCTGTCTCCTCTCTCCTCACTGAACTGTTCTTCCACTTATCACCTGGCCTCTGCCTTCAACGTTACCACATTGTTTCTACTCCCTTTCTGCCCTTCTTACTCTCTGTCTTTTCACTCGTATTATTTCTTCTTCAGCTTTTACATCACAGTTCATCTTTCTCACTTTGCCAATCCTTCCTCCATTCATGTACATATGTGTCTGTCTTTCATGTTTTTTTTAATTTTTCTTTTTCTCATTGTGCAGCATTAACTTTCATGTTGATTCAGAAAGACTTTATGCATATTCTAAGATTCGATCAGTGCTCCTCAGCCTGTTCTCATTCTTTCCGAGTCATTTTTTGATATCCTCGTGATGTTTCTGAAGCTCAGTCTCAGTAATGGGAAATCCTCCTTGGGAGGCTTCAAAACGTTCTCTGCTTCCTTCCACTGTTTTTCTGCCTTGAGCCTATTCAAATCCGCTTTATATATCTCCTCATACAGTGTGTCAAGATTCTCCTCAATAAAACCGCAGTTGCTTAACTTCATCTGATAGCGTCTCGTCGACTGTATCTGCAGCATGCGGCAAAGGTCACAGGTGTCCGTGTATTTAATCCGGCCAACCATTAACAGCTGAATTGCATCCTGAATTGTATCAAAGGTGCGAAGTTGTTTGGGATTGGAAAGGCGAATGGGAACCGTGGCCAGGCAGCCAGGTGAGCAGTCTTATATGTTTCCCATCGAATCTGTTCCGGTTGCCACGGTTACCGGTTTTACCATCCCGCCATGTATTGCCGAAGCTTTTGTATTGCCGCCCGACAGCCAGAGGAGTTCACGTTTAAATTAGTCTGAAATTACATCATCACAGCTTTTAATAATAACGCTATACCGTATCAGGTAAATAACTAAAATATACCTGCTTATATAGTAAAAAGGCGACTAAAAACCTCTAAATCACTTTCTGCAGACGCTATTCCATTTCAGGTGCGTACTAAAACATCTGCTTATAGTATTCTGACTGAAAAAGGCGACTAAAAACCTCTAAATCACTTTCTGCAGACGCTATTCCATTTCAGGTGCGTACTAAAACATCTGCTTATAGTATTCTGAAAATATGCATCTATCTCTGTATTCTTTCTGAGGTGCTGAGACTATTACCGGTGATCATAACGTTAGGAGTTACTGGAATTCTGGTGTTATTGTGTTATTGTGTTATTGTGTTATTGAATTCGCCTCGCTTTTTGGAATTAGCATTGCGCGATGGTGGGATTTGGGGAGTATTGGGAGAGGATCGGGGATGTGGATATCTTTCTATACTTTGAGCTTCAGCATTTCGTTTAAAAACAAAGCCTTAGTTTCTGTGGGTTCGAAATTCAGCTTCGAACAGGTATGAAGTTGTAGTCTCATGACGGTGGTATTAAGCGCGGGTATGACATCACGTGCTATCACTCGAGCATAGGGTGAGATTTGGTGACTAAGGTCGACTGTGTACTTGGTGTACTGGTGC
This sequence comes from Pyronema omphalodes, assembly GCA_024516155.1. Lineage (NCBI taxonomy): Eukaryota > Fungi > Ascomycota > Pezizomycetes > Pezizales > Pyronemataceae > Pyronema > Pyronema omphalodes. The sequence goes on along the minus strand of JAJJXM010000015.1, from coordinate 302,156 downwards.
AGTATCGGTGGGTAGGTATGGAAAGTACTGTAGGTGGTAACTTTGATTGTTTTTTAAAAAGCCATTATACTAGATCATACTTGTTTACAGATATTGAATAAGAAGGAGCTTATAGAGAGCGTGGTTGTGCCAATCACCAATTCATTACGGATAGTGTGGCTGATAGATATATAATCAATGTTACTAGATAGATACTCTATAAACCACCCTGGGACTCTACAAAAAAAGGAATTGAAACCTATAGCATGTTTAAGGTACAAGCAACGTATGTCAGGATTGCATTTATTTTCTCTCGCTGTATGAACCTCAACCGTAAGGAATCGAGATTATCAGCGACTCAATATCCTTTTAAAATCAAATAATACATGCACCGAAGAGGCCGAGGAAGCTTTGTCTTTAAAAGATTCATCTGAAAACCTGGCGTCATATACCGAGTGCTGATCCATGCACAGTACAAATTTAGCACAAAAAAAGATGAGACCACGCGTAAATGTGTGTAATCAAAGAAATAGGTATTTTTGTTTTTTTTTTGTAAAAGAAAATACAGAATATCAATGTTACGCCGTTGAAGCAGTTAATCACTACCAGATTTTGGCATGGTCCGCTCGGGACGGTGGACTGGACGGGATTACTCTGGTTGTCCGGTCCCGTTCGAAACTTCGGACGGACGGTCGCTAGGTTGCCCGGTCCCGTCCACAGAACAAGAAAGACCAGACGGGACGGCAGGTGACGGCAGTTTACAGGCGGCGGGTTAGTTTAATTTTGCCAGACATTATGGGAGTAGGTGAACCCTCAATGCTGCACTTGAGTAAAATCTATACTCCACAGCAGGTGCACGCTCCACCCTGGAATAGTTTGACTGCCTACGGTAGCTTGATATTATTGATTTTTCTTAGTAAAGTACGGTTCTGCTAAAAATATTGCTTCTATCCTTCACATTTCATCTTCTACCTGCAAGAATTTTCAATCTCCTTAATTACCGCTGTAAGTCGAACATCAACAGCCATTACTCAATTCCCAGCGGGGCAAAAATATGACAATGTACTCACTGTCGTCCTCTACACCTTTTCTGACCAGGAGCAGAGCACCTTGCCTGTTCTCTCAAGAGTCGTTTTCATTCGAGAAGAATGGGGAAGAATGCATTTTAGTTGGGGAAGAAGTGGCGTTGTTATTCATTCTTATAGCATGGTTATTTTTACGAGAGGCTACGTATAGCTGGCTTTAATTTGTGCAATGCATCAGAATTTTCTCAGCAAAATACTATAAGCCGTGGTAAAAAACGGTTTCTTACGAGTGACCATTCGTGACCACAGTCGCGGTCCGTTCCGGTACACAGCTAGGACCGGACTGGACGGACCGTGCCGAACTCTGAGATTCACTGCATACACGGAGAAGCCATGGCGTCGATTTATTAGTTTCTCCGCGTTAAGCGACATCACAGCAGCTACAGCTCCACAGCTTTCCGTAGATCAGCACAGCTCCACCAAGCTCCGTTAAGCGCACCTTAAGACTTTCCCGTCCTCACCAAACCGACAATCCTTCACTCTCTCATACATCCTACCCAACACCCAGCGATGATGCCTTCAGCACCCGCCACACCCCGTGGATCTCGGGACTTCACCCCGGCCACCTATGACCGACCTCCCAATCCTCAAGCTTCTGCCTCTGAAGATCCTATTCCTCAAGCTCTTCTGTCTAGCTGTGGACTCTGCAGAGCTCGCGAATCTTGTATCTCATGCCGTGCTTGCGTTAACTGCCGGACTTGCCCTGCTTGTAGGGAGTGTAGAATGTGTCGTCCGAAAAAAGGTACTGAGGATTTTGATAGCTGTATTTGCTCGAAGCGATTGTAAGTCCTCTATATCCAGCCTCAACGCCTTACCTTCTCAAGATCCTTTCCTATGTATTTTTGTCACTACCGGCGTTGCTACCTTTACTGGACATGCCAGCTTCGCTCCACCAAAGAAAAAGCTAACAACCCTACCCAAAATCCAGTGGTGGCGAGTACCTCTTCTGTTTCATAAGCGACATAATTTTCTTTGCATCATTCTTCGGGGGGTATCTGAAAACGTGCGGTGTACCACTTCTCCCCCTCTACATCCTCACCTCCTTGAGCTACGTCGGACAATCCATCTTCCTTGTCCTGCGATCACGGTACTACGACGAGCCTCATAGGCGTCCTTGCCAATGGCCCGACTTATTAAGCTGGCAATGGAAGTACTTGTTATTCGACCTTATATTCCTGTGGCACATTCCCAAGGTCGTAGCATTGATGTATGCCATGGCTGGAGTTAAAAAGGAGAGCTCGGTTATCGTTGCAGTGGTCTTGGTAATGTCGGTTTATATGGTGCCGTTTAATTTGATGTTTATCTATGACATCAGAAGTAAGGCTTTACGCATGGCTAAAGAAGGGGGGGAGTATGCGTATTTGCCTAGAGATGAGTTTGAGGTTCATGAGGACGATTCAAAGGGTGAAGAGGATACAGGAGAGGAGGAACTGGGGAAAAAGAAGGGGGAGGAGAAGAAGAAGTTTGTGTATCAAAAATATGCTATGTTGGCATCCTTTATGGGGCTTATTATATTGCTAGTGGGAATCTGGATGTTGGATAAGAGGCTCAATAAGACCCCTGGTAATACTGATGGACAGGATTTACGGGTTAAGGAGTGGTTGAAAGATGCTGCTTCTGCTTACTTGCGGAGAGTTGGTTCGGCAGAGCATAGTGCGGTAGAGGATGGTCCAGACTCCTGATGATATTGAGGTGGTATTTGAATAATATGTAATTATGTAGTCATGTAAGAGTTTGTGGATTTTCTTTTTGATTGATGTTTGGTTATGAAATGTATATTAGTAGGACACAATTGATTCTGTGTTTGAAGCACTTGGTTACTATCACAGTTCATTTTAATCGAGTCATCTTACTGGGAGTTAACCCACATTGTGCCCCGAACTATTAAGTACAGACACTATATCGATAACCCAAATAGACATAAAACAAGAAACCCCCCTTACTTATCCATTCATGGAGGCTCCCATTTATTTCTTCTTGCTCTAGAGCTTAAAAACACCTAGTTATTTCAACACATACACATAAACGCATCTCAGGATATACAACCTCACCTGAAGGATTACGAATAAACCCATCTATTCCTCACCAGCAAGGTACCTCTTCGTAACACATAAACACCACCTTCCATCACACCGAGCATCCTCTCCATCTCTCTCCCTTAAACCATACCTCCTACAGCCCACAGCCCCGTCCCACCTAAGCCAGAAGTTATACTCCACACCATAACGCATTCTACAAACCAACTCATAACTCCCCCATCTCTCAATCCTGTAATATCTTTCCATACTCTTCCATTACACACCATAACTGTATTTATTATCCCCTTTCAAACCGATCCCCAATTCTAGTTTCGTGTTACCAACCATTTTCCATCATCATCATCATCAGTAGTTACAGTACTTTCACGCCTCTTAAGCATCAGTGTCTCGATCTCCAACTTCCATGTCGTAGGTAGTAAAGCACCAGCTTGCCAGGTCTCGCAAGGTCTCGCAAAGTCCCACCATATCAGAAGATCTTATGTAGTTACATGTTTACAAGGCTGGGCAGCTACGTGAGTATGTATTAGCTGTACAGACTGTATAGACTGTATAGACTGTATAGACTGTATAGACTGTATAGACTGTATAGACTGTATAGACTGTATAGACTGTATAGACTGTATAGACTGTATAGACTGTATAGACTGTATAGACTGTATAGACTGTATAGACTGTATAGACTGTATAGACTGTATAGACTGTATAGACTGTATAGACTGTATAGACTGTATAGACTGTATAGACTGTATAGACTGTATAGACTGTATAGACTGTATAGACTGTATAGACTGTATAGACCATACTAGCCATACATAGTACATACACCATAACCAAGCCACCTTCGACAGCCATGATAGCGATTACCACCATCCCATCCCATCCCATCCCAACCCATTTCCCCAAGCCGACAAGCCAACAACCTACCCCTCCAAGCGACCTCCCATAACATCCATAACAACCTACCCCTCCAAGCAACCTTCCATCCCATCCAAATCAAACCACCATCATAAACCACCTCCATAACCAACCTCCATAAAACCAACTGACTAAACAACAATCGATAGTTAACGATAATCTCCAGCTATCTAACTATCTGCGGGGATGGTGGTATTTCAATATTTCAGTATTTCAGTATTTTTCGATAGTGGTGGGTGTTTGGAGTGCATTCATGCATGAATACATGAATGCAAAGGAATATATATCAGAGAATAAAAAGCGCGTTCTAGATATTGGCTTACGAGAGCTGTAATTGTGCTTGGACTGAGGGTATGGGTAAAGTTTAGAGATTATTGATATTTGTTGCTACTTATTGCTACTTATTTCTAACCCCCCCCCCCCCCACACACACCCCCCCCGGAGGTTCTGAATCATGTACTATCACTTCGAAGGCTTTAGGGGGTGATAGAGGAAGATGTGGGATTTATTATTTTCTTCTGTCCGAGAGGTTTAGGTTCCATAGGAATATGGATACGACTGCATATAAATACCACACTTCTTCTATTTTAAAGGCTTCCAAGTTTCCAAGTTTTCTAGTTCAAGTTATACTTTCCACGCAATCAATGACAAATATCACAGACTTCACAAAGCAATGCAAGAAACTAAAGCATATCATACTCAAATCCTCAATTTTCGCAAAAAGCTAGTACAAAAAAAAAAAAAAAAGTAAAAAAAAAACAACAAACAACAACAAACACAAAGTCGCTACAATTTAAAATCTACAACATAAAGTGTTTCCCTCCGTTTCCCAGAATATAACGCCATTAAAGAATAAAACCCCTTTATCTAAAGCCCTTCCTTCATGTATTTCGCCTATTCCGATCCCCTTCCCTGGTTGTATCCATCCATCCATCCATCCATCCATCCATCCCTTTCCCTTCCCATTTCCCTTTCCTTTCCATCGCTTCATTTACTTACTTACTTTCCTTTCCTTTCCCCCCGTCCTATTTTTTTGACTTAATCTTTTCAAATTTTCATTTCAAACATTAACCTTTGCAGCAGCTATCTGTATATCACAATCTTACAAAGAAGCTTATCAAGAAAGAGAAAAAGAAAATATCGCAGTAAAGCAACAACACAAGACAAAAGATATCTTCCCTTCGCAAAAAGAAAAGACAAAAAAGAAAAAACAAAAAACAAAATGCTCATCGAAAACCAATAATGCACAAAAGATATACTGAACTAGGAATTCTACCAACCGTTTACTACGCCCATTTGAAAACACAAAGCTTCCGCAAGAAAAAGCAAATAAAAAAACACAAATGCATCACCCCGAATCTTTAGTAAAAGAGCAAAAGAAAAGTTAAAAAAAAGAAAAAAAAAAGAAAAACAACAGGTTTAGTGAGAAGTTTCATAAATAAAAGGATCCATAATCTTTTATCTGCATCCCCATAGGTATTTGCGAAAAAAAGAAAAAAGAAACACAAGGTATTTGTGAACATGGAGGGAATAGAAGACGGGGAAAATCAGAGACAATTTGACAAAACAGACAAACCGAACCACGCATGAGCAATAATAAAGAAGCAGACCGACCAATCACCCGATAAAGTATTTGTGAAGCAGAAAAAAGAAAACCCAAGCAAGTGAGGCAATGACCAAAATCGAAACATGGCTAGTAAAAGCGAAAAGAAAAACAATCAAAGAAAAAAAAAACCCAATTCAACCCCGTAATCTGCGCCTTTTGTCCTGTAGGTGTGTGTGTGTGTGTGTGTGTGTGTGCATGTTCTTTCATCTTACAAATCAACGAGCCGACCACCCGATATTTCCATGCCCCTTTTGGTCGTTTGTATTGGCACTGCTAATAGGCCACAAAAAATATAAAATAAACGCGAATCTTCTATGACTGTTCCTTTCCCTGTCCTGATATCATATAAACCACATTTCTTCAACCCCCCTTCCTCTCAGACTCCTTAACGACTGTTGCTTCCTTGGTTGGAGGTCGCTTGTTCTTTTTCTTCGGTTGCGGTTTCTTCCATGTACCTCTAGTATCCGACTTCTGGTCCGCTTTTGAATCCGAAGTATCCTTCTTCTTAGGGTGGTGAGATGCGTTGGATTTGCTTCCATTAGTCTTCGGTTTTCCATGGCCATTCTTCTGACTATTCTTCTCGCCTGCGGGCGCCGGAGTGGGAGGAACAGGGTCATCCTTGGGGGGACTCTTTCTAACGCTAGGTCCATTGCTCTGACCATTGGTCTGCTTCTCCCGCTTGGTAGGAGTCTCCGGAGCTGGCTTGGGTTCTGGTGCCTTCCGAGAGGGTGTGGGAACAGGCGTTGATGCTTCAGGTACAGGCGTTGGCGCTTCCGGAACAGGCGTCAAGGTCGAAATGACAATATCTTCATGAGAATTGTGATTGCGGCCTCTCCCATTTGTCCATGGGGATTGGTGAGATCCACCACGATGCCGTCCATTAGGAGAAAGGCTGGGCGAACCCATGCTGTCCGACTCACACTCTGAACTGGACCCAACAGACACCGTCGTGGTAACTGGTGATGAGGTCACCGACATAGCACTGAAATTGTGAATCACGGAGGCCTGTGAAGATCCATCATCAGGTCGTATTTGTTGCCGATTGTGTACTTCAGTTAACTTGCGCGGGTTGTGAGTAAATGGCTGAAGGTGCTCTGGAGTGAATCCATTCATTGTAAGTTCCACAGAGTGGTCGACTCCGTTGGTCATGCAATGCTCGAAAGGAAAGATTGCATCACCGGGGTATGCCGATTGGACATGACGGTCACTGGGCCGAGCCTTACTTGAGATAGGAGAGTTGCCCCTCGACTGTCCAAGAATTGGAGCAGGTAGCTTTTCGGCTGAGTACCGTTGTTGACGGTCAGTCGTAGTCTTCTGCTCCATAAACGGCTCTTCCCGAACATCATCGTGTGGGTCCATAACGGCGACATCCTGTTGAATAAGCGTCCCTCCTATCGAGTAGTAACCAACATACTCATCCGAATCCTCCTCTGGTGGCGTCTCTGGTGGATTTCCGTTCGAAGAGTGATCACCAAAGTCTTCATCCTCCGAAGTAGCCAAAGCAGACTGTATGCTACGACCGTATCCATTGGTAGAATAAAAGGAAGGAGGTTGAGATTGTGACCGGGAACCGTTAGAGTATGCCCTAGCATTGCGGTCGAGTCCAAGACGCATGCCATCGTTTCCTCTCATTGCCCTGCTATCCATTCCTGGAGTGTGAGGCGGCGATGTCGGATTCGAAGTATCGCTGTGTGTACCATGTCCTAAACCGAAGCTAGGGTAGAGCAGGTTGGAGTATTGTACCATATGTGCGATATACGCTGCCGTAAAGGCCGGGTTGTTATACGCGTCGTGGGAGGTCGAGGTTCCATTGGCTACTATTGAGTTAGAATTTGATTTATTATGACGGGGTTGAAGCTGACTTTGTGCATGTTGCTGGGCAACCTGTGCCATTTGCGCTTGAAACTGCATTTGCTGAAGTGCCATGTACTGCTGCTCCGGTGGTGTCATGTATGCAGCATACATCTCGGGGGTATAACCATAGTACGGTGACTGCATAAGGTTCTGATTGAAGGCTGCAGCTCCACTAGAACCCCTTCGTTGAGCATTACGGTTGCTGTACTGATTGTGATACCCTCCTCGACCTCGTTGACTTCCTGAATAGTTTTGTCTATTTCGCCCATGGTTTGAATTGCTTCTCGACAGAGTAACCGGTCGTGATGGCGCTTGTGGTGGTTGGGGATGAATCTCCTCAAGTGGCCAATTCCACTGCTCGCACACCTCCGACAAGTCCGCCTTTTCAGCTAATATCTTATGTGCCCTCCTGAACTCCAAATGAATACCACGCATTGAACAATCATCCGCAGTGTTACCCAAATTTCGTGATGTGTTAAAAGGCTCTTCCACGCATAACCGGTTGTTCTGAAGATATGTCCAGCCCTTCTGGTCTTTCGAAAGAATCTTTCCCTCCCTCACGGATAACACCGATGTCTCATAATCCAAATCATGACCATACTTTTTGAAAAACCCAAACAACAACTCCCCTAATGTCTCATGATTTTTGACCACCCATGAACTTCGTATTACGTCGATTTCGTCGGCGAATGAAACGTCAACACCGCAATTCGGCGGCTTTTTCTTGTGGGGGAGCACGTGTAATGATGGAAGAACCGGGGGTTCGCGTGTCTGGAGAAAGTTAAGAATCATGCATATCCAGGTGTAAGAACTCAAAGTTCCTCCAATAGCTATCAACCTCGTCAGTAATATATTTATTGGACAACGCGGATCCAAACAAACCGGCATTATTCAATATCCGCTGCTTTGTCCAGTGCTTTATTATGAGCGCCAGCGGCCGAACACGATCATCAATCTCCACATAGGTCTTGATCATTCTCGTATTATCGAGCGCCAAGGTGCTGTTAACGTTCATATCACATGCTACGTTAAACTCGGGGTCCCAAATCTTTACGATAGGGACCTTAGCACCAGGCACGCAGACGACCTTTTCCATACCTCCTAAAAGTGGGTTAAAATAGTTCCACGTCAGATGAGCTGCCAAGGTGACCTACGTTTTGCTAATAATGCCGATAGTTTGCATGTCTGCTCAATCTCCTTGCATTTGGTGGTGATACAGACGTCCACTGTACCCCTGGTAAGCCGAGCCGTGCCTGCAATAAAAGGGCGGAGCAACTGCGGGGAATTTGCATACCATCGGAATCATCCATACAGAGATGGTTTTCTGTCGAACCAAATGCATGTACCTGTGTATCATAACCTGGCCATTCATCGTTCAATATTCGCGACAACTTTGCTAAAAAGCTTTTTCGCCTGATTTCGCTCTCGCTACTTGGTTTTAGCTTTTCAAACTCAATCTCCATGTCTTTCGTTAGGGCCTCCTCTTGAGCCTTGGGTAATTTTTCGAGTTTCGGCTTTTCCGGCTTTAACTTGTCTATCCCCAGTGAATACGGCATCCGCCGCCTCGACGAACATAGTAGGGTCTCGTGGGGACACCCCGAAACTGGCGCTTTGGGATACGGTATTGTAGAAGCGGGTTCGGACGCGGCCGATCGGGGGGAATCGAGGATATGTACGGGTGGCGAGGGACTTCGCGATACGCCGTTTATTCGGGGAAGGTGGTGGGGGGTTGATGGTAGTGACATTGAATGTGGTGAATGTCGAACCGGCGGTCGCTGTCCTGCTGCTATCGGCTGTGGCTGCACATCACTTCTTCTCCCCTGCATGTTGAGTGGTCCGCTTTTCGGAGTGAGATGGTATTGCTTGTCGCTTCTGCGTCCATTACCCAACCAACCCCCACTACTTATGCCGTGTACCTGCTCGATTCCCCTTTCTGGTGATCTCGAATTTTGTCGCCGTGCGTTTGGTGAAAGTGCTTTCTGGTGATGGTAGTTCTGCGATGGTGATTTGCTCCTGTATCGGACGTTTGCCCCCGCAGGATTACCAAGATGTATCGGAGTGGGGTGTCCGGGTGAAAGAAGGGGGTGAGAAATCACGGTGGAAACTGATGGATGCGCAATGGCTGATGTCGGTTTGAATTCTGCTGTCGTAGGCGAACCAACTGTATTCCTCCGCCGAAAAGATGCTGCCTCCGTTTCGTGTGGAGAAATGTTCAAGTGAGAAGAGGAAGAGTGGGTGGTATTCAACGTCATAAACCGCGGGTTGTTGGCCTGAGAACAAAGGAAGTGTCCGTTGTGGCCTGGTCTGCGAAAGGATAGATCGAGAGCGTACTTGTCGGATCCAAAATGCAGCGCGATGACGATACTTGTTATCCTAGTAGAACTTGCTGAACAATTCCGCCTTTCACCAAACTAATAACGAGCCGGCCACAGAACGCCACAGCGATCGCTTTGAACAACCAACAAGTGGGACGGGAAAACAAACGGAAGTGCCGTGGCTCCTTTTTGTTTGCTTTAGTTTATTAAAGATAAATATCGAGAGCGAAAGTTAAGGGCAGAGAACTATTGGTGACAAAGTGCACGCCGGGAGTTGTTGCCGAAGGAAGGAGCAGCTCTGGGGCAGTACGGGACGTAAGTGTTCCAGGAACAGCGGGTATCGAAGTGGCAGAAGCGGAATGGTACGTCAAGGAGGTTGAGGCCACTCGTGTCAACACTGAAATGTATGTGCAGAAGCACAGTCGGGTCTGTGGTGGAGGTGGAAGAGTGACGGAGTGAGGAGAAGTGTTGGAAGAGAGAGCGAGCTGAATAGAGGGAAGTATGTGGATGTACAGTAAGGTAAGACGAGTACGACTTGTGGGGCCTGCGAAGGACGCGGAAGATGCTAGGAGCTGAGTGTGGGCGACTATGGCGATTGGGTAATATTGATGAATGGATTGTGTGGGTGTATGGTAGTTGTAGTGGTGGTGGTAGTGATAGGTTGCAGTGGTAGCTGAAAGGGTATGGAGATAGAAGGGGTGATAGAATATGGAGGAGGCGGCGGAGACGGTGGAGCACTGAGTAGTAATGGGTAGTGGTAGTGGTGGTGGTGGTGGTGGTGGTAGAGGGAGGTGTTGGGGTTGGATTATGGGGATAATGGGCGTAGTAGTGAGAGGTAGTGCAGAGCAGCGGGTGCAGCAGAGTGCAGAGCAGTGCAGACACTACAGACGGCGGATGCAGACGAATTTGGGGGGGGTGAGAGGGGGGTGGGGGGGGGGGGGGGGGGTGTGGAAACAGGCGGCCAGACAAGACGATTTTGGGCGGATCGATCAGGCAAAAGGGCAATGGCAAAGGGAGCGAGAAAATACCGAGCGAGAATAGGTGGATGGCTTACAAGAGAATTTGGAACAATCAAGCAGACGACTCACTCACACTCTCACACACTCACACAAAGACAGCGAGCGAGCAGCAGCAGCAGCAGCAGCGAGTAACAGCGAGTAAACAGCAAGCAGGCATTCAATCAGGCACTCTGTAACCCAAAAAACTGTTGTCCCTCCCCAAACAGATCTCATCAGGCAAGAAGAAGAAGAAGAAGAAGAAGAAGAAGAAGAGACGGCTGATGTTGTGGTGGGCTTGCTGCTTCTATTTCTTTCCAGTGACACCCCCCCAATCATCCTTTCCTCCTCTTCTCTTCCACCTACTTCCACTCCATTTTCTACATACATAGATACATACCCACTCTACTACTACACCCTCTTTCTCCTCTTTGTTCGCATGTACAACCATCCTCCTCTCTCATGCTACCAACCAGAGAGACACATCGTATGCAGACGCCTTTCGCAGGTACCACATCACGGTAGCAGCTGTCCCATCCGCCGCATGCCTACGGGGTGACGTTTCCGCTGCGTGGCTCCGTCCGTCAAGTAAGTGAAAAAAACACCGGATTCATGTGTTAAATGTCAAGGTTTTGTTTACATCCGTACATATATAATGACAGACACAGTTCATATATTTTAACATCGTTTGCATGTTCTGTTCATCAAGTTTTTTTTTGAGGCGTCTGTTTACTTCCACCAGTCAAGCGATCTGTGCCTGAGCTCCAAGTTCCACCTGCCCTGATTGCTCAAGAAAAGGGATACAAGCAACCAACGAACAAGATTACAGCCTTGACACCGACCAATTACCAACGCCATCCCGCTTCCTCCCTGCTACTTTACCCTCGTCGTCTGTTATCTGTCTGTTGCATCTCGTTATGCACAAATCGAGGGCGAGGGTCAAATCCAACCTGCCCTGCCAGTCTATGCCTCCTCCTTTCTCGCGTACCCTGGAGTCTAGTACCAGCGGTTTCGCGACCCGCGATGGTAACCGGTTCGTAGCGAAGTCACTACGAAGTAAGTAAGCACGAACTACTCCAAATCAAGTGGGCGGTGCCTGTCAAAAAGAAGCATGATCCAGGTAGGCTCCGAATTCCGCACGGTTGTAAGCCCGCAGAAGCCAAAAAAGCTATCTTGAAATCGCATGTGTCTTGTTCGCCCTGGTGCTTCCAAAGTGCCTCCGTCGTCATCGTCACCTTTGGTTTGGACAATAGTTATTTTCAGGGGCAAATAATGACGAGGTCATTCCCTGAATCTCCGGGGATTTATGAGTATCTACGGTATCTTCATTCCCACGTCAAACAAATCAAATGCCCGCAAAAGCGAAGTCAAACCTAGTCAAACAGTTCTCCTCCTATCCTTAGATTCCGATGATAAAATCTCCACCCACACTTTCCCATAGCCCTCTTTATTTTTTCCCCGCAAACTTGCAAGACATATCCGTAAAACAAAAACAAAAATCCCAAAAATTCAATTAGGCATTAGGCATTAGGGTGTTAGGGTGTTAGGGTGTCTTCTCCGCATTTCCTGGTCTGGTAGCTCGGGGTGACCACAGAAATCACAGAAAGCACAGAAAGCACAGAAAGCACAAGGAACACAAGGAACACAGGGAACACAAAAGAGTCCATCACGCTTCTCTATTTAACTTCCGTTCTTTCCAGATGCCATCCATGATCCCATCCATCCATCCATCCATGATCCATCATGTTTGAGATCACACCCCATCTAGCATCCATCTCATTTTTTGGGGAGGGGGGTGATGGGGGGGGGGGGGGGGTCGGCGGTGGGGGGGTCGGGGGGGTCGGCGGTGGGGGGATGGGGGGGATGGGGGGGGGGGGGGGGGGGTGGTCGATGGTGCTGCTGGAAAGATGGAAGGATGGAAGGATGGAAGGGTACGCAGTAGTATGTGCACTTAACCATATTTGTCTAGCTCTTAGTTCATGGTTCATCCAAGGCTCCAAGACTCCAGGGCTCCAGGGCTCCAGGCTTCAGGGCTCCAAGACTTATGGTGGTATCGCATCGATGTCTAAAGTGTAAAACCTATCTATCTAAAGGTAACCGGCAAGTTGTAACTTGTAACTTGTAATCCATCGCATTACCGTATATCGGGATCGGGATCGGGATTAAGATGCTTCGATATTCTATACTCTATACTCCATAGCACCATAGCCACAGCACCATAGCGATCATTCAGGGTACATGTCTTGTATTCTTGAACCATGATGAAGAAAAAAAAGGTTTTCGGATCATTAAGTATCTTAAATTTTTGCAGAACGGGTTATGTAGTTTGTTGATTTTGTTTATCCTTATTACCAGGGTACATATATATAATTACAGTTCGAGTATAAATAAATCTATAACTGTGTAAATAAATCTGACTATTAAATATCACGCATGACGTGTAGGAATTAGAATTAGCAAAAACTACTCTTTGTTTTGTTTTTTTTATAAACAAAAAATAAAAAACGGTTTAGGGATATTTTTCGAGGGGTTGTGGATTCGTGGATTTGTGGATTCATGGGTTCGTGGATTTATTGTTTACAGATACAGCTATATGGGTTTAAGGCTATTGCTGGTATATCATGGGCATCATGGATAGTGGACAGTGGGGATGTTTGCTGGGTGATGAGTTGCTGGGTGATGAGTTGCTGGGTGATGAGTTGCTGGGTGCTGACTAAGAGCTGTCTTTCGGAGTCTTCGTTCTTCGCTTTGAAGGAAATAGAGTAGAGGAGTGTAATATACAACATCATGACTCCTCCCTTAACTTACCTCTGAGCCTGCTGGAGAGAAGATACATAGAATCCCGGTTTTTTGAAGGGAAAGGGAAAGAAACGGAAGAGTATCTTGTTATGCATAAGCAGCAAGCATAAACATATGTACGTACGTACAAGTACTGCTATTACACAGCCTATCTAATTATTCCTCAGCAAAAGGAGAGACAAAAAAAATCCGTTTACTATAAGATCAGAGCATCCACTTTTTTTCTTTTTCCAATTTTCTTCATGATTAAGTTTTATCTATTATTCTTAACTGGTAATTTATAACCGTTGTGTATGTAGTATAAAAACTTGCTTTTGAAAAAATAAAAATAACATAAAATAAAGTATCTCTATACGATAGCAACACATGTTAAAAAAAATTGGTTCAATATAAAGTTGCAGTATAGAGTAAATCAGAATAAATAAAACCTCAATTTTGTTTAATTCCGATAGGGAATAGCTTGTGCCCGCTAACCTAACCCATCCCAACTTAAGCCTCTCCCTTTCCCAAGCCAGTCCGGAACCGAAACCGGGTATCCTGAACTCAGATTTGCGTAGTGGAGTTGCACACACCGGGAATAGATTCAATTTCGACGATCAGATCAGATGAAATCAGATTAGATGCTTGATTTTTTATTTTTATTTTTATTTTAGATCCGTTCCTAATTTTTATGTATATACATAGTTTCCTTTCCCTTTTCTTTTTCCTTTTCCTTTTCCTTTTCCTTTTCCCTACTAGCAGTCCCTTAGAAATCCCTTAAGTTCGTTAAATTTTGGTGTATTTTAAATTCCGCGAACCTGTACCAGGGAGAGACGGAGAGAGGGAGGGCTAAGTTAAACTAAAAAAGAAGGGACTCTAAAGGCTCTAAAGTGTGGTCCCCTACCCTATGGCTCATAATGCGGAGGTTCCCATTGCGTCACGTGGACTAAGGTAGGTTTTAGATAGGGTTCTCTAGGTATAGTGGGTATATTAGACTTTACAGAAGTCCGAGCGAGCCGTGGGTGCCGTTCAGGCTTGGGATTTAGGATTTGGGGTATCGTGCAGACAGCGAAGGGTAAACGATGAAGGATGATTCATACTCCATACTCTACTGTGACTTGGCTATCTAGCGAAGGGTTTTGGATCTTTTCTTCTACTATAGAGTTACCTTATGGCTGAGGTAGTGAAATTATGAGTAATGCCATAAACCGGGATTTATAAAGCTACAAAGTTACATGCTGCGGAGAATGCGAAGAGGCGAAGTAAAAGTGGCAAGAAAACAGAGAATTTCACGAATTTTGGAGCAAATAAACATCCCCGTGTTCAACCACATGGAGATTCCTCAGCTGTGTTGAAGCTAGAGAACGAGTAATACGTCACGTTTGCCACTCATCGTGAGCTTGAAAGTTTGAAGCCATCTTATCTAGAGTTGGTATAGCTTCTTCATTAGTAGTCGAACTTCGAAGGCTTGTCGAAGCCTCGAAGCCTCGAAGGGCTATTGAAGACTAGCGAAGCGGCGAAGTCCACGACCACCATACAAGACGTCTTGCTATGTAATCACAAATTTCAAGCATCTAAAGAATGCAAAAGATCTGAAGAGTCCAAAAATCCAGCAAAAATTGAAATACGATAGATGCACTATACATTCACGAATCACGATGATTCACAAAGCCGTCATCCCGATCCCGATCCCGATCCGATCCTGATCCCGATCTTTTTTAACGCCTCTTCACCGGGGTATGTTATGTGCTATCTGTAAGTTTTCCACCTGGCACCATGTTTCCACCATGTTTCCGTTATCCCGTCGTGCACGGTACCTGGTACCTGAACATGCGAAGCGCAAAGCTATTTTATGTTCTACACAAAGACCATAGAAAAAGTTTACAAAGCACACAGAGGCAACTGTGCCTGTCACAGACTCTCAGCACCCCAGGACCTTATGACCTGTGTACATGGACTTCATGACATAAACTCCGCTTTTCTCAGCCGAAACACCGAAACTCCGAGATACCGAAGTACCGAAACACCGAGATGAAACATTTACCTTTCTTTCTATGGTGTCTGATTGGTGTATGTATTCCGAGACTCCGAGGACTGTACGCAAAAAAAGTGTATACAGTATTAATTTTTATTCCGAATGTCGGATATATATTTCTGTGAAGGAGCCATATGTGAAGAGCAGTCGAATGTACCCACAGTATCTGAAGCATCGAAATAAAAGGAAAGGAACAGATAGAAAAAATATGCATCCCCTGGCTCCTAACTTCTTGGCCAGGGCTCATAGGTGGCGCACCTCCACACCTCCGCATCTATCATAAATCACACCTCAAGGCGGCTCGGGAGATCTGCAGGTTTAACCCCGCGATGACGTCGCGGTTGTCGCATGGGGAGTACACATGGTGCTATAACGGAGCAACATAGAGTAACTTGGCTGGAGTGGAGGGGTATTACGGAGTGGATGTTTAAAGCGTCTCATCACATAGTGACGGTTCGTAATGTGTAGTAGTAACTTCCTCTACTCTATTACATACAGCACATAATTTCGGGTGTTCGTGTTTCTTTTGTGACAGCCTTACAGATTCGCAATAAATACGGTCGGATGAAGTCAACAAGAACGTTGACCTGCTTCCAAATGACGCCCGATATCTTTGTTTTCGTTTCCATTAAAGCAGCCACAACAGGATTTTTTAACCTTTGGTTGATACGACTTGGTTCGCCCGCCCATTTTATCAATGTAGCCGTCGCTTGATGAATCAGGACTTTGTAGACAGTAGATCCATAGGCTTTGTTCCAAAGCAAGGTTCCGAAGCAGCGTGCCTGCGTGAAGTGTTACTGGTTCACTGTTTTTTTTTCTTCGGGCTTAACTATTCGTTACCTGTCTCTGTCTCGGATGGAAAATCAAAAAACGGTTGTAACATGTTTTATTAGTTAGGTTTCTTGTTTACAGTTTACAGTTTACAGTTTATCTTTTCTGTTGGTGCTTATTGCTATTGCCGTGGCCTGTTGGAATTATTGGAATCATTGGAACGAGCTCTATATACAAGTTAGGGCTGACAGGAATTGATATAAGGCTCTCAAACATATACCCTAAACGAAACAAGGCTGCGTAAGGCGTTGTTTGCTGTTTTTGTTGTTTACAGTTTTCCAACATGCCATAACCTTGATGTGTAAAGTAAGTAGACTTCATACAAAGCGGCATTCTGATCCATCAGCCTTGACAGCTTTTCCAACAAACAATCAAACAAACCGACCATCAGTTTTTCAGCGGCGGCCTTAATATTTCCTAACGACTCGTTAAACGACTCGTTCATCCATCTATCAAGGTGCGATGGAATATGAAACCTGTACCACTCACCACAAAATAAACTCTTTGAAACCGGTGGTGTTCGGATCTGTATGTATTACCAGAGATTTCCTTTCCAGCTACAGTAGCTACAAGGTTATAAATAGCCATTACATTAGCCCATTCCTCGGGTATAATCTACCTTTGTGAAACATAACCATAATGAACCCCAGATTTTGTTGAAGTTTTATGTGTGCGATTTATAGGGATGGAATGTGGAATGGTGGCTGCGTTTTTTTGCTTCCGTTTTGCTTCCGTTTTTTCCGTTGATGTTCATCATTCTTGAAGGTCTCGGGTATTTTCTGGGCTAGGATTCGCACGAAAAAGGGAATGGGTTCAGTTTGGTTCTTATTTTCTCAGGTGTCTTGACTTGCAGTGCATTGCAGAAGGCGTTCTTCGCGGCTCTTTGGATCCAACCAATGTCGAAGAACAAGAAGAAAAAGAAGATGTTGATGACTATTCAATAAATTTGTTGCACATATTCAAAATTCTACTTTCCGTTTGATTCTGTATTCTGTAGCTGGATTACAGTCAAGACTGGTAAAATAAAAACTTGACCC
Organism: Pyronema omphalodes; assembly: GCA_024516155.1. Classification (NCBI taxonomy): domain Eukaryota; kingdom Fungi; phylum Ascomycota; class Pezizomycetes; order Pezizales; family Pyronemataceae; genus Pyronema; species Pyronema omphalodes. Next base: position 284,687 of record JAJJXM010000015.1, on the reverse strand, counting down.
TTTTTCTTCTTTTTCGAAGGCTGAATGATGAATCCCGTCCAATATCCAAACCCACAGACATTCCTACGCCACTTCCCAACATCTCCATTTCATAACCTCAAACCTCATCAACCACCACTAGGTTAAACGCCTTTAAAAAATTCAAGCTCCCGAGCATCAGGATCTATCCCATCGGCCGGTAGTTCCCAGTACCGTGATAACCATCGAATGATCCCTTCCTGAAACGCCCCCGAAAGAAAAGCTAATCTCACCTAACTATATGTAGCACCATATGCAAGAAAAATAAAAACTGATATTGTACATATCCCCGCCTTATTCCGTGAAACCTTTAACCCACTTACTTCTTTCTTATTCTGAACCCGAAGTCCCACAAAATATATCAGCCTTACTGGCCTTATGCACATTTACATACCAGCCGATGGTCTGGGGTAGTGGGACAGTGGGGTTTATTTGGGTGTTACCGTGGTCTATCATTCATTGAGAGTATTGGTAGTAAAAATTGACAAGGGCTCTGGATTGGAGATAGATATTGATTCTTGGAAGGCTTTAGTTAGAGTGGTTTGTATGTTTGAAACAGCCTCAATTGATGGTTTTAAAATAATGATCGTGATCGTGTTTGATATAAAGGCTTTGTTTCAATTGAGGCCTGACATCCGCAGGTAAAGTGGATTCTCCCGGCTGCGTGGGTTGGAGGTATTATGTTGATCCGAGGAATTTTCTGTATGATGGAATGGGATAAGAATAGATGCTTTTGATTATAACAGTATAGTTGTGGAATCATCAGTTTGGACTGGAAATGCTTATAGATGTATACTCGAAGGATGCTTCAAGTGTAACACATTCCATACACGTCGTAACTTCAGCGATTCCCTGAGAAAGAGTGAGGGTTTAAGAGCCCTGTGATGGCCAATTTTTACCATTTCAGAAAACAACATTCGATGCTTCATGGAAGGTGATGGCCTTAATATTTCCTAATGCATGGAGAGGAGAAAAGTTGGACACAGTGATACAACAGAGCACCAGACTTACCCTTGCTTAAATTCCATACGCCGAGTAGATGGGTTCGGTTGATCCTGGGCTCAAGGAATCGTATAACTCATGGATAATAACCGAAGATCCCGTAAAGCTTTGTATTACAGAAAATCACCTGCTGCACCTATAAGCAGGTAAGCAAGTAATTCTATGTATTGCTTATCCTCACTCACCGTTGTACCGCCTCCATACTTACAACATCTTTACCGGAGCGGTTGTGGTATGAAATACTGATCTAATTCTCATCATTTCCTTATGTTGATGACCAAATATTGGCTAGGCACCCTTCCGCAACGTCGATATATGCTCATTATGGATAGGTCGATCCGGAGGGATATTGTCATGGTATAGTAGCTAGATGCGTGAGGCATCCATGTATAGTTTTTATAAAAACCATAGACATATAGTGGATCAACCTTACTTTTGCTTTGCCTCGAATCTCGTATTGCTACCGTATACAGTATTCGGAGAGAAAAATACATAAGTAGAGTAGGCGTAGTATTTTGAACCTGTAGACTTTGCTTTTTCTTTTCTTCGCTATCCTGTGCAGTAGATCATGGATGTTGAATGTTGTGTAACACTCGGTCGTATGTATACATAATCCTGCCCTCCTCTCCCGGCACCAGCGTTTACAGTACATATGTATGTACTCTATAGCCGACAGGAACTAAGGAACATTTAATGCAACGCATATGTACTTAATTCCTTCAGCCCTGTGCCCGCTCATCAGAATTCAGGTTTGGTAACTTCACACTTGCGTATGTACAAGGGTAAATCTGACACTCTGTTGTATCACCGCACCCGAATTTTTCCCCTCATGCAACAGTAAATGCCAAGACAATCGTCTTCCATGAAGCTTCAAATATAATGATTATGGTTAAAATCGGCTATCATAGGACTCTTAATCCTCCACATTTTCTCAGAAAACTTATGATTTTGGTTGTGCTATTACTATGTACGGCGTGTATGGGGTGTGCCATACTTAACGCAACGCCCGAGTACATAGCCAATGGTAATATTTCAGGCGAACTGCCCATTGCCAGTCCATTGCCAGACCTTGCCGGTCGTTACCGGTCTTACACGGTCCATCCTCGGTCTTTGACGGCCTTCGGCCAGTTGAATCCTGATCCGGAGATATTTATATAGTTAGACAAGGGTACCGGATCTAGAGGATATGTTCCTGTGTTCCTGAACGTCAGCTAGCTAGCTTGTAGAGTACATGAGCTATGCATAGATCCGGGGATATTATGGCTATGGTGCCATATCCATACTACGAGTAGAAAACGTATGTAAGAGGCCTCCGGCTTGTATTCCTGGGTTTCAGGATTGGACCATGAGTTGAGCACGGTTGTTGAATCGGGAATTTGCGAATCGGCGAATCCATTGAAGGTCATGGCGGAGAAGGGAAGTGCAAAGATTAATGAAATATCAGGGAACTGAGACGAACTGTGTATGGTGCACCATACCTCTGTAATCAACACCGATCTCCCCGCATCGGAAACTCTAAAAGCCTAAAACTACTCCATCCACTCCCGGGTCCCATCACGTCCATGGCGTTACAGATTCTTTCGACCGAGCGTAGGATAATGCCGCTTGCTATGTAGCTAGTTTCCTCGCACGTATGGTTAGAGTACAGTCGACTGTACAGCAAACCACACGGATAGAGCACGTCCGTCGTCCGGCCGGCACTGCAGTATAGTGGTGGACTTCAGCTCCGGATCCTTCAGCTCTTTCAGCTCTAAAGCGAATGTATTGATGTACATAAATAACTCGAGGGGCACTGACCTTGGTCCTAAGATCCCCGGATCTTCGCGGTGTATTTGTGAACGGTGATGCTTTGTGAAATATACCTATCATTATCGTGACATTCCATAGATTTGGGGAGATATAGTTGTTCCTATGGTGGGGGATGTATCGATGGTCGCAGAATGGAGGCAGGTGGAGAATGGTTTCAGTATGCACAGTGAAACTTTATGTTAAAGAAGAGTTCCTAAGACGCTGGACTGTTATTCATCCTATCTTCCACAACTATCTTCCATCTTTGAGCGAATATTATATCCATCTCCTGAATCATTACAGCCATCCAAAAGTTATCCCCCAAGACATCTAGTTATTTCTAGGCGAGTTCGAAATACAGTCCCAAGGAGTACAACCGCGCCGCTGACAGTTATTTATGTACGCCAATTCCAGGAACCAAAAGATCCAACGCCATTTTGACCTTCCTTAAAGGCCGCATACATGCCAACCCGTGTCGCATCATTGCATCGCCAGAGAGCATGCAGTTTGTTTCCCGTCTACATATGAGCAGCCATTGGCAAGCCTCATCCATCGCATCAGTTCCAGACCGGGCTGGCTAGGACTTGCCGACTCTCCAGCCATGCTGTGGCTCTCTATGCAAACAAGATCCTAGATGGATACCATCCGTGATAGGTAGGCGCGCATCGCGCCCCGCCTTCCCAATTTTTATCGTGACCTAGCCTATCCATTTTCTCGTTGCTGCTCGCTTTGCACGCCGTGCTTCACCTCTCATCCGTCCATCGCATCCGTTCGGAAAGTATCGCAGCTGAAGGAGTGAACAACGCGCCAGTTCCCCGCGCGGTGTTACCTAACGATATCGCCGACATCTTCACGACGAACAGAGTCGACAGCTAGTATAACGACCGATAAACAGCGACTCCATACAACTAAACGACCACCAAAGATAGCCGGCAAGCATGGCACCCAACCGCATAATTTCCGTCTTCCTTCCCATCTTCTTCTCCGCCCTCGTTGTCTGCGGAATTGTATTATGCACCTGCGCCCTTTGTCACCGGCCGCACTACCTGACCTACTTCAGTTTCGGGCGAGGACGGGGGAATGTCGATGGTAGTGATATAACGGATTCTACGGGGAGTAGTAGCAGTGGGACATCTAGCAGCGATGCGGAGAAGGGACATGGTCGAGGACCTTCTCGACCACAGAAGGCAGCTTATGCGAAGCAGCAGAAGAGGGGCAAGAGTCAGAAGAGACCAGGAGGTTATGGAAGGGTTCCGCAAGTTATGGATCGAAGAACTGTGAGTTTTTTTTTCTCTTTACGTTTGCGCTGTTTTGTGTTGTCGAGGAATGTTGCGCCTTGGGATTAGTGATTCTCGCGTCGCAAGGTGTTGCTGTTGCTTTGGCGTTGCTCCACGCTCCTTTCAGCTTCGGAGCTTTCGGTTCGCGCCCCACAGGGCTGCGCTGCTTTTCCGCTTGCAAGCTGTGAACTGTGAGCTGTGATCAGATCAGCTAGGACTTCCCCCTCCCTCGGAACCGGCAGTATTTCATCCGAGATTTAATCCCCGCCCGCTCCCCACGACGTCATAGCTACCATCCATCACCCAGCCGCTAACATATTCCACCTCTCTCTAGGTAAGAGTTGATGGACCTGCTCGGGAAGATATCAACATCGTCGACGCTGACAGCAATGTCTCCCACCCCACCGCTGAAGAAATCGACGTCGTCGACGCAGAACACCCCGACGACAGGAATAAGAAATCCGGGGGATGGTTTGGAGGAAAACCATGATCGGTATGTATGCCGTGTTTGTCCTGCAGCAGCGTACAAATTGCTTCTGAAAAAGAACTCGTTATGAACCATCAGTACTAACTCATACGGCATTATAGACTTAACCAAATATCCACCTTCGCATGTCTTCACTTCTTGTTCAACAGCGCCATTTTTTTCCTTCTCAGCCTATACCCGTACCAATACCCAACCCTTATTCCCCGTCTCTACCTTATCATCTCGGCCTTATTCTCCTCTTCCCAGGCTATAATCTGCAGCAATACGCACGAAAGTCACGAATACCCAACAGCCACATCTAAACGCATCCTCAAATTTTATTCCCATTTCCTTATCTTCGATGCCTGCCTTGCTGTCTTGATAGAGTTATTCATGATTCTTGCTGCTGGGATGATGCTGGATACTGTACATTCGGTTCCAAAAAGTGTTGGAGGAGAGGAAAGACAAGCGATGATATGGGAATGGGGTTGGTTTTGTATTGGGGTTATGGTGGCGGGGTGGGTAGCGACAAAGGTGGTGGTGGCTCAGATTAGGATGGCAGTTATTGTGGGGGAGGTTGCGATGAGTGGTATGGGGGATGAGGTGGAGAATTTAGAGACTATTGGAGTTTATGGGGGAAATGACGAGGAGTTGGGAATGGTCGGGGCGGGCTTAGTCGACTTGGAGAAGGATGAGATGATCAAGGAGAAAATGCTTTTGGTACGTTAATGATGATATGAGGGATGAATTTATGAGGGATGAAAATATGGGGCATATGGATATGATTGCAAATGATTTGGGATTTGGAAAAAATGATTTTATGGATGTATTTATGGAGCTCCTAGCTAGCTGGTCGGGCGCTGTTAAACTATGTATTTATGAAATATTTCTTGAATGAAGAGTTACGAAACTGATATCAGAGTAAACCTATAAAGGTACCCAGTTTCCGTGTCTAAATATCCACTTGGAACATTTATCACCATCATATCATCAGATCCTTCAAAAACAGCCCAATCCACTCCAACTCCCTACCGGCAAACTCACATTCCATCTTCACGTTTCAATCCCATCCCATGTTAAAACACTCGACTCCCAATCACTACCGGTTGCGATCAATGTTACTAAATTCAGAAACGTAGCCGAATGCAGTAACCAACAGCACAGCTGCACAGTGTACAGTACATACCCGCTTCTAATCTCAGACATACCGGAGAAACCAAGCACGTTCCGGCGATCTTATAAGTTATTTGCTTTATGTATGTTTATTATCGGAATATATGAAGAAGGAAAATAGTTGAATGCAGATTATGATCGTTAAGTAAGAAAGTGAACGAGGGGAGTGAGAGGAAGTGATTAGAACGCATCGGATATCACTCGAAGGAGTTGTCCGCTGGTGATGTGAGATAAAGGTAAAGGCAGGGTTATTAGGGGATAGTGATGAGGATTAAGCACTGTGGTAGTAATTAATTGGTGTGATACATAAATTCTGAGGGATTTTTTGTGAGTGTGATTTGTATCGTTATATGTCGCTTGTTTGCTTCTCAGAGTATTGGCTTGAAATTGATTATAGTAGTCTCAAGTCTTGAGTATTTGGGTAGAAATTATTTACTGTTATTGAATTTTTATATGGATTCTGGCTTTTCATCGGTTTTCTATGACTTTCGTTTGCTCTGTTTTAAATCCCACTATCCAAAGTTCCACTTTTCCTCTCTTCTTTTAATGACCTTCGTACATACACCCTACAGAATTGTTGATAAATATTCTAGCTCCTCAAAAACTCGGTTTATTACTCATCACTCATCCATTGAGCACGGTTCCAGGGTTTTTATTGTTTAGCCTACCTCGACTATCGACGCGCTTGGTGAATCGGGGGCTTCCATCACTCTCATTCTCGAGAGGCGGGAAGGGAATGTGATAATGGGAACGGTTGAATAAATAGAAATAAAAAACTTTCGATATGACTGAGAGATTTCTAAGGCTTTGCAAGGCTTTCGGAACAAAATCAAGATGGCGCACACAACGGATAGACACAGAACACAAGTGATACTAGATGATCGCATGATGTTGTTCAGAAGTGATTAACCTTGCTGACATGGGAAATTATATATCATAAATTTAGAACCTTTCTTTGATCTATATTTATGACTCGTCAAGTACTGCTGAGAGTAAATATCTACGTAAGAAAATAATGCTCAGAACTGCAGAAGATCCGACAAGAGACACTACATCAGGCTTCAACCCCTGGGAAAGCGCCATCGAAATCCCCCAGCAAACTTTGCATACTCATCATGAAATTTAGGAGAGTGAATGGGATCTGGTGGCACACATAACCCTAATTAGTGAAGGTTAGGCGGGGGTGTTGCTAGGCGAGTATATGACGTAATTAGCGCGTCAGCGTCTAACGGCGGCTTTTATGGACTTGATGCTCGAGATGTGTACCATTCGTGAGGCTCTGATAAGGCAGCATCGGACGAGATGGGATTTCAACAACGATAGGGATAAAATGATATAGTTAAAAATTCACACCCAGCTCGAAAGGCTTATGATTTGTAGATAAGTGAATAAATAATGCCTGTTGCGCATGAACTGAATCATAATTAAATCGATATTTCCGTAGCATGAGGTCATGATGACGAGCTGCGTTTAAACCCCCGCTTACCAAACCCACAGTCACAATCACCGTCACAGCCGCAGTCACACCAGCACCCGCCGCTATCCTCATCCCAATCCCTTTATAAAACGATCTTCCCCTCAGCAACTTGCAACATCATCCAACAACACGCAACAACAACCATGCAGTACTTCTGCGGAATAGAGTCATGATCCTGAGGTTTCATCATCAAGCTTCCGGTAATTTAGACCTACACAGTAAACCTCTTTTGGCATACAAACCGCTGACTATTTCCAGGGCTATTAGCCTAACTCCCTCCGACCCGTCCCAAATTGAATGCCGTACTCAGGAGACACGTTACCAAGAACAACTTCACAACCATAATCTGTCGACCTCCTCACCCCGTCCTCGGAGGGGGTCGTATGCCACCGAGATAGATCACCTGCCCCAAGCGACCACGCGGTATCCCATCCATCTAGATACTACTCGATTCGGTCTTATGGCGGCAACTCGTCGACCTTGAGGCCCCCTCCCCATCTGGGGCCTCGAACGGAATACAATCGATAAGTCATCCCTCTGGGTTAGGTGGCCTCACTCAGCTCTTTGCGGCTGCCTGACCCAGACTACTTGGGTTTCCGGAATCTCCGGATCTTTGGTGGAGTTCTCAATATCCTATTGGACAACATTAAACAGCCGCTCGGGGTCCGAACCAAATCCCCAGCCAGGTAGCCTCCCTCGGCTTTTTGAGGCTACCTGTTCGGATCCCCAGCCCCCCCATGGCCGCCCACAGGGCAACAATCAAGCTGGGTCTCTCAGCTGCTCGGGGTCCGAACCAAATCCCCAACCAGGTAGCCTCCTTCGGTTTTTTGAGGCTACCTGTTCGGACCCCCGGGCCTATCCCAAAGGCCTGATCCAGACTCCTTGGATCTCCGGAATTTCCGGATCTATACCGGAACATATGGCCTCCCATCGGACAACATACCAGCTGAGTATCTCGGCTTCTTGGGGTCCGAACCAAAATCCCAACCAGGTAGCCTCCCTCCGCTTATAGAGGCTACCTATTCGGACCCTAAGCCTCAACAATCCTCAATCTCAACCTTAGGTCCCTTCCCAAGCAATTCAAGGGATCCCACCGAGGACGTTTCCCACATGGAATCCATATCACTTGATTCCCTACACCAGCAATAGCGAAAAGCCCCTTAGTCGATAAATCCATCCTCTTAGTTGAAAATCCTCCCATTACATCAATACCACAAGACCCCAGAAACCCTATGAAGCATGAACCGCTGCCAAAGCCACCGCCAACGCCGCCAGTATACGTCATAACCTTAAGGTGGGGAACGTTCAAGAAAATCAAATCAAATTAAATTAAATCAACGCCGCCAGTGCCGCTATGGGATATGTGACATCGTACTTTCTATACAGCTGCCTGTATCTATTTTGCCCTAGCTAGCGAGATGTCAGAGCCTTTCAAAAAAAAGACAGAGCCGCCGAAAAAAGGCCGCCGCCAGAAACCCATGACAAAGCCTTTCTCCTTGCTGCCCACTCACCCAGTGGCCATCTGTACTTCCATCTTGAACCACTTCGCATCATGTGAGGGGTGGGGAATACGACTGCCAATAGCGACCGGATCGAAAACACCATCACGGCTCGCACGCATGCTCCGATACCTAGGACCTTGGTTGTATTCTGTGTCTGGAAGATATAGTCGAAACCCCGAAACCCCGAAACCCCGAAGATGCTGCATACCCAGATATATCACCTTGGGAGGGGAAGTAGGCCAATCAACACCGAAATTCCACGATTATCCAATTTGCCGCAGGCCGCAACAACACATCTCAGAAGGCTCCGAGAACTTCAAGTGGAAGAAAAGAATATAATAATATACACCAATGGCTCATCTATGGGGAACCAAACAGGCGCTGGATATTGGGTGTTTTTGTTGTTTTTTCCTGCATGGGACTTTTAGGCCTCGGTCAGTGTATGATTATAGACTATGGGTTCGGATATTTTGCTTTTTTGTTTCTTTGTCTTTGCTTTATCTTTTGCTGCATGGACTTGATAGGCCTTGGTCAGAAATTTGGTGAATAATTCAAGAAATAGATAAATAAATAAACAAATAAATAAATAAAGTAACTTACATGATTCCCTTGTTTCCTCGTGATCGATATGCTGTGTTCACCAAATCGTTAGTTACTGTGAATGGATTTTAGCGAAAGACAAAAAAAGGCCTAGATGTGGATGGTGCATACCCGTACATTAAACACAGAACAATACCCGCAAGACCAATTCCAAGATTCACTATGCCAGTTGCCAGTTACCGATTTGCCAATTTGCCAATTCAATAATACCATACCAAGTTCCCAACCCCAAGATCAAAAAGATGAATCAATACCATCAGCGAGTGATACAACCTTACTATTCTTTTAAGGCAGTGGATGAGCTTAAGTTTTGCATCAACAGCTCACCCTTAAGTCTACAGCCCTTATTTTTCATCACATCGGTTTCCATCTCATCTTTATATTATTCTGAGCCCTTTTTGTTCGCGATCTAATCTGTCAGCCTTGAATCTTCTCTTCTCGCTTTGCCTGGCTCCTGGCTCCTCGGTTCTGGCGGTCCATAATACTCTCGTCTCGTCTTCAACTCCACTGCGTCGAGCCCGGCTTATCTCTAACTCGCTTTTATGATTAAGTTCATCAACACCTGATATTGTAGTCTACATGGTCTTGAACAACTACTAGGTATTACCGACTACGTTGTATCTTCATGTAATCTTATGAACCTGCGAACCTGTGAAGACAGAAATGTGGTTGCGATATTTTATTTTATTTTATTTTACAGATTAACCTCACTTGTTTGTTACGAAAACGACAAATCTCATACTACGTTACCAAGTCACCAAGTCACCCACGACCTATTACCTATTACCAACCGCTCGGACGGGAAGATGGAAAAATGGAAAACTTCAATAAAACTCCAATCGAATAAAAACCAATCCAATCAAATAAAAACCAATCCAATCAAAATCCAATCAACATAGGAAAATAAAGTAACAATAGCATACACAACAAATAAACGGATACACTGGTAGATGTAAACCTTTAACCCCGACCCTTTAATGATATAATATTATTATTCTTCATGACTACGGGGGTGGATAGATGAAACTTCAGCCGTGAGCAGACCTCCCAACCGTATAGCCAGTTTACCGGGTAAAATCGTAAACCAGGTAAACTGAACTGACAATTCACAGTTAGTTGGTGCAGTTTTGGTGTCCCGGATACACAGTGGGTTCGGTTTTGAGGGGTCCATGGAACCAGGTAACTGCAGTGCACTGATTAAACGGACTCAGCAAATACAAATCAGTTTAACCGCATCCTGAAGGCCATTGAAGGACTCAAGAGCTGCAATCGTGGGCGTCAGTTGTGATTTCTGGGGACACAATTAGTATAGAATTTTGTTATTTATGCACTGAATAGTATTTATTTCTCTTTCACAAACCAGTTCCTCTGGACAAAGCAGTTTTCACAGTTTTAAACAGTTCACCTGGTTTGCCAAGCCTTGCATTCAGTTAACTGGTTTTCGCAGTTTAACCAGTTTAACCAGTTTATACTACTGACAGTAAACTGAACTGGGTCGCCGTACAGTTCTCATGTTCCAACAGTCCGTACAGTCCGTTTTGGCCGTCATTTTAAGCTGGTTTGTACGACTGGGAGGTCTGGCACACATAATGGATAGACACAGAACACAAGTGATACGAGATGACCGCATGATATTTTTCAGAAGTGATTAACCTTGCTGACATAGGAAATTATATATCATAAATTTACAACCTTTCTTTGATCTATATTTATGACTCGTCAAGTACTGCTGAGAATAAATATATGCGTAAGAAAATAATGCTCAGAACTGCAGAAGATCCGACAAGAGACACTACATCAGGCTTCAACCCATGGGAAAGCGCCATCGAAATCCCCAAGTAAACTTTGCATACTCATCGTGAAATTTAGGAGAGTGAATGGGGCCTAGTGGCACACATAACCTTAGTGGAGGTTAGGCGGGGATGTTGCTAGGCGAGTATATGACGCAATTACCGCGTCAGCGTCTAACGGCAGCTTTCATGGACTAATGAGATATGTACCATTCGTGTGGCTCTGATAAGACAGTATCGGAGGAGATGAGATTTTAACGACAGGGATGGAATGATATAGTTAAAATGTATACCCAGCTCGAAAGGCTTATGATTTCTAAGATAAGTGAATAAATAATGCCTGTTGTGCATGAACTGAATCATAATTCAATCGATATTTCCGTGGCATGAGGTCATGATGACGAGCGGCGTTTAACCCCCGCTTACCAAACCCACAGTCCCAATCACAGTCACAGCCGCAGTCACACCAGCACCCGCCGCTATCCTCGTCCCAATCCTTTTATAAAACGACCTTCCTTCCAGTAACTTGCAACAGCATCCAATAACACGCAACAACAACCATGCAGTACTTCTGCGGAACAGTCATGACCCTGAGGTTTCGCCATCAAGCTTCCGGTAATTTAGACCTACACAGTAAACCTCTTTTGGCATACAAACAGCTGACTATTTTCAGGGCTATTGGCCTAACTCCCTCTGGCCCGTCCCGAATTGAAAGCCGTACTCTAGAGACGCATTACCAAGAACAACTTGAAAACCATAACCTGTCGACCTCCTCATCCCGTCCTCGGAGGGGGTCGTATGCCACCCAAGATAGATCACCTACCCAAGCGACCACGCGGTATCCAATCCATCTGGATACTGCTCGATTCGGTCTTATGGCGGCAACTCGTCGACCTTGAGGCACCGCTCCCATCTGGGGCCTCAAACGGAATACAATCGATAAGTCATCCCTCTGGGTTAGGTGGCCTCACTTAGCTCTTTGCGGCTGCCTGATCCAGACTCCTTGGGTTTCCGGAATCTCCGGATCTTTGGTGGATTTCTCAATATCCTGTGGGACAACATTAAACAGCCGCTCGGGGTCCGAACCAAATCCCCAACCAGGTAGCCTCCCTCGGTTTTTTGAGGCTACCTGTTCGGATCCCCTGGCCCCCCATGGCCGCCCACAGGGCAACAATCAAGCTGAGTCTCTCAGCTGCTCGGGGTCCGAACCAAATCCCTAACCAGGTAGCCTCCCTCGGCTTTTTGAGGCTACCTGTTCGGACCCCCAGCCCCACCCATGGCCGCCCACAGGGCAACAATCAAGCTGGGTCTCTCAGCTGGTCGGGGTCCGAACCAAATCCCCAACCAGGTAGCCTCCCTCGGCTTTTTGAGGCTACCTGTTCGGATCCCCAGGCCCTCCATGGCCGCCCACAGGGCAAGGATCAAACTGAGTCTCTCAGCTGCTCGGGGTCCGAACCAAATCCCCAACTAGGTAGCCTCCTTTGGCTTTTTGAGGCTACCTGTTCGGACCCCCGGGCCTGTCCCAAAGACCTGATCCAGACTCCTTGGATCTCCGGGATTTCCGGAATTTCCGGATCTATCCTGGAACATATGGCCTCCCATCTGACAACATACCAGCTGAGCATCTCAGCTGCTTGGGTCCGAACTAAATCCCACCAGGTAGCCTCCCTCCGCTTATAGAGGCTACCTATTCGGACCCTAAGCCTCAACAATCCTCCACCTCAACCTTAGGTCCCTCCCCAAGCAATTCAAGGGATCCCACCGAGGACGTTTCCCACATGGAATCTGTATCACATGATTCCCTACACCACCAATAGCGGAAAGCCCCTTAGCCGATAAATCCATCCTCTTAGTTGAAAATCCTCCCATTACATCAATACCACAAGACCTGGAAACCCTATGAAGTATGAACCTCTGCCAAAGTCACCGCCAACGCCGCCAGTATACGTCATAACCTTAAGGTTGGGAACGTTCAAGGAAATCAAATCAAATCAAATCAACTCGAATCAACGCCACCAGTGCCGTTATGGGATATGTCACATCGCAGTTTCTATACAGCTGCCTGTATCTATTTTGCCCCAGCAAGATGCCAGAGCCTTTAAGAAAAAGACAGAGCCGCTGCCAAAGCAACCGCCAGAAACCCATGACAAAGCCTTTCTCCTTGCTGCCCACCCTTACGGTGCCCATCTGTACTTCCACCCTAAACCACTTCGCATCATGTGAGGGGTGGGGAATACGACTGCCAATGGCAGACCGGATTGAAAACACCATCACGGCTCGCAAGCATGCTCCGATACCTAGGACCTTGGTTGTATTCTGTGTCTGGAAGATATAGTCGAAACCCCGAAACCCCGAAGATACTGCACACCCAGCTATATCACCTTGGGAGGGAAAGTAGGCCAATAGCCCAATAAACACCGAAATTCCACGATTATCCAATTTGCCGCAGGCCGCAACATCTCATCCCAGAAGGCTCCAAGAACTTCAAGTGGAAGAAAAGAACATAATAATATACACCGAAGGCTCATCTATGGGGAACCAAACAGGCGCTGGATGTCGGGTGTTTTGTTGTTTTTTTCCTGCATGGGACTTTTGGGCTCGGTTAGTGTATGATTTAATAGACTACGGGTTCGGGTATTCTGCTTTTTTGTTTCTTTGTCTTTGACCTTGTGAATGATTCAATAAATAAATAAATAAATAAACAAAATAACTTACATGATTCCCTTATTTCCTCGTGCTCGATATGCTGTGTTCACCAAATCGTTACTATGAATTGATTTTGACGAAGAAAAAAAAAAAAAAAAACGCAGAACGGCCTGGAAGTCGCATACCCGTACATTAAACACAGACCAACACCCGCAAGACCAATTCCAAGATCCAATATGCCAGTTACCGATTTACCGATTTACCAATTTACCAATTTTCTAACGCCACATCAAGTTCCCAACCCCAAGATCAAAAAGATGAATAACATAAATACCATCAGCGAATGATAGAACTTTACTATTCCTTCAAGGCAGTGCATCAACAGCTCAGCCTTAAGTCTACAACCCTTATTCTTCATCACATCGATTTCCATCTCATCTTTATTGTATGATCTAGGCCCTTTTTGTTCGTAATCTAATCTGTCAGCTTTGAACCTTCTCTTCTCTTCTCTCCTCGCTTTACCTTACCTGGCTCCTGGCTCCTAGCTCCTGGTTCCTCGGTCCATAATACCCTCATCTCATCTCATCTTCAACACCACTATATCTCGCTCTACTTCCCTCCAACTAGTTTTTATCCGCCAAAAGACAATAAAAGCCTCAACCCTATCCATCCTTCAAACTCTAATCATAATATAATCAAATCCTTCTTAGGATCATATCCACTCCTGATTCCCGATTCCTGAATGCAGCCGATGTGGTATCTTGGAGTGAAGTGAAGTCGGGTATATACTGCTGAATAATAAATAATGAATAATGTATTACAAAGTTACAAAGTTACAAGAACACACCACGTCAGAGAATCGCTTAGACGAAAAGACGAAAAGACGAAAGAATAAAATGCAGATGATACAGATGATACAGATGATACAGATAACACACGATACACACGATATATAAACAGAGAACCCAGAGTGCAATATGATAACCACCTGTTATGGAAGAAGTTACCGCTGGCGGATAGTGAATCTCAGAATCTCAGAATCTTAGAATCATAAAGCATCTTCCTTCTTCCTTCCTCTTGCCGATATTATTTTTTCTGTGTAAAAGAAATAATTACTCTAACCACAAAAATCCCCCATATGACTTTAACCCCTTTAACCCCTTCAACCCCTTTAACCCCTTTAACCCCTTTACCCCATCAAAAACATAACACAACACAACGCAAACCTTGCAAATCTTACATACCCATCTTTAATAATAACTTTATAAGAAAGGAACTATAAGGTAGATGGAATACGTAACTACCTTACCGGTTTTCTGGCGGATATGCGTCTGTGTCTGCGTCTGCACCGGCGTCTGCGTCTGCGTCTAATAGTGGTATCTCATAACCATCCCATCAACCCATCAACCCATCACCCCATCAAGTGTTTCCAATTTTTTTATTTTTTTGCTTTTTTCCTTTGTTTTGTTTTTTTTTGCTCTTTTTTTGTTTTTTGTTTTTTGCTTTTTTTTAAGTTTGAGTTTGAGTTTGGTACTTGCGGTTTATTTACTTGCGGTTTAGTACTTGGGTTTATTTACGCGTGAGAGGTTGCGTGAAAGGGGGTTGCTATATCTTATATCTTATATCTCATATCTTATATCTCCTTATATCTTATATCTACTTATATCTTATATCTACTTCTATCTACTTATATCCTATATCTTACATCCCCTTACATCCCCTTATATCTTATATCCTATATCCTATATCTATATCTCCTTATATCCACTTCTACCTCCTTACATCTTACATCCTATATCCTATATCTCATATCTTATATCTTATATCTTATATCTTATATCCTATATCTACTTCTATCTCCTTATATCTCCTTACATCCTATATCTCCTTATATCTCCTTATATATCCTATATCCTATATCCTATATCCTATATCTTACATCTTACATCTCATATCTTACATCTCCTTACATCTTACATCTTACATCTCCTTATATCTACTTCTATCTACTTACATCCTATATCTTACATCTCCTTATATCTTACATCCTATATCCACTTATATCTACTTATATCTACATCATAGC
Source organism: Pyronema omphalodes (assembly GCA_024516155.1). Classification (NCBI taxonomy): domain Eukaryota; kingdom Fungi; phylum Ascomycota; class Pezizomycetes; order Pezizales; family Pyronemataceae; genus Pyronema; species Pyronema omphalodes. The sequence goes on along the minus strand of JAJJXM010000015.1, from coordinate 268,862 downwards.
AAGTATCTCTCCTAGATCCAGAAAATATTCCCAATAGCATATGGCGATGAAATGTTAAGTAACGAGTTAACAACTTCCAAGCAGTAAGTGATAAATAACAACTTCCAAGTAACAACTTCCAAGTGATAAGTGACGAGTGATTAATAACAACTTCCAAGTAACGAGTGATGAATTCCAAGTGATAAGTGATAAGTGATAAGTAACGAGTAACGAGTGATGAATTCCAAGTGACGAGTGACGAGTGATGATTTACAAGTGATAAGTAACGAGTGATAAGTAACGAGTGAAAAGTGATAAATCATGAATTCAACATTCCATTTAACGCAGAGAGTAAAGTAAGCTCACAAAACGAAACCGAAAACCGAAAACCGAAAACCGAAAACCGAAAACCGAAAACCGAAAACCGAAAACCGAAAACCGAAAACCGAAAACCGAAAACCGAAAACCGAAAACCGAAAACCGAAAACCGAAAACCCAACACAAAGCAAGTCCATAATACGTAACGGAAGGTGTAGCTATTAACTACTAATTACCAACTACCAACTACAGAAAAACGATACGGAAGGATACGGAAGGGTCATCACAAACAAACACGTAAAACACAAAAATTCACAACGCAACCAAAGCAACCAAAATGATATTCACCACGCTACGCTACCCTAACCAATCCCCCCCATCCCCTCAATCCCTGCCCCCCTCCCCCATCCCTTATCCCCCCGCCCCCCCCCCCCCCCCCCGCCCCATCCCCCCCCCCCCCCCCCCCCACGCCAACTACCTAACCAACCCAAGCGGACTTCTAGATCTCTGCACCATCTGCGCAGTCCATTCATAAACCCTTCCGGCCTCATCCGCCGTATAAACCTTTTCACCCCAGAGTTCCAGTGCCGTTATTGTCATCTCATTCCATGTTCCTCCACTTACACCACTTATACCACCTCCTCCACCGCTGCCTCCGCCTCCACTACCACTACCACTACCACCGCCGCCGATGCTTAAGTTCCCCAGATTCCCCAGATTTCCCAACCCACCCAACCCACCCAGACCCCCGAGACCCCCGAGATTCCCAAGATTCCCCAACCCACCCAACCCAGTAATCCCCCCAAACCCGGAAATCCTCTCCATACCCATTCCCAATCCCGCCATACCCCCCACACCCACACCCACACCCACACCGCCAACAACAGGTTCATTAACAAGTCTCCTAACCTCTCTTAGTCCGAAACCCCGGGAATCCGTGCCGCCTCCATATTCGGGGCCTAAAGTCGTGGTGCAACGGGTACTGGGACGGCCGGAGGTACTGGTTGCGGGGTGTATATCTAGTGGTGGGGTGGTGTCGGCGGCGGCGGCGGCGGCGGCACCGGCGGCGCCAGCACCCCCACCGGCGGTACCGGCGGCACCGTTACCGGCACCACCAGCACCAGCAGCGGCACCGTGACCGGCGCCGCTGCTACCACAATACTTCCCCCAAACGACAACGACGCCTCTTTTATGCCCCGTAACAATCAACTCCCTTTCCAACCACTCATTCTGGAGACCCTGATACCAATTGACACAAGTGACATATTCCTCAGTATATCTTCTACAAACCAGATCACCATTGATGGTAAACACACTAATCGAGTGAGGCGTACAAACGACGACTTCACCTGTGACATCATTTACCGCCGCAGCCGTGATTTTATTCGGGATAGGTTGTAATTTCCTTATGAATCGTAACCGATTCAGGTCCCAGAAACATACCAGGTTATCGATTAAGGAACAGGAGACTAGGGTTGAGAAACTTCGGGATACGGAGAGGACTGTGACCGGGGAGGTGTGCGCGAAGAGAGTGGATTTTAGGACTAGGTCCATGGATTTGGGGGTGGAGCGGAGACTCCAGACGGATATGGTGCCGTCGTGGGCTGCGGTTATTAGGGTTTTGTTATCCGGACAAACGGCGGTGGTGATGGGGGAGGAATGAAGATGTTCCTGGACTGCTAATAATTTCCTAGTATCCGTAGTGAAAAAGCGGATAGAACCATCTATGAAGCCCCATTCCAGGTATCGGTCGTAGTTGGGGGGGATATTTAAACGATTAGGACCGGCGCAGAAGATTTTTTCCAGTTTTGGGTTGTAGCTTAAGTTGGTGACTTTTTCGTTTGAGGAAAGAAGAGGAAATGGGAGACGGATTAAAGTTTCTGCGTGGAGGTCTAGACGGCCGAATAAAGAGGGTTCTGGATCCTTTTTTGGATGTGGTTTAGAGGTGAAGACTTGGTGGGGTGTTTGTCCAAAGTTGTGGATTATACCGATTGTTGCTATACGCTCTACCGGGTCGGCGATGTTGTCTAGATCTATGGCGCCGGAATATGATAAATGGTGGAAAACATTGGTAGCTTCAATAGCCGCTTCCCCTCGTTGCTTGTAACCAAAGATAAGATCAATCCATTCATGGAGATGTTGACTAACATACGGACTCTCCAATGCTTCTCTATGTTTCGCGATAAATATTTTCGGATCCCCTTTAGCCCAAGGGGGTAACGAAACATGATTAATAGGTTCATCCGTGCCCTGTTTGAGACCAAAGTTATAACCATTCGAATTGGTAAGAAACTCCGGCAGGAAGAAGAACTCGGGTATCAATTCCCTAACATCCGACATATTTTCCCTTGAAGCGGACGACCAAGCTTTTTCAATCGAATAGAAAAGACGATCCGCATGATCAAACTGACCACCCTGGAGCAGTAGGTAAGACTGCACAAACGGTTGCAGACGAATCAGATAAGAGCAAACAATCATAGCCGAGGAGAAATGAGTTCCATAATGAAACGGAGGAGAATTCGAATCCGCAATTTCCTCAAAGCTTCGATATCTATCCCTGAATTCATTTAACCTATCAGGGGTTTGAGCTCCCATCGGTTTAGAAAAGTCTCTAAAGGTCCTAGGATTATTCAAGTCGAGTTCTTCAGAGGTATAATCTGCAAGAACCCAAGGAAATACCGGATATTGTGTAAGATCATTAAAAGTCCTTCCGGCCATTGTATTAACCAGCATCAAGTAATGAAAATTCGAAATCTCTCCCTTGATCCATTTTCTCGTTGCCGGGTGTTGAGATTGAACAGAAAAGACATTCGCTAGCTTCATTCCGAAATTCGTTGGCGGTTCCAAAGTTTTACTTGCTTCGGATCTCCAAACATCTCCAGTCCAAGGGGTAGCAGGATTACTTCCGACCGAAGTAGCTTTCGACAGTAGCTTGGTATAAACAAAATCCCTATCCTTTACCGACATAGTAGTTAAAAGAAAGCTTCTTCCATCCGCAAAGAAAAGTTCCAATGCAACATCTCGAAACAAAAACTTTCGCTTGCTGATACTAATCAACTCCTCAAAGCCCCAATGTCTAGCTTCATGTTCAGCCATATTAGTTTTCCTATCCTCACTTGCTCTTCCGGATATAATTTGCAGGTATTGATCTCTTTCATCTTTGGGAGCTTGCCAAACATTCATAATCTCCCCATCCGATCTCTGGAAGAAATTATCAATCAAATAAAGACAATTCTTTCCAATAATCAACAACCCCTCAACCGCATCCAATCCCACCAGTCGAGAGACATTATTAACGAATTCCACCGCATCGCCATGTTGAATACTCCGCATGACTTTCCGGTTTTTATCTTCCCAACCATCATCATCTTCTCGGGGATCATTGACAAGTTCATAATCATCATCGATTTCATCATCTAGTCCATCGCGGCCAGTATGAGGAGTATCTTCCGCATTTATCGATTCGCAGTCTCCTTTAGTAAGGATAGAAATTTCATCTCCATCCACCGATAGCGCATGACTTCTCGTAGGTTGAATATTCGGCTGACCTCCAGATGTTGTAAGGCGTCTTTTTGGTTGATAATTATGCAGGTGACCAGATTCATCCGGTAACATTCTCTTCCTCATTCTATTTCTTCCTTCCGTGAGATCCAGTCGCCATTTTCCTTCTCTTCCATCATCCAGCAAACCACAAGGGCGGCAGAGATCGCTTTCCAATCTCGCATATTGAGAAACCGTGAAAGCGAGGGTATCCTGTTGATCCTGAGCAGCTCTTTGATATTTCAAATGTTCCGACTGAAAGATATTAGCAGACCAATTAGCACTAATACTTTCATGTCTTCCAAAGACATCTTCACTATTAAGATCATCAACAATCCATTGTTTCAATTTTTCCTTTCTTTTCGTAATTCTCTGTTTTGCAGTTTCCTCCGTCTTTCTATTTTCCTCCGCCACAAACGCCTCCCAAGATTTCGACAAGGCTCCATAGAAAAACGCATCCAACTCTTTTCTATGCGCATCAATCCAACAAAGCCAAGTTTCATTATCCAGTTCCTGCAGTTTCCTAAACCCCGAAGAAAGTTGTTTATGATCGGTACTCTTTGCCTGATTTAGCAAGCCCGTCGTTTCCGTGGGTTTCTGAACCATAACAATCCGCAACATATCCGCAGCCGCCATTCTTAGCTCAGTACGCATATCGATTAATCTGGTGTATAAAAGATAACAAATCAACCGAGTAAACTCCCCATCAGTATTATCAGGGCTCAAGATAACGGCTTGCCAATACATCATCTTCCCGAGGAATTCGACAATAGCTTTAGGATCTGCTTTTGGATCGTCGAGTTCGGAAAGTCGGAAGAGAACAAGTCGGGTTACGACGCAGCGGAGAGTCGAAAGGGCGACTGTACATAGACGAACTGATTTCAGTTTCGCAATGTCGGGGCGTTGAAGATATTCCAATATAAAGCCGACGAAATCGAGTAAAGGTTCAGCGCCATCCAGGAACCATCCTATATATCACCCATTCATTAGCCCCGAAAGAAAAAAAAAACCCCTCCCCAGAAAGAAGTCGCCAACAAACCTTCATAAACACAATCGGCGACCCAACTCGCAAACCTCGCAACATTCTGCAACACCTTTGGCTCCACCAACTTCCCCATCTCAAACCCAATACAATTCCTAACATGCACAATAACATTCTTCAACAAATAAGTTTCAAAATAAATCTGATGTTCCTGGAACCCTGGTGGGATCTTGGTATTCAATGCAAACCCAGAAAATTCCTTTCTTTCAAATACCATATCCCCAAATACCGCCATTACCAATTCCATCAGTGACTCTACCAGCATATTAGAACCCAGTTGTCCAATACTAGTAGTATTAGTCCCACTGTTATGACCAGCAACCTTCAAATTCAAACTACTCCCAATACCAGGAGTCAATCTAGCAGCCGAAGGTCCAAACTCAGCATTTTCCTGAGTAACCAAAATAAACGCCGACCCAAAATTCGATCCTCTCCGTAACCTTCCAACCGGGGTAGCAGGTCTATCTTCCACCGTAACAGTTCTAACAATCGGCAAAGCAGTATTAGAAGTTAAAGGACGAATCACAACATCTCCTCCATCAAATGTCAAAGCCGAGTCTCTAGAATTAAGTTCCGTCTCTGCGCTGACGTGATCGGAACTACAGACCACCGGGAAGAGGATCGAGAAGGTTTCTTGTATGAAGGAGGAGGTGACGCAGAAGTCTCGGAAACTTGGGAATGAGGCGTGAAGGTGCGTTATGAATTGGATTAGGGTCTGTAACAGCCGGCTTAGTTCGGTGAGACGTTTGAGGGTGGTTTGGTTTCCGGCTGTTGGGAGTTAGCTCTGCTTGCATGCCTGTCTATCTGTCTTTTCGTAGGTGATGAGGATACGGGGAAATGATACATACCAGATCGATCATTAAGAGACAAACTTCGCTTCCTTGTATGAACCTTAGGAATCTCCAAATTCGTATCCACCTTCGCCTTAGGATCCAACACCGGTTCTTCCAGTGGAGAATCCGCAACAACAGTTCCAACCCCCGCCTTCAACATAGCTGCAATAACGGGTAGTACCTCGGGGTAGACAACCTTCGTCTTCTCATCGCTAGCAAAGACCGAAAGTAGTTCATACAAATCCAAAGGACCATCAGTATTAATCTTTGCCACATCTTTTCCAAACAGTATACAAAAGCATATAGGCCAAAGCGGTGCAACATTCCACCATCTCTTTAGGCGATTTTTCATAATCACAAATCCTCCCGTCTTATTGGTGAATTTATTGACGTAATTTGGGCCGTGGGAGATTAGGAGTCGTGCGATAATTTTAGTTCCGAGGACTACAACTTGCGGATCGGATTCTGCGAGGAGATATAGAAGCCACTAAGAACAGGAAATATAAAGTCAGTAAAAAATAAACAATCCCAACAGCATCTTCCATCGTTTTGGAAAGCTATCATAGGGGTATAATATAAAACATACCTTATTAGTAACCGTCTTTGCAAACTTCTTAATAACCGCCGTTCCATTGCCCTCCTCTGCAAGCAACTCTTCATACATCTCCAATATCATAACTCCAATCTGCTGTCTCGTAAAACTTCCCTCTTCATTCAACTCTCCCTGGACTCCAAGATATCCGGACTTTGGCCCTGCCGCTCCAGCCAATATCGATCCTCCCATAGAGCCACTCATAGAAGCACCCATTGGACCACTCAAGGAGCCAGGTATAAGAGATCCCGGCCTTCGCATTTGGATATTACTCTTCTTAACCCTTAAAGGTCTGCTGGGATTATGTTTATGTAGGGAATAAGTGATGAATAATGACAAGGATCGTAAGACATCTGCGGACATGTTGGCTTTTACCAAAGCTCTGAAGGCGCGAAGGAAATCCGGAAGGATTTCTCTTGAGAAGGATTCTGCTTTTAGTGCAAATAGGAGCTTTTTTACGATGCCTATTATCGTAAATATTTTTATCAGTATCATGATAATCCGTATTCTCAAATATATAGATCAAGAAAAAAGGGAACTTACGCATCCTAACCAACCTCTTTGAATTAAAATGATGATATTTACTCTCCTTAGCGAATCCCCAAAACTGTCCAAAATATTCTTTCTGAGTTTCCAAATCCGCTGTTCTCCAGACATCAAAATCGACAATGAGAACCCTATAAGCGAGAGGATTTATAATGAAGCTTTCTTCCGGAGCATCATATCTATAACCGACAAACTCCAGAACCAACCTAAGAAGTTCTTTTCCAATAACCTTTCCCTGACCTGCTTCCTTTTGTCTGATAAGATGTGATAATATAGAAAACCCAGACTCTCTTTCCATGGCTTCACTGTTACGCCAACTACTTTTAATCATCTCAAATAATATCCTAACAGCAAGACATACTTGGTCTTTAGTTTTCGCAACTTCCACCATCTTAAGACCTACCGCGACCGCACCACCAATTTTCCAAGCCGCATCATCCAAAGACTGTGGTACCATGACAATTGGGGATCCAGTCATGACCGCAACCCCATGCGGAAGTTGCAAAGCTTCATTAATAGACGGAACAGCACCATTGATAGCCACAGCACCGGAGGCGACAAGTTGTTGAAGATTCTTAACCGCCTGTTTGGAGAGATTTTTCGTAAGGATATTTTCATCCACCCCGATATCGTCTCTATCATCCAGCACCTGAGTTGCAGAAAGACTCAATAGTAGTTTACCCTCGGGAAGGATAGCAGAGGCTTTTTGACGGATTGCAGCGACGATATCGGATTTCTCTTCGCGGCCGGGGTGCATCAATTCATTGCGCATGTTGAGTGCTGCTGAGGCTTCATAGGTTTGGAAGGAACCGAGACAGTCTTGGAAGTTTCCGTGATACCGAGGACCGAGACGGAAGAATACCGCAATTAGGTCGTCGGATAGGATATCTTCGAAGAGGTGGGTGGTTCCTAATGACCACCGGGAGCTAATCACTCCCCGGCCACATCGAGGGCTGAGGTCAGATGGGGTACCGAAGAAGACTTGGGTAGGGGTGTTTATGGAAGGTGGTTGTGAGGGATAATTTGTTTTCTGTTGCTCTACGAATTCTCCATCGATATAGAGTGCGGCTTTTGCAGATGACGTAGGACGACCTCTTCGGTGTACAATAGCGATATGATACCAACGTTTTGGCTCAAAAATTGCAGTCTTAAATCTTACTGAAGCTTGATGGCGTGACGATACAGAAGTTTGCAAGATGAATTTTTTAGTATCTTGTTCGATATATGCCAGTACGAAACAAGATTGGGTGCTATCAAAAACGCCAAAAATTGTAGTGTGCATTGATGGATCAAAAGATTCTATATAAATCCAAGCGGAGAAGGTATAGCCAGATGTATGCATAGGAGGAAATGGTCGAACGAGTGTTGGTAGCTCTAATGATGCATACCCATAGAGCGATAGGTCGAATTGTATGTGTGGAGGTTCGCGTGAGGTCTGCAATGCTGACAAAAGAAATGATGCTACTTCTTCATTCCGCATGGCTTTCTTGTAGATTTCTTTTGCGTCGTTCATGTGATTCACTCCCATGTGTATCAGACGGCTGGCGAGGCCTCGAAGCACGGTTCGTTCCATGATTGGCACAGATGGTGACCATAATCGAGGTAACATGGTACTCAAGATCCCGGTTGAATGCATTGCGACGAGATTATGTTCACTGCCGGAAGCAATGGATAACAACGATTGCAGGACGATAAGTGTTGTGAGCTCTGAATCATGCGATTGAGGCATTGCAATTTGGAAACCAATGATCAATGGCACGATTTCCGCATTCAACAGGACATCCTTTGGACCAAACGTAGAACCAATCTTTTCCCGGATGTATTCAAGACGTGCTTCATCCGCAATCTTCCCATCTGCAATCTCTTTGGCTAGGCCACGTTTTGTTGACACGATAAGACTCGACAATGTAGCATCATCCATCCCGAAGGAAAGCAACAGGCCGAATAGCTGGTCCGGAGCTTCTGTTGGAAGGCCGGTGGCAGCAAGGCCTTGCTGTAGACTGTCCCATCCAATTCTCCGAGCAAAGAAGCGTCTGTTGCCTGGGTGGTTGGAGAGAGCCTCCGATATCACGCCGAAGAGACATTTGGCGAGTTCGATAAAGTGATGCTTCTCCTCCTCGGTGTGAGACGAAGAGCTGTAGAATCCGGCGAGCGAGTGTAATGTTGATAGTAGGCATTGGAAGCCCTTCAGGGTTCGAAAAGTGTCTGGATCGCACAGTGTGAGTATCAACAAGCTCCCCCACTTCCGGAGCTACAGCTTGCCGCGTACCTTTCGCGTCCGGTGAATCCACGAGAACTCGCTTGAGCAAAGACAGCCATTGCAGCCGTACCAGGATGTCCGTGTCAACATTGGATGCTTCTAGTGAGTCTAGAAGGGGTTTAATTTCAGCTAGAAGGGGGTTCCCTCTTGAAGCGGCGGCGGAAGAGACGCGACGACGGACAGCTGCGGTGATGGAGGGGGAGGGTGAGGGAGCCATCTCTTGGAGGGAATTGCCTTGCTTGACCAAGTAACGAGCTCAGGTCATATGCATTTGTATCTAGCGGGTATGGAGAGAAGCGAGAGCGGAAGAATTGCTCGGGGAGGAGCAGCGAATCGGCGGGACGGATAGATTCGATAGGGTCTTGTGAGGGTTTGGACGATGAGTGTGATACGGTGTTCTATCTGTTCTATCTAGAAAGTCTACCCCACGGTGGTAGTGGGCGTAGACTGGGGATCGCTGAGTTGGCCTAGCGTGGAGGAGAGAGCAAGGGGAGGGAGGACGCGATGTCAGAAGAGGATAGCGGGGATGTTGATGAAGAGAACGCGTTACTATAATAGGGTAGTGTTACTTGAAGAGGAATGGTATGAGAACAGAGGAATTGAGCGTTGCTTGATATGGGATAGTGCACAGAATGAAGGGGACAGCGCGACTCGGGGAGGGCATGAGCATCATACCTCTCTTCTGTATGACGGCAGAGCCAACAGAGCGTGAGTATGGTTAGTGGTCGCCCCGTTTGTATCCGGGTAACTGGGAGGGGGGGGGGGGGGGGATGGTTGGAGTGGTTGGAGGCTGGGAGTGGATGCGCTGGGGGGGAGTAGGGAGGGAGCCACAGTAGTCAACCCTTGCGTGGTCACGGGGGCTTTTTGGGGAAATGAGGTATGTAGGGAGGGAGGGAGCTCTGAGTCGGTGCGTCAGGAAGCCGTTGGGATGTGATGTGATGTGATGTTGAGGTGTGTGAGAGCTGTGGATCTGTGGAGCTGTGGAGCTGTGAGCAAGCAACACTTTTGTTGTCGCATCGAGCTCGAGCTGGAGCTGCTTGAACTGCCTGAGCTGCCTGAGCTCACCTGGCAGCTTCTCAATCAACGAGAAACCAAGCTATCGTCATAATACGATTTACGATTCACAGCACAACATAATTTCACAGCATCACATCATTTCACAACAAGCATCATTTCACAACACGCATCATTCCAAACACGCATCATTCCACAACACACACACATACACATACACATCCCATCCGCGGATACTCTTCCTTAATCCCTTCTAGACTATGTATATTATGCAGGTACATCAAGTGCAATTTATAAATATCACGACAACAACAACAACAAAATCATTAATGCATCCACATACATACCTCCGCCCCATTCCTTCCATACATACCCGTAGAATGTACCCGTCGAAGCTTAGAGCTCCGTAGCTTCTTCCTCGTCTTCATCATAGCCCATCCAGCAAGTCTACCCCACGGTGAGAGAGAGCTCTTTTAAGCTTGGGGAAGGAGATCTGCTTCCCGGGAAGACTAGCGCGTTACGAGTCGAGTGTGAGTCTTTCGCCGAATGCGGAATAGCATGTTATGAATCACGGCAACGCCCACCGTCACGCACCTTTGTAGTAGCTGTCTGTGGTGGCGGTCGGGTCGCTGTTTCTGTCTGTGGCGAGGGAGGCGCGGGTAATGCGGAGGATAAGCTGATAGAGGGGGTGGGAGAGAGAGACTTTGTTCACGATAGAGAAAGAAAAAGACTCTGTTCGCGATAGAAAAAGAAATCCCCCACCGCGTGCGAGATAGGGAAACACGGCTGCTGTGTCGGAGATTCAGATATCTCTCTATCATTCCTTTCTCTCCCAAGTCGCGTGCTCACGCGAACCACCCTCCTCATCCTCCTCCCCCTTCTATACACCACACACAACAGCCTTCCATTCTTCTACTTCAATGTAGCTGCGGACAAGCTGCATCGCCGTGCATCAAACGCTTCCCTCGGCTCCACAGCTCCTCCCGTCTTGATCCAGAAAGCTGCCCCAAAAAATCGGTCTAGCTTCCTCTTTAGGCTTAGTCCGCGCGAAAACCAAGCAACCACCATCAACTGGTCACCTGTGGCATGCACTTCAATTCTAGTACAATTGTGGAGAGACGAGCCACACTTTCCCAAACACAGCCAAGACTAAGCCCAAAGGTAAGCTCTTATCTGCGAAATGCCCGCCAAGACATCCCAAAACCAGCCCCGTGAGTGAGTCGAATCCCAGTTCCAAGAGGGAGCTCTTAAGCTCGCCATCACCTCCACACTCTCCTCTTCCTCCCCCCCATTCCCTCAACACAACCCATTTATACACCCGTCTTCCGAACACTGAACGAAATCCAATACCACAAATCCCAGTACATCCCCATATAATAATATCCCTTTTTACGCGTCATGAAGGTCGCACTCTCCGCCCAGTTCCTTGCGCTCCTCTCTACGATCTCTGTTACGATCGCAACTCCCATTTTCGACACTACCGTCGTTAACAAGGATGCCGCTCCTCTCCTCTCGTCAACAAGCTCAGCCGAGCATGAAATCCCCAACAACTACATCGTAGTCTTCAAGAAGCACGTCGATGAGTCCAAGGCGAGCGAGCACCACAGCTGGGTCGCAGATCTCGCAAGCACACAGTCGCGCGAGCTCAAGAAGAGAAGCCAGGCTCCTCTTGCTTCCGGCAGCAGCTGGTTCGACAATGTCGAGGCTCTTTCCGGCTTGAAACACACCTACACCATCCCCGGAATGTCCGGATACTCTGGAGCTTTCGACGATATGACTTTGAACGAGATCCGTAGACACCCTGATGTAAGTTACTCTGAATTACCCGAGTTGCGATGGCGCAGTGTTGCGGAACGCATACCCCCGGGTATTGCATAACGCCTCATGAACACGTGACTATTTAGCCGTAATTTCCCGTGCCTTGGCTAATTATGTTACACAGGTCGAGTTTGTTGAGAAGGACTCCAAGGTCTACGCTCTTGAGGACCCCGTTACTGAGCACTCCGCTCCTTGGGGTCTCGCCCGTATCTCTCACCAGAAGCGCCTTAACTTTGGCAACTTCAACAAGTACATTCACCAGGCCCAGGGTGGTGAGGGTGTCGATGTTTACGTCATTGACACTGGTACCAACGTTGAGCACGTTGACTTTGAGGGACGTGCCCACTGGGGAAAGACCATCCCCAACGGTGACGCCGATGAGGATGGAAACGGACACGGAACTCACTGTTCCGGAACCGTCGGTGGTAAGAAGTACGGTGTCGCCAAGAAGGCCAACATCTATGCCGTCAAGGTCCTCCGTTCAAACGGATCTGGAACCATGTCCGATGTCCTTAAGGGAGTCGAGTGGGCTGCTGAGGCTCACATGAAGAAGATGGCCAAGAAGGACCCCAACTTCAAGGGATCCGCCGCCAACATGTCCCTCGGAGGAGGAAAGGTGAGTCCTTTATTATCGCATCGCAAGTGAATATTTCTAATGTTATATAGTCTCCCTCTCTTGACATGGCTGTCAACGCTGCCGTCGACGCCGGTATCAACTTTGCCGTTGCCGCTGGTAACGACAACGCTGATGCTTGCAACTACTCCCCCGCTGCTGCCCAGAAGGCCGTTACCGTCGGAGCTTCCACTCTTGGTGACCAGCGTGCATACTTCTCCAACTACGGAAAGTGCACTGACATCTTCGCTCCCGGATTGAACATTGAGTCTACCTGGATCGGATCCAAGTACGCCATCAACACCATCTCTGGTACCTCCATGGCGTCTCCTCACGTCGCTGGTCTCTTGGCCTACTTCTTGTCTCTTCAGCCCAAGTCCGACTCTCAGTTCTTCACTGAGATGAAGCCCGCTCAGCTCAAGAAGAACATGATTGCCATTGGTTCTCGTGACGTCTTGTCCGACATTCCCTCGGACACTCCCAACATCCTCATCTACAACGGAGGAGGATCTGGAAACTTGACTGAGATCTTTGACGGTGAGCCTTACACTCACAAGGAGCCTTCCTCCGAGAAGGAGATTAAGGATCTTGCTGGCAAGGTCCTTGAGGATGCTCAGGCATTCTTGAGCAAGGCTGAGACTGAGGCTATGGCCGAGGTCAAGGCTGCTTTCGAGAAGGCCAAGGCTGCCATCTCCCACAACATGGCATAAGTGCTATTTGTTTAGCATAGATATGGCGTTCGTGTTTTGATTGGCTTTTGTTTGTGATCATTAGTTTTGTACTTTTTGCTGTTTTTTGTTTGTAATCATGCAAGTTTGGATTGGATGGGTTTATGATGGGATACTTACTATTATCGATATGATACTTAACACACACACTGGGATTGGGGTTGCATTTTTTGCGTTTTTTTGTTATGTTATACCAATTAACTTTAACCAATATGATGGCTTTAAATAATTTATATATGCCGGAGTATATGTCTGTCGGCGTCGTGAATTATATGTTGTTGGATATGGACACGTGTTTGAAAAATAAATCGTCTTGTGAAATAAAATATAAAAATATAAAAAAAAGAGGTGTCCTCGGCCCGCTTATGCAGGTACCCTTGTATTCATCGTGAAACAATGTAAGACATTGTAAGTTTGTATATCGTACATATAGATCGATTGGTACTTGCAAGGTGTAGGTGTAGGTGTACCGTATTACCCCGCACCCCCATCAGGATCAGGATTCATAGGGATTTTTTTCTTTTTCGGAATTTTAGTAAGTTGTTGATTTGACATGCTTTATGATAGATAATCATAGACTATATCTGTGAAAGGGGGGGGGGGGGGGGGGTATAGAAATAACAAATACCAGAACCAGAACCAGAAAACGAAACCCAAACCCCAAACCCCAACCCCAACCCCAAAATCCAGATACTCCCAAGCAAGCAAAGCCATACCTATCAACAATAAGAAGCAAATATATTCCCAAGCTTCTGTACATTATCCATATCGCTTATAAGTTATATCATAAACCCAAGTTCTATAGGTAGCTTAACAAAGATAAAATTCTTTAATCGTATCTACAAATACAGTTAACTGGTTATATATAGGTAGGTAGGTAGTCAGTAGTCTGTAGTTATGATATATCACCTAAAAAAATAATAGCTTTTACGAATAATGAATAATAAATAACAAATAACAAATAACAAATAACAAATAACAAACGTGGTTGACGGTACGGTGTCTTCCCCGCCCCCCCGCCTCCACTCCTCCCCCTCCTCCTCCGAACAGGATTGAATTTTTTGATCCAGTATACTGTATACGCCCTGCGATTCGATAGTATATACCTATATAGGCTATCAATAAATAAATAAACAAACTAATAAATAAACGAAGCTAATCTATAGTTACTTGCTAACCACTTGCTAGCTCGCCAGTATTCCAGTATTCCAGTCTTCCGGAAATGAGGTAGTCATGATATATCACCCGCTGCTCATCACCTATCACCCATCACCCGGTACGTTCCAGCGGTCTTAATCAACGAAATACTTTATCTAATGACGAAAGCTCAATTGGCGGATTGTGGGGGGTAAGAGAGCCCGTAGGAAGAAGAAGGCAACGGATTCTGGACCAGGAAAACAGACAGTACGACAGAACGACAAAGCCGCGATACAACAGAATGGAGCACGGGGTAAGAAACAGCATCAACCAACAATGAAACACCACTCCGGCAATAAAGCATGAGCAGATGTTGTCCGCAGTGGTGGAATTAACGTCCAGATTATCCTGGGAAATGATAACCTGAGACCGACAACCCCGGTGAAGGTGAAGGAACAAAGCGGGAGAGAGGCGAGGTGGGAATAGCAGGAGACAGAGGCAGGGAGGAAGCGGAGGCCATGGGAATCGTAAAGTGACAGGGCAGATGACGAGTGAAAATACCATAGGCTGTAAGAAGGGCTTGGTGGTGGATGCTGGAGGAGGTGACCAGGATATGACAGGACAAGCGGGAGAGTGAGGAAGTCCTCTTTCTCGATTCTGTTGTTTTTTCTCATTGTATTTCTTTTCTATACTTTGTT
Organism: Pyronema omphalodes; assembly: GCA_024516155.1. Lineage (NCBI taxonomy): Eukaryota > Fungi > Ascomycota > Pezizomycetes > Pezizales > Pyronemataceae > Pyronema > Pyronema omphalodes. The sequence continues at coordinate 253,744 of JAJJXM010000015.1, read as the reverse complement.
TGACGGGTTATATGGGTGTAGGAGATTGGGAGGCCTCATTAGGTGGTTTAGATCACGAGGACGGGATTCGGATACTGTTTTAGTCCTGCATGGGCCTTTTAGGCCTCGGTCAGCGTATGATTCAATAAATAAATGAATAAATAAATGATGAAATCTCGGTATCGTTACAATTTACCGGAATTCTAAGTCACAGATGGAGTTGTGGTTACTGGTATGGTGGGTGGTTCATATAGGTATGTATACAGCTACATTCGTAGTATATACAAAGCGGCCAGGCAGCCAGGCAGACAGGCAAACAGGCAGACAGGTAGACAGGTAGACAGGTAGACAGGTAGACAGGTAGACAGGTAGACAGGTAGACAGGTAGACAGGTAGACAGGTAGACAGGTAGACAGGTAGACAGGCCAATGAAATTTTACTTCATTATCTATATCACTCGGTTTACTCCTACTGTTCACACTAGCTTCTATCTCTTTGTCACTAGGTTTCGAGGCCACTAGACTCCCAGACTCCCAGACTCCCAGACTTCCAAACTCCCAGACTTCCAAACTCCCAGGCCTCATACTCCCAGCTAGTAACATAGTAGCATACTCCCAGTAGCATAGTAATATCACAGCATAACTTCCAGGTTCTTAGCTCCAAGTCGCTACATCTACATCTACATCCTCATCTACACCCACATCTACATCTCAAGTACAAACCTGCAAGCCAATAAGTTGCAATCCGGATCTGTATCAGTATCTCTTCTCCATCGGGGTTTAATATTTGATATGTGGGGATGGGGGAAGGTTAGCCCAGCCCAGTCCAGCCTACCACGCTTATGGATTATGGATTATGGATTATCTGATAAAAAGTGCTTTGGAGTAAGTGTTTTTTGTGGGAGGGAGAGGGAGGATTCGATAGCAGTGTCCTTCACAGCTGCTGGAGCTGTTGAGCTTTAAGGTTACGACTGGTATACAGAGATGAAAGATTAGATTATCATTGTTATTGTTTATTGATCTGAAAGATTAGCTTCTCGTGGTCTTCCCAGCTCCCTCCAGCTCCCCCAGCTCCCCCAGCTCCCCCAGCTCCCCCAGCTCCCCCAGCTCCCCCAGCTCCCCCAGCTCCCCCAGCTCCCCCAGCTCCCCCAGCTCCCCCAGCTCCCCCAGCTCCCCCAGCTCCCCCAGCTCCCCCAGCTCCCCCAGCTCCCCCAGCTCCCCCAGCTCCCCCAGCTCCCCCAGCTCCCCCAGCTCCCCCTCGCCTGATCCAGCCCCATCCAGCCCCATCCAGTCCCATCCAGACTCACCAACCCTCCCACCTATTGTCCTACAAACCCCAAACCCCACAAACCCAAACCCCCATTCCAAATTCACCAATCGATACCCTGTCCCACCCTGTCCCACCATTGTCCACCATCATTATCATAGTACATACCCAGCCCCAGCCCCAGGTCTATCGTCTTACATACCCTCCAAAGCTTCCGTTTATGGTCTTTGATACCGGGTCTCGATTTATAGGATTGTATGGGAGGAGAGGAGAGGGGCTATGGTATGAGAGGCTATATTTCTCAAGTATGATATATAGTACACGAATACATTCGCGGCTGTGAGATGCCGGAGATACTGTGGGAATCGAGATTCTGAGAACGCTTCAAGTCTTGAAGTCTTTGAGCCAGAGGTTCTTGGGGGGGTGAAGGATTTAGGATCCAGGATCCAGTTTGCGGGGATTCTTGGGTTGGAGGAGGGGGGAGGGGAAGGAAGGAAGGAAGGAAATAATGCATAATAGGTGATACTAGTAGAGGTGGTGATGGGTTGGGTTATGTTAGTTATTTTAGTTATGTACGAGATCTTTGGATTTTTGATGGTTGGGTGATTGGTTGGGTAAAGGTGGTTTTTTGGATGGTTTTTGGGATGGGTTATTTCGGTTTTTTGGGTTTTCGGGTTTTGTTACTTTTTGAAGGTAAGATGGGATATTACTATATTAGATTATTGGACTAGACGGAGGTTGTTAATGGATATGGATATAAATATTGACAATCAAATAGCATTCGGGTTCTGAACTAGCATCTTAACCAAAGGCTTATAGTTATAGTTATGGTTGCGGGATGTGGTTTTTATAATATATGTTTTCATAAATAAATCACAAAACTTTAAATGTACTTCTGTATCCAATTTTCTGTATGTAACTTTTATTTGAATTTCTCACTAACCCAGCTGATATACCTTCATCATAGCCATCCCCAAAGTTTTCATCAAGATTAATAAACGCCGTAACTATGCTAGACCCCTTGCCCACCCACCACCCCTACCCCCTAAATAATCAAAAAAAAAAAAAGTAAACCCAAGAAATCTCCATCGGACATTCAACCCCCAGGCCGTAAAATAGCAAGCAAAAAAAGCAAAAAACAGCCAGACATATCAAGCCAAAACCATCTATAGACAAGAAAAACCAAAAGTAATAGCCCCATGAATCCTTCATGCAAAAACATAACCATATCACTCGATTACCAATTTTCCTTCGTTTGTCCCCGTAGGTATTCTAAACCATCTGTCTCCCCGCTTCCAAATCCCTTTCTCTTTCCTTTTCCTGTTCCGCATCCTTTGCATCCTCAGCCTCTTTCTCCACCTCTCTTTCCTTCTCTCCATCTCCTTCCCCAGCCTCTAAATCCTCCTCCCCAGTACTACTAGAATCATTCACATCCTCCTTCTCCAACCTCTCCAATCTTTCTATCTCTTCCTTTGACATCTTTCTTCCCCTTACCAACCACCAAATCCCATGACATAAAAACAACCCCGACTCCAACGCCAACACAACACAATACATGCCACCAGCCATCTCATCAAAAGTTTCCTGAGCGACCAAAGACATAAGCGAAAAAAACGCACCACACCAATCAATTCCCAAAAACACAAAACTAATCCCAGCAACCATACCACCACGTAACCAAACCTCTTTATACGGTGGTAATAAACCCGCCGCAAGGAGGATTGCAGCGATTATCCCGATTGCAAAGACGGGGGAAATGTTGCCGGCATGGTATAAAGGACGGAGTGTGAAGATTAGGGCAACTTCAATACCGGCGAAGGCGAGGAGAAGGGCTAAAGATAGGAGACTGGAGATTATGGCCGAGAAACGGTTGGAGTAGAGGAGACATTGGGCGAAGGTTACCATGGAGAGGACCATGAAGACTTGTGGCTGGATTTGGAGGGGGAGGTTGAAGTTTTGGAGGATGGCGTAGACGCCGAAGGGAATGCCGGCTGGAGGGGGATTATGTTAGCAGTGGTTCTTTTTTGGTTGGTTGGTTTTGGTTAGGGAAAAAAAGACGTTGGATATGATATGCTATGATGATGATGATAGTGGCGGGGGGGATCATTGATGCTCTCATGTACTACTTCTGCACTTTATGTGGACGGGAGATATGCATCGGATGAAGAGATGAGGTGCAGAAAACAACGGGTAAGGGGGAATGGAAGTGGAGAAAGTGCACAAAGAAAGTGCAGTTCATTGCAGGACGTAAAAAAAAGCAAAAAAATAGAAACTCCAAAATAAAGAATAGCAGTTTCGGTATTCTACACCTACGGAGGGGGGGGGGGCGGGGGTGGGGGGCAGATCTTGGGGAAATATGAAAAAAAAAAGAAAAAGAATTGAACTTCAAAAAAAACTTACAAATAGCCCAGAGCAACATCATACTAGCCGGTAAGCCAGTAGTAGTTTTCGTCCTCCAGTTCCTCCATATCTGTGGGATCAATTGGATACACCAAAATATCGTTCCGATTAAACCCAAAATCGTCGCGGCTAATGGTGTGCTAGTTTGTGCATGCATCCCCATGTTGCTGGTTGTTTTTGTCTTCTCTTCCTAGATGTAACCTCTGGTTTGACGGGTTGGTAATGGTTGTACACAGGGCGTGACTGAGCGTGAACTCGCTACTTGTGGGCGAGCTTGTGAAGTGGCAGAATGTCTGGTTGATTGACGAAGGATACGTTGCAGCTGAACAAGATCCCGTGGTGTTTCTTAAATGGCAGGTCGAAAAGCGGGCGAGTTTTGGCGGCGAAATCGATCTGACTGCGGATAGTCTGGTATGCAATGAATGAAGGTGGAGGATAATGTCTTTTTCTATTCCTTGATATGAAGGTGAAGTGAAGTCGATTTTCACTCTCGTATAGAATATCTCTTGCTATTGGATCAAATATCAAAGTTTGGTCGTTGTGTAGGTACCGGCGAAAGTTCCTTAATATACAGAGTTATGGCGGAGTGCGTGGCCAGGAAGACGGAGCGTTGAAATGTAAGCGTTGAAGCAGAAGAGCTAGCGTATCTTTAATCCAGGTTGAACAATTGTTGAAGGCAAAGTTGACGTATAAGATAGCGTCTTTCCACTGTCTGATATGAATATCGAGAAATATTAAAGCTTGGTGGGGTGGTAACTGAGGATATATATACAAGCCACCTTCCCTCCAACTTTAGAAATAATTTACAAAAAAAAAAACCTCCGCCGCTAAACCATACACCCACCATTAGAGATTTACCAGGACCGGAGTGGAAGGTACAAGATAGGGTGCGGGTGGCCGATGCGGGAGTGGGACTGAAGTTCCAGGGTACTGTAGAGGTGGGGATCTATCGCAAGCTGTTAGGTAACGCATCGCCATCGCCATTGGCGTCATGACTATCGCTATCCTAGAAACCATGCGAGAATCGTATGTAATGCATGGATATGTAGACAGGGAATGGTATTTGTGTAGTATCGTTTACGCGATGGATGCGATGATGGAGACGGGATACTGTAAAGAGGAAAATCAAAAAAAAAAAATTATCATGCTGTACTGCATGAAACCTGCAAGTCGGCATGTCACCTTATTACCCTACTTGCTTTCTTTCGTTGTTACTTGTTTTCATGATCCTTCATGGTCACCGTATGTAGGCCATACAACTCATGGTGGGAACATCTTTTTGTGAATCATCGGAGGCGAGAAAAAAAAACCGTCAAAACGCTAGAAGTTCTAGGAACTGACCACCGACGTCAAATCTTTTCTATCGCCTCCGTCCTTTGCATCATCGCCGCGAGTCGCCGCCGCTAATTTAGTTAATCAACTCCTTAAAGCTTGCTGGTCATCAAGCTTTTATGCGATGGTGCTAATAATTCACTAACAAACCCCTGCACGCTCGGAGGCGCCGGCGGCTTAGGTCCCTGGCGAGCGAGCGGTGATGACGGACTAAAAGCTGATGAAACGAATTCACTCTACACCACATAGGCGAGAAAGTCCAAGTTGAAATGTCTTTAATGTACGCTTCAGGATATATTGTAGAATCATATAGAGATATAAAAACTAGGTGGGAGAAAACGCCTTGCGCTGTATACGTGGCGATAAGATAAAACGAAAATAGGATTGGTTTTCTGATACGTAAAAATCTGTATACGTTGCATACCTTGCGATGGCTTGGAGATTTTTCTGCGTTTCTACTTGGTAAGAATATTTTAATCCAATCATGCCTATAATGTTTCCAAGGTTAAAGGTCTTTATTACAAGCCAACCAAAACCTTCCTTGAAAAGTTTTACGCAATCATGTGGTACCTCTATACTTATAATTTACCAATCTACATACATATTCGACCAAAGTCTTACCTGCGCTTGAGAACCACCAGTAACCGAATGGAACATGCATATAGACATGAACCCAAGGGCTATGGTAAAAAGTGAAACACGCTGTGCAATATCTTATGCAGTGTACATTCATTAATAATGTCGACAATATAAACGCGCAGACGAGTATGCAGTTGGAGTTAAGGTTAACAATTACAGAATACCAAATAGAGTATTTCAACATTCTGGCCAAATATTTCATTGAAATAATGAATTTTAAACTTCCTTTGATAAAAATGAATATAATAGGATATGCAGAGATTTATGAATATCTTCTTATGCATGATATGTATCAATTTAGAGTTACCTAAACATCAACAAAAAGCTTACCCCAGCATTCAATCTCGCAGTTGCAAAGGATTCCGACCTTCCAATGCTTAATCCGCTTTGACTATTGATACCTGAAAACTTACAATTTGGTTCAAAAGCCGGGATTTGACGGGGATTCAAAGGATTTTAGATAGAGGGGGCCTAGAGTCGATAGCAATTTAATCGAGATTGATAGCAAGATAATCAATGGCTTGGAATTAGGTATTTAGGTATCAAGCATGTGATTTATTTAACTCTGAGATAGTGATGATCGCATGGGGGAATGAGGGGCGGGGGCGTGGTGGTCATGGTGGTGGTGGTCGTGATGGTGTGAAAACTTTGAGGTAAAAACTCTAAACGACAAAGCTAGAATCATTGAAGATGAGATAAATGTAAGATTTGTAATGGTAATAACAATGAGAATGAGAAGAGTAATAACCTAATAGTGTATTGTTACGATAGGATTCATCCAGCCCAATATCCACGCGTTACTTGAATACCGGTTGCTACCTACTCTACTTTACTCCACGTTATTTCATTGCTGCAAACGCCTTTGTAGGCACCTCCTCCACCCTCCCCCATTTCCCCGGCCCTCGTGCTCCAATTTTTTGCCAAGAGTATTGGTACAGAATGTAGTAACATCCAAGCTAGTTCTAAACTGAAATTACTATCAAACTATGTACAAAATCGTGGAATCACGGAATCATAAAATCGCAGAATTACAAAATCACGGGATTATGAAATTATGTAATTACGAAATTCAATCCCTCCATCCTCCTACCCGCTCCGAACACGGTATCCAAGAGCAAAAAACCCATCAAAGACGGATACTAGCATTAGCTACTAGGTATAATAAAAACTTATATTATAGAAATCTTTTTGTTCATGGTATATCCTAATATGATCTTCATCGAAAACGGTCGGGAGGGTAAGTACAGATTATTGAAATTTAGGTGATGGTTATGGGAGGCTTGTATTGAGCCTTGTACTTGTACTGGTCCTTGTATTGGTGCTTGTCCTTGTCGTTAACCTTGTCGTTGTTGCTGCCCTTGGCACTGGCATGGTTCTTGTTGCTGCCATGGTTCTTGTTGCTGCCATGGTCCTTGGCGCTGCCTTTGTTGCTGTTGCTGTTCCTGGCCTTGAACCTGAAGGCCTGTATATTGAGATATCTGTGAGTAACCGTAACCTCAACGGGGTGGATGAACCCGGGGTAGACAATCAGTGATAGCATATCTCGAGGGAGGCAAACCAAGAAGCGAGGTGTAACAATTTTGAAGGATAGAAACAAAGCCAACCAGAGCATTATGATTAGATTAAGAGTTCCGAGTTCCAGTGTCTTCGTTTACAACACAAAGTCCCGATAACCAAGGAGAATCAATAAGATACTCAGCATGAACCTTCCAGTACCAGCAGCAAGAAACCGAGAAGATATTATCCAAACTGTCTTGCAAACATTTCTGTTTTTCATGCATGCTTTTTTATTTTGTGCCCCATACTTCTCTAGCATACTCCATAGTCAGACAAAAAGAATAGGAAAACATAGACAAGGGTTCAGTTCATAATGCGGAGATGGATACACTACATATGCATATGCATATGCAGAATTCCGTAATGTTATGAGTGAGAACTAATGACTGCTTAATGCAGAAAGCCATCATTGATTCATGGGTTCCGAGGACGGACAAAAGTGAAGATGAAGGTATCCATTGTAATATTCCGTGCAGTTTTCGGCCGTGGAAGGGTTGATTAGCGAGGTTGATACCTCAATGAGTTTGAATATTTTAAGAACGCCCCCCCCCCCCCCCCCTCCTCTCTCTCGCCCCCATATCCCCCCGGATTCACACGGCCCCGAGGGAAAGGTATCAAGTAGTCATTAATGATATCCCTAAGAATTGAAATGAGAATAGTTTTATTTAATTTTCCCCGCGTTTATTGGTAATCCGTTGGTAGTCTTTGTCAGGTTCTGATGTAGGAAAACCCGGATGAAAACGATGAATGCGTATGGATCGTCTTTGATAACAGCAGCTAAAGATCCATGTATCTTGAGAAAAGGTATCGTCGTGTCTTCATCAGATCTTAAGGTTAAGGTTAAGATTTGATTAATCCAGTGCAAAAGCTCGGAGGAATTCTCAGACGAACCATAGCACGAGAAACGTGGAACAAAGTGAAATAATTGAAGCCATGAATTATGACAGGGAAGTATGAAAGCGAAGAAAAACATCGTGGCAGCCAAAGAATCACATCGACTACGAAAACAGGAATCAGGGAAGAAAGTGATCATGACTGCCCCCACGAGACCACGTGTTGAAAAGTAAGCTCCCCACAGATCGCTAAATCGAACCTTGAATCGAGATATATCATGACAGGGTAAGCGGAGATTAAGGATTTATCCTAGTCAGATCTCTTTTGGACTTTATTCCTAGATATAACAAAAACACGTGAAAAAATGAAACCGGGGAAAACACTTCATAGTTCTCATGAGTTCGTGAGTTGGGCTTCCCACGGATAGAATTTTTAAATTTTGATTAATCTTAACAAAGACAACGGAGATTAAGAAATTGACCTTATCGAATCTCAGTCTACCCCACAGGCAACAAAAAAAAACGTGGATAACCAGGAAGATGTTGAAGGGAATTTAGGAAACGGACAGAAATCTGTTTACACATCTCGAATCATGGGGGCTAGATCTTGACAAATGTAACGGATATGAAAAAGTAACCCATTCGGATCTGATTTGACCCATATTCCTTGAAAAGTATTCCTAGTTCAGCGGGATAGGGCTAGGGGTGGGGATCTTCAACGGCTTTCATGAGACCTCCCGGATGGCTTGAATTTTGCCACAGTGCCTAGTTCAGTGTGATCTACAGGTCTGCAGCGGAATTGGACGGTTCTACATAACGGTTTTCACGAGCTTGGTGATCTAGAGCATGGGTCTGAACCGCGCTAACTAACATTTTCGCTTCAAAATGTTTCCGTGCCGGATCCGTTCATGAAAATTGAAAGAAAGCTTAAATGCAACAAGACAGTGAAGACTACCTATTTAGGAACTGCATGGAGAGTTGGTTAGTGAACAATCAGAACTTACTAAAGCTAGAAGTTTTTAAATTTTGTGTTTTGAGTTCTGTACAACTACTGGGGTGTACAAAAGTAGGAAACTGAGCGTAACGTTATACCAAAAGCTTCGGAAGTTAAGAAAATACACAGGACACAAAATCTAGAATGCGTAAGGAAGAAGCAAGAAGTCTAAAGTATCTAGACCTGAGTAATCTACATAGGCTACAAGGGTACAGAAGGAATTCGAACGCCAAGTATCGAACGCATACTAACACGCGCTTTGGGTGGGTTGGCGGCTAAGACACATCATGAGGGCATCACGGTTACATGATAACAGTTGTAAGACATCTCAGCACATCAGTCTGGAATTATCACAGCTTCTCGGCTACATATTGTATCACTCCGTTTTCCCGAGGTTTGCAGATCATTCCAACGATGCAAAGTTTATAACAACTAAAGTAAACAGCAATAGAGAGAATAAAGCTAGGTATCATTTCCATGGAATTTATTCTTATCCTCCATTATGCAAGTACATTAAGATAACCGAACCTAAACAAAGACAATATATAACCACATTAAAACCCATGATAGCCTACTCTACAGGATGGCACATACGTGTAAGATATACATAGACGACTTGTCTTTGAATAGAAGACCGTACATAATCCTCATGTACCAATATGGAGATAGGGAAGCTCATTTGCAGTGATCATAAAGTGGACTTCTATGAGTAAGTTTTGACTCAAAGCAAGGTTAAAGATGAATATATGCCGCGCAGATATTGTCGTCATATAAACACTGCAGAAGTTCGCAGCTCAAGGCATGTGTACGGCATATCACCTGACTTCATCTACATACTTACCAGCCTATTAAACTTCGGCATCTGGTTGAGTGAAGTTAAAAAAGAAAGGTTGCAGATCCAACATATTCAATATTATGTCGGCAACTTTCTCATGACAAGTAAGTCTATGGATAGTAATTATTTACACGCCTCGTGAATGGCAAGTTACACCCCTAGAACCATAGGCGCTCGATGTATTCGCGCATGCATCATGCGCAGCAATACACCCGAAACCTCTGTCGTCAAATGTGAACTGCGTACCCAGTCACGCTTATCGGACCCGAAAAGCCACTATTCTTGTGTCATCAATACCCGCAAAATAAGGTGAAAACGCAAGTAGTTATCGCTTCCAATAGCAACACGGCCAATTCTGTGCAGTTTGGCCTCATCAAGCGCTTCATAATTGTGATTGAAATTGGTAAGATCAGAAGCTAGTAATTCAAACAAAAAGACAAAAACTACAGTATTCGGGATTCCCGTCTGGTCACCCACGACAGTACTAGCCGAACGATATCATGCTTAAATAGCGCAGAGCGGACGGGATGCGTTGTATTCATGATTCTATGACCGTAGCTGCTTGACTAGCTGTTTTATTTATAATAGACTATTATTAACAAACAGCAAGAGCTGTTACTGGCGACAGCACATTACAAGTTCCAAGCCACAAAGGCATGTATAGTAGACTTAGATTTTCTGCCTTTGCTGAAAACCCTATTTAAGTGTAGTCGGTTCGGTACTTCGGACTTTAGTATTGGTTACGGTACATGATACCTAAAAACGTCGTATTCGCTGCGCATTTCGGCACGTCAAGGTACCGAGAGTTTAATCTATAGACTAAGACATTATGTTCAAAATGCTATCACTCGAAACTTCCTAAGCAGATTTCTATTCGCACCTCATCGTTCACCAACGCTTTTGATCTAGAATATCCAGCACTGTTCGAGACTCGCTTACTGAGGCTTCATGGCGTAGTATGGCTGTATTACTGCAAGGCATCACCGTTATCCGTCAACGCATAATTACCCTTACAGCTTCCATCATCTACCGACAACCGGCGTGCATCAGGTAATGTCCAGTCATATTGTTCACGCACTATGTAAAAAGTTCTATTGGTCTATAAAATGAGGCATCGTAATTACATATAAATACTGCATGGTAGTCAATCCCCACCGCCGTTATCTGTCAATTACAAAGCATAACCCAAGCAATATTACACGTTTATTACAGCACTTCTGTAAAGAAGAATACCTGACATTATGCATTTAATCGTAATGCTTCTATCCCACGATATATCCTGCGTTGACTCGGCAGGTGTGCCTCATCGGCTGTCATGCGTGATGCCCCATGACCCCAGAGTGGCTATGTATAATTGCTGAAGCATTCGCCGATGGACACTAACAGCGAACTTGACAATCGGCAATGTTCACGGCTCTCGGCGGCTGTGATATAAACTGGATATAAATATCCTACTATGCTTAGCCTTAAACCGTTGTGCCATTACGTAGCTGTTATCGATAAATTTAAAGTACTTCATCAAAAGATTTTTGGAGTTGCTTAACCGGTTCCCGACGGTTTCGATATGGCATCACTTACTCGTTCTCGCTTTTGCGCTTTTACGCAGTCACCCCCATGCCCTGAACGAGAACGGGTAATGTTATCTTGGCCTTGAAAATGGGATGCAAGGGGCTATGGTACTCATATGATACGGACTGCGCGAACTGAAGTGCTCTGAGCCGAGCCAGGGTGTAAGCGAGAAAGTTTTGTCTGATTCCGGTTGACAACAATAAGTGCACTCTGATATGTAAAGAGGTATGAACGGCATCCTTGCAGCTTCGCCAATGGTGTGATAATTGATGAAGCTGCTTGCTACAGGTGACATCAATTGACATAAAAAACGGCAACCCCCGGAAAACGTGAAAATGATCTAGGTATGCGATTTCGCTTTTTCCAGAGTTACTCAATAAAATCTCAAAAAGATGATTTCACCCAGGCTCGATCTGGGGACCTTCAGTGTGTTAGACTGATGTGATAACCAACTACACCATGAAACCACTGTTGTAGTCAGCGCCAAGTAATGCAGTATAGAATGACAAAATTACTATACGATGCGCGCTTTCCCTCCATCTGTCCAAGGACCTATCCTGAACTTCGAACCCCGCAAACCAGACTTCCAATGCCATGATCATAACATTCCTTCCTACGGAGCTATCAGAAGCCGTTTTCCATCACTAATTATGTCTATACCTTGATCCCGGATGCATTTCAGTATCGCTCCGTTCCTTGTAAACCGTTTTCATCAGGGAATAAGGACAAAGCAAGGACATGGTCTTCAGTATTTTCACTTTAAAATGCACCTGGGACTCAACGGGCCGATGTAATGCACTCATGCGGAGTCGTTATCTCTTGCGAATTGCGGATCACGAAGGGTACTGGAATATCTTGAACATAATTCATGTGTCGCTACGTTAACTTCAGGAATCCCCGCATGTCATTTTATTATCGTACAGAAACGGTTAGCTAAGCACCTAGGAACCAAATAAGCCCTGTGGATCAAATGTCATTTCATGTTACACTAAATAACAGATATCTCGGTAATATAGTGGTTAGTATTTCCACCTGTAATGTGATATCTGTGACACGATTTCATTCATTGATTACATCCAACAGGTCTTGTAAGGTACTATACGATTCCTGGGGCATTATAGACAAGTGCCGGCGTCATAAAAGTCTCCAAGAATTAACGGGGGACCAAAGGAGGACTTCCCCGCCGAGGAAAGTTTCTGGCTTTTTGTTTATTTAGCGCATTTGGTGCCTAAAGTGCCGCGATGGTTCAAGTTGCACAAATAAATATAGTACTCTAAGCTGTATAAGCGCCCAAAGTCAGAAGAGCTAGGGTGATGAATATTGATGTTTGGCTGTTTAAAAAATCTCGAAGAGTCTTGAAGCTCTGGGGCTTTTAATTAAGAATGTAGCGTCCTTACGCTGCCACCATACTAATGGAGTAAGGATGAGTAATTGGATATCTGTAAGCTTGGCATTGTGGGCAGACATGGTGGCTGATATGCGAAGCCCCGTACTCACTTCCATAAGCTCGCGGATCGGCTGTCCATCATTTAGTCATGCAAAATGACGAAGGTCTCCTTTCTTTCTTTAATTATAAATACAAAAATATGCTCGATTTCTTAATTATCATAGCCCACTAATTCAGAAGAACCATAAGCAAACCGTAAGTCAGTCAGCAGTTATTGCCGAATCATTTTATTAATCCATTTGAGCATATGCATTCCGAGGCTTACGGCCAAAGAGGGCAAGCATCGGGTGTGGTATGGGACAGGTATCCTCGTACTCCATCATATAAAGCATAGTCTCGGGAATGAGGTCATAGACTTCATCACGCCATTTCAGAATCCTTAAATCGCGCTCCAAGACCTTAGCTTTATATTGTTCGTAGTGAAAAGCTTGACCATAATAGTCGTCATTCATATATTCTGAAGGATCGATGTTCATGTGTTCGTAGTTGGCATGGCCTTTCTCGACTATAACGGCGTCGCTACAATAATCGTCATTTGCAAATTCCGATGGATCAATGTCCATGTAATCGTAATCCGATTGAGTTCTTACGAGGTCTTCCGGCAAAATGGCATTTGTTTCGTCTTCCTCGATTTCACTGACGGATTTATTTGTGGACCCTTCTTTCCCGGAATCAAAATGCGTGTCGGAGACGCTGATAGAGGCTTTTTGGGGGATGATGACATTAGAGTGTGGTAGCGGCCCATATTGTAGCACCTGATCCTTTGCCATACAGGATGAGTTGTCCTGAAGGAGTATTTGCTCGTTTGTTGGAAGACGCCCTGTATGATTAAATGGGATGGGCTATAAATCAAGTTAGCTTAAGACGAGTCAAGAGGACGTATAGGAGGAGAACAACTCCAAGTGCCTCAAACTGATGATAACTGACCTTCATAATAGGAATACGAGTCATATCTGAAATAGAGTGGACCCCCCGGGACAGACTGTCTGAGCGAAATTTGCTTGACAAGAGTCGAGAGCTTACGAAGTGCGCTGGCGAGGGAGGAATTGACAGGCCATTAATAATGGCTTGGAACTGAATACGCTTTTTCTGCTCCTTAGGCATTGCCCTGAGATAGTCCACCAAAATAGACAGGTTCAGAAAGGATGGACAAAAAAAGCCTCTGACTACCTGCTGCCCGGGCGATAGCTCTTCTGTAAAATTCAGGGTGATAAAATCACGGGCCTTTTTTTGTTTGCGTCTGGAGATCATTGATGAACCACAAACTTTGTCTCGCCCGTTAAGGTCCAATGAAGAAAGTAAAGGAATAATATCCATGCGTCTAGTAGCCAGAAGGTTATCATTGCGTGTAAGTTTGCCTTCCGAAAGCAGCTGGTTTAGCGAGCTTGACATTAGGAGGCGGAGAGCTCCTTGATGTGAGGTAATCTGGAGAGTGGATACGCCGGCCTTGGAGACGATAACGAGGTCGATGCTGGGGAGCAGGCTGGAAGGAGATTTCGATTTTGGTGATGCCATGATTCGAAATGGTTTGGATAATTTGAAAGAGTTTGGATGGGTTGAAAGGGCTTGGACGATTTGTTCAAGAGCGAGGGCGCTGAGACCAAAGTGGGTGCAGCACAAGAGGTAATATGGCTTGACTTCACGTTATACCGCTTGCCGCTGTTCACGGCGTCAATAGCCTCGTCAGTGCAAACCATCACCGGTGTTATCGCGCATCATTAGATATCCATCGCATCGGGGAGAGCAGTGCTGAAACATGGCGTCGTGGTCCTCCCCGCTACACAAAATTACAGTGAAAGGGTGAGAGAAAGAAAAGAGCGATGCAATTTGTAACATAACGTTACAGGTGTGCGGCACGTTGTGGGAGGACAATGCTGGCCGCAAATATCTTTCCTCTGCCAGAGCCGAATAACTTGGACTGGAGCCGCATAGCTTAAACCGTTCATCGCAAGAAGCTTGTCCGGCAAAAACTGCAGGATAAATACCATTTCAAGTCACACAAATAATAGATTCCTCGGTAGTATAGTGGTTAGTATTTCCGCCTGTCATGAGGCTAGTAATCCTGACACGCCGGCAGAGCCCTCCTCCCGGGGGAGGTCCCTGCCGGCGTGCCCGGATGAATGTCCCAAGAAATCGCGGGAGACCGGGGTTCAATTCCCCGCCGAGGAGTATTCTTTGACAACCTTTTTATTCATGCGATAGGTACTACCACTTCAGTGCCTCACCATGCTCTCGAGACACCGCCTGCCCTGCTTAACCAGGTCGCAAAGCAAAGCCAGATTTGAGATAGGCGACCTTTGCTGTGCCAAAAACAACAAATATATTACGTTTGAGTCAGTGAAAGAACTACGACATCTTCTCAGTCTGAGCACGTACTGATTAGCGACAGTACGATGTTGTGTCCTGCACTAATTTGTAATTCATGGGTTATTAAAATGCAACCCATTTCAAGATGCGATAAGTAGAAATTACCAACATAAAAAGTGTTACTGTTGAAATTCAATACGAAACTTTTATTTTTTATGTTATAAATACTCGAAATCTATTAGCTCGGGTATATATTTTTACACAATTTGTAAAAAAAACCCCAGTACTACTAATAGACCCAAACTGAAACAAAGGAACATTGCACTACCATTCATAATTACACATTCAAAGATCGAGATCAGATCCACCAATCTTGGTGGCTTCGGAAAGTTTCGCTGTGTTCTCCTGATGCTTCTCCTTTGGCGCAGCGGTCTCCTTCAATGCTAGGTCTTTATCCTCGAGCTCCTATTCCTCAATGCTTTCAGCAGTGTCTGTATCGCTCTTGATTGCCCGACTGATCTCCTCGTAGCCCTTAGACTGAAGGGTAAATTCAATCAACTTGTCGATACGCTCGATACGCCGCGATGCGTATCCCGCGTTTATTCCGTCAATTTCCTATATTTCCGTTAGGATAGAGCTACCTCTCATTGTCGGTCAAAAAACACATACCAACTGAACACGCCTCTTAATTCCCTCATGAGCGTCCGTAGAATATCTTGTAATAGCCAACGTCTTTTCCACGATCGCAGGCTGTTCAGTTTCGTTTAGCTTTAACAGTACACCCATTTCTTCAATCGTTTCAAAACTTAGCCCATTGTAGTCTTGGTGTATGTCGTTGTACATCTGACTTATCTTAACATATAGCGAAAACTGAGCTGCAATTTTGATAGCATAGGTTTGAATTAGCTGGGCGTATTTTTAGCCATAAAAATATGCGTGGTAATAACTGTGAAAGAATCTCAACTTACCTGGTGAATCCGGTCAGCAATGGGTTTTCCACTTCCCAGTTTTCTTCATACCCTGTGAAACATATTGTTCAAATTTATTTATAGACGTATCGACAGCAACTTTAGTGAGGACATCGACTGAAGAAAATAACATAGTCAACTCGGAAACCTTATCCTTTAGCGAAATGAGAAACCCAATACAGGTTTCAAGTATGTTTCAGACTGTTGCTAGAATAACTTTTTCATCAGCCAGCTTTGCAAAGTCTGATCTCAAGTCACCCAGTTGCTGCAAAAGAATGTTCAGTTCAGTCGTTGACTTCTGAAATGCCTCTCGAGACAATGTGTATCCTGCATGAACCTGTCAAAACTTGTGATAAGCGTTTTCAAATCTGAGTTCATTTTGTGTCTTTCCATAAGGTTTTCCTTAGTGACCTCGGGGCTCCCAGGGGGGATAAACAGGGGAGAGCGGGTACTGATTTTTCCAGAAGATACTACAGTACAAGAGAGCTTGTAGATACCCTTGTGAGCCTTTCGCAGTTTTCTCTGCCAATCCTCGACTTTCTTTGAGGACATTTCAGGCTTCTGCCACTGTTTGATTAAGTCTTTGCCATCCTTGGCCTCTACGGTCAAATCTTCAACAAACTAACCATTTTGTGAGTACGCTGGATTTAATATCTTTCGAAACTGGGTGGATGACTTACTTCAAAGCAACTATCAATGCATTCTAACAGCTTCTTTCCAATACATAGCCCTTTTATCCTTGATCTGGATAATAGCAGTTTTGGCATATGATAACTTCTGATTAGTAACGGTTAAATCCAAGACGCTTTCATAGTTCCCTGCCTCCTCTTGATGGTCACTCCGACCGTTCTTCCCATCCTTTAGTACAGTACACGTATCACTGCACCCCCGAAGGTGGAAGTTCACGCCTTTTGGATGGTTGTCTACCTTGATACTTGGAAGAATGGCTACCCGAAATCTTGTATGGAGTCTGGACTCGACATTGTTTATTGGTGCTGGAGATTAATCGGTGTGACGAGAATTGTGGTCCAATTCAGCTAAGTCAGTCCATTGAAAATCGTAAAAAAACAATTCTTCCTCGGCTCATATAAATTCCAGCGTCTTGGAGATCAAACTCATAATCAGCTGAACAAAACATCAGTGATTCCTGGGGGTTAGGATGTGTGCAATCGGTGCCGACAAGTGGTACATAGCTGTGTTGCACAGGGAATCATCTAAGGTCACTAGATGATGTGCTTGGA
Source organism: Pyronema omphalodes (assembly GCA_024516155.1). Classification (NCBI taxonomy): domain Eukaryota; kingdom Fungi; phylum Ascomycota; class Pezizomycetes; order Pezizales; family Pyronemataceae; genus Pyronema; species Pyronema omphalodes. Next base: position 236,377 of record JAJJXM010000015.1, on the reverse strand, counting down.
TTTCTGGTGTTTCGTGTTAAGGTAAGTTCCGACACCCTAAATCTCCTATTAATTATGCCAGTCAAACGTTTGAAGTATTACAACAGTACCAGAAGGACCAGGGCTTGGCCCTACCGCTACTTCCATTTCGCCCGGACGGCAGATACTCAACCGAGATGAGATTCTGGGGTATAAAACTGCACATTCAAAGATTTCAAGGCCGTGTGTGATGCTCATATTTCATCATAGCTATGTGATGATAATGCATCGTGCGGATATATATTTGGCGAATGTATGAGCTAAGTCTGATGATTGAGATGTCAATCTCAGATGGAAATGATACTGAATATTTTTGATAGCATGCTGCAGATCCTTTTTGAAAGGGTCTGGTTCACTGTGATTACTAGATAGATTGATAATGACGAATACATGGGACTAGCTAGCCACACCGGGGAAAATAAGGCACTTCCCACGAATTGCCTGAGGTTATTCCTAAGGCCACTATAAAGCCTACAAGCTCTGTTGATTCTATCAGAAATCACTTTGGAAAGAGTACAGATTGGGAGACTGTAATGATCTTCGGAGACGTTCCGGCGGGAGAAACATTTACCCCTGTTCCCGTCTGGAAACACTACAACTTTTGAACCCAAAAGAGTACATACTTGAAAGTGAGTTTAACCGCCATTATGTTTTACGATTAGATAGCTAACCTGCTTAGAGATATTTGACTGTAATACCAATTTTCAAGATCTCCACGCTTGGTATGCCCTAAGTTGTAGCTATTCTCGATGTGGGCGATTGTAACTTCAAACACATTGTCGAATGGTGCTTAGAACCTTGTGTCTACTGCCTGGTGTTTTCTCTTCAAGTGAGGTTTGATTTAATGTGGAGCAGGCAAGATGAATCAAATGATAATTCTCGGATAGAGAATGCAAAGAGGGCAGAATATGTAACGAAAATTCCATCTGAGTTTCTGGAAAATTTCTCCATGACCGCTTGCACAAGGCCTGTAATATAATTCTCCCTAAAATAGTCCAAATCGAGCTGGCAAGGTATGTACCCGAGTACGTCTTAACGTCTTCTGAAGTTGACTTCGTGGTTACCCGGGCAGGTGGACAAAATTTTGTCATGGCGTAGGACATTGGAAAGCGATGCATAATGAGCATATTATCCATTACTCCCAGCCTTGTATCTATATCAGCCACTTTTTGCACCCCGTATCTCGGCTACTGACGTGCCGAACCGGACGTCCCTCATTGAGTTATACGCGCATAGACGCCCTAGTTATCCGCTAGTATCCGGAGTCAGCTGGTATGTATGGGTTAAATTCTGACACTTGATGCATCTATGCGCGCTGCGGCGTCAATTATTATATCCTTAGATAATTCTCCGAGCGACGCAAAAGGGATCACAAGGACGTGAAGCTCGCATATTCTAAGCGGTCCTGACGTATCAAAGAGATTAAAGGGACTGTATCTAGAGTCGGAGACATATCGGATACATACGGTGTCATTTTTCACTTTCGTTTTGTGTAGTGTTATATTTGGGAAGGAATATAGCCGAGGGTGTTTTAGAAAATGCTAAATACGAAGTGAGTGTATAATAAGGTGCGGGAATGATGGGTACAGTCGACTCGGGTTATAAGGATACTATCTATAAGAATACCCACTGTAGAAGGGTACCTGCCGCGGTCCCGACGGTTTTTGTATGGGAATTAAGGGTATCACAGTGTACTAGAATATCCTTATGAAAATGCCGAAAATTTGTATGGTACCCTTATACAGTGGGGCAGCTGGTGACGTGGCTATAGTGCAATTTGTGTGGCGCTAGGACTCCACTTACCCCCGCACTACCCCAGCTCTGTGCATCTCGATCAATCACTCGTGCCAAGCCCCTCGGTCTTTAAGAATATACATCATATAAGGGTACACCCTTTCGGTCCCGGCGTACCCTTATAGACCGAGTCGACTGTAGTGAGGTTAGCTAGAGAGCTGAGGGAATTAAGGGAAGTGTACTCTTCTGAGAGGTCTAGTAACAACTTACACATCCTGTATACCGCGCCTACACCGCCCCCAACATGTATATACCCGCTCTGGCGTTTACGGGCTTGTCTGGGCCTTAGGATTGAGGCGGACAAATCCGCGGAGACGGAGTTATGCGAAGTCGGAGTGCGGAAGCCGCATAATATGGGTATATTTATGGTCATTTGTGGACCCCTCACTTTGTTCAATTTTTCAGCCTTGTTTCCTTTTTCTTCTTCAAAATACTGATGTACTGAGCACTGCACTCTGGGGTACATGTTTCCTCAATTCCCTCGGCCGAATCACTGGGTCTAGAATCTAGATTCTCCGCGACGATTAAGCCCCGCCGGCTATGTGCGAGTCCACAAGCGCATGCGCAGTGTGATATTGGCGTTCTAGACCTTCACAACGCCCTGGTCATATCACATCCAACATAAAATATCGATCGATATCATAAAGTAACACGATCGCTTACCTGCTTATGGCGTAAGAGTACTGTGTGAATGCCCGCCAATCATACCGTACTTACCACTAAATAAGCACAAAATACAGGAAGCTAAATGAGCTGTCAAAAGTGCAAAAATGAACCAATCCTTATACACTTCGTATCCCATGATCACCAATAAACATTGCATACCGCTAATGGGCTATAAGGCTACCCCACAATCACAACCACAACAAACCCACCGCCACGTCCTAGGCCTAACTTTAGTGGGCTATGTATGCCACGATGGAGATACAGGAAATATGCGAAACATATTGCACTTGGAGCCATTATGATTCGGTCACGGGCTCTACATTATTACCCCAGATGTCGAAGGGTCCTTACAGATTAAGCGTGCAAGAAATAGGTCAAAAAGCACAGATGAAAGTACAAAGATAGGTCACAACGGTCTTAATCAAGTCTTTAACAGGTCAGCACTGTAAGAAAGGTGTACTTTTATGCAAGGACTCGCTAAGAGCCGTCCGATGACCCCGAGAGCTGCATACCACATGTAGACCTACAGTTATGTTTCCCAGGACTTACCCATGGAAACGTGGAATTGACCTTCCTGTGCCTCGTTTTATGGTAAGGCTCTTTGACTTGACCGGACCCGAAGATGACAGGACACCTCTACTAAACATATCACCTTAATCCATCGATGGTCTGACCTGGCCTGGCCCTTCAGACCTCCGCTACCGGTAAACATGGGTATGTACTATGTACTATAAGTGCGGAAAGCTCAAAGGACCCACCACTCATCTAAGCCTTTTTTTTGTGAACCATAATTGACCGTTATTAATCCAACCCAACAACCCCCATACAAGTCTTCAAGACCTTCCCCCTCGAAGCTGGCATCGTTGCTTGTTACTATGGTGCGCACATTTGACTCATTCAAAGGGTCTCGCACTATGTACGCAGGAACACCGTCGTCCGTTCTTTGGTTATCGCGTGGCTTAGACTAATCCGGGGTACAGATACTGTACAGCAAATGGGGACAGCAAATACATGCTACGTAGAGATAGAGATAGTGATGAAGATAGAGATAGGGATACTGTAGTTTGTATTTACAGATAGGACTTGAGATCTCCGTTGCGTATGTATGTATGTATGTACGACATATCACCTAGGAAGAAGAAATCGACACATGCAGTATGGTGCTACTACTAGCTGAAGATGAGGATTAGTGAGTCACAATATTTAGATGAATAGCAACAGTATTCTTCAGATGTGAAGATAAGACGCATTGAAAGTTTTATTGTTTTTATCTAGCATGTATCATAAAGCCACGTGTTATGCACAACATATCTACATGCTTCAATTCAATTTGTGAGCTTTAAAGTTTAAAGCTTGAAGCCTCAACTTCAGCTGGAACTACGTAGATAGTCTACAGTCTACGGCATTCTCAGGAGCCTACAACTCCGCACACAACAATTGAACCCCTTTGAACTTTGCGTAACGTATTTTGCATGTGTTACATATCCAGATTCTAGGATGCACTCATTTCTGCACTTTTTAGTTACTAACTTTAGTTATGCATGCACTTCAAGCAGTTGGGATGCGCAGTTTACTACTTACCCTCACAGGAAGGCCGGGCCGGGCCGTGCTACGCTAGGCTGTGCTAGGCTTTGCTGGAACTGGGCTTTGCTGTACTGTGCTGAGTGTAAGTAAGTAAAGTCGTATACCAGTATACACTATCTATTTATTCGGTACTACATTATCTATTTTGTACTGCTCTGACAGCTACCTAGCTATTGATGTACACATCTAACCATGCATCATGAAACCATAACCATATCAACTTTAAAACTTTGGAGAGCTGACTGTCAGTACTGAACATCCATTCATCCATTGACCATCGCCCAGTGAAAACCATTACGGTTAATATATTCTGTATCCTATCCCCCAACATCGTTGGTATCGATAAAGGATAGAAATGTTGAGGAGCATCATCGTGTAGACCAACAGCATCAAAGGTATCAAAATCGGAACTTTGAATATGCCTGCAGTTACCATAAGTTGGAAGAAAAATCCTCTTCTCGTTCTTGCTATATTTGCAGTCAACTGTGGAAGCAAGTATCATTTCCATCTGATTTCTCGTATTTCGATATGTAGATATGAAGATATGCATATATGAACGCATTAGTAAACGGAGCAGTAAACCGTGGGGTAAATACAAATACACCCATAATGAATTGATACTATATAGCCGCCATACACGGCGCCAGCGATCCTCAGAATCCGTTTTAAGACTGGCAGCCTCCTGGTATCACAGGGAATCGAGATGGAAGAGAATCAAGCTAGAATCAAGATAGAAGAGAAACTTTAGATCATCCGAGTCCATAAAACCTAAGGCAATGAAAATTGCAACGCCTCAGACTTCCGCAGGACTAAAATATGAGTTCATAGCTGGTAAATAGTTTCAAAAGACTTCCAGAAGGTCTTTGAAGAGTCGTTGAAGGGCTCTTGGAGACCTCATCTCAACGATACCAACCTTCAGGATTCTTCTTGACTTCCTCATTTCTATTTTTGATCACCATATTTTTTTTACATCCATTGCATAAAACTCGTTGCATAACCACCATTGCATAACCCCCCATTGCATACCCCCCATTGCATAACCCATTGCATAACCCCCCATTGCATAACCCCCCATTGCATAACCCCAATTATAGAACTCTATACATATACTCCAAACATACACTTTTCTCTCACCGTAGTCAACGGCGGGTAAACACCATTTCCAATTTCAATTCAGCCGAAATCTCTCCGTCTCCGGTCGGCATACTCTAGAGCACATATCCTCCGCCAGCGTATGTATGTCAAGCTATAATACCCATAGGGAATGAACCACAAGAACTGTCATTATACATAAGGAAGCCCTGAGTCATATACAGTATATTCGGAGTTACAAAATGGCCGCAGTTGTTGGGGAACTTAAGATGCTGCAACTTGCGGCTGTTGAGGATGGATGAGCGGTATATCGCGGCTAACTTCAAACGGGTTGGGATATGCAGATCTGCAGGTGAGCTGACAAAAGGCTAATGCACATGGAAAATGCTGTTGCAGGGGAGATGTTGGACATCACGTCATCAGAACTCCACCATCAACGCGCAGCCTAAACAGAAGAAATGTTAAGATATATGCACGATACAAACTCCAACAACCAAACTGCAACAACCAAACTCCAACGATTAACCCAGCTTCACGACGACATGATTATTAATGGACATTAGACATGAGTACAAGCTTACAACCATTTATTGATTAACTGCTAAACGAAAAACAAACAAAACGACTACCCGTTGCTACTTACAGCGAACTGAAGAGTAATCGACGTTGAAGTCGTATCAGAGTCGGCCTGTTGAAGCTTGCTCTCTCACCATCTTCGTCTTCAAATTCGAAAGCAAATGGTACAAGAACAAAAAAGTTCGCCGACTCCATAATTCGCGCGCCAAAACACCACACCAAAACACCGCACCAAAAGAATCACTTTTTTCAAAAAAACCAAAACTCGCTTATGGGGTCAGAAAGCAAAACAATTACATCCTAACAACTGGTCCTACCATGTTCCTAGGCCAATCACTGCTTCAACCGCCATAGGCGTGCCCTTTTTTTTCTCTTAAAATAGCAAACCCTTATAACCCAAATAATAAGACCCATAAAAAGAAAAGAAAAACAAATGAAAAAGGAAAAAACAGGCGCACGCGATCCGGGGTAATCGTTAAAGAAACATTTAACACCGTGCAATTAACCAAATATTTTTTTTAGTAATGAATGTGATTGGCTTAAGCGAGCCTCTCGCGGATGATGTTCTTGAGAACGTTGGCATCGGCTAGGAAGAGATGTTAGTAACATGTTCAAACAGTATAGCAACTTAGCTAGGGTGGATGAAACATACCGGCGAATCCACGGATACCCTGGGCAAGCTTCTCAGTGGCCATGGCGTCCTCGTTGAAGTCAAAGCGGAAGGCAGACTCGTTGTCGATGTAAGACTTCTTCTCAATGTCCAAGCTGGCAGCATCCTCAGCTCTGAGCTTCTTGGGAACGGCAGCGTCGGAGTTGTAGAGCTCCTCGAGGAGACCGGGGGAGATGGTAAGGTAGTCACATCCAGAGAGCTCCATGATCTCTCCAGTGTTACGGAAGGAAGCCCCCATGACAATGGTCTTGTATCCGAACTTCTTGTAGTAGTTGAAGATGTTCTGGACGGACTTGACACCGGGGTCCTCGTGAGACTCGTAGGTCTTTCCGGTAGAGGCCTTGTACCAGTCGAGGATACGTCCGACGAAGGGAGAGATCAAGAAAGCACCGGCCTCGGCGGCGGCGATGGCCTGAACCTGGGAGAACATAAGGGTAAGGTTGCAGTTGATGCCGTGGTCCTTCTGAAGCTCGCGGGCAGCCTGGATACCCTCCCAGGTGGAGGCGACCTTGATGAGGACACGGGACTTGTCGACACCGACGGACTGGAAGAGGTCGATGAGGTGGAGGGCCTTGGCAACGGAAGCCTTGGTGTCGAAAGAGAGAGCGGCGTCAACCTCAGCGGAGACCTTTCCGGGGATGATCTTAAGGATCTCCTTTCCGAACTCAACGAGGAGACGGTCCATGGCGGCCTCAACCTGGGAATCCTGGTCCGATCCGTGGGCCTTTCCGTACTCAATGGCGGCCTCAACGAGCTTTGCGTACTCGGGCTTCTTGGCGGCCTGGAGAATCAAGGAGGGGTTGGTGGTAGCCTGTAGGACGTCAGAAACGATACGATAACGCTGGAATCTGGAAGACGAACATCCTGAGGAGTGTATTTGGCAATGGTGGCGAAGTCACCAGAGTCGCAGACGACGGTCTGTAGACATACGTTAGAGACGTGACGCTGAGCATTTCGGGGGTAGACGACGTGAACGTACGGTGCCGGAAGCCTTCAACTGTTCGAGAGCAGAAACCATTGTGTGATATGTGATAATTGAGTGATGTATGTGGAGATTAAAAGTTCAGGAGGCGAGGAGTTGAAGGATACAAATAGTTCCCCGATAGACGGACTATCTAGCTTCCGTGTCACGAGTCTGTTTGACTAGAAGTGGGGGTGGGGAGGGATACTGGGCTCGGCGCGACACCATGAGGGGTTAACGGCTTGCATCATACACCCGCCACCCCTCTACGACATGCCACTCAATTGGGTACAGGAATGACGGCACGTTTACGCTGCAATTTAACCGGTTGTGGGGCTGGCACAATTATTGTTATTCCCTACATTTCTGTACTCTAGAGTATCTACACTGGAATCTATCAGGAAAGACAGGAAAATACAAGGTTACAAATCCATATCAATTCTTCTTGTCGATCGGTATGCTGACCGCCAACCGTCCCATAGAACGTGGTGGCCGTGTTAGGAATTTCTGGAACCTGTGTAGACACCTGTTGGTTCACATAACTAAGCAAGTGCTCTCGGCCTGGACTGGGGCCTCAGAATCCCCGCAGCCTCGACGCCGAGAGGCTCCGAAAGAAATGGACAGCCGCCTGCAGCGATCCGACGGTGACCGTGCGCGTGTGGAAACTCCGAGAATTCAAAAGCCGGTGTTGGCGTGTGGGGTTAAAAACGCCGTTCGGAGATGTAAGCGAGTTATGGCTCCATATGCATCCGATTCAAAGCGTGTTGGCGTTTGTCATCTGCAGGCCGCAGAGATGATCATCGGGGAGATGGCGCTTAGTTGCCGATTGAGTTGCCATGGTTGGGATGAACCTGAATGATTTGTGAGAATGAGGAAAAATCAGTATCCCAATTCTTGCTTTACGTTGGGTAATTCATTAGTCACAGCGGTAGAAGCGGCTCCGGCGAAGACTGCTCCGCCCGTAGTGGCATCCACGCATCAAACTAATTCCAGAGTCTCCTTGAAACCCGAAGTCCATTCCAAACACCGGGTACCTCGCTTGCAGCTAGCTGGAATATCTCACCTCTCACCGCAGGCCCGCGGATACATAGATTTCTGACTCAGAACAGGATCCTTCCGTCGTATCAGCAGTAGACTTCTCAAAAATGTATCAGCAATAGACTTTTGAAAACCATATCAGGTATTTAAAGTATGTTTCGAGAAGCCTCTAAAAGAAACGACGGAAACATGCGTTCTGATCGTCTTGCAGAAATTCGGTATGTAGTGAATGCTATCAGGGTAAGCCCGGCGCTCTGTTGTATAGTGCCTCATCACTGCGTCTGACTTGTCCCCCCCAAACAACTGAAATTCCCAGACCACTGCCTTTTATGAAGCACCAAATATCTTTTGATGATTATGGTTAAGATGAGCTATTCCAGAGCTCTTAATTATTTAACTTTCTCAGAAAGCCTTTAAAGCTGTGGATGTGCTGTTGATAGGTGCGAATTGTGTGGAGTGCGCTCAACTTGACGCACCCTCAGAGAGTACAATGTGACACCATACTTCTAACCCGTAGCTACAGAGCAGCATCCCGAGCTCCGGTAAATGAAATTGAAGCTTCAGTATTCTTCTGAGACTGTCCAACGTAGCTCCGTATTTGTTGTAATCTCACATCATTTCGGATTCCTCGGGGTCGTATCGCACTCGGATGCTGTTTCCAGACAGACTCCACTCCCTGACTCTCGTATCAGCCTGCGAATCTTCGTAGGTAAGTAGGCAGGGGTTTCTTCTCGTCTGGAGTAAGACTCGTAATTGATGAATCCAAACAAATAAGTAAGCAATGTCGCACCTAGACTGACACCGCAACAACCAACAACCAACAACCAACTCTCAGGGCAAGCTTCAGGGTATCATCAGCAAATTTGACCTAACTCTTGGGTAGGGCTGCAGCTGTGGCCAGCCGCTGCTCTATCACAAGATTTGTTAGCTCATTGGTCAGCAACATTGCTGGCCAGTAAAAGGACTCCAGCACAAGGATACCGTCTCTCGGGATGAATGCACGACGCTTGGCATGTGGAGGTAAGTTGAAAGCAAAAGCATCCGCGGATGGCTTCAGGCAAAGAATGTCTCTCTCACCAGCTCTTGAGTCCTGATTTAGGTGCCGTTCGGTTTCAGGGCAAAATTACTAGAGGTTAGGTAGATGACTTGAGGAGGCGAATCTGTAAGTAATTTATTCGTGCATCGGTTCTCAAGTGCAATCTTTCTGCGTGCGGTAAGTTCAAGAAATACACGCTTCAATCTATTCTTTAGAGCTTCACCTTTTTTCTGATGTCATATATCCTGGAGTGTAATCAAATCCACTGCTGCTTGTCGTTGATTTTGTCGAAACATCCGTGTCGAGTCCAGAGGTGGAGCAGCATAAACCAAGGTGAACAGCCCTGTTTCATTAGCGTACCATTACCCCTCCAAGCACGTGATAAATACAGGGTTCACGGTGAAACTAGCCGAACTAGCAGAGCTCCCCACTGGTGCACCACCTCATTTTCGCGGCTCTGCTCACCACCGCGTTCACGACCGTGTTTCTCTACCGCATTTACAACAGCTGCAACAGCAAAAATGCCGTCATCTTGTGCTGATATTCGTATGTACTCCTCAATTATACACCCCGCTACCACAACTTCCATGTCTACTCCGGGACGCCGGGACTGAGAAAATGTTCGGAAGAGAGCACGGAAGAGAGCTGTGCCGATTCCGAAACGTTCAAAAATTCGGCCCAGCTCCCGGGAGAGGCATAGAGGAGAATTGAGGATCAGAATTCTTCGCTGGGGTTTGCTGGAAGGGCTTGGTTTTACAAAGTAAAAGAACAATTGGACCAAATGCTAATCCAATTCTCAAAATAGGCGCGGCCCTCGCAGCCTGCCTACAGAACTCCGACTGTGTCATGATCGAGCGCAACAAGCCTATCGACTGCCTACGGGAACCTTTGGTTCATACTTTACCTACTAGATGTCAACAGCTCAAGAAGGGATATGGTGACTGCAAGTACGTTCATTTCTAGTCAACTGCCCTCATCCACTATCACCGCCGTCGCTACCGTTCTCAATTGCCATAGCCTATCCAACATTCTACCTCGTATTCACCTGCTTCGGAGATATACGGCAAAGAGATATGGGGAGAGCATGTTACAGAGAGACTTTGGAGGATAAACGTGCACACAGAAGCTAATTTTTTCCCAGGCGCGGACTTGTAGACATGCGAAAACGGTTCCGAGGAAACAAAACAGTAGCTCTCACAGAAAGTGAGAAGAATAGTTCACAGGGACAGCTCTACGGAGGAAAGCCGGCTTACCAGGACCCCAAGTCTTCCGGAAGCGAATAAACTACGGAGATTGTGGTGGGGGTGTTTTGAGGGTGTGTTTGAAAAGGGAAAAGAGGGTGCTGTACGATAGGTCGGTGAAGGAAAGAGGTATATCATATGAGAATGTGAGGGCTACACAATTGATGATTAGTTTTGGAGACTGCAAATTGCATGATAGATTGTAACAAAGGAGGCGGAGAGAATATCAAGGAATAGAGATTTAGGAAGCACAATTTGCATTGATACGGAACGAAGGGTGTTACAGACTGTGTAGAAGATGTGGAATTGACAACCGTAGAAACAGATACGGCAGATATGGCAACAACACTCCAGAGTGGCCCGACCAAACACCCCACGGCGCCGAACCAAACGGACATACAAGACAGATAGCGCATCTTTGTGGATAGTAAATCCTTCCATCGCGGTTCCCCATTTACTACCGTTGCATCTACCGGATTCCCAATCACCAGCAATTCTTTCCATCATGTACGGACGATTTTGGAAGGAACTCAAAAGAGGGATGGTAGGCATAGAAAGGGATGCATCATGAGGGACTACACGATTAGAGGTCTAGATGAAATGGATACGCATTCAACAGAATCTTACACCAGTAAGAAACGAGGGTTTTTTATTTTTTATTTTTTTAAACATTAGAATTCCGCTCTTCCCTGTACATCGGATTTCGATTATGACATTACATCTGCCCAAACCCCCATTTCGAACCTGTAATAGGCACCATTGATCTAATATAATAACTCATACGGGGACAAGAAGATACAGTCCTTCTAAACATCTCTGTCTCATCTAACTCCTCCAATTATGTAACCCAAGTTACCTATTTCCTCCTACTCCGACTGAAAATCATAGAACAAGGCTGTATCAGCTTCAATATCAGCTTCAACATCTCAGAAAATACCCTCTCAAAATCACTTACCAGCCATCTGGAACCCAATACCACAATCCTACAAAACCTGACAACCACCAACCATCAGTCCCCCCTTATCTTCATCCTTCCAACCCCTTACCATCCGTTCCTGTTTCCTTCCAGAAACCTTCATCTCCCCCCCCTTCATCTTCCCTCCCTTCATCTTCTCCCCCTTCATCTTCTCCCCCTTCATCTTCTCCCCCTTCATCTTCTCCCCCTTCATCTTCTCCCCCTTCATCTTCTCCCCCTTCATCTTCTCCCCCTTCACCTTCCCCTCCTTCATCTTCCCCACCTTCATCTTCCCCTCCTTCATCTTCCCCACCTTATTCTTCTCTTTCACCTCAGGAATACCAACACTAACAACCCGAACCTTCCATCCATCTCCCTTGCAGAAAATACTACAGGCTACCCTTTCAAGGTGCACTTTATGTAGGCGGTCTTGTACTTTTTTGCTGTTTTTGAAGAAATCTGCTCTTGTCAAGTTGCGAGCTGCCGGGGAGGCGGTACGATATATGTTGCTGCAATAGTGGTGTTAGTGTGTAGATTGTAGGTGTTGACCAGAAGGAGACGGGGTGCGTTAGAAAGGGAAGAGAGGGGAGGGGGGGGGTAAGATGGAGAATAAGGACCGTAGATACGGATATGGATATGGGATTCTTACCCAGGGAAGTATCCCCCGACCATTGCGGAATAAAAACAACCCACCGTTATGGGCGTCCGATGTATTAGGATTAGGTATTAAAAAGACTCTTGGTATTATGATTTAAAAAAAGAATCATAAGAAGATGGTGAATGCGATTGCTATTTATACATGGAGAATTGGCGCGCTTGGGTAGTAAATGACGCTTGGTTGGCGGACCCAGGACCGTGGTTGTCGGTTCCTGTGTTTTTATCGATGGAAGTATTGATATTCATTCTATCTACGTACGCGTGGAATCAACGAAACTCAAATTCCATACTGCTTGCAAGTGCTCGAACGCATGACGGCGATTCCAGGCCCTGAAATAGAAGAGGTTTATTCAAAGTGCGTATGCTGGAAATAATGCACGAGTATTGGTTAAGCAAAATTCAGAGAATAGTGCCAAGATGTTTCCCGCAAAATGATGTGTCTTAGCGTATCAGATCCAAGTTGGAAAAGGTAAACGAGAATGACAAGTTTTAATTGTTGCTAAAATCTATCTAGCCGACCTTGGTTGGGTTATTTAGTCCTTTTCCCGAGAGTGAAATAGCCGTAAATGTCATGCTCGCGTATGCTCTAATGTGTATGGTGCCAGGCAATAAGTCTATTGACATTGGTTAAGATGCACCGATTAATAGCGTTCTTTCAGAAACCACGAAACAAAAATTTTACAGTGAGTTATTTTCTTCAAGCAGTATTTGTCGTGGTAAGACGGTACATGCACACCTGGGCTACCGGCGCTCACAATCCACAACACCCATCTACCATCTACCATCTTACCTGATTATTTGCTACACAGTGGATTTACCATAGAAGGAAAGCAGTCACAGTCTTGGTAGTCATGTCTGGCTCGGCCCAGGAGCCGATGCAGTTTGAAAATCCGAGAACCCAAGATACCATTCTTGAGTTCTAGCCGTCTTCCGGGTTTCAACGAGATCTTTAAGCGTGGAATCATACCTCAGAATGTGCTACTAAGAGCTCTATGTGCCTTTTCCGTTTGACTAAGCTCAGGGCGGAGGCTGAAAACAAGCAGACCAACTATGGAGTCGGTAGCTGGGCGGATCTCGGTTGAGCTCTGCGGCAAGACGGTCCTTCTTAACCGTCAAACCAGAATAGTACAAAATCGACTCGGTTCTATCAGTTTTCCATGGTATTGTAGTTTATAATGAGATCATAGTAGATCGGTGTAGTCTTGACGTTATTGTAATATGTAGGTATCCTACAGCTGCAATCCAAAATATGGAGATGGAGGATGAAAAAACTTCTCTCGGTATATACTCTTGAAAAACTTGTACGACTTTTACTTCTTAATACAATCGGCTCATTATGGTCAATCTACATTGAAATAATAGCTCATTTAACATATTGTATTTCGTAAATAAGGGCCATGACGATACGATATTTGAATTCCAGCTGCTCTCACGTGAAATACTAAGCGAAGCGAGCAGGGACTAACGAGAGGCTGAGGCAGAGGGGCTTGCAGCTATCACAGGAGAGCGATACGCGCCTATTCTGCACCTTATGCCGGGCCCTGCTGCTTGTAACGACACCGTTACCTGTGAATTAACGCGCGGCGAGCTTTTCCGTTTCCGGAGTTAAATAATTGTATGAACCCCATTCAAAGTATTAACGACAAAAGCACTGCAGTCGGTACACTGAGCTTGATTAACATTGAATAGTCACTGTCCACGACGTGTGTGAATAGAAAGGCTAGAGCAGCTTCAAATTTTTCATCATCGGAATTCTATTCGAACATCGACCATACAAAACGGGTCGAAAAAACCGGAACAGCAGCAATTTTGTAGCCAACGCTTGTCGAAGAGGGTCTAACTTTGATTCTGAATAGAAAAGCTATATCGCGAGAGACTGACTGAGTAGAATTACATATCCCAAGCTCTTGTTTGGAGTGTAATACGTTTTGTACGCTAATGCATAGGATGATGGAGCAAAAGAATCATCCTCCATCTTCTCCTTAAAACCCGCCCTCTGGCCTCCCTTCCCGCTCTTCATTCACAAACTCCACGTTCCTCTACCTCTACCTCGCTTAGCGTCTTCATCCACCCGCACTTTTGTTAGCTTTTGTTACTGTTTACACCCCAACCCATATACATTTTTACCCCAACTTGCCCTTACCCGCACACATTTACACCCCACTCTCCCGCTTCACTCCTCCTCAACAATCATGACGTTCCACCACCAATCTCAAGAAGGCAATGGACCTCAAGCCCATAATCCATCCAGTAAGTTCCATCAATATTTTATTTTTTCGCTTTGCTAATTATTAACTAGATCCATCTGAACTTGATGCATTCTGGGACAGTTTTGATAGGGATATCTCACCCTTGTCTGATATTTTCAGAGATGATCAACCTCACACTGCATTTGATCATAACATTACCGGCCCTGGAGAGCTCTTCGCGGATGATCATCAGGATAGGGATATCTTGCCCTTCTCTTATGCTTTGGGGGATAATCAGGCTGGCAATGTATTCGACCAGAACATTGCTAACCCCGAAGGGCATGTCGCCGATGGTCATGATAATGATGGTACCATTACCGATTATATCCTGCAAGATATTCCGGGCCTCAATGACGACACTTTCCCTCCCAACTATATTAATACGACTATCAATCATAATACAACCATCCCTCAGAGTCATATTGCGAATACCCAGCAAGACATTCATATCAATAGTATGTTTACTTAGAGAAGCCCATTCTTTTTTCTCTATCGCGTCTCTAACTTGTTACAAGATGAATTTGGCGACACTTCTGGCCATTCATCTGTCCAGAACGTTTTTGGAAACTCTCCGGAGAAGCCTAAAACCCGCATTCACACCAAGAAAGTAAAGGTCATCGTCCCTCAGTTGCCAATTGAACCAGACAATAGGCCGCAACCGATTGGCTCTCCGAGCATATGGGCGGAGGTAAGTCTTCTCTACTCTAATCATGCAAATAATAGTTAACTAACAGTAATACAGATGAGACAAGAGTTGTGTGACGCCTTTCCTTTTTTTAGGTCACATCAGTCGGGCCTATATTATCACAATAATGTGGCTCGTGGTGTCCTTCTGGATTCGGTGGCCTCTGACCGCGATTTTTGCGGTGATAGAGTGATTATAACTCATAGGTATGATTTCGATACTGCAATGATGGATCATATGTACTAATTCTGCTGAAGCGGTGGAAAATCCACCCAGAATGCCGAGACCGGGATTCGCGCCCTGGCGGAAGACCAGCGGATGGACGATTCGCGCATTAGAGCCCTCCATAACAATTTAGCTTGCAAGTTCCCTCTTGCTGTCATCGTTGGTAAGCAGAACTGGATCATAATTTAGTAATGTTAAATGATCCTAATATGGTTGACAGGAAATAAATGCTCCAGCATCCAAACGCGGGTCCCCCACCGCTACAATGTCCTTGACTGGTTCAAGGTTACACATTCGTGGGCGGAGAGGGACTCGCACTCAGGTCTGATACGATGGAAGTTCAGGTATGAAAAACTGAACTTCGGAAGCACGGGATGGTGGGCTCGTACAGAAGCCATGCCCAACAATCTGAAGATTGTTGAGGATATCTGCAGGGCGTGCGGGCAAAATTCCCCGCTCATCTATAGAAACAGTTTTATCTGTTTTAACACGAGGTGCCAGTGCTTTTTTAGGGTATGTCCTATTTCACTATTAAGAATCAATCGAATCTAACATTCATGCGATAGTTGCGCGACCTCGGTTTCCAGGATGCTGGGGCCGTCAAGCTCGAGTATACCGATGAGTTTCTGGACGCAGAAACTCCTGGATGGGAAGCATTCAGCGATCCCCCGGCAGATTTGAACCCCAAAACCTTTTCTCTGCCTGTGCTTAATGGAAAGGTCGACCTCGACTTCGCTTCTAGAAAAGCATGGAAGGGGTGGTGCTGCGCAAAATGCGGGCGGCTGAACTGCCGCAACTTCTGGGATCGTTGGCAGTGTGCCAATGCCTCCTGTGGAGAAGTTTTCACTGCTAATGTGATACGCATCTTCACGCCCATTGACCTTGCCAATGACCACAGACCTCTCTATACAGGATATGCAATCATTGAGGATGAGTTTGCTCCTGAGATCTCTGTCAACCGTTCGGCGAGAGACGGATACACCATCATGACGTACGACCTGCCACGAGGCGGCCGAGTTACTCATATGGCTGCTAACTTGTCTGCGAACGCAAAACCTGGTGGTGCCGATTGGCTTCTTCGGCAGTATCAGACGGCGGGAATTCCATTCCAGCGTTATTTGATGAACGTGGGTGGAACTCATTCGTATACTGCTCACTACACACACAATGTTGTAAGTAAATTCCTCGATGCATATTTCTGGAAACCAGTTAACCAAATAATTAGGGTGCACGGTATAAATATGTGGCCGATCAACCGACGGTGACATTTGAAGAAGCACACCCCGTTGTGCGTGCAGCTTGCGACTTGCTGAAGAATCGTGTGGGGTGGATGCATCCCGGCACCAACTTCAACGAGATCCTTAGTGTCGGCTACCTGGAGGAGCAGGCCATGAACGTAAGTTCTACTTGCCTAGATTTCTTATGATGCTCGGATTGCTAACTTATTACAACAGTATCACCAAGATGGAGAGAGGGGGCTTGGCCCTACTGTTGCTTCCATTTCTCTGGGCTGCCCAGCTGAAATGAGCTTCAGGGTTAAGAAAACCACGAATTCCAAGGCCTCAAAGCCGTGTTTGAAGCTAATGCTTCATCACGGTGATGTGATGATTATGCATGGAGCGGATATCCAGCGTGTTTACGAGGTAAGTCTAAAAATCAAAGCTCAACATAAGACAAAAATGGTACTAATAATAATTAACAGCACGCTGCGAAGCCCCTTGGCAAGTTTCGAATTGCGGCAACAGCTAGGTGGATCGATACTGACGAACATCTCGGGACACTCAAGCGCACCAAGAAGCTAAAGCTGACACTTCCTATTCCCAAGACTGAATTGCCTTCCATCGTTCCCAGCGCCACTATGAGTCCGTTGAGCCCTGCTGCCGCTGTCAGGGCTCATTTTAGAATGGACATGGATTGGAATGCCCCAACGATTGTTGCAGACGTTCCGGAAGCACCACCGATGGTACCTGTTAGTGGATGGAGCCATTACGACCCTCAAAACCCAGAGGAAGAGTAGGCCGTTAGAGTTTTGGAACGACGGTTTTTGATTGAAGGGTATTTTGTGACCAGGTGAACGGTATCGAAAAAAGCTTCATTGTTTTTGAGTACGAAGATTTGGCGGTTTACGGATGGATGATTGGTTAGTTGTTTGGGTTGATACTTTGCTGCTTTGTTTTTTTACTCCTCTTTTACTGTCGGGGGTTTCTTGTTTCTTAATTTGTTCTTTTGATGTTCTTTTTAGGTTTTCTGTTTGCTGTTTGCTGTTCGATGTTTTTTTTACTTGTCTTTCAAGTTCTCTTCTCAGTCGATTCTTGCATGGATCCACATTAGGGAAAAGCTTTATTTGAGTTTTACGTTGTAATACCCATTGTATAATCATTTTTTTTTGTATTGTATTTTTTTTACTGGAAATTGGTACTCTTTGCTCTCTGCTCTCTGCTCTCTGCTCTTGGTTTTTGGAATGTAAACCCTTACTCCTTTTCAATCCAACACTTTACTTCACAATGTTTACTTCATTCGATTTTATTTGAATAGTGATTTACAATTTTTATTCTTGACCCTCCCCCCACAATATTTTCTGCAAAGCTGAAACTGCTGTATGTATAATTAGACAGTAGACAGCAGGCAGCAGACTGAAGATTTCAACCTTAAGATTCTTTCCACTATAATCAAAAATCCGTCTTTCGAAACTACTATAATCGATTTACTGTTGTGGTGGATTTTTGGTTGTGAGTTCGGATCATAGCATATCACCATTCTCCTATCACCGCTCCTTCGCCCCCCCGCCCCCCATCCATTCTCGTTATGTTTAGGCACGGGTGGGTGGGTGGGCCAGGAGCTGAGAGGGCATAAAATGTTTTGGTTTTTTCATTGCTTCTCTTTCTTTTCTGATGTTGGCGATTTTTCTTTCAAGGGGACTTGTTGACTATACTGGGGACTATGCAAGTTTCGGCAAGGCGTTGGATTTCTTATTTCTTTTATTGTTTCTGGTTTATTTACTTATATTTTTAGGGGCGTCTTGGGGGGGCAGGAGATTAGGGTGTCTCTTTAGGTGGTTTCGACCATGAGGACAGGAAAAATGGCTTGAGATTCCCGCATAGGCCTTAAAGGCCTCGAACGGTGTATGATTAAAATCAAATTAAAATCAAATCAAAGCTCTCGCTCCTTCGCCCCCCCCCCCCCCCCCCCCCCCCATCCATTCTCACTTCAGCATTTTCCATATAACCAGAGCCTCCCTATCACCATCTCCCTCCTTCCCATCACCACTCACTTTCCCACTTTCCCACTTTCCCCATCACCAGCCGCCGCAGCGGCACCTGTAACTACTAACTACCAACCTCTAACCTAGGTAGCTTCTCATCATAACCACAGCAAACCCCATAAAATCCCACAAAATCACATCAAATCACAACCTTAAAACCGATGCATATAAAAAGCCAAAACTATTCATTATATTTCCAAGGCCGAAAGCTACTGAGTTTACTTCGTATTTAGGCATCGAGTATTGAGTATTTAGATATAGAGGTATTTAAAATGCAACACAAAACAGCACAAAGCCAAAACAGCGCAAAACAAAAACAAGCAAGCAAAAAACAGCGCAAAACAAAAGTCGACCACCTCCCGTCCATGATGCACTCCAAAATAAACAAACAAACAAAAGGCCAAAAATTCATAACGACAAACATGCTATAAAAAAAAGCAACAGCAAAACAAAAAATAAAACTCGCAAAGGCATTGAAACAAAACATGCCAAAAAGCCAAAAAGCCAAAAACAAAAGGAAAAGGGACAAAAGAAATAATCCAAAAGGAAGGTATAAAGTTAAAAAATCTTCATGCTTTGCAGCCTCCGATCCATCTAAAACTGTGTCAAACACCAAAAAGCAATGCATGCAATAATCAAAAGTTCAAAGTTCAATGCTCTTCTCCATCTTCATCGTCTTCCTTGCATCCCCTGCTGTTGTTGTTGTTTAATATCGTTTATCTTTTATCTTTTATCTTTTATGTTTCATCTTTCGTGTTTTATGTTATCGTCCCCTCGTAGTAGAGAGGGGCCTAGGCCTCGGTGTTCAAAAAGTAGTAAACGTTCGTCTACCAAACACTACCCTGCATTCCCTCCTGGTGTACAAACCCCTGATGCATCATACCCGGCATCTCCATATGCATTCTATTCGTAAAAGCACCGGGGTTCATAACCATTCCCTGATGGGGCATAACGGGCATTCCCATCATAGCCTGAGCTTGAGCCATCTGCTGTTGATGCTGGGGATTGAGTTGTTGATGACCAGTCCTCATATGCTGAGGCTGGTTAGCGGCGGCGGCAGCATGGTGGGCGTGGGTAGCCTGGTATGCAGCCTGTGCCTGATGGTGAGCATGGGTGGCCTGTGCAGCCTGCTGGTAATGCTGCTGATGAGTTACAGGAGGAGAAGGTTGCGGCGCATAGTATTGTGCCTGCGCCTGCTGCTGCTGAGCCGCCACCGCTGCTGCTTGCATGGCTTGGTGAATTGCCTGCTGAGCCTGGGCATGCTGCGCTTGTTGGGCTTGCTGTTGGGGGCTCATTGCTTCCTGTTGTTTGTTTTGCTGCCCGTTCTGCTGTGCTTCATTCTGCTGCTGCTGTTGCTGCTGCTGGCGATTAATACCACTTCCCCGGGTTCCTCTACGGCGCTTCTGGGTGGGAGAAAGAGGGTTGCGAGTAGGGCTCAGCATGCCGCGGTTGGGACTCATAGGTCCTCTGGGAGGAGACATCATACCCCGGTTCGGGGACATGGGGCCGTTGCGGTTAGGAGACATGGCGTTGTTACGGTTGTTGTTGTTTTGCATGCTCCTCGGGCCGGTGGGTGGGGGAGATTTCAAACCCATTTCCTTTGCAATGTTCATTTCCTTGGCTCTGTCTGCGGCCGGTCCAGTAGGAGGAGAGAACAGCGGAGAGGTGGAGCGGGCTGCATCCTTAGGAGGTGTAGCAGGGCGAGCATTACCACTGCTGGCGTCGCTGCTGCTGGGCTGGGCGTCACTGCTACCCGAGCTGGGACGGTCTGCAGTCGAAGGACGGCTGCGAGACTGACGGCCGTCGTAAGTTAAAGCGACACCAGTCTGAGCGGCAGGACCCCGAGGAGGGGAGTATGCAAGTCCCGTAGGAACCACGAATGGCGAAGAGTGTCGGGAGGAGTTAGAGCTCCTTCCATTCGGTGGGGAAGCAATCAAGCTACGTCCAAGGCGGGGGCCGCGGGGGGGAGAGCGGGAGCTGTTGCGAGAAGCACGAGGGCCAGTTGGAGGAGAGAAGGGAGCGCGGAGCATAGCCTTTGGCCCCTTGGGGGGAGAAAATGGCGCCTCGACGGGGGAGGGGTCTTTGGAAGTTACCACGGGAGGAGAAGGAAGGGGAGTGGTGCTCCTTTCCTGCTCGGGCTCAGAGGGGGTAGTCTCAGAGGTAGCTTCAGATGTGGTCTCGGATGGAATCGCGCCAGAGAGGACTTCCGAGATAGATGCAAGGGACAAGCAGGGGTCGAAGGAGGTGATTGGGGTGACCGGTTCGGCGGGGGTGACGGGGTCTTCGGGCTCAGCGGCCTCAGCGGCCTCAGTAGGGAGGAGAACTCCTTCGATAGGCTCGTGGGCTTCGGTGGCCTCGATAATCTCGGCGGTCTGGATCTCGTCTACATTTTCTACCTCTTCAATGACTTCAATGGCTTCCTTAAGCTCCACAAGCTCAGTATGCTCAATGTTATCCACAGCCTCAGAGGCAGCGGAATCGGATTGATTAGTGCTTTCGTCGTAGTCTGCCGAGTGCTCATCATCCCTCTCATCCGACTGCTCTTCTGCGGAGCTCTCCGGAATTCTATCCGGCTGCGAGTCCGAAGTCTCGGGCTCCTCAGGCTCCTCCTTAGGCTCGTCATCATAAAATGCGTATTTCTGTAGGGTGTCCAAAACATGGGGGAACACGAGCTTGTTAACATCCTGACCCCAAAGGAAGTCAAGGTGTTCAAAGTGGCTAATTTCCGTGGAAACAGTGTGGGGGGGAAGCTCCTTCAACATAACCTCAATATCGACTAAGCTATCCTTTCCACCCCAGAACAGGGCAATGGGTGCGGTGATGTTCCTGGTGGGGAATTTGGCAACCTTGTAAAAGCTCCTGTTGGCGATTGATGCAGTGATACCAGTTTGGATATCATCATCAAACATTTGGAAGGATTTATTCCTGATAATTTGGAACCAGTGGACCACACCTAGTAGGTAGAAATTAATTTCCAGAACGAACAATGCGAATTCGAGTAACTGACTTTTGACGGAGGAGAAGGAGTAAAGGTGAGTGTAGGCGGCCAACTTCTGTGGGAGTGGAATGTTGTTTCCGGACCATTTGAATAGGAAGTCCATGGACATATCGATTAGACGAACGAAAATTGGTGGGTCTATAGTAGAATCATCAGTGATGAGCCGTGGAAAGAATAACGGGGAGCATACACAAGACACTCTGCCAAAATGTCGTAGAGCTCAAAATGCTCTTCCTTCCAAAAAATAGGTACATAAGGTTAGGACTAGACTTCATCAGGGCATCGACAACAGTGTTGCTGAGACCAGCCGGGCTCATAGCGGGGGCAAGCGCGATGAATACATCGATCTTATCATTAAGCTTAGGGTGAATAGATAGAGTAGCGAATGCCTGAGCAGTTCCCTGGGAAAATCCAATGTAACTCAACGATGGTTGGTTAGTGGTATCAAGGATATAGTTAATGGTATCCGGAATATCGTGAAACGCGAAATCATCAATGCAAAAGTCCCAAAACTTTGCCGAGTTCGAAGGGTGGTGAATAGACTTCTTCGAATACTTGTTTCCTCGGTTGTTACCGAGCCAGACATCGTAACCTTTCTCAGCGAGGACGAAGGGCAAACACTGCTCCTTGTCTAGTAAACAAACCCAAACCTCGCTGTTCATGAGAAGACCTATACACACAACACCGTCAGTTTCCGCAGCGACGGAGCTCCATCGCGCTTTGACACTTACCGTGGTGCAAGTAAACCACTTTCTTTCCTCCATTTCCTCTTGAATTCGCCTCATTACCTCTAGTCCTAACCCTAGTATGAATACCCTTCAACTCATCCTCAGTCTTTTTCACGATCCTGTGAACTCCCAACAAGTAACCATCACCAGTCTGAACCACATGCTCTTCGATCTTGAATGTTCCATCATTCCAAATTTCGCATAAATCAACGAAACCGTCAGCGTCCCGCACTTTAGCGACGATGTTCTTTTCCGAAACCGAGCTTTCTACGGTGGTGTATCGTTTCGCGGAAAAGCTGTTGAATAGTGTTCTAGATCTAGTGTAGAAGAAGTTTATTACGGGCGTAGCTGTCAAGTAAGGGTAATTAGCTTCCGTTTCACACTATCACACCACCACTAATAACCACAACAACAAACCCCGGCACATCCAACGTCATGGTATTAAGCTTGCAAACAAGCATACCCACGAGATAATAAAAAAAGAGAATAACTTACGTAGAGCAATAGTAATAATGCGCACCAAACTCTCAATGACCAAGAACAAAAACGAGCAAACAAGAGCTAAATACTCCTGACTATTTGTCTCCATAAAAGGTACGCCCTCGTTAGCCAACCCATCCTTCTTTTCGTCTTCAGCCGTGTGTTCCTCCGTCTTCGCTTCTTCCTCCTCCTCCGTCTCGACGAGGAGCTCTTTCTCAGGCTCAGATGCAGGAGGTGTCATAGGTGGTGTGGGAACAAGATCCCCAGGTGTAGCAGTATGAATAGAAGAATTGGGGAAAATTTTGGGAAATTGGGGTAGATACAGATGGAGACGTCCTACGAAAGGTACTCGCGCCATAGTCTCTTGCTCAACAGGCTCAGTAGACTGGTCGCAAACTTTCTTAGTAGGCTCTGTCGGATCCATCGGAGTCAGCATATTGTATGTATGAATTGATTTGTAGGGGAAAGTTTAAAAGGTGATATGATAGAAACAGGTAAAAAAAAAACGTTAAAATATTTGTGGGGAAGGAAGGAGGAAGAAAGTGAATTGGGAAATCCTGATCGAAAGAAAAGCTCCTGAAAAATAAATAATAATAAAAATCTCACCAGAAATTCGGATCAGAACAGCGCACTAAGTTGATTGTTATATCGCCGGCGGGATGATCTGTAGTTGTGTGTGTAGTAGTAGCAGCAGCAGTAGTAGTAGTGTGTGTCTAGACAAAGATGATGAACGTGGACTTGACTGGTGGATTGGTTCGAAAAGAGAATCGCTCTCGCTCTATGGATAGTTTAGTTTTTTTGGTGTCCGCCCTGATTGCTTGCTTCCTGCTGCGCTTCGGGGGATTCTAATCGTGGCACAATGTCCACGTACCAATCCTATAGCCTTGCGTTGCGTAACACAGCTGTATGAACGAGTAGTATGGTTTGCCAGTCGCCCGTTTATTTCGTGTGTATGTAACTCTGTCCTATTGGAATTCACCAGACTGGTGACGGTGTTCCTCTTGTATTCTCGAAAAGGATGTAAATCCTGCGAAAGGAAAATAGCTCGACACCAGACGTGTCTGCTGCAGGAACAAGTGGACTTTTTTTGTAATAGACTGTACGCTGGAGAGAATTCATTGGTTAGCTATTCTCCCACTGTTCAGTCTCTCTTGCACATTCCGGGGAGAGGGCTGCAGGCCGGAGTAGACATACCAAGTGCCACGATTGAAGACTCCGCCGTAAGCTGCAGCTGGCACCCAGGATGCGCGCGGGAGAAGGAGAAAAGAGTTTCAGATGGTGGTGGTGGTGGTGCTGGAGGATGTGATGGGGAGGATGTGACGGGGAGGGTGGCGATGCGGAGGGTGGTGATCGTTGCGGAGGATGGGTGTAGATAACGAGAATTGAAAGGTGATGCGGGCGGGACAGATGGTGATGTGAATTGCGGATTCGGGAGCGGAGGGGAGGGGGGCGGGAGCTCTGTTGATGGTGAGCGGCCTCGACGCGGTAATTGCCCAGGAGCGACATGGGTCCACCGCGCGACAATCTGGCCATGACGATTCGCCGGATAGGTCGCGGATCCGTTGCTCTTCGGTCCTAGTGGAAAATAGCTTCGGCTCCTTCCAAGCGGGAAGCTGGCAGGTCGTCGGTCAGGGAGTGAGAAGTTCACCAGTCAACATCCAGCTCACTCCAGGCAATTCACACACACACGCCAATTAATTACTTTTCCACTGCGTGATGATGTGTATGTATACATTTTCATCCTTGCAGTCTATATCTGGAAATTCTGCGACAGGAGCGATGGGAAGAGCAGCCAGCATGCCATCGTTACAAGTGTTTTTCATGATGGATGGGGAAAAGACATGCGGAAAATGGAGAGATGTGTATCAATGGTAATATCCATTGGTCGTGGTGATGAGACTTGCAGAGCCCCTCTTCATCGTCAAAGGGTATCATGATGATGATGATGATGGTGGTGGTGTGTTGCGTCAAACGAGGAGATGTGTATCAATCGTATCCATTGGACATATGGTGGCGATGAGACTTGCAGAGAGAGCCCTCTTCATCGTCAAACGAACAGATATGATACAACAACCGATATAGATCCCAAATATTTACATACTTCATTACTGCATTTCCGCAATAGCCCAACTTGCTTCCATTTCGTTACTTATACATGCCGATATCCAGCACGGCTTTCTGCTCAATACTTCCCCACCAGGTCAATTCGGGAGTGAGCAGATCCCCAGCAGCAGCATCTCAACTTTTTTTCTCAATCAACCTTCTCCACAACGCGACACTTGTACTACTGTACCCTCATCTAATTCGATGCCACCGACAAATCACAGAAGAAGCAGAAGGCAGCAGAAGCAGCTACCATTCGGCGTCTACGAGCGAAGCAAACGACCTGTCGTCTTTCCCCAAAGAGTCCTTAGCACTTTTACATAGACCACTTTAGCTCTTTGAAGCCCTAGGGCCGTAGACGTCCAACAGCAGGCCGGCCAAAGTCAACCAGGGACGGCGGGACGCCCTACCCTAAAAAGCTCAGCTGCGTTAGCTAGCTCGCTGCTCTGCCAGCTTGACTGACGACTGAACGTCTTCCACGAACATCACATCGCAACTCGAACACACCGACATGATACATCGACATGGTTGGCGGCTAGGAAGCATGGGCGAAACTACATTAGCGCCCACATTGCATTCCCGATATAGTGGTATCGATTTTCCGTCGTTGACCTATGTAGCTGGCTATTCCTCAGCATATTTTGATTTCCATGGGCGGGAGATGTAACTGTAACAGTATCGCATGACCTATGACCGCATTTCCTCTTTTTGAATTTTTTCTTCATCGATCTGTTGACTGCGGTCTTCGGGATGCGGGATGCGGGATGCTGGGTGCGGGCTAGGAGATGCAATGTGCAACGTGCGACGTGCGACGTGCAAAAGGCCCCATCATCAGATGGCAGAGATGCCTGAAGAGAAGCATAGGGAATACTAGTATAGAGAAGCATAAGGGTTTTATTATGAACGAATCAGCCAGCCAGAGTCATGAGCGGAACCAAAAAGATTTCTCAAGATACACATGTACATACCAGACGGCATGTCATTTATGAACTTTATGATACCCTAATGGCAGGAAACCGGGACCGGAGGAGGAAGAGAGCTGCAAATCATATACAGCGACGGGCGGTTCGAATCTAGCGTATGGTGACCATAATAGTAACCGTTTCCGTTCGTCTGATCGTTTGGCGTTTATGGTTTTTCTTTTTTCTTTTTTTTTTTGTTTTTTGCTTCGCGATGTGTACAGACATATGTACATATGTACTTCTCGTTAGTAGGGCAGTTGATAAACTGAGCAGATTACATCTCGTTTCATCTCCAAGATCACGGCCGGTATAGCACCTGGTACTATATCCTATGTATTTTCAGAATCAAAAGCAGTGGAAGATCATACCAGCAGCCTGTACCAACAGTGTTATTAACGACCAGTGGTACATTTTAGAGTTTCAAAGGATATGTAGTATTGTTTTACCTCGCTTTCGGATCATTAGTTCCTTGAGAATATCGTCTAGTTGTAGAACTGACCATAAGAACCTGTCATCACATCAGCACATGAGTCACGGAACAAGCCAGACAGGCGATGAAATACAGACACCATTTCCTTAGTATTAAAGATATCGTCCATTTTGACCATTCTATCTTCATCTATATTAAAAAAAAATGGCCTATCACACTGGTATAATGTCAGAAGGCTCTCAGAACCTATCGTATATATTTTCTGTTGCGTTTACGTACCTGAAAATGGTTTGACTATGTCTATGGTTCTTTGGACTCGAAGATATTGACCCAATGATAATGATGAATTTTCCCGTCAGTTTTGGGATATTTCGCTGTTCGACAATCAGTTTCACGTACTAGTATCCAGGCACTCGATTAAAAATGCTTATCAATGTCTTCACTTTCTTGATTCGAGGTTTCCGTTAGCCTGAAGCAACCGCAAACAAATATCCAAAGTTCTTCTGAAAAGAGCCGTTGGATTTGTCTGTGTTTCTGATCCGAACTCTGAAATTTGGTAACAGCTTCGAATATGTCTGTTTTCTTCTCTTCCGCTCAAAGATTAAATTGAGTCATCTTACCAGTTTGAGATAACCAGCGGGAAATAACCAGAAAGCAACGAGAGCGAAACAGGGTCCAGAGGTAATAGTAATCGGAAGCTAGAAAACTGATCGCTCGAGAAAACGGTTGATAATTGTGGCGGATACCGAAGGGAACCATTCCTCTGGGTAGCGCCGCAAAGTGACTACAGTCGCGTTAACATGCTGTTCCACATAGATCTAGGGAGTTACGCGATTGGGGTAAAATCAGCAATTCGTTCTAGGCAACGTAAATCCAAACAGGAAATACCACTAACCATAGACAAACAGCGTGTGCAAATATGAAATTTATTTCGGCAAAGACTGTAACTGTTTCTTGATCAGCACTTTGTTTTCGGTGTGAGTGGAAGTGGAGGTTCGGTGATTGAAGGTTAATGAAAAGTGACAGCCCGGGACAAGACAGCGAAGTCTAATGGCAGACAGAAGTGGAGGCGGGTGGAGGAAGAGGATAGCGAAATTTAGGACAATACAACTGCACTTGAAACCGCGTCTCCCCTGGGAACTATCACCAAGTGTAGACTTTTAGCTCCTCAGCTTTGTTCAGTATTTACAAAAGTTTATTTTATTTTTTTTTGTTGACAGTAGGAGTTGACCAGTTACTAAATAAAATTAACCGGGAAATGAGTTAGCTGATGATTATTCATTCCATATCACTTTTAATGTGGCGGAGAAATAATTAATAATTGAAAGGAGAAAATAATTCCATAGGGCGTAAAGCGGATGCTGCCATACAACTCAAAATATTAGTTTTTACTATCATCTTTGACGATGGAAATGATGTCTACTTGTGGTATTGTGTTGGAGTATGGCACTGTAGTTACATGGTTTTATCTTATTTATTGCCATTGCATTGTCAGTTCTCAAAAGCGGAGATGGAGATGAAGATGGTTGTCATGCATGTGCCGGAGTTGATTTTCACTTTTGTCTCTACATATCTAGCATTATACCAGCAATGACTTACAATGACTTGCCATGACTTGAAATTGCTCACTTAACGGGTAGGCATTGGAGATTCATTGAGAATTCCTTAGTGCTTCATTTACAACTGACACAAACTCGATATAAACTCCATCTAATTCCCCACCTACAGCTATATCAAAGATCTATATATAACCTTACATCCCTTGAATCCCTTTCATCTCTCGCATCCATTGATTACCCAATGGTACCCAAACAAACAAACAAACAACTATCAAGGGGAATTAAAACCCTAACCTAAAAGAAAACGCACCTAAGGAGAAGACGAGATAGTAGATAGTGAATATCAGATAGTACATAGTATATAGTATATGGTAGATATTAGATAGTATATAATAGACACCACTTATACAAGCCACTGAACCACGAAGATTATCGGCTATGAGTTATCAGTTCGATATACGATTTCTAATTTATAACTTATGATTAAAGAGTTCAAAGCACTAGAGACCCATAGAATCGTTACTGTTTTACAGAGCGGGGCCCTGGAAGCCCGGTGTAAAATTGGAATTGGAATTTGGAATTGGAATTTGGAATTGGAATTTGGAATTGGAATTTGGAATTGGAATTTGGAATGAAGAACCCATCCGGCATCCGGAATCTGGCATCCGGTATCCGATAACTTACTGCTTGTAGCAGCATCCAGTAAAACCAATTGATTAGCAGCTAGCTAGCTAGCCATCAAATCGGATCGGGTATGGAAAATGACTATTGTAGTGGGTTGTACATATGCGCCTTGTAGGCTTTGTGAATAATATAAGAAACCGAAGCCCGGAAAATAATAAGTGCGAGGAATATGAAGGAATATGAAGGAATATGAAGGAACATAACCAATGGGTAATGGAGTACCCAGATTCCGGTGAGTACCGGTGATGGAGCGTCGAGTCTGAAGGAATGATACAATTGAGTCTCGGTTGCTATGACAACGGCCAACTAACCAACCAACCAACCCAACCTAATTGCACCGCCATAGACACCTTATGCAACTACATATAAATAGTATACATACCGGTAAAGAAACTTAGTTTGTTGATTCCTCAGATGTATCAGTACTAGTTGACGAAAATTATTCACATACTCGTTTCTATTTACACAGCCGCTTCATTCAAACCGTACGTGAATTGAAATTCCATTCGATATATAGTTATGACTATAGCCATGACTATGCCACCTTGTACTTTAAGCTTAGAAACCTTAGGAGCCTTGGGAAAGATTATAATGGATACTATAGACACAGCTTCAATGTCACCAATGTTACGACTTTCAAACCTGAAGGATTAACGAGTGCTGTAGCTCAGAGCTGTATGATATGATACAATATAGGCAACGAGAATCGATGGCAACTATCGGTAAGTTGCACCGAGATAGAAACTAGAAAGAAAGTCACATAAACACAAGACACGAGACACAAGACACGAGACACGAGAAACGAGACCAGTAGTAATTACCAGTCATCAGCGTATATACATAGCTAGTCCAAGTCCGTGTTCACATCTCACATCTCACATCTCATGTCATACAGCATACAGCGTAGATCACTATAACATCACAGATCATAACATCCTCCATTATATAGACACGTGAAGATTCCGAGATTCTAAATACATGCCAGAATACATAGCACCTATAGCGCCTCCCCTCCCCTCATAGCATCGCCGTAGCTGACATAAACATAACATAGCCGCCGCTAATGTCAGTATAGATATGAGGGAGAGCCGACCGTAGACCGATACGGGCAATCGGGCAGGTTTATATATAGTTTTTGAAGTGGGGAGTTGTTATAGCCGGCCCCACGGCCCGTCGGTCGATGAGCTGGACCAGTTGGAGGTGCAGAGGTGATGGTGCATGTGGTTGGCTGCGGACCGGATGAAGCGATGAATCAGATTATGAAGCGTGGGTTCTATGGCTTATGTGGTGAGGAGGGGATGATGAGGTTCGGTTCGGATATCTCGAGTTTGAATTCAACAGCTTCGACATATGCGATGCTTCGATGCTTCCATGGAATAGAAAAAAAGCTTCCATGAATTCGAAGGGCTGAAGGGTTGAAGGGTTACAGTGGCTTCTCGGGTACTGTGGTATCACAAGTTCACGAAATTCACAAGTTTCCATGGCGTAGCTGGCTTCGATCTCTTCCGAGTCCCGAGCTTGCTCATGCCGGTTTCTGGTTTCTGATACCGGTGGATCACCACGACGCATGCGCTGTGGAAAAAGAAATATAACACCAAACTCCAACTCCAATTAACACCAACAGTACTCGATACACAATATCACCTGTTACCCCACATCACCCTAATACCTATGTCTCTCATCGACCGTTGTCCCTCATCATCGTCACACCTTCTAACGGCCCAACCCTACACGTGCTGAGTTTCATACAAAGAGATCATGGCCTTTCCAATGCTGTTTCCCAACCTCAACCGGTAGAGTGTCTCCCTGTTCCTTTGCTAGAACATTTAACATCTTCAAATCAAACTCCTTCCCTCTTGCCAAGCTAAGACCTTTAGCTCCGTTTCTCACAGCCTCCCCAGGACCCGGATCATTGAAGTATGCCACGACCCTTTGGTGATTCTTCGCGACCTCCAAGACGGTTCCACCGGGTAGCTCCACATCCTCCAACAAACGTAACATAGCCTCCGCTACCTCCTCTGGTTCAACCCACTCATCCTTTCCTTCCACAAACATCTCAAGTTTCTCCGGACTCTGTTCCCATAGCGGAGTTTTAACAATCCCCGGCGCCACAGCGGAGATTCTGATATTGAACACACTCTCCAACTCAGCCATTGCTCTAACAAACCCACTTATTCCAAACTTCGTAGCCGAATAAATAGGAGTTCCTAGCTTCCCAACTTGTCCCGCTATAGAAGAGCAGTGTATCACTGCTGCCTCTGTTTTGTTAGCCTTTAAGAACTCCGAGATTGCTAACCGGGTTAATTTTATAGGGTGAACCAAGTTAACGTCTATGGTTTTATATCTCGACTCGGCTTCGTTGACGGGGTCTCCATGGAAGAAGGAGCTCCATTCGGGTTCGAAGATACCGGCTCCGGTAACAACGATGTCGGGGACTCCGAGACCGGAAGAGATGGCGAAAGGGAATAATGATTCTAGTTGTGAGAATATTGTAACGTCGGTGGGTTTGAAGAGACAGCAAGCACCATGGGGGTGAGTAGTCGTAAGGAGGGACTCGGCGAGGGGGGTTAAAGAAAGATCAGCTATCAGGACCGAACAACCCTTGGATAATAAGAGGCGAGCAAAAGAAAGGTTGATACCGGAGCCGGCTCCGGTGATCTTTTTGGACAGAAAGGTTAGAGATGATTGAAGGAAGGACCAGGAAGTCAACAGTGAAAGGGTAAGGGCACTCACGATAGCGAATTTGCCTTGGACGTCGATAGTAGGCATTCTATGGTGTTGATAATGCTAACAAATACGGGCTAAAAAATATGATAACAATAATAAGGTGATAATATGGGGTAAGTGGTAAGGTCTTGAGCAGGCTTTGAGGTTCGGTGGTTAAAAACAAAGCGAGGGAGATGGAGTACTTATCAAATTCTACTCCACCTTGCTCTAGCCTGTGAGCACGGCAAACCATGACCGCCTGCCCCACATGCATTTACCTAGGCTTTATGCAATTTGTATGATACGAGGAGATTAACAATTGTAGGCGCTTAATATGGTGACAGACACCTAGCTCAGGTAGTGTCTTGGCATTTTTGGTAAATGTGAAAAAATTCATGTCACATATCAAGGCCGAGTGACCTCCCATGCATCATTTTCCGATGCATCCGTCCTCAAAATTCCACCTCCGAGTCTGCCATCTACCCTGTAAATACGACATTATTCCTATACTCTCTTCAAAGGTTCCACAATCGGGATCAGTGAACTTGAGAGTCAGGGCCAGGGTAATTCATAATCATTATCTGTCCCTCAAATTATTCTTTTCGGTAATCTTTGAGGCTCTGTGCGGCTCCAAGGGGCATGGAAAAAAAATTAGCTCCCCGTACAAATTTTTTTACACGCTATTTTCCCACCACAACTCCCCTAGAGTATAATCTTTAATCGTAACCATACTCAAAAGATCCTCCTTACTATATTACGCTTGCTGAGTAAATTCTTTTTTATCATTGGAGGAGAAATAATGGTCGGCGTTGGATAGGGGTTGTTTCGAGGCCGCATACCCCTGTCGCGCTACCGAAGCGAGGTGTCCGTTACCACCGTAAGGTATCCCGCAACTCGCTTATATATTTCGGAGCTTTAGCCTTTAGTACCGGGTACATATAAACAAGGCTTCAACCGACGCAGATATATCGATACATATACCAGATTTGTTATTGATTTTCACCAGTTTCGTCATGCTGACATCGAGATCGCGGGGTAGGGTTCGTATCCGAGATATTGTCTGACACACTATGTAGATACATACATATCAGAAATCCACGCTACATAAATATAATTATTTCTGACAGAATATAAATCCACAGCATGCTTCTACATACATATCAGGGTAAAAAGCAGGAACACCTGCATAGAACACCTGCCATCTTCCAATCGTTTCATCTGGGGTAAAAATACGTGATCCAATTCATTCTAGCTCACGCGGTTGTTATGGAAGCTGCTGGTGACAATATTACAAGTCTATAGATTGAATATCAATATACCAAGACTACCCTCTCTTACCAAGACCACCCTCTCTTAACATAAAACCCCTTCATTTTTAAAAAACGTAACATAAGTTTTAGGTCCCTCCATTACTCGAATCATCGCAGAAGTGCTTAAGGAGTGATATATCATGATCTCACATAAATGCACTAGAGATGGGCGCCTAGCGTGTGACAGTAATGTAACGTAACGTAATGTCAATGCTTAAGGAGTGATATATCATGATCTCACACAAATGCACTACACATCTCCCTGATACGTTGCGTGTCTGATGTCAAGCTCTACGAACATGGAACATTGTAGTATTTTTCTCCACATCTAATATGATATCATTAACCTAGCCTCTTTCTTGTAACACCAAATGAAAGTTTGACCCAGCAATATAAGTCCATGAAGCAGCGATCACGAATTCAATAGAAATTTAATAATAAGCAAAAATCCCATAATCATTATAAAAAAACCCCCGGAGTTCTACATATCACATTCCATTCCGCATATCAACAGTAGCTTTTCGTCTTTCGCCTTAATGAAATATGTTACAGCTACAAATTTATAAGGACATAAAGCTACAAGTAGTTGAAAGGCAAAAAAGGGAAAAAGCACAGAAAACAAATAAGGACACCAACTCCACTTCTCCATTCCCAATTACCCTCTGAAACTTTAAAAAGTACCCCGTCCGATCATACGAATCATAACTAACTCCTTTTCTTACCGTAATTCTTGATAACATAACAATATACACATCCTTCAGTAATAATATTCTTCATACACAATATCCTTGATAAACAACTCGGGTATTATTTTCATTCCTTCTTCAAATCATTTATGCTTTCTTTGAGTTACCTCTTTAAACCCTCCCCACTCCCTTGCCCCCGGCGTCGCCTACCCTGCATCCCATCCCAGTTCTCTTTCCCCTTCCTTCATTCGGCGACCCTTCTCTACAAGAAATTAACCGAGTGTCCACTTCTCCTCGCTTCCTTTCCTCTACTAGCGACAACCAAACGACCTTCCGTCTCTTCACCCATCTCCGACAAGGCCGCAAGAGTTCCAGCCCTTGAGCCATGATTCCGATCTAATCTAAGACCCTTCCAACCCTCCAGCTCCCGTTCCAATCTAAGCGACTTTTCCCTCTCCTCCTTAGCATCTCTCTCAGCTTTTCTAGCCAGGAGCTGGTGTTCGCTTTCAGAGGTTTGTAAGTCTTCAACCATCTTCATGTAGCCCTGGAGCTTGTCTTTGTTTCGGAGTAGCTCTTCTTCCATTTGCTTTAATTGGTAGTCGCGGCGGTCGATTACTTGTTGGAGGTCCTTTACGGTGCGGTCAACGTTGCGGACGTTACGGGCGTTGGCGCTGGCGGTGGCCTCTTGAGCTTCGAGGGCTTGCTCGAGCTGGGGAAAGTTAGTGTGGGGTTCACAACAATATATGTTTGCAGATTCGCTCCGCTTAGCTAAAAGATCTTACCTCCTGAACTCTTGAATTCAAGAATCTAATATCATGACTAGTGCTGGAATAACTCTTCGTCTCCAGATCGACAAGTTTCAACTGCAAATCCTTAACCTGTTTCTCCAGCTGTGCTTTTTCCTTATGCAACTGAACATTATTTTCTCTCTCAGCCGCAATGTCCCTAGCACTTTGTTCCGCAAGCGCATCGGATTTCTTCATTCGTTCAAGGGCAGTGTTAGCAATATCTTCCTGTCTTGCTAGAGCTCCCTTGATATCCAAAATCTCCCTGTCCATCTGCGCCGCGTTTCTCATTGCAGGACTCTCGCCATTAGCTAGGTCCTCTAATCTCTGTCCAGCCTCTGCTAGGCGTTGCTCAAGAGATCTCTTTTCTTTCTGGAGAAGGTCTCGGTCGGAGGTGACTTCGTCGATATTGGCCCTTAGGGACCGGACCTGTGCAAGGAGAGTGACCACACGGGACTGAAGCTCATTATGAGCCAACATCGTCTCGTCATGACTCTGAGTAATATCCTGCAACTTAATCTCCAACCTACTCTTCTCCTTGGCCCAAGTAGAAGAGTTAAGCACCTCATCATCCCACTTGGCTCTAAGATCCTCAACCTCCTCTCTCAACCTCCTGTTTTCAGCACGACTCTGTACTAATGCCTCTCTCTCAATCTCAAGCTCCCCAGTAAGAGTAGAAAGCTCGCTCTGGTACTTCTTTCTGGTTTGTTCCATGGAGCTTTCTTTGTCTTCGAGGTCTGCAGCCCGACGGGAACGGTAGTCCTCAAGCTCGTTATGGAGGCGCTTCTTGGCTTGGAGTGCCATGTTGAGATCTGCTGACAAGTCTTCGATCTTTTCTTCGTAGTGCTGGTTTTGGCGTTGAAGATCCTCGACGAGAGACTCCATCTTCTTCCGCTCTGCCATAACAGCGGCGGTGTGTTCTTCTGCTTCACGGGCTTGGCTGCGGGTGAAAGCTTCAGAACGAGTGGCTTTGAGAACAGAGATCTCAGCCTGTTCAAGTTTGCTGAAGTATTCCTCTGATCTAGCCTTGTAGAGGTTCATGCTTGCTTGAAGGTCTGCAACCTTGCTTGACTCGGCATCGAGACGAATTTGAAGATCCGCAAACTCGTTGAGAAGCTGAGCTCGGGAAACCTTATCCTGTTGCTGAATGGCAAGGGATTCATCCAACTCAATTTGCGTCTGTCGGAGATCGATTTCCAGAGTAGCCTTCGCAGCCTTCAATCGCTCAAACTGCTCCTTAGCCCAAGCAAGGTCATTAAGAGCCTCATGGTGGACATTAACCAAGTTCTTTCTCGCCACATCTTGCTGGGAAATGTAGTCATACAACTCCTCGTGGGTCTTTGCCTGGATATCCTTCAGAGACAATTCTATTGACTGCATGCTGGCTTCCAAGGCAGAGTTCTTGCGAGAAGAGTCATCCAACAAATCGTGGAGACGGTTGTTTTCTTTCTCCAGCTTAATGGCTCTTCTGGCGTCGTTGTGCTCATCGAAACGAACGGCTTTTTCGTTGGCGCTGTCAATCTTTGCTTGAAGGTGCTTATTCCGCATTTCAGAGACATGAAGCTGATTCTGAACCTCTTCCAATTCCGAGGCAAGATCGACACGCTTTCTGAAGGCGAGGGAATCAGTTTTATCGGAAAAGTTAGAGTCGAGAGCATCATCAGATGCATTAGTGAAGTTTCTCCGGGTGGGGATAGAGTGATTCGAAAAGTTATTCTTAAGCGGCTCACGGAAAGGTTTGTCTGTAGGCTGTCCATTCTGGTTGAACTCTTCAAGAAGTGCTCTCTTAGAGGATGAGTGCATAGAGTCCATCTCCTGGAGCTCATCCTGGTGACGTTTTCTAAGGTCTGTAAGCTCCTTCTCGGCACGTGCAAGTCTCTCATCCGAAACACGAAGGGCCTGGTTGGCCTCTTCTAACTTCATCGCTAGGTCTACCGAGTGTGTTATGCTGCGGCGGCCAGATTCCCAAGAAGGTGGCTGTTGACCTTCGGGATCAAACACCTTCTGCAAAACGAGAAGCTGGTGGTGACATTCTTCGAGCTCGGAGTTGGTGGTAGCAAGGGTACTTTGGATTTGCTTGGCGTTTGCTTGGGCTTGAGTCTTGAGCTGTCTCTCCATTTCAAGGTTTCTGTTGGCTTCGGCAAGCTGTAGCTGGAGTTGAGAAGCGGTCTTCTCGGCGCCCCGAGTGGTCTTGTGCTCGCGAGAAACTTCGTGGTTAAGATCCTCCAAGTTGAGGGTAAGCTTCTCCTTCTGTTTCTCAAGCGATCTGATCTGGATCTGAGCATCCTCCAACTGTTTTCTGAGCTGAACGTTCTCTCCCTCTGCCTTAGTCTTTTCAGCAGTGAGACCAACAATCTTGTTACGGTAAGTCTCGCTAGCCTTAGCATTAGCTTTGCTAATCTCGAGGTTCTTCTGCTGGATTGTGTTCTGGAGAGCACGGTTGTCATTTTCGGAAGCCAAAAGTCGGTTTTTGAGCTGGGCCGTATCCTGCTCAATTCTGCGACGGGTGTTCTCCCAATTCTGACGCTGGAACTCGCTCTCATCAACAGCTCTGGTAAGCCGGGCATTCTCGGCAGCAAGTCTCTTGCGCTCGGAATCAGCCTGAGCAAGGGCATCCTCCTTAGCACGAAGATCCTTCTCCATTCTCTGCTCCTTCTCCTGAACCTGTCTGGACATGGCGCGTTCAATTTCCTCCTGAGCCTTAGCACGGGCAATCTCAGCTTCAGCAACACGTTCCTTCAAAGCCTTCTGTTCCTGCTCTAGCTGGCGCTTCTGCTGTTCAACCTTAGAACGGTTCTGAAGGGCATGTCTGAGATTCTCCCGATCAATCATGAGGTCCTTCTCCATAGCTTCTTTCATCATTTGGAGTGACTCGTTCTCGCGCTTGAGCTGATTATACTGGTTCTCATTGTTCATAGCGATTTCGTTCCGTGATTGACGCTCCTGGTTGAGTTCCTCCTGGACGGCCAGAAGCTCGGTTTTAAGCTCCCTAATTTGCTTGTCAAGGAGTTGGCGACCCTTTCCAGATTCCATCTCATCTGAGATTTTGCTTTCCAAAAGACGATTGGCATCGGCTGCTGCCTTCTCTAGGCGATGCTTCTCGTTTCTGAGAGATTCCAACTCAGACTGCATGCCACGGAGACGGCCAAAGACTTCGTCGTGTTTCTCGGTCAACTTGCGGCGTTCGTCTTCAAGAACCTTACGTTCCAGTTCTCCTTTCTTGAGGTCGGAGTGGAGCATATTGAGTTCACTCTCCTTGCGACGGACAAGATCCTCAAAGCTGGTAGAGGTACTTGATAATGCCGCCAACTGATTCCTCAGCTCTCTGTTCTCTTCGACAAGGTTTTTGATCTGTTGTTGTCCTTGCTGAAGATTGAGGTTGGTCTGGGAAAGGTGTTCATCCAACTTGCTGTCGGATTCTGCAAGGCTGTTCTGCAATTTCTCCACCTTCCTTTCCTCCAACTGCAGGCGGCTGCGAAGAAGCTCAATCTCCTGCTCCAATTTATCCTCGGCATCGGTTCTCATGGTTCTCGCCGTTTCTGCTGCTGCAAGCTGTCGTTCAACAGAATCAAGACGTGCCATAAGATCATTTTTCTCCTCCTCCAACTTAGCAATGAGTTCACCAGCCTGTTCAAGCTCCTTTCTCCAAGCCTCAGACTGATCTTCTGCCTTACGTTTAGCAATCATGAGCTCATCGATTTGGTCCTCCAGAGCATCCTGGTCGTCTAGTGCACCCGCCAGCTTCTCTGTAAGATCCGCCTCTCGTTGCTGCAAGCGAATAAAGATCTCCTCCTTATCCAAAGCCAACGCTCTTTCACTTTCAAGGGTTTTCTGCACCCTTTGAAGGTCCGAATCAGTCTTTCGACGCTCCTCTTCTAGTCGTTGTCTGGTTTGCATCTCGGCCTGCATTTGAATCTCAAGCTGCTGGATTAATTCATCCCTCTTCTTGACGGCCGAAGAAGACTGAGTAGTTCCCAATAAAGGTTTCATACTCTGGTGTAGCTGCCACCAAGGATCCTCCTTTAGCTGCAAGAAAACGCGGAAGGTCCGTTGGATAATCAAACTTGCATCCGATCTGTACAACAGCTTCTTCGCAATTCTTCTCTGTAGGTATCCACGTATGTGACTCTGAAACCTTGTAATAATCTCACGAACCAAAGCATCACGACGCTCTTCCAACTCGGCCAAGATGCCGGATCTGAAAAAGACCTTTGAGATACCGACACGATACTGGACAGGATCCAAATCAATATGTTCCAGCAACATCTGAGATGCTTTCTGCCCGTCAAGATAACTCTTAGGCATTTTATCAGACAGAACCTCATAACGTTGCCGGAATTCTGTGAAGGTCATTCTGTTGGGGAATCCGGTTCGTGCGATACGGATACCCTCCAACACTCCGTTACATCGGAGTTGGTCCAAAACTAAAGGCGCTTGAAGCGTTCTAGGCTTTTTTTGGTGGTTAGGGATAATGCAACGGACGAAATGAGGGTGTGTTTGGTTGAGTTGTGACATCAGGCTTGAGAGTTGCTCCTTGTGGCGCTGGGCTACGGTACGGAAAAGACCCTTCTTGACTCGACTCCTGGGCGCTCCAGAAAGCTCGCTGGAATCCTCGGAATAGTCGGAGAAAAGAGAGGCAATATAAGGGTACGAAGAATTGGCGAGAAGCCTGGTAACATTGTCGTTTAGAGGATCCTTGTTCTTTTGGAGCCAGTCTGTGGTGTCATATTCGACATCAGCGGCATAGTGGGTGAGGATAAATCCTTGGCTGAGAAGTGAACGCTTGTATTTGGTAGTCTTGCCGTCCCAGAGAGAGTGCAGTTTTTCAGTAAAGGTTACATCGGTGGCTTTTGGCATGACACAGTCTTCGTCAAGACAAGAGAAGATACCAATTGGCTGGGCAATAAATTAGCGAGGCTCGGCAGTCATCGGAAACATGAGGATTTACGTTTGGCAATTCAATCAAGTCAATGGTAGGCTGAAGATCGTGACCAAAGTCGATAAACTTCCATTCAATTCTCTCACGAGCGTATTCATCTTGTTCCAAAACAAACATGTGGTGGTTGAAGAACTGTTGCAACTTTTCGTTGGTGTAGTTAATGCAGAGCTGTTCAAAGCTGTTCGACTTGAATTAAAAGGTCAGCTGTTGTCAGACAAAAGTTAGTGAG
Source organism: Pyronema omphalodes (assembly GCA_024516155.1). Taxonomy (NCBI): domain Eukaryota; kingdom Fungi; phylum Ascomycota; class Pezizomycetes; order Pezizales; family Pyronemataceae; genus Pyronema; species Pyronema omphalodes. Next base: position 197,069 of record JAJJXM010000015.1, on the reverse strand, counting down.
ATAGTCTACCTCGAAAATTTCAAATCCTGCGATATCCAGAACACCGATAAAGTCACCGCCATCGCCCTTGGTGTCAAGCTTTCCGTTGACCATCTCGACAAGCTTGCCGAAGCCTCGCTCGTATAAACTCTTGGCGAGAGATTCCAAACTGTGTCGGACTTGTTCGTGGTTTCGAGACTGGTTTACCCATTCTCTACCAGCCTTCACACGAGGTCTGAGGAGACCCTTCACAAAGGGATCCACTGGGATACCAAGAGTATGACAGATACGGTCGGCTTCTTCGATTTTGGGGAAACGAGCATCCTCACTACCACGTCTTTCCGGTACGACCTCGAGGTTTCCAATGTGCAAAACAGCTGCAATCACTCTAAGAATTGATTCTTGCTCCTCTTGTGTGAATCCCATGACCTCAAAAGCTTTAATGAGAGCGTTAAATTCATCGCGGTCATCCACACCGGCAATTGTATCGCTGCCACTCTTAAGGTATTCCCAGGCATCGACCTTCGCATCTCCGAGTAAGAATAGTCTACGCATTTCAGTGGGAGCACCACTCAAAAGTTGATAGAAAATATGGTAATTTCTCTCGTGCTTGTGTTGAGTGATAACTCTGCTCTTCTCGAGAAGATACCAATCAATGAAGGCTCCCGCAATTTGTCCACTTCTCGTGAATTCAATACGGATAAACTTTCCGAATCGGGAGGAGTTGTTGTTACGCAAAGTCTGTGCGTTACCAAAAGCTTCGAGGATGGGATTGGCTTGCAAAATCTGGTTCTCGAGAGTTCCAAACTGCTTTGTAGCGCTATTATCAATTGCCACCGCTGCAAGATACTGAATGACCTTTTTGGTATTTTCAGTTTTTCCAGCTCCGGATTCTCCTGTTACCAAGATACTTTGGTCTTTTTTCTCTTCCAACATGCTCCTGAAAGCTAGGTCCGTTACTGCGAAAATATGGGGTTTGGTTTCCTCTCTTTGACGGTTTTTGTACATCGCGATATATTCATTATTGTAAATTGGAAGTTGTGTGTAGGGGTTGACCGCTACCAAGAACAATCCGGAATAGGTCTACTTCCCGATTAGACGAATACACATATGCTGTGGAATACTATTAGACGTACGTATATTAATTCAGATTGATATCGCATTCTCAAATTGTGTACCACCGAGGCTTCGTTCAAGTGCGTCAATTCCGCCATATCATCCGCTTTGTCGAATTTTGCGGGATTGACTCTGTCTACTTGATCTTCCCGGAATGTTTTCTCCTGTAGAAAAGCTTATTAAGATGTGTACCTTGCTCTCATGATGTCCGAACATACCGAGAGATCTTCAAATCGCACCGTCAACATGCCATCCTGTTCATCCAAAACTTCTGCCTTCACAAAAGCTTCCACTGGGTCCTTAACCCATACCCATCGACGACCCGAAAAGTCACTACTTTCCCCAGCAATTCCATGGCCACCTCTCATCGACGAGACACTATCCCGTCGTTCGAGGCCGAATTGGTCCTTGATGAATGATGGAGCAAATGTGCCTTTTACATTAGTACTACTAGTTCTGACATGTCGTGCTACCGGTAATGACGGGAGTCCGGAGGGCGTAGCGAAGTTCTTCGTGAGGGAGGATACGGAGAGTTGATTATTGCTTCTAGCTGTATGGAGCGGAGGAGACGACCGTTCGGTAATCTGGAGCTCGGTAGACGGACCGGGAGCTGGCGACGACGGACCCAAGTCCGTTGGCAGAGTGTGAGACTGTGTTAGTCCGAGTGGTGAGCCTGGCGCCGGTTTCTTAAACGTAGAAGACACAGGTCTCCGCTGCTGCCAAGGGAGGTTCCGACGCGCCTGCGGGGCATCAGAAGGTGGGGGTTGTCCGGACATGACTTCCCAGGTGTCTTCAAGATCGATGGACGGTGATAATAGATATTGTATTGCAGCTAAGTTGTGGGAATCAATGAAGGTGGAGGATGAAGGTCCTAAACATATGTGAAGTTCGAGTACAAGCAACCAAGCAAGCTATCAAGCGAGGGGCAGTTAACAGCGGACGACAGCAACAGTCGTAAAGGAAGGAACGATTGTGATGGTGAAATGAAACGCTGTACAGGAATGCAGAAGAAAAGTGATCGGACAACGCTTGCAGAGTTTCGTGATTTTGGAGAGGCTGGAGAGTTGAGCTGCGTGATTGCTTGCGCGGGACGCAAGAGGCTCTTTCGCGATTTGGGGAACTCTGGTTGGTTCCGATTCGACAGGGCTCTTGTGGCTCGCCTATGGTGTCACCATACACGTAAACAAACAGAGCTTGGGGCTGGCAACAACCCGTCGCAAATCGGCTTGTGCGACGTCACTGACAGTGAGCAGGCGCTTAATTATGTTGCTGAATAAATACAGCTGCAGTGGGAAATATTACTGATGTATTACGTAATAATTTTACTGTTTTGGGGCACATTATTGTGGCTGATTAAGCCCAAAAGGATAATTCAGGGTAATACTCACTTGCTTAAGCCTAAAGAGGATAGATAATTCAGGGTAATTATCACTTGCTCAACCCTAAAAAGGATAATTCAGGGTAATCTCTACCTGATTAAACCTAATAAGGATAATTTAGGGCTATTTCCACATTCCTAAGCTGCTCCCCCCGATAGCCATCGCCCGTGTTCCCTCCCCTTCACCAACGGTCAACTCAACTTCACAGCTGTCTCTTCCCGCTCACGTGAGCAAAATTTCCCGACAATTCTGAGCCACTCCCGACCCTCAAGGCACGATCCGCTTCCAGAACCGTGAACACTAATGACTGCCCTTCTCCGCCACATCTAATTTTCATCCCCGCAAGCCACACAATCTTCACCTCTGCAAAAACTCACACAATACAGAGACACAGTGAATCAGAAAGAGACGGAACATTCAGAAAGAGATAGACATTCGGAAAGAGAGGGATATCTAGAAAGAAAAGATAAAAGACGACGGAAAACTGAATTTTGTCAGTTGCAGAAACTACTCAACTAACTCTAATCTGAACAGCCTCCAGCAGCGTCCAACTTTTCCCTTTTCCACGATCTTCACACGACAAGCGCCATCTACACTACAGTAGAGCTGTTTTTCCTCCGCGTCAGGATTACAAAAGCTCACGTACTTGGGGTCGACTACAACATCCCTGGTTGCGACTACTTACATCACTTGTTCAACCTTTGGTTGCATCTCGTCTCTTCGTTTCATCTGGTCAACTCCACACCACACTGCTGCACCATGAGCTACCCACCAACGCCATCTTTCGGGGGCTTCACTTTCACGGCGCCTAAAGCTTCTTCTACCGCTGTGCAAGGTGCTGGAAATGGTACCGACACCAGCAGGCGACCGCCATTCCAACTTCCACATTCCGGCCCAGTGAACAATGCCAGTTCTTTCTACTCTTCTTCCCAAACAGACATGAGGAGTACTGAACCTGATGGTGACGACAGCCTGGAAGAGGGTGAACTTTCAGAGGTGTCATATTCAAATCCTCAATCTCCGATGGAAGGTAAGGGCAACCCCCCTACCCGAGGTACCTTCAAAGAGTCGCGTCACTGCATTTTGATTACAAGAGCTCACTCTTTTCCGATACTAATAGAACTACGCGCAACAGTCGATGGCCCACCGAACTTCAACTGGTACACCCCGCTCATCTTAGGACCGCCTGCACCCTCCAGATTCCCCTTCGGTCTATTGCAGCTCTGTCGAAAGTATGCTTATTGACGTAATTGGTGTTGAACTATAGGTCGGCCATGAACAACAAGCCGCATTCACAGAAGAACGGGCCTGGTGGACTTCCGCGCAGGCCAAAAGGTTATTGCTCACTCTACATATACAGCCTTATCTGGCCCCTCTGTATACTTAGGTTTCCTGCTTTTCTAACTATCTTCTAGGTGGCACGCGTTCCCTGCCAGGTCGGAATAACAGTTCCATAACACATAACTCTGCCTCCAGGCTTGCTAATGGATATGCCTCCTCACCTTCACCCGCAGTGACATCTGCCATCCGCTCAGAGACTCAAAAAGCCATCTTAGATATGGTACAATGCAATGTTTCGTTCCAGGACATAATCACTGAAACAAGAGTTGACCCTAATACCCTTAGGAGACTCTTTGCAGCCCTTAATGTTCCGGTTCTGAATAGCACTGTTCTTCCAACACCACCAGCTCAAGCTCCCCCAATGGTGTCCAGCTTCGGCATTATGAAACAAAATTCCAAAGAACACTCGCCCAATAAAGTTGATATAACACAAACAGCTGAATCTATACGAAAACAATTGGAGAAAGAAAAACGTGACAGAGAACGAAGGGAGGCCGAGGCTAAGGCAGCCGAACTTGTTCGGCAACGAGAAGCAGCCAAAGACGCGGAGGAAAAGCAACGGAGATCTTTTGAGATACAAGCAGCGAGAGAGGCCTTTCAAAAACGACTTGCATCTTTGAACCTTAACAAAACTTCGACTCCAAGTGCTCCCCCTACGCCAATATCGAGTACGCCTGTGCACGCCGCTGTTACTCAAGCGCATCCTCAGTCAATTTCACCCGCGGTACCCGGTATATCATTACCACAAATTCCTGGACTCTCACTTCACGGGGCAGGAGTCATAAACAACGTATCCAGCGTATCAGGAGATCTTAGAAAGAAAGATGCGCCCATTGTTATGCCCGCCCAACCTATATCACCTAAGAATGATGTCGTATTGACTCCGACAGAATCACAGATGGAGTCTTCTAACGCAGCACGCCGTAAACGACCAAATGCATCAGATCTTTACTCGGAGAATAATGTGACCAAACGAAAGTTTGGTGCCCAGAAACCACACTCGGTAATTATTGAGGTGTCTGATGATGAAGACGATGACTATGATCCAGCAAAGATGTCTTTTGCGACAGATTACAGGTCAAATGATACCACGCCTTTAGGCATTCCTGGAATTAACGGTAGTGGCACATATCCTAGCATGAGGCGTTCTGGGACAACACCCATGCCTTCTAATGGAACAATGGACGCCAAAACTCTGGCTGCAAAACAGTCAGCAGCTGCTCTTGAAATCGCACGCCTCAAAGCGGCGATTCAGAAGAAGGAGCAGCAGAAAAAGAACGGCACAGGCTCAGGATTTGCAACACCAGTTCACACTCCATTAATCGGAGCTGGACCCACTATTTCTCCGCCTCAGAAGGCATCGCCCCAGCCAGTTGCGGCTAAACCATCTTCCATTCCAGAGACTATTGTAGCAAAAGAACCGGCACGTATTGCTTCTCCAGCGCAGGTGCCACAGGCATCGCTGGTAGAAAAAGTACAAGAAAAACGTGCAAGAGAAATAGCGGAACTTAAAGCGACACTCCAGAGGGCGGAAACTGTTCGAAGGGAAAAGAGAGAGGCTGCTGAAGCTAAGCGCAGGCAGGCTGCAGAGGCTGCCAAGAGAGAGGAGGAAGAAGCTGCTAAAAAGCGAGAGGAAGAAAGGAAGCAAATTGAAGAAACAAAGAAACAAGAGCAAGAAGCAAGGAATAAAGTGGAAAAGGCCATGAAACAACAAATGGAAGCTGCTAAGCTGCAGGAAGAAACTGAAAAGAAATTGGAGAGAGAGCGTGAACAGGCACGTGAACGCAAGAGAAAACAATTGCAAGCAATTGAAAAAGCCAGAGAAGCGAAGCGTCAGGCCAGGGAGAAGATACAAGAAGAGCGCGAGCGCATTCGAAAACAAGAGGAGGAATTTAGGCGTCAAGAGGAGGAAATGCTTCGGGAATACCAGGAAATGGAAGAGATGCGAAATTCACTAGCAAAGGAACTCGAAAGCTTTGGTGAGCTCACGCTATCGCAGCCAGCAAGTAATCCGACTACTCCAAGTGTCGCGGCACCTCTGATGGTGCAAGCAACCGAAGGTTTGTCAACATTGGCTTCTCGTTGGGATACTCACTTGAAACATTTCCATTTGGGACAAGAAAATTACTCATTGTTTCTAGGTCCTGATACTGTCGCTGATGAGCCCATTGACATTGAACAAGAAGATGCCATAGATGCAGTCAGCACAAAATCGTCCGCTATACCTGCAATTGCTACATCTGCATCCCCACTAGGATCAGACATTCGTCAGGCCACAGAACCTCGCGAGAATCAGACTAATCAAGGGGCCGTCATGGCTTGTACGTCGGCAGACTCTATTTCAGTCGAGCCTGCATCGCCGGCCGATTCTGATGTCATGTTGATGGATATCGACCATGAAGAACCTGAGCAGCCAGCTATGCCAAAAGAGGTTATGGACATTGCTGACAACAGTTCAGAGAAGTGCCAAAATGTCCCACATCGTTCGCCGGAGACTATCGAAATTGCAGATGACTTATCCGATTATGAAGATAGCAGCAGTTCTAGCAGCTCTTCTGACGAGGAATCTGAGGAAGACAGTGATGATAGTGATGATGATAGTGAAGATGATCAAGATGAAGATGACGGAAGCGATATTTCTAGCCATCATACCCATGAGCCCGAACTTTCTGGTTTAGACGCGGCCCCTGCTGGTCTCGTTACCAAGACATCTTCGAGTGCTGAGAACGAACAAACTACCAGCTCATCTACAATAGTGCATACTCCACAGCAAGAGACAGCAATATTGTCCGCGGATAAGGTTTTATCCTGCTTATTGTTTTATCTTTCAAATGCCCAATGTGCTAACCTTTCTCGTCAAACTTTCTCAACAGGCGAAGACGATTCCGAATAATTTCACCCCCTACGTATCGCCGCTAGCGATTTTCAAATCTTTCCGACACCATCCTCGTTTCCTTGAATTCAATCCGTCTGGTTACAGAAGCCTTCGGTATTCCAATCGATTAGATGTGAACAAGGTGATGTGTCGCTGGGAATTATCCGGTGGTGTATGTAACGACAATACATGCCGTGATCAACATTGCAGGGAAATCACCATGCAAGGTATGTCTTCCTATACCCCCTTACTTAGATTACTGATGATGAAATTTGACGTTGGAAAGATGATGAAATTTTGATGGAGTTGGCGGTGAATGAAGGAACGAATAAAGATGAGGAAGATGAATACGCAGAGGGTCTGCGGAATACCATCATGAGTTTTAAAGAAACTGGGGTTACCGATTTTGCCCAGGTCGCCATGGGTATCTCTGCATTCCGAAGGAGGTTTTTTGGAGATGAAACTAGGGTTGTCAAACTTCCCGGGTCTGGCAAGGCATAAGTATAATGCCCCTCTTTCTCCTTCTCCTTCATTGCCCCCCTCGTTTTGTTTCGTACCACTTTAATTTGCACGACATAAAAGTTTACAGCGTTTACGATAGTTATACTACTCTCATTACTTGCAGCTAGTCTTCTTTTGCTTTCGTTTTTTTCTTTTTGTTTTGTAACTTGCTTTATCTCTATGCCACGTACTGTAGCCCATGAGCGGCTCGTCAACTCACTGGAGCGATGACAATGGGTGTTTGGAGTTTTTGTTTGTTTCGATTTTCTGCTTTGGTTTTTTCTGATTTCGTAATTTGTACACAGCAGCGAGGGGAGGTATGGGAGGTGGGGGGTGAAATCTAGACCAGGCGCAGCGTAGGACAAGGTGAATGTCCTGGTGAATAAACCGAATTATCACGACAAGAGGAGGACATGACGAGTAGTGAGAGGGGATAATGACGAGTGCTAAGAGGGGGAAAGCTAGATTATGGATTTAGAAATACAGGACATGAGGCGAAAGAGGTGGGGGCAGCAAAAAAAGATATCCAGATGCTTTCGGGGTTCATGAGAAGATGAGAAGATGAGGAGAACGAGAAATATGGGGAGATGGAGAGATGAGAAACATTTCAGCCTGAGTGACGGCCACCTATGCGTGGTGTAGGAATTGTAACAACCGTGGAATCGATCGATAATCCAATTTAAATGTGTCTTTTTCCATTCATCTATTTCTGTCCATAATGACTGCATCTTTCTTCATAAATCGTTGTGAGACTTGGCACTGTGAATTATTGACTCGAAATTATAACCAAGTAAAGGTATTACCCGAGACCACTTTGGCAGTAGTACTTCCCACACAGCGATTATGAGCTGTTGTTCACTCCTACTACAACACCGGGCCATCAGAAACACCCAGAAGCTACAATATACGCTGTCAATGGACTCAACAACTCAACATCCTGTAACTGACAAGAAGTTAACCCACTCCATCTTTTCCGCTTAACCATTTTTGATTGTTCTACCAGATGTGGTATATCTGCTCTGGGAATAGTATCAGATTCAGCTGGTGGTCATATTATTTGGCGGTCTTCACAGTTTTCAAGGCGTCTATAAGAGAAAACATATTAGCATCTCCAAATACCTATAGCTTATTAGGACAAGGTGAACTAGATGACGATAAGATCTATAAAATCTAGTATGTATTACGTCAGTCCCGATATTAACCTTAAATTCACTTTTGACGACTGTTGAAAAAGACTAGGTAGAAATTTTGCTTCATAGGAGTCACCGTGGTACATGAGTCCCGTATTAAAACCTAGCGAGTCATACAAACACTAGGTTTATTTTGATAACGCATTATTCTTAATAACTATTTTTTCCTTTTGAATTTACATAAACCAGTATTTTCGTCTTCAGGAATTCTCCAAGCTCCAGAGTTATTCCATCGCTTACCCGAATTGGTCTAAAGTTTATCCATAGTGCAATCAACGAATTGCTGTATGCATAACAATACCAAAGAACATAATTCCAATGTCGTAATATGAGGTGAAGACGTAGATATCTCGTTAGTAGTTTCTTACAAGGGAAATATTTAGGATGTATCAAATACATCGTACGCGTCGAGGTCGTAAGCGAAAATCTAGTATCCTGCCACATTTGTAGCTACATTTAAAGTTTGGGGATTGATGTGCACGAGGGGAACCATGTAGTTGAGTTGTTGACGTAAAGTTATAGAATCCTGATATGACACCTACTGCCATCTTTCAATATGTTGACATGCAATGGGGTTTACTATGCTGTGAAAGATGTTGAAAGTTATTTAAATATGTGAGACTACCGTTATAACTTGTAAACGAAAACAATACCTCCTCAGGGGCACTATTAATAATCCCTTCCGAGTTCCGACAACCAAAATTTCTGCCTGTCATAACCATGGTCCATCCATTGCGTCGTCCGAAAATTGGACCAAACACTCAGTTCAAACACAAGATGATTCAAGGCTTTTCGCATATCCCTGGCCGCCTTATCAATCCTGACGTACGTATGTGAGCGTGAGCAGACCTCCCAACCGTATAGCCAGTTTACCGGGTAAAATCGTAAACCAGGTAAACTGAACTGATAATTCACAGTTAGTTGGTGCAGTTTTCGTGTCCCCGATACGCAGTTGGTTCAGTTTTGAGGGTTCCATAGAACCAGGTAACTGCAGTACACTGATTGAACTGATTGAACTGACTCGGTAAACAGTTTACTGGTTGTCAGATACAAACCAGTTTAACCACCTCGTAAACAGTTTACTGGTTGTCAGGTACAAACCAGTTTAACCACCTCGTTGACTACTTCACAGAAGAATAAACAGACAAACTCGTGCATGGAGGAATAAACAGCCAAACCAGTGCAAACGATGTACCGGACCCCGTTTAAACTTATCTCTGTTGGCCTGAACCCTCCTATATATCTCGCCTGGACTGCCCTCTCTGGACCCACAGAACTCAACCATACCTCACACGGCGATCTTTCTTCAGCGATTTACTACCATGAGTTCAGTTACTAGTGGCCTCTCATCAATCTCAGCTGGCTTCGATGCCCCCCTGGAAATACAACAAGGCTCTGAGGACGCGGCCACCAGCACCCCTGACTCTCAGCGACCAGTCATTGCCTCTGGTCAAGCTCCCAAACGCAAGAGGGAGAAAACATCATGGATCTGGAAGCATGGTGACGAAGTGGAGATCAATGGGTGCGAGTACTGGCAGTGCTCGATGTGTATTAACCGGAGCAATCCGAAACAATACAAAGTGTCATCCGGAACTCGTGCCCCAACCCTCCACTTAAAAGAAACACATCGCACCGAAGAGGAGGGCAACCGGAAGGTGCAACGTTTGGGTGTTCTCAGGAATAGCATCACCCAAGCTTTTGAGACGGCCGAGCGAGTGCAAAAACTGAAGGCCGCGGGTTTAGGTGGCCCGAAAAATGGCCAAGGGGTTCTGCCTGGTTCTCAGAATACTACCTACTGGCACAAGGACACACATAAAGCTCTTTTAGTATGTTTTTCTTTTCTTCTAGTGCATACTTCAAGAACTAGCTCTGACGTCTGATATAGATACGCTTGGTTGCAGATCAAAACCTCTCACTGGAATTTCCTACTTCCGAGAGCTTCCAAGCATACAGCCATTTTTTGAGACCTGAAGCAGCAAAGGAACTCCCATTATCTTCGACAACTGTGCGGTCCTGGGTTATGGAAGCTTACAAGGTGCAGAAGGAGCTAATGATTGAGGTGCTTCACTCTTCACCCGGAATGGTACACATCAGCGTGGATGGTTGGACCGCACCGAATAACCTCCAACTTCTAGGTGTTGTGGGACATTTTGTCAATGCGAATGGCTGGGTGGATCATATCATCCTTGGCTTAAGAGAAATCGAAGGAACTCACACAGGAGAGAACCTCTGTACAGTGGTAGTCGATATCCTTTCAGAATACAACATCTGGACCAAAATTGGATACTTTGTGATGGACAACGCTGCCAACAATGACACCATGATGGATGCTTTTGCAGAGCATATCGAAACTTTAGGGATCCCATTCAACCCTGATTCACGCCGCCTACGATGTACCGGACACATAATTAATCTTGCAGTCAAGGCATTCTTGTTTGGAAATTCAACAGCAGCTATCCGCGACAGTACGTATCAACCCGGAACAGAAGAAGACCTTGTGCGATGGCGTCAATGCGGACCGCTTGGTAAGGCTCACAACATCTGCGTCCACTCACGCGGCAGTCCACAGAGAATCAAGCAGTTCAAGTCCTTCACAGGTGGACTCTTGATACGCCGAGATAACGACACCCGTTGGAATTCCTGGTTCATAATGCTGGAGTCCATACTGAAGCCTAGGGTTCGTGTGGCCATTTCGCAATATACGGCAGCACATCTGGATACTCTTGCAGCGGACCGACTGTTGCCAGCGGATTGGATAGTCATGGAGAAGATGGCGAAATTCCTTCAGAAATTCAAGCAAGCAACGAAGAGAACAGAAGGCAGGAACTCTAGTCTAGCTGATGTGCTTCCGGTGATCGACTTCCTTCTCGATGCATTCTCCCAGGAACTGGAAGCAGCAACAGCTGACAATAATTTGGCCCTAGCCGCCATGGTCAAATGCGGGTGGGAGTCTTTAGACAAATACTTTAGTCTGACTGATCGTGCACCAGTTTACGTTGCCGCGGTTGTTCTGCACCCTAAGCGCAAGTGGCAGTATTTTCACCTTCGCTGGAGGCCTGAGTGGATTGCTCCTGCTCAGATGGCAGTTGAGAGGATGTGGCTCCGGGAGTACAAAGGAGTAGCTGCCTCTAATAGTGCAGGTGGCAGGGATACTGATGGTGATGAAGCAGCAGTGAATGATGACTTAACAGACCTGGACCTTTGGTTATCGGGTGCGCCTGCACCGGTGGCAGGTGGGCAACTGGATGAGTATGTTGATTACTGTGCGCTGGGGCTGGAGGCGGCACTTGGAGATGGTCCTTCCGCAATTGAGTGGTGGTGTGAGCCGCGCCAGCGAGCCAGGTTTCCCAATCTGTGCAAAATGGCTGTCGACGTGCTGTCTATTCCCGCCATGAGCGCTGAGCCAGAGCGGCTATTTTCGGAGTGCAAGCGGATCATCACATCGGACCGTCATTCGATGCAAGCTGACACTTTAGAGGCGATTGAGGGGCTCAAGAGCTTCAATCGTCGACGGCAGTTGTGATTTCTGGGGACCAACTTGATGTAGAATTTTGTTTTATATGTACTGAATAAAATTTTTGTCCCTTCATAAACCAGTTCCCCTGGACAAACCAGTTTTCGCAGTTTTAAACAGTTCACCTGGTTTGCCAAGCCTTGCATTCAGTTAACTGGTTTTCGCAGTTTAACCAGTTTATATTACTGACAGTAAACTGAACTGGGTGGCCGTACAGTTCTCATATTCCAACAGTCCGTACAGTCCGTTTTGGTCGTGATTTTAAACTGGTTTGTACGGCTGGGAGGTCTGAGCGTGAGTCTTGCTCACAAGCGAAAATCGCTCCCCGTAACTACATCTAGGAACCTTGTATCCCAGTGGTTCAGTGGTTCGGTACATCCCGGGAAAGAACCTCGTCCTGAGGGGTCATATAGCCTACAAAAGTTAGGCATCCTTTGGGCATAAGATATTGGACCTTGGAGATATTACAGAAATAACCAGGATAATCAGTTATATTCATGGAGTAGTTGGTTCTATACTTCTGGACATTACTTAGTAGATTTTACTTGGAGGTTTTGATACTGCGGCTTTATACACAGTATTTGACAGTACTTGCAGTTGATGATAAATTACATGAAGCTAAAATACTTTGCGAACGTCGAAACATAGTTAAACTGGTGAGGTGCGAATTAATATAAAAATCGACGTCAGCCAACCATGTGAGTTAGCCTGACAAGCTTGGCAGGTTTTGCAGGCTTGGAAATCTAGGGTTTTGTATTCAAGTTGACGTCAAGATTATATAGCAAGGCTTATTTAAGTGTATTTAACCGATATTATCAGAAACTTACATACAGGGGGCTTCTAGAAGATTTTATGTACCACTGGGCTCTCGTTATGCACAAGGAGCTTCTGGATCTTAAGCTCGGTTTTTTTAAGTAATAGATCCATGTGATGCATGATGAGAATTAAACTGTGGTTCAAGATTGTACATAATTATGTATTCCATATTCGTAAATGTCAAAGCTGTCAAGAAGTATATAAACATCAAACGGCGTTGAAGACTGGAAGGTTTTCTATGTATTTTGCATTGGCATATCACGGCTCATTTCAACCACACAATATTTAACAACTCGACACACCCCACTTAGCCACCCCCCCCCCCCCCCCCCTTCCTTCAATCCCTCTATCACATCACCCATCTCCACTCCCCAAAGCCCTATGCATGCCCATCCTTCTTCCATGCTGCATCAACCGAAAAACTCAACTCAACAGATCTTGGCAGTAATAAATTACTGATCAGCCTTACCACAACCCTAAGCCCTTTTCGGCAGTAGCACAACCAACCATGTACCCACCCAACTATGTACGAGTACCCATCCACCCATGTACAGTATCTACCCACCACATCCATCACGTCCAAATGTAGCAAGTATTTCCAAATAGTAGTTCGAAGTTTATATGTATATAGATTATATACATATACATAGTTACCCCCCCCCCCCCCCCCGAAAAAAAAAGGGCTTACGAATTTATAATTTCACAGGGTTATCAGATCTTCAGAAACTGGGGTTTTCTTAATAGTAACACTGCTACTAACACTATATACCAGTGCCGCTATTGTTAATACGTAATATATAAACCCATAGTCAGTATTCGGTAATATAAATTTTTTTTAATGCATGAAGCGACCGCTGGTAATTTAATCCAAGATGACAATGGCAGTGATAATAAGCATAAATATATAACTATATAACTGTGTGAGACTCTGAGGTACGTAGGTATGTACGATGACTTACGAGGTAGGAGGGAGTGGTACGTGGATGTATTCGTGGATATATTCGTGGGTAATAAGATGATAGATGATAGATGAATTTCCTACGAGTGCTCAACGCGTCCAAAGATCAAGACTCATAATGATTATAATACGCGGTAATAATGCAGACTGCACACGGGGGGGGGGGGGGGGGGGCGTGTGGGAAAACTTTAATTTCTAGCTACTAATTTAGCGGATTGGATTGGACTGGATGGGATTGGATTGGATTAATCGACCTTGTTGTAAGGTCCTTAGAGATTCGATATTTGCACGCACAAATTTCGAGGGTTGAATCGTTTGACTCATAATATCATGCTATGCTACGCTATGCTATGTCATGCTACGGTACACAATCGCCAACCGCATGCGAGTACCTGTAGTGCATCTATAATCATAATGATTTCAATCCCCGGGTATCTACCTTTTCCCCCTCTTTTTTTCGGGTTCGGGATATGTTACGAATATGAATCCTGCGATGAGATAAGATATTATAGCTACTGAAAGCCCCAAAACCTTCAGATGAAAGTTTCAAGATTAGAGATAGTGTTAAAGCTAGAGGTTTAGCTGGCTGCTAGATAGAGCCTGGATAGAGCCTAGTAATTGCGTATGCATATATGTATCGGGTGACAACTTTTACACGGGGCTTCGCTTGGGTGCGGAATAATATGCTGATGGATGTAGGATGAGCAACGGTGGATAAGGAATAAGGCATAAATGATGACATGGATGACATGGATGATTAGCTGCATATTGCATATTGAGTTTATAAAGCAAGAGATCTAGCTAAGGAAATAACGCGGGTTATTGCAGAATACGGGTTTCTGGAATCTTGGTTAGGGGGATGGATATGTCGGATATTAAATCTGGATCTTGATGACTCGTTGTATGTATACGTACTACGAAACATTACGAACATTTACGTAGAGCCTGGACTTTTAACAGGTCATCGTGATCAGGATGGGAAATTGGGCGAATTCGATGGGATGTTGTGGGAAACATACTTGGCGAATTACTTTGGGATTAACTTTGCGAATGAGTAATTTTGATGATAAATGTATGAGTATATAAGATGCATCATCTTTGCATCTGGGGAGTTGTGGAAAAATATCTGCACGCACCCCGAATACGAAAAACTACAGCCCTATATCCACGCAGCACATCCATCACTCCCTCAATTCCTCAAACCTATAGCAAACCCCTAGCAAATCCATCCAACATCTTCAAACCCTCCAAAATCCCAAACTCCAGCAATAAAAACCCTTCATAAACCATAAATCACAACATCCGTTTCATAATCTGTTTACTTGCTTGCTTGATTGCTTAGTAGCTTGTCTATAAATTTCGCAGCATTTCACAGAGTTTCAAAGTTTCAAAGTTTCAGCACCAAGAAGTTTCAGCACGACAAACTTCAACTTTCAAAACTCTAAAACTTTAAAACGTTAAAACTCAAACTTCACTTATATCTAGGGTTATCGTAACCCCGTAATCAAACAACGGACGACAGGCAATAATCAACGGAGGGGTTTATGGTTTTACTTTCAGCTTTTAGCATTTAAACTTTTAGAATTTGTATTTTAAAGCTTCACAACTTCCACAGCTTCCACAGCTTCCACAGCTTCCACGGCTTCCACAGCTTCCACAGTTTTCATCATCCGGCTTTTGAATCAGTCGACCTACTACCAGTCGACCTACTACCAGTCTACCAGTCTATCATATCAGTCTACCTATTAGTTAATCTTTACGTATCAAATCACCAACTCTTCAGCCACCAACTCTTCCAATCTTCAACCCCCCACCTTTCTGTAAACCACTATCATCATCCCACCACCACCACCACATCCACAGTATCAGCATCATCACCACAGCATCACCACCAGCATCAACAATGTCCCAATCCCAATCCCAATCCCAGTCCCAATCCCAGTCTCAACCTCAGTCTACCACCACCAATGCATCCCGAGCCTCAGTAGACTCCACCGGTTCCCTCGCGCCTCTTCTGATACCCCGATTTTCCCAATCGCAATCCTCCTGCCAATCCTCCCAATCCCAGTTCTCCGAGACGCAAGCCCCGCAAGCCCCGCAGAAATCCGAAGCGGAGAAGAAAGCAGAGAAGAAAGCAGAGAAGAAAGCAGAGAAGAAAGCAGAGAAGAAAGCAGAGAAGAAAGCAGAGAAGAAAGCAGCAGCAGCAAAACTTGGTGTTCGGCCGGGATATCCAGTTGCTGGAAGTGGGTTTCGAATTGGGATGTAGATGTGGATGTGGAGGGTGAGGGTTGCGGGGGGAGAAGAGGAGGGTTGCGGGGATTTGGGGGATGTAGATGAACAGTGCAATTTTAACTTTTATTAACGGAGCTTTGTAATTCCTGCTTACTGCTTCCTACTTTCTATAAAAATAAATCACAAAAAAACATAAAGTTGTAACAATCACATCAATTATCAGTTACTTTCAGAAATTTATATATGTATTACGTGTGGCGCCATGAAATGGATTCAGGAAGGAGTTTGAGGGGGGGGGGGGGGGGGGGGGGGGGGGAGGAAAGAGTAAAGAACAACCAGTGGCAACGGTAAAACGGCATTACAAAAAAAAATGAATGGGAATAAGAATAGTAATAGTAATATGAATAGTAATATGAATAGCAAAAAGGTATATATATTCATGTTACAACTCATAATTCACAATACGACCTACTTTATGAGCCCGGGAACTCTTACAACCAGTAGTCTAGTTTTTAAAGATACAGGTTGTATAAAGCTGTATATTATATTTTGATACATAAATTAAAAGAGGAATAGAAAAATTGTTATATGTATCAATTATGTAATATATGGGAGGGAGGATTGATCATCGATGTGGTGATATTGAATGAAGGAGTCTAGCGCGGACGAAGTCATGAAGGAATTGTAGTGTCTGTGTGCAGGGTATATGGCTTGAGAACCTCTATACCGAGTATTTTGCATAGATGTACGTATACATAAATTACATAAGTATAGTGGAGATTCATACCTCATACTTCATAACTCATACCCATTACAGTCGTGTACGAAATTGGTATATGGTGAAGTATACTACGGTACGTATGGTGACGACACACAGGCACCCTAAGTATAGGTAAAGTAAGGTAGGGTAGGGTAGGGTTTGATCCTACTCCTATAGATTGTATCAATTGAAGACTGGATTAGATGAATGTCTCTGTGTTTTAAGAGGATAGTGGGTTAATGGGCTTTTGGGATTGGAGGAAGAAATTCGGTGTTGGTTGTTTCTATTTTACTTTACGCCTCACTCCTACGCCACTCGGCCACAGTCCGTTCGCCGTTTCATGTTGCTGTGGTCAGGAGTGGATCATAACTCTAGTATTGCAGTGTTTCAAGCCGACTCTCCCTTTCGCTTTGCACCCACCCACCGTGCGCTCAGATACTTCGTTCGTTACCAGATGACATTAAGTTTATGTCGATCTGGATCTTAAACTTAACTTATTTAGCTAATGTCACTGTCTTTCATTCACAAGTATCCCAGGCAACCGCAACCAACCGCAAACATAAAATGAATGTGAAAGTGAATGTGAATGATGCTGACTCCTTCCTGCCTCTTTGATTGATGTATGGCATGGTATGGTGACAGCGGTGGCAGAGGCTCTGCTTCTCATCACTGCTCTGCTCTGCTCTGCTCTGCTCCACTTGCAGTTCCGCAGCGTCCCTCACCTCGCTCGCATCTTCTCGTCTCTCTTGCATCTCTTGCTCCCCTCATCACCTGTTACTGTGCCATTTCATGCCGAAACAGTGACCACTGAATATTCAGAAAGAAGAGATAGCGAATATCATACATCGAACACACATACACACTGGTTTGTCACTCGCGAAGAGCTTACCGCAGTGTATTTTTTCCTAAATGCTGTATAGCAAGCCAGCGCAGCATTCCATTCCATAGCTGCCCCACTTTGAAACTCGCTTCTAAGCTTCCCGCTTCCACATCACGAATCACGATACCCCGCTGTACGCTGGACGCATCACATCACATCATAGAAAAGTCCTACTCTCCACTCTGTACTCTGCCTACCTGCCCCCCCCCCCCCCCCCCACCTCCTCCACCTCCACTCTGCCTAACTACCCCCCCTCGCCCCCTTCACCCCCCACCATCCCCTCCCCGCAATTTTCACGACATCATTTCAGCAACTGCGAATTTCCAGCGACCTTACTTAGCAAGCGCAATCTACTCGTGCGCAGAACCTGGACCTGTCAACTGGCAGCAGCAGCAGCAGGCAGTGCTGAAGCGAGATCCACGAACGAACGAGCGAACGAAAAACGAGCGACTCGCCGTCTAGAATCATAGCCCGTGCGCCGCGACAGATTAAAAGACAGAGACACTTTAAACTTTACCTAAACGGAGGAGGCTACGTCTGGGACTTTGAAAGAAAGAAAGGATCGAAGTTTGGGACTTGGCTGGTTTTGTGAGTAGTCGGTCGGTAGTAACTGACTTGGATAAACTAATTTGAGTAATTGGTGAGATTCTTCAGCCTGCGCGGGCTTCTGTACGCAGCACTGAGAAGACTGGTTATACGGAAATACTTCCCAAGACCTCCAGACCTTCAGACTTTCAGAATCCCAGAATTCCAGATTCCAGATTCATCCTAGACTCCCCCCGAAATACAGCACACCTCCAGACTCCGAGGCTCCCCCCCCCCCCCCCCCCCCCCAAATACTGCGGACCTCCAGATTCTCCCACTCTCCCCCAGTCTCGCTAGTGGGCCATGGCAGACCCATATGCCAACCAGCAAAGGGCTCGTGCTTATTCCGGTAATGCCCACTCGCAATCAGCTACTGCCGCTACCGGAGGCTCCTACAACAGGAACCACCGTCCCCAACTCGGTTCTCTTTTGACCCGAACCCTTAGTTTCGACAACGGCGACGATGCTGAGTATTTTGACGGCGGCACTGGTGTAGCGAGAAGACAAAGCGTTCAGCTATCCGACGAGCAATACTACGATCAATACGCGCAGCAACAGCACCAACAGCAGCAGCAACCACTACCTCCTCCTCCCCCCCCTCCTCCGCCGCCGCCGCCAGACGCGAGAAGAGGCTCCCTCCCCCCAATTACAACAATGGACGATAGATCCGGCAGTCCTGGTCCTGTCGGCGGCTTCTTTGCAGTTACCCCAGGCGGGAACGGAAATGCTGCCCAATATAACAATGCCCCATATTCCCCTGTCTATGATTCTGGTCTTCCATATCCTCAGACTCCGAGCTACAACGGCGCCGCATCTCCTCCTGGCCATCAACCATACAACCCCGCTGCGTACCATCCCACACGCCACGCTACTACTGCAGGAAACTCTCCTTACCAACAGGATTACAGTCGTCCTCAACGCCATGCTTCAACAGCTACTGGAGGTTACGATCCAACAATGTACAACTCCCCCGCGAGCGCCGCCCCATACCCTACGTCCGCCGCGTATCGCACACCTGTCTCTGCGCGCCCGCAAGTCCAAATGCCCGGCGCAAACCGTTATGTCGGCTACCCATCAGCTGGTTACCCTCAGCGCATGTCCGGACCTGGGAGCTACATGATGTCTCCATCGCAGCCATACTCCCCTGGACTACCTCCTTTACCATCCCACTCTGCGCCTCCAACAAACGGGTACCAGCCGCCCCCACCCCCACCTCCTCCTCACCCTCCCGGATCCCCAGCATTCCAGCAAGGCTTTTCTAACAATCATTCACCGAGCACTTCGTTGTCTTATAGCTCCTCTTCTCAGCGCGCTTATCAGACTGGGACGCATTATGATACGGGGTCAGAAAGTGATGTTTCAACTCCAGGCGACAATGAAGCGCCTCATCACCCCTTACCATCCCCGCCAAAGGATCGTCCGTTGACATACAGAGATAGTATTTACGACCAGTATGCAAGCCAGCCTCTTCCTTCCCCGCCGCTTCATGGAGTTCGTAGGAGCCACTCTAGGCCGCTACCGATGGTGCCGAATGGAGGCGGGTACGAGGAAGTAGAGCAGGCTTTAAACAACATGGAACTTCATGATGAGGATCGGGAGGAGAATTACCGGGACAGTATGTATTCTGGATTGAATGGAGATCTTCACCCAAGGATTGGAAGTGTTTACGATTGCTATTCCAATGATAGCGACGTAGAGGCGGAAGCGGGATTGGAAATGATGCGTCATGATGAGGAGTTGGAAATTGAGAGGGATAAAAGAGATAGTCATAGGGAATTACCGCCGCCGCCGCCACCAAGACATCATGACGAAGAGGATGATGAGGATTATAATTTGCAGGGTGTGGATATTTCTATGATTGGGGGAGGATTTGGTGGTGGGTATTATGGTGACTTTGGCGGTACGGATGATGGGTATTCACCCGCTCCTTCTCATGATTTAGGACGGGCAGACAGTAGTGGAAGTGCCAGAGCGCCAATTCATGGGACCTATGCGCTCCCTGATGAGGTTGATGTTCACCCATTCCCGGAAATGAGAGGACCCGCGCGGGTGGACACCTGGGGAACTGGAGGACTTGTAGAGTCTTCACAGAGCAAGCAGCAAACGCATCTAACCTACGACGAGGAGGATGACCACGACCATGAATCGCCTACTAAACGTAGTGATAGCGATGACGATTTCCCGGAGTTATTTTACCATCCCGGACCATCAGGCCAGAGTCCGCTATCTTCACGTCCCCTTCCTAACCCACCTGCTTATAACGATTACGCTTCAGAAATAGGACACCAAGGACAGTACTACCCGCCATCAACCCCCGTTCCAGGAATGCAGTACACAAACACAGGTCACACCATGTACGATCATCATACCGGACAACCTACCTACGTACCCCGGACCGAGAGCTTGCGGAGCCGACCTAGCAACCCAATGATGACAGCCCCTGTGAGATCGAAAACAGATGGAAGAGCTCATCCTAAAAGTAATAGAACTTCCACAATCAGTATCACCGGTGGCTTGGGCATCCCTGACTCAGAACTTTCTCCAGGACTCACGCCAAACGATCTACCAGCTATCCCACTTACCAGGAAATTCGACCCTAAGAAGCTCAGTACAAGGGATTTCAGACGATGCAGTGCACCTTGGGCCCTATCAGGAATTTGTGCTTGGTTGAAGGAGATTACTGAGGGGGAACAGGATTTGAAGGAGGCTGTGGTTGAGGTTGCTGTTACTAATCTTTTTACTCATTATGTGCCGACTATGAACGTTGCAGATGCGGAGACATTGGCAATGAAAGTGGTCGCTGGAATGTTGAAGGAGAAGGCGTTGGTAAAAGAGGAGGAATGGGTCAAGTTTGGATCTGGAGAGGTTAGTGGAGTTATTTTCCAGATTACTGGAAATGGATGTTATGCGTCTAAATTGCATGATATGGATACGCCTGGAAGGTGTTATGCCCATCATTGTGCAAGGACGTTGCGAAAATTCAGCTTACCACAAGGCGCATTGGGACCGGCAAAGGCAAAGGAGGACTGGGCGACTTATTGGAAGATTAAAAAGGAGGATATTGAGGGGGTTAACAAGAAGGAAATTGAACGACAAAACAACATTCATGAAATTGTTCAGACGGAAGAGGATTTTATGGAGCAGTTGGTGATTTTGAAAACTGTTTTCAGGGATCAAATTCTTCATGCTCATCCACCGATTATCAAGCCGAGGTCTTTGAATAATTTTATTGAAACAGTTTTTGGAGCTGCTGAGGCGGTTTTCAAGGTTACACAGGAACATTTGTTGCCGCAACTCAAATTCAGACAGAAGGAGCAAGGCCCTTGGATTGTTGGGTTTTCCGACATCTTCAGAGAATGGATTCGAAAGGCGAAACAACCTTTCTTGGCTTATGCTGCAGCATTCCCAAAGGCGGATATGATGTTCAGAGCTGAGGTCGACAAAAATATGTTATTCCGAACCTTCTTGGAACAATGCAGAGCAGACCCAAGAGTCAAACGTTTGGAATGGACGACTTTCTTGAAGGCACCGATTACTCGAATTCAGAGATACTCGCTACTCTTAAGTACGGTGCTAAAACACACCGCCGGTGAATCGGAAGAAAAGGCCAATCTGGAACGCGCCATTGAGGAAATTCGTACCGTCACCCTGGAGTGCGATTCTCGCGTCAACGAAATGTCAAAACGGGTGGTATTGATGGAGCTGGATACAAAATTGATGATGAGAAACTGGCCAGTGGACTTGATGTTGAACGAACAAGGTCGTGAATTGATTTTCAAGGGCGATCTTCAACGAATAGGATCCAACCGCTTCACATGGCTAGAAACTCATTGTATGTTATTCGACCATTACCTTGTCCTTGCAAAGACTATGTCGCAAAAGGAAACTACTGGAGGTCCAAAACAAGAACGTTACGATGTTTCAAGAATGCCTATTCCAATGGACCTACTGGTACTCGAATCAACCGACGATGAACCTGTTATCCGTAATGCAGCCAACCGTTTAGGAATTGCAGGACCCGCAGCCGCAGGAGGAACAAGAACTGGTCGTCATAACTCGGCGGGTACAGTCCCCCCGCTTAACCATACCAACACAAGCACAAGTGTATCCTCCACCGCCACAGCCCCTGGAAGATTGGTTACAAACCTCCAAAATGAAGCAACAAGAGACGACAAAATCCTCTACCCCTTCCGTATCAAGCATCTTGGTAACCCTACCAGACTCAAGACAGATGACAATACCTATACCCTTTACGCTCCATCCGCTGCAAACAGAAAAGACTGGTGCGATAAGATTATTATGGCCAAAGAACGTCACGCCGCCTCACTGTACGCTCAGAACGCCGAGCCTTTCAAAGTTTCCGTTATGGCCGACGCTGCTTTTGGATACTCGGATACTCTTGTATCCCATAGTAGCCCGCTCCGGGTACGGGGAACTCCTTTAGACCGTGCCATCATCGAAGTCGAGCAGAAATTCGCGGGACAAACCAAGCCTCCTGTGCAATGCCGAGCCGCCGTCAATTGCGCCACATCTTTCCGAGCACAATTCGGCAGAGAAATGGTAGCTATTGGTACAGATAATGGAGTCTACATAGCCGAAGCGAATAACCCTCGTGGCTGGACAAGAGCTGTACCAATGATTAGGAATGTTACTCAAATTGCCGTCTTGGAGGAGTTTAACCTTTTCTTGATTCTTTCGGATAAGAGTTTGTTGGCGTGTCATTTGGATGTTGTTTGTCCACCACCAGGCCAAGCAGCAGGATCAGCTACGAAACAGAAAGATCTACAGAAATTAAGTGGAATGAAGGACGTGGGATTTTTTAGCACCGGGAGGATGAAGGATAGGACTTTGGTTTTCTATAAAATTAGAACTGGGTTAACGAGTAAATTCAAGGTATATATTTTCCTATTTTTTTATCTTATATTCCATCATACAGGATCAAGATGTTGATAAAATCACCCTCAGATTCTCGAACCCGTCTTCCAGAAATCAAACCCAGCCGACTCCAAATCTAGCGTCTTCTCCCGTCTCAGAAGCGCCCCTGACTTTTTCCGCGAATTCGACGAATTCTACGTCCCCACCGAAACCTTCGGTATCACAATTCTCCACTCCAGCATGGCCGTGCACACCAGCAAAGGTTTCGAAGTCATGAACATCGACAAAAAGATCCCGCTAAGTATCCCGGACTTCAAATCCCTCGAAGGGCCCGGAGCTGCCGCAAGAAACGACCCAACAGCCGACATCGCCGCGCGACTCAACGGAGAAAAACCATTAGGAATGTTCCGGCTATCGGATAGTGAATTTTTATTAGTGTATGGAGAATGTGGGGTTTATGTTAATAAACATGGAGATGTTAATAGGTCTGTTATCATGGATTTTGTGGGAAGAGCAAAAGCTGCTACTCTGTGGGATAAATATGTTTTGCTGTTTGATGAGAATTTTGTCGAGGTTAGAAATGCTCAGAATGGAAGACTGAGACAGGTTATCGCTGGAAGAGAGGTTAAGATGCTGGATAATGGGGAACAGGGAAGGACGGTTAAGGTTGTTATGGGACATCCGGAGGAAGAGGGAAGATGGGTGGTGATTGAGTTGAAGAGGAATGAGAAATTGGGGGAAAGGGATTAGTGGAGGCGAAGCAGGAGAAGTTACGGGAGCTGAATATTTGGTTAAAGGGAAACCGGGCGTTGATAAGCTGATGAAGACGGACTACTGTATATAACGGTGCTAACGGTTCTTTTTTTTATTATTTTTTTTATTTTTATTTTATTTTTTTATTATTTCCTTTCCTTTCTTTACTTTACTTTTTTACTTTGTATGGTTGGCATATTTGTTTTTTTTTTTTCAAGTTTTTCAAGTTCTTTAAGTTCAAGTTTTCTAAGTTGAAGTTTTTAAGCCGCTGTTTTGTTATCGCCCTTTCTGGATCACGGATCACGTTTTTTTTATTATTATAGTGTAGCCTTTTTTTGGCCGCTTTTTTGGAGAATTTAACAGTGTTGACACATATTATCTTTTTTTTTTCTTTTCTTTTTGTAAAACTTTTATTATTATGTTTTTTTTGGAGGGGGAGGGGGGGGGGAGGGGGGAGGGGGGAGGGGGGGGGTCATGGATATTTGATATTTGATATTTTATTATTATTATTTTTTACTTGTTACTTGTTACTTGTTACTTGCTACTTATTCTTTTATTCCTGGTGGCCTGATTTCGATTTCTTTGATGCAATATTATTGATTTATTTCGATTTATCCGATTTATTTTGATTTATTTCGATTTATTTTGATTTATTTCGATTTATTTTGATTTATCTGATTTATCTGATTTATCCGATTTGATTTCATGCAATGTTATTAATTCTTCAAGTGCGTTATTATTATTATTATTGTTATTGTTATTGTTGGTTATTGGAATATGGAAGCTGGAAGCTTACGCTGTTGGCTTTACTGTTGGCTTTACTGTTGGCTTTACTGTTGACTTTACTGTTGACTTTACTGTTGACTTTACTGTTGGCTTTACTGTTGGCTTTACTGTTGGCTTTACTGTTGGCTTTACTGTTGGCTTTACTATTGGCTGTACTATTGGCTGTACTATTGGCTTTACCTGCTTATCTTTGATTATCGATTATGTATCATTCGTTGGTTGGTTGGTTGGTTAGTTAATATATTAATCCTATAAATCCTATGGATTCTATGAATGAAGCAGAATGATGTTTGGTTTGGTTTGGTATCAGTCATGGTTTCATATCACAGTCATCCACAGCCCAGTCCACATCACATCCCATCCCAGTCCACAGCCCAGTCCACATCCCAGTCCACAGTCCAGTCAGGGGGGCCTCATTATATGGCTTTAGTCACGGGGACAGGAATTTTTGGAGTTTTCTTAGCGTCCTGCATAGGCAGTATAATTAAAATCAAATGAAACCAAATCAAATCAAATCAAATCAGTCATAGTTATAGTGATAGTGATGGTCAGTCATAGTGATAGTCAGTCATAGTGATAGTCAGTCATAGTGATAGTCAGTCATAGTGATAGTCAGTCATAGTGATAGTCAGTCATAGTGATAGTCAGTCATAGTGATAGTCAGTCATTACCATCATAGTCAATCAATCAATCAATCAATCATGAATCATGACAAACCCAAATTCCATTTCCTTTTAATTCCATTTAATTCCTTTCATTTCCTTTTAATTCCATTTTTTAATTCCTTTCATGTCCTTTTAATTCCATTTAATTCCATTTCCATTTCCATTTACTTCCTTTTAAAACAGAAAAAAAAAAAGATTCACCACATAAAAAAGCCCCAACAAAACCCAATATCCATTATAAAGAACACAAAGGAAAAAAAAACCCCGCAACCAAATCCCGTAAGCACATGACAAGACAAATACAAATTAACTAAACTCCAAAAAAAAAGAAAGAAAAAAAAGAAAAAAACATTATCATCAATCAGTCAACGCCATTATTCCCCTCTCACCTAGCACTACCACTACCACTACTACTACCACCCATCACCCATCACCTAGCACCCATCACCCACAATCTACTCCTCATCCTCCCTAACATCACCAAACCTCCACATACCAACTCTCTCATATTCCGCCTCCTTCATAGCCTCTTCCAAGCCCGCGACTCTCTGCTTATAAGCCTCTCTCAGACCGCCCAACTTTTTGGGGACATAAGCATAACCCTCCTGTACGATGATTCTATTAATAGAATCATCAGGACCCTTCGCACCAGGTTCAAGGATAGTAACCATCAAGGTACCATCAGATTTAACATGATCGACATTTGCAACCAACTGTTTATTCTCCGTCAATTCCTGCAAAAAGTCTTTAACGTCTTCGTTCAACATATCCAAGCCAGGGAATTTCAAGAAAGACCAAACAGCATCTACTGTTTGAGCTTTAAGTTTCTCAGTCGAGAAGTTAGGAGCAAGGGGACGGAGGTCGGTCCATGGGATGCGTTCAGTGTTTCCGTAGTCGATGTAGAGGACCTCAGCAGTTTTTTCAACGCGGTCACAGTGCTTAATTTTAGCACGGTAGAAGGAGCCGTCGGAGAATTTTGCGGCGACTAGCATACCGGCTTTTGGCATACCTTCGAGGGGTTTAGAGTTTGCGGGGCTATTGTAGAAGCGACGGAATTCGAGCATCATGGCCTCCAACTTGGCGGTTCCTTCGCCGACGATTTGAAGCTTGAGGTTTCCGTTGACATCAAAGTGCGAGACGACAATGTCACGGAAGTCAGCACGGCTTTGGATATTCTCAGTAGGCTTGACGTAGGCAGTGTTGGCGATTCCTGCAGCTTCGGCAGCTTCGGCGGCTTCCTTTTCAGGAGACCAGTCGTGCCACATTCCCTTGCGAGCTGCCTTGGCTTTGTTCTCCGCACCGAGATATTCATTGGCGTGACCGGTCTTCTCGGCGGAGTAAACATTGACGGATGCGAGACCCTCCTCGACAAGTCCACGGGCAACGTTCTGGCCGTTGATGTACATGGTTCCAATGAAACCACCAACACGGTCAATGTCCAAGACATCAATCTCGACATCACGCTGCATGGTCCGCTTGGAGACGTAGTCAAGAGCCTCAGGTCCGAAAGGCTCCGACTGCTCGGTAGGGTTACGGGCAGTGCGAGGGGCCTTGATTCCAGAGAGGACAAAGGTCAAGCGGGCATTCTCCTTGGGAACAATGACCTTGAAGCGAGATCCAGACGCAACGTAATCAACGACAGCGGGGACCTTCTTCTGACGCTGGAGGAAGGAAAGGTAGGACTTGGCCTTCTGGAGGGTCTCAGAAGCCTCAATCATCTTGGCAGTCTGAGGAGCCTTAGGAGAGTGGATTCCCTTCTGTGCAGAGCGAGCAACCTCCTCAGCGGCAATGAGGTCGTCCCAGATGGGGGAACGGTCCTCATCAGTGGCACGGTGACGGATAACAGAGGCGTATCCAGCCTCGACAAGTCCGAGAGCAACGTTCTTGTCTCCGAATGTGACGGTAGCCATCTCACGCTCCTCGTATCCCTCCTGAGCGGGACGCTTTCCGTCAATGTGGACACGAACATGCTTTCCAATGAGTTTCTTTCTCAAGAACTCCTTGGCATCAGCCTGGAAGGGAGCCTGAGCGGGGTCGGAAGGCCTGGTAGGGTTATTAGAATTTCCTTCATAAACGGTGATTCGGAATGTAACTCACTTGGGTTGTCTGATGGAGGAAAGATTAATCTTACGCTCAACACCAGCCTTGTTTCTTACAACAATGGTGTCGGCACTGATAATTCTAGCAACGACCGCCTCAAACTCGCTGTTGGAATCACGCTTCTTGGTCACAAGACCCTTGTAGATACGAAGCTTCTTATCCTTTGCATACTTCTCTGCATCTCTAAGTCTAGCCATAGCAGAGCCAAGGAAATGAGAGTGAAAGTCGACGCAACGAGCAAGACCATGAGCTGCGAGGATCTCGGCAATATTTCCACCGTTGTGGTGAAGAATGGATCCAACAAGCTGTCCCTGGGGAGAAACTCCCAAAAGCTGAACCTTGACAGTTCTCATCAAAAGACGAGCCTCAACAAACTCCTTCGCCTCGTCTCCGTACTCCTCTGCAGGGTGGACCACCTGGTTGGCATCGAGACGGGTAGACTGAGGGGTGCGAACACCAGCGAGGAGAAGGAAGATGTACTGATGCTTCTTGGGCTCAAGGATAAGACGGATGCTGAACCTATCTCCGGAGATGACACGTTCGATGATAGCTGTATCCACATTAGCATTTAATCATGCGGGGTTGGGGGGAGGGGGGGTTGGGGGGGCAGGGTGGAGTGGTGATGACGAGGGTAGTATAAAACATCTTTAGGGCAATCTTCCAGGGCAATATTCGCAGCAATCCCATAACCTACCATCAATTTCCTTCCCCTTATACATTTCCAGGAACGCGGCAGGGTCTGAGGGGTTTTCATAAACGGCCTCAATCCTCCCATCATCATCTCTAGACCAAACACCCTTCCCAGCATCTCTAGCCTGTTCCTCATAGATCTGGAGTTTCTGCAACAAAATGCCCTCCTCACTATTCTCCGCATCTCCAGTCCGTTTCGCAGAGTCTTCACGAACCTTAACCAACCCTTCATCAACCAGAACTTCCGCAAGGTTCCGGCCATCCTCTAGAACTATCATCCCGTATTCTCGGTTGATTTGTGGGACGTTGTAAAGAACCTTAAAATGGACTGGCGTGTTGACGACTTCGCGACGAATGAATTCTCGGGCTTTAAACGCGTATGGCTATATGACAGTCAGTCAGTATCATCCCCTCAACAATCCATCCTCATCCCCCCAATCATCCTCATCCCCTCAATCATCCATCCCAAGCATCCCAACCCCAGGAACAAAAACACATACCTCATCCCCCTCTCTCCTAAGTCTAGGAGCAGAGACAAAAGCCAACGAAAGCACCTTTTCCGCCCCGGACTTGGTAGATTTCAGGAGCACGGTGTCGCCGCTGGTCACGGCTTTTACGTTTGCGACAATCATGGTTTGCGTGGTGAATGTGCCGGACGATCGTGGGTGGTACAGGTTTTTTATGGGGGGTGGGCCGGTGGGTGGGCGGGTGGGTGGGCGGGTGGGTGGTGGGGGGGGTGGTGGGTGGTGGTCGGTGGTGGGGGGAGAGGCGGAGGCGGGAGCAGAGGTGGCGTCTGCTATCTATGGAGATGATGCCAGATCTGTTGTTGTGGGGTTCTGTTGCGGTTGCGGGCACTGGCTGTGACGGGACGGTGACTGCGAAAGGAAGTAGAAGTGGAGGTTCCGGTTACTGGTGGTGCTGGTGGTGGTGGTGGTATACGGTTAATGGCCACCTATTAAGCAAAGACGAGGAGAGGAGGGTTATTAGTACAGTACGTACAGTATGTAGTAGCGATGGGGATTATAGGCGAGGTATAGCATTTATAGAAGTAGAAGTTGATACGTAGAAGCATAGATCCCAGCACACGACACGACACCCCAAAGAGGCCACGAATCTTCAACTCCGAAATGGAATTGTTAAGGAATTGTCATGGAACATTACCCAGAAAGTAGCCAGAAAGTAGCCAGAAAGTAGTATTCCTTAATAATTCCTAACAATTCCCAAATACCTCCTCCCAACCAAGTATCAACCAGCAAATTCAGCAAACCCCCTACCTTTTCCTTCAATATCCCGTCAACCCCAATCTATCCCCAATCCCCAATATCCCCAATCCCCTCTATCTATCCCCAGTATCCCCAGTAATCAACAACAACGATTTGCCGCGCATACGAAGCGAAAAAAAAAACCAAAATGCAACAACAATTCCACGGCGGTGATTTTGAAGAAGATGACAAGTATGACATTTTCATTTTCCCGTAGCATTTTCCCGTAACACTGTAGCATTTTCCCGTAGCACTGTAGCACTGTAGCACGACCGTAGCACCAGGATTAGAGCTTCCTGTCCCGACTGACGCGCTAATGAAAGCCGCCGGTGCCGGGGGGGGGGGGGGGGGTTGAGCCTCATGGATATGCCGCCATTCCAGTTAAACTTCGGACGGTGGAAGTTGTGGTGGTCATATTGTAAGATAAGATAAGATAAGAATTGATATTTCGGCGGGTAGATAGGATTGCAATTAGTAGGCGGGTATATATTGACGGGAAAAGTTAACAGGAAGTTGAAATATAGAAATACAGCCGGTCAGAAAACACAGCAGGACAGAAAAGAGAAGGAAAGAGATTAAGAAACGGGAGCTTTCAGTATATATCATTATCATTATCATGATCATAAGCTACATAATTAGCAAAACCAAAGCTGACAAATAATCAAGATTGAATTCGTTAACATCCGATGGCAATTACTAGTATGTATATTGATTTGATATTATCTGCTGATGCTGTCAACACGGTAAATGTGCGTAACAGTTATCAACGGCATCTATGATCTTCAGATGAGCTGTGGCGAGTGGATCTTCTGTGGATGGGGCTGTTGTGTTACGGGTTTTGTTTTGAAACCTGGTAACTGGTATCCAATCAATGTTAATTAGTCTCGACGAGATATCTGTTATCAGATGAAGACATATTGAATCCTGTATTCCGGGGAAGCTTCTGCTGACTCAAACTATGGTAACTGAATGGAATGTTATCAAGCTGACAAGTAGATCCAATGGGTCATGGTTAGTCACATCTTCTGCAGCCACCTTCGATTCACAATCACTGGCAACTTGTAATTGCACTAAATATGTTTTTTTATTTCCAATACTCCTTATCCTAAATTATCCACAAGAATTTCATAAACAAGACACGCTGAATGGTATAGGATTTGGGTAAAGTTTTACAACTGTTTAGTTGGTGATTCCGATGACACCTAGAAAATAGAATCAGCTTCCAAGAACTTTGCGAGTAAGATATATCACGACATACCGCAAGCAGGGCGGAGACCAGCGTTTCCGGTGGTGGCAGAGAGCTCGTGTCCTCCCTTTCCAAGGTCATCAGTTCCGGCGTGGACAACGACGGTACGCTGTTCCTCAATTAGCATTCCATATCCCATCAACAGGCCATTGTATACATACTCCGAGAACGGAGTGGGGTCCGATCAACTTGACGATAGAGTCCTCAATGCGTCCCTTAGCAACGGCGTTGGCATCGGTGGTGATGTTTCCGAGGTCACCAGCGTGGCGGATCTCATCAGAAGGAGCACCGTGGGTCTTTCCGTGGGGGTTGAAGTGAGGACCGGCGGAGGTACAACCGTTGGTGTTGTCACCGAACTCGTGAATGTGCATTCCACGCTGAGCGTTGGCATCAACGTGCTGGATCTCGTACTCGATGATGGTAGGAGCGGACTCGTTCTCCTGGGAGAACTTGACAACACCGGAAACACCGGAGTCACCACGGAGGACAGCGACTATAGGAGGTCATTGTTAGCGGTCTCTATAAGGTAGTACATGGAAGAACAAGTAATAGGAATAGCAGCACATAGCAGGACGACAAAAAGACGTCCCCCAAGGTGTCTGTGATGCGACAGGCTCGGCGAAACCCTGTCTGCGTTGGGTGATAGCCTTGAGTGGGGAAGCTGCAGTGTCCCCGGACAGTAAGACAGCAAGAAGGTATAAAGAGCAGACGCCCTCCGCGTTTCCACACGGGATCTTGTATATTCTCTTTTTGCTTTTTGCACGCCTTTACTGCCCTCTCTGTCTTCTCCTCCTAGTTTGCAAGACGGTTCCCATTACCGATGATCGGCTCTTCAGCACCCGAGACCCGCGCGTCCAGCCGACCATGAAGCCGCATCACATCGTCACCGGAAGCCAATGACGCATTGTGGGGTATCGCAAGAGAGGAACGGAGAATCGAACGTACCAGCCTTGGCCATTTTTATAATTTGGGTTGGTTTTTGCGATTGGTTTTTGAGGATGAAGTTGTGGGTGGAGTTGGTTTGAGGGGATTACGTCGGAGGAGGGGTGGAAGTCTCGTAATATAAATGAGGGGGGGAGGGAGGGAAGGTGGAGTGCGTCCTTCATGCTGGCTTTGCCTTACGAATTCGAACATCGGGCGTGGATACGCTAGGTTACTTCTCAACTGCTTGCTTGCAGTCATTCGTTTCCGACAGAAGCTCGGAGAACAGCTGTGAAGCGTCTTACAGCAAAAATACATTCCAAGTTTGCCTTTGGATATTCCTGCAAGGCCTTCTTTTTCACCGATAATAAGAATTGCTTACATTTCACCACAGGTCTAGACATGTGTGCTGAGGAGAAAATCCATTCCTCCACTTTCTGATCATCCCCATCCCACTCACTCTCTCCACTTTGCTATTTCATCATCATCGGTCAATGCGGCAATCTTCCCCTCCTCAGCTCCTCTGCGTTACCACAGCATTGCTCAGCGGCCAGCCACGGAAAATTGCACGGGCATTTTGGCGGGGGTGGGGTGGGGTGGGTGGTGGGGTGGGGTGTAAATCTTGGCAATCGATTAGTCAGCAGCGCTTTCCGTAGCACCTCGCTTAACCCCCGGAGAAGCTGAACGAAGTCCGAAGTTCCGAAGTTCGAAGTTCGAACCCGTGGAAGAACAGTTGGGTTGAAGTCTGAACCCGCGGGAATCGGGACTTGCCGTGTCTGTAGCCTGAAGGCCCGGCTGTATCCGAAATGTATATCCGCATTCCAAAAATTCGAGAAAAACACAAAAAATATGCATATACCATCGCTAAACTCTTCTTCCATCCAATATTTTACCTTTACCAGATATTGCCTTTATATATATATATTTCCGATTTATTTTTTTGCTCTACTTTTAGATCTCATCGTCATGAGGTTTTTTGATTTTGATTTGAATTTCTTGAATTAAGGTTATGATGTATATATGCCACAGTATGAAACCATGAATACATTTCGAGGAATCATCATGAGGAAATGGCAGTGCTGAATAATCATCGTGTATACAAGTTAACCGCCATAAACGCTATTTCGATGAAAGCCGAGACACCGAGTAGTAGTATGCTTATTTGGTGCAGTCACCAGTGTTTGTAAATACATATCTGGTCCCTATACAGAAGCGAAAGTTTATTTTGAACTACATAGGGAGGCACATACCAGCTTCCAATCTCCCGTGCAAAAGCTTTTACTTCCATGCTCATTCCACTTCTTCCCCTTCTTCCATAACATGACACATAAGAACTCCTAACAATACCCAAACCCAAACCCAAACCTAAACCCACCGCACCGTATTCCATAACCCTGATTCCCGAAAACCAATAAACCACACCTGCAATCTCCTTTACCCCAACACCGATCAAACCCGCCAACCGTATAAGCAGTTTACCATATAAAATCACAAACCAAGTAAACATCACCAACAATTCACAATTATTTAGTTAGTATCTACAATTTCAGTATCCCCGATACACAGCTAGTTCAATTTTACGGGGTCCACCGAAGTGACGAACACGAACCAGTTATGTACGCAGGAATAAACAATATATCCCCCCTCACCTGAACCCACCGGTAACCAAGCCTGCCAGTATATATCAACCCTGCTTAATCCACCCTTTTCTGGTTATCAGGCCGGTTTCCCAACCTTGACAAAATAGCGGTAAACAGCATATGATCTCAGTTCTCGCGATGGCTGCTATTTTCCACCCGTAAGTAGATTCATTATACATATATACCAGGCCGTCATTATCTTCCATTATGGCAGCTACTCTAGGTGCGAACGATAGGAGCATATTCTCATCGAGAGTTTCAAATTTCAATTATAGGGCGTTATTTATGAATCTTAAGATTTCTAAACTCCAGCAGCTTAATCAGGATAGAATTTTGTTATGTATCATATCATGTATGCGCTGAAATTTGATATATATTTATTATCCCTTCGTAAACCAGTTGTTCTGGACAAGGAGTTTGAACAGTTGATCTGGTTTGAACCCCAAGGCTTGTGTTCAGTTGACTGGTTTCGGAGTTGAAGCAGTGTATGTTACTGATAGTGAACTGTAAAGTGAACTGGGTCGTTGTATGGTGATCTTGTTTTAATAGTTTTAAGAGTTTGTATAGTTTGTGTGGTTGGTTTTGGTTGTGTTTTGAAGTGGGTTGTACGACTGGGAGGTCTGCGGGTCCCAGGAGGCCCTGGATGCTCTAGATTACCTATACGCTGTGATCCCTTGAAACTGATATTCGGTTACAGTACCATCATATCTTATCAGCATACCCATCCCATCCCTCCCCTAGATGATAGATGATAGATGCCGTGGATGATAGATGATAGATGATAGCTATATATCTCCACCAGAGACCGGGTCAATGAATATCCCAGCAAGTCTGAGGTATCTGTAAAATAACTCCTCTAAGCAATAAAACTTAGGGGGGACTATATAAATCTCAGGATGGTATCGTCGGTGCTGGTGTTACTGGATATCTGGTATCGTATATATGTTTTTCAAGTTTTTTCAAGTTTTTAAGTTTCCAAAACTGTCATCAGTCATCAGTCTTCCATCATCATTCATCATTCTTCCACCATCACCATCACCATCACCAACCCCATAGCAATCAACCGTCCCAAGAGTCCAAGACGAAATCTAAAATCTTTCCTATATATACGAAAGCCGCGGACTCAAGACTCAGAATCCGCGGGCAACGACGATTCATCTTTAAATAATAAAATCCCAATCGGAAAGTGAAGGTGAAGGTAACGAATGGCGTTAACAGTTGCTTTTCTGTTTTTTCTTTCTTTGAGTCCAGCCTCTATGAAGGGAACTTATCCCTAAAAAAAACCGCAAACGAAAATACTATCGACCTATAACCGCTGTAACCACTGTAACCGCTGTAACTATGGCTTGAAAGTTCCAAGTTAAAGGGCCAGATATGAAGTTATCATAGCTATGAATCTAAGATGATGAGATGATGAGTAATAATTGAAAGCCCGCTGCTGGGGATCAGATGATGATTTTGGGATGGAGGTGCAGGATGAGTATTAATGATATCTGCGGGCCTGCGGGTCTGCGGCTTGTGGGGTTGCATTAGTAATGGAAGGGAAGGGAATTTCTACACACTGGCGAGAATGGTTGGGTGGGTTAAGGATTGGATGGGTTAAGGATTGGGTGGGTTAAGGATTGGGTGGGTTAAGGATTGGGTGGGTTAAGGATTGGGTGGGTTAAGGATTGGGTGGGTTAAGGATTGGGTGGGTTAAGGATTGGGTGGGTTAAGGATTGGGTGTTGGATTGTTGGATATGATTGAGAGCTGGAGAGGGGGGGGGGGGGGGGTTATTTATTTATTTATTATTTCTTGTTTATTTATTTGTTGACTCATTTATTAACGTCGGTTTGTAACTTATTGAAAAGGGTCGGTGATGGACCATGGATCGATCATGGAAGCTCCAATCTTGCGTCTCGAAGACCACTAGCTCTTAGCACGCTGGTTCATAGTAATGTCCACAGCATACAAGAATATCTTTGCTCAACTTTTATTGCTGGTTAGTAGTTAATTAATAACAACGCCACTCCTCACTCCTCACAGCTCACTGCACTTCGTTTTCTGCGATTCTTCTGTTATCTATTGCGTTATTGATATATATTCAATTACTTATCTTAGATCTATTTAATTATTTCTGTTGGTTTTCTATATCCAATCTCGGGGGGCGAGGGGGGGGGGGGGGGAGGTTTTGTCAACTAGTTACTAATAAAAGTAGTACTTCAATTCCAATATCTTGCTATGACTCCATCTCTCCATCCAACCATTAACCACCAACCAAAACAAAACAAAACCTAAACCCCCCCAGAAAAAAAAAAATAAGAAACAAGAAACAAAAAAAAAAAAAACATCTTCCAACCCCTCGAAAACAACTACCAGTCCAATACCTCAGGGCCCACTCCCCATGCAAGGAAAATATAATCATCCTGTCATCTATATCTATACTTCCGCCTTGTTGACCGTCTAATCATTTCTACTTATGGAATACGGCATAGACCAGTGACCAGTGACCAGTGACCACCGAAGACTATAACTTGCTACTTCTTCTTTCTACTTCTTCTTTCTACTTCTTATTTCTGAAGGAAGTTCTTCTGACATCCGTTTCCGGCGCTAACATCACCAGATGGGCAGCACCAAGTTTTCGCGAATCCTCCTGGGCATACTATGTATGATTAGCCTTCATTTCCTTTGTCTGTATATTATATCCCGGATACCAAGATACCAAGATACCAAGTGGGGGGGTGGGGGGGGGGGGTGAAGGGTGGGGGGAGGTCCGGTATTCAAACCACTACCACCTGGACGGGATAACCTACAAGCACCACTACTCCTACAGCTCAACTTCGGTTTCCCATTTGCATCTTTCCCATTCTCTGTACAGCAGGCATAAGTACCAGTTTATTATCGGTTGCTTTCGTGGCGGCGTTGTAAACATGCCAATGGCAGGTATTGGATGCAGCTGCGGCTGCGGCTGGAGCCGGGGCTGGGGCTGCGAGGGTTATGCTGGATAAAGAGGCGAGGATGAGCGGGAGGAGGATGGTGGGCTGCATGGTGAGGAGTGGTTGTGGTGGATGATGATACTGGCTGGTGATTGAAGGAGTGATGGTAGGGGATTGGGGTGAGTGAGTGGGCGAGTGAAAGATGGATGGATGGATGGATGTTGTGATGGGGAATGGTGGGGAGGGGGGGTTTATATACGATACATCTCGAATTGAGAATATGGTTGTTGGTGATGAAAGAAAAGATGAGGAGGTAGATGTCAGAAGGGGGTGATGGTGAGATTTGGTGCAGGACTGGCTTGATGATGATGATGATGATGGGTACAGTCATCAGACGAGAGAGGGGAGGATGGGCGATGGGGGATAGCTTAGGTAAGGTTTTGACGGCAGATTTTGGAGGGTGGATATAGCTACTAACTGGGGTATGTTGTACTTACTGGAGAAAAGGGTTGATGAGGGGTTTGCGATTATCGTTTTGTTTTTGTTGCATTCCCTGGGAAGCGAGGGTATCGAGAGATGAAAGTGCACTGTGGAGATGGCTGTATGACGGGGAAGTAGAGGATCTCGGGGTAATCATGTGACGATTGCGTGGATAATAAACCTGAAGAGACCTTAATTGGGGCTGCAGTCGTGTGTGTTTTTCATATTCATTACAGGGAAGCGACTCGTCGTAAAAAAAAAAGGCCCAGCATACTTAATTTATCTCCATGCTATCAATGCTGAATATCATTGTCCAAGACTACTATCTCCCCAAAGCAATGTACACAATATCAATCATGCTTGTTCTTTCCCCAGCAGTACTCGCCAAAACCTGATTATCCAATCCGAAAACAAAAGACGCCCAAAGATGTCACTCATTTCAGATTCTCCACATTTTCTCCAAGATTAGATATCCCGGATTCTAGACTTCATCTGACATGTATTTTGCACCTTCATAACAAATCACCGAAGCCATCTTTCATTGTGGCTTATCCGTTATTCTTCCCTTCGAATGTTCCATGCTTAAATATGTATGTAGGGTAGAAATTTCACTTTCACAGATACATGTTGCCTGTAGGGTAGGTCTTATACCTATACTGTGTCGGGTACTTCTACTATTTTGGTAAGAGTATCATGAGGAATATCTAGGTAAGCTTTATGCTATGCTCCAAAGAGCCAGGAACTTTTTGTATTCTCGTTAATGCAGCTTTCCATGCTCGTGAATTTCATGCACTGGGTCAGTACTATTTTTACTCTCGGGCATAGCCGCACTCAGTTTGTTTGAAAGTTGTTTCGCCGTTGCGATTTTTCTAAGTTGGATCTGTTATATTTCTCTTATTACCGACCACTGCATTGATGTTTATGTGCATAAATGCGTACTTGGAAGTTCGTGAATAACGACCAAATAACCGCAACTCTCGCAGTTTCCCGAGAAAGAGGGCGGGGTTAAGAGTCTTGTACATAATAGCCAATTTGGATTTTATAAACACTAAAAACGTTTTGATGGTACATAAAAGGCAGTTGTCTTGGCATTTGCCGAGATATGAGGGGACAAAGTCCAGGGCGATGATATATAATCAGGGTGCCGGACTAAAAACTTATCATTGTATTTGAGTGGTATAATATGAGGATGAAACGCACTTTAAATCTATACCTCTAACATTGGCCTATGACTTAATCTACTACCGCAACTCCTGCAGAGCTGTGGTTCTTGGCGCACCAAGCGTGACACCTCGCCCTTTCTATCATTGCTTTTACTTCATACTTCATGAAAAACTGATATCCATCACAACTTACACCGGGTGTCTCACTCTATTTTCTTCACCAGAAACAATTCGCCTACTACCAGTGAAAGGAAAAAAACCATAATCCATCTATATTGCCACCTTTCATAACCGTTCCGTCACTAACACTCATGGCGTAGGAACCGATGGCTTCACGTGACCAATAAGGAAGTTATTTGAACAACCCCGACCAGTACTGATATCACCATTTACACAGCACCAAGTCTTTTGGGATCCTCCTCCGCAAACTATAGTTCATTAGCCTGAGTATTTATTGACAAGACCGTGAACCCCGTGAAGCGCAAGAAGCTTGACCACCACCCACAAAGGAAAGGCAAGGGAAAAAAAAGGGATAACATACGACCATCATTCCATTTACAGTTCAACTTTGGATCCCCGTTGGCCTCCAGTCCTTGTTCTTCACAGCAAGCAAATTTTCCGTAGCTGCGATCACTTTTCCCTGTAGTGTGGTTGAAAAAAGGCCAATGACAATCGTGGGGTATGACGGGATTGGCAGGGACCATGCTTTCTGCGGGAGCTGAGGATGGTGCGGCTAGCGATATGGTAAAGATAGAGGTGAGTAGAAGGGGGAGGATAGTGGAGAATTGCATGCTGAAGGTACTGCCGAAGAAGTCGATTGAAAGGGTTACGATGGGTCGATGATAAGTGCGGAATGGGATGTATTGATTGGGAGACGGATGTTGTGGATGATGAGGATTGCAGATTTGTTGAGGATGATGGTTTATATACATCTCGAGCTGCATGTCCTGAAGATAAGATGGTATTTGTAAGTGATATATCGGCAGCAGAAACCGGTCGCATAGGGTGCAGAATTTGCATGAAGATGCTATGTACAGTCATCAGCCAAGGAGAGGCAAAAATTTCATAATGGGTTATGTCTTAGATATAATAAGTTCAAGACCAGATTTCAAACTGTAGCTATAACGGGGATACGTCATGCCTGAGCAAAAGTTGGGCGAGAAGTCTTGGGAAATTGGACCTCAGTTACGTATATATAGGATAATCTGTTCTGGTTGCGGAAACATGGGGCGTTGAGAGATCAAAGTGCAGTTTGGAGGCGGCTGCGTGGCGGGGAAAGTAGGACACTTCACCATATTTCTGTGATGACGTTTTTCAAAAAGAAAGTACCTTCACGAGACACTCGGTACTATGGCTATGGAAGTTCCCAGATTCATTGAAGTATTAGCGATTTACCGCGAATTTCGGCATAAATGATTATCTCTGTGCTATCTGCCGAACACCATTGTGTGGGACTGATCATGAACGTACACAATAGCACTAAAATTTGTTGTTCATCCATAATTTTACCCCAGAATCTCAGTATGAAAGAGAGTTACAGATACTCGTAGTTGTCACTCCCTTCCTCACATTTTTCCCACGATCAACTATCCCGGATTCCTCATTTTGTGTGCCATGTTTTATTGCACATTCACAACAACTCTCCGTATGCTATCGGCACCACGTCTGATTGGGGGCTCATCCTTTATTCCCTTCGAATATTCCATGCTTATGCAATGTAGGTTAGAAATTTTACCTTCACCGATATAGTTCATATGTGCTGAGCAGCGCTTGCCATGGTCCGTCTGGTCCATGACAGACTGGGAATTGATTGAACCGCTGTTTACGACCCGTTCTTGTAGTAGGAGCAATATCAACAGTCTTTAAGTCACTGTGGACTGGACCGCCCAAGGCGATCGTGGGTGACAATT
The DNA here is from genome assembly GCA_024516155.1 of Pyronema omphalodes. NCBI lineage: Eukaryota > Fungi > Ascomycota > Pezizomycetes > Pezizales > Pyronemataceae > Pyronema > Pyronema omphalodes. The sequence continues at coordinate 157,536 of JAJJXM010000015.1, read as the reverse complement.
ATTACAGTCATCGGCCATGACTCGCAAATGTCTACGAGTGAGCACAGTCTATTGATTTGCCTTGATAATGGGAAGGCTAAAAGCGGTGGATCTTTTCCGGGACAATCGACTCACGAAAGCGATCTTTGAATATTTAGCTGCCACGGAGATTGGTAGGCGATATGCTTAGGACATGGGGCAAGGGACCTCGGGTTGGATTTTGCTGTGTTGTTTCATAATTCATCAAGTACGTGTACACGCTCGCTTCAGAGCGACTTAGGACAAATTTATTTTTCTTTTACGAATTTTTTATCACTTTGACATCAGCCTGTGTATACAAATAAGTAAATCGATTTTATGTCTAAAGAATTAAAAACCCCCAAGAAAATACAATAGCTTCCACCCCGAAACAACCGCCAGTCTAATACTCTATCACCCGTACAAGAAAAATATGATCATCCATTTATGCTCCCGTCTGGTATGACCGTCTAGTCATTACTACTTATAGTATCGACGACCATTACTTCCTACTTCTGGAGGAAGTTCTTCTGGCAACCATTACCAGAACTGACATCTCCACTAGGGCAGCACCAAGTCTTTGAAAATCCTCCCGCGCACACTATAATTGGTTAGCCTTGGCTTCTGTAGGAAAACGAATCTTGAAAGGAAGGGAAGATGGGAAGATGGGAAATTGGAGTAACATACTAGCGTTACTGGATTTGCAGCTCAACTTTGGTTTTCCATTGGCCTCCTTTCCGTTTTCGGTACAGCAAGCGTAGGTACCAGTTTTGTTTTCGGTTGCCTTGGTTGCGGCGTTAAAGACATGCCAGTGGCAGCTGTTACCTGCGGCTGCGGCTGCGGCTGGCTCGGGAGCTGGGGCGGGAGCCGCGATCGCGACGGCAGAGAGGGAAGCGATGACAACTGGAAGAATGATGGAGAACTGCATGATGAAGGAGTGATGGATAATGTTACTGAAGAAGTGATTGAGAAGTTCGTAGTTGTTGAATAGAGATTGGGTTGAGTGATAGACGAATGTTGAGTATGATGATGATTCCGGAAATGGCGAGGAGAATGGTGGTTTATATACATCTCAGACTGAAGAGCGTGTTCTTGGAGGTAGTATAGCAGCCGAGAAGGTTGATTTCGGCAGGGAACAATGGTGAGATTTTGTGCAGAATTGATATGAAGATGGTGAGTACAGTCATCAGCCAGCCAGACAGAGGGGGGGATGTATCACGGGCGATATTTTAGGTAAGTTCCACTCGAAGTTTTGAACGTCAGATATAACTGGGATACTTCATATCTAAGCACTTTTAGTACCTTGGGTCTGGGATAATAGATACTAGTTATGGACAGCGGATGTATCGATAAATGCAAGTGCACTGTGCAGGTGGCTTTGTGGCGGAAGAAATAGAAGACTTCCCTACCCTATTCGTCAAGAAGGAACCTTTAAAGAGCACTTTGGGCGAATGTTACATGTAATAGTCATAATCATACAAAAGTAGCAAGGCGATACGAAGCCCAGGTACTTCATTAGCTCTGAAGCCTAACAAGTGGAAAAGACACCACCTGCGACAGATGTCTATACCACCCATCTTCTGGTGTTCTAAAAGTACATACGTCATTTCACCGGATCGCCTTAAGCTCTCATAAAAACTCCGACCTCACCGGTTGTACTGAGAGCACAACAAGCAGTACATATGTGTATCAACAAATATGAATTTCTCGGTTTACCCGAGTTCATACCATTCAATCCCTCTAAAGGTCCCCGAAAACATGTATCCCTGGAGCATCTAAAGACTTATGTTGGAATCATCTAGTCTGTCAGACACCTGTGAAGCATGCCTCTCAATACATTCTGTCGCGGTTTAAAGCGTAAGAGGCAAAATTGTATCCTACAGTGTGGTGTCAGCAACTGTCGAGTAGGCCTAGCGTCATGGAAGGGTCTTGGCATATGCAAAAGATAAATAAGCAAAGGCCCACAATGCCCAACTGTACACTAATAAGTTTTAAAATTCCCGATGAGTTTTAGATACCCGCATCAGAAATTTAGAAAGAAAAAACATTACTAACGCTTATCTGTGGCTAAGAAGAGGCTGATACCGTGAGCGCGCTGAGAAAGTTATGTAAGGTCACCGCGAATGGAAAGTAAGCCCAAATGGAGAGCATGCAATAATGCATAACAAGCGTGAATGCAAAACTACGCTCAAATAAATATTACACACGGATTAACTGCAAAAAATTGAGGATGATTTGATAATAAGCGGGTTGCAAACGAGACGATATGAGTGAGGAGACGCGCTGGTTGTGAGGAGAAGTGCTGAGTGCAGGGAGACGTGCGCTCGGAGAGATGCGCAACAAGCATTCTCAGCCACAGATAGGTGTTAGTAATTTTTGATTTTCCTTTTGGTGTGGGTATTATAAACTCATCGGGCATTCTGAAACTCATCGGGCATTCTGAAACTCATTGGGTTTTAGACGGGCATCGTAGGCCTTTGCTCGAAACGAATCCTATCCTCGTGTTCTAAGCTACATCAATTGCCCTCTAGTGCTGGTTCCATCTGCTTACCTGATTTTGCATACAACGCACGTAAAAACAGCCAGACAACTCAAAGCATCACTAGTGATATACTTTCGACACTGCCTGTATGTGAAGCAAGTGATTGAATTTCAATACTTCTTTCACAAACTCCTTCTCTATCTCACGTGGGACAAATGAAACCCTCCAATAGAAAAAGTAGCTACCATAAAACACCCCCAAGAAAACAGAATCATATCCAGCTCCAAAACCAGCGCAATTCAATTACACGTACGTTTCTCATTGAGCGGTGTGAGGCCAATATAGGCCGCAGCAACTCCAAGGGGAATGGAGCGCGTTTCCCAGTCTAACTGGTGTGCCTACTCAACCATGGCCGCGGCATTAACCATTTTGTAGCGCGGTATGACGTATTGCGAAAATTGGGGCTATGTAATGCCACTGAAAGCTGGAGGACAAACGCGTTCTTACATTTAACTCACAACCTCTGTCACACTCCGAGGTCTCATCGTCTGTCGTGATCGTAACTTATATCCTCTGTCATACTTTTGATTCATACTCTCTGTCATACTTAAAACTTATTCCTTTGTGATACCTCCAATTCACGGCCCCTCTTGTCATCAGCGTGAGACTATTCTTCTCTCGAAATATGGATAACCAACCTAGACTTGCGCGATATCATATCATCGTAGTTCGTTCGGAGATCTCAGACATTCACATAACCGCATCAATGACAACCATGATCTGATTTATTCGGAAACAGTCACAAAACACAGAACTTCACTCATAGTATCACATTCAACTTCGACGCCAAAGGAATAGGTAGCTCAGTTTCTATATCTCGCCCCCAAAGACTATCCCTCTATCAGACAACCGAAACATGAAACCACAAATACAAAAAACAGCTTCCACCCTAAATCATCGGCTAACCAAATGACTTACTAAACGTGCAAGAAAAACATGATTATCAATCTATACTTCCGTGTTGTATGACCGTCTAGTTATTACTACTCATAGTATCGACGACCATGACTTCCTACTTCTGAAGGAAGTTCTTCTGACAACCATTACCAGAACTGACATCTCCACTAGGGCAGCACCAAGTCTTGGAAAATCCTCCCGCGCACACTATAATTGGTTAGCCTTGGCTTCTGTAGGAAACGAATCTCGAAAGGAAGGGAAGATGGGAAGATGGGAAATTGGAATCACATACTAGCGTTACTGGATTTGCAGCTCAACTTTGGTTTTCCATTGGCCTCCTTTCCGTTTTCGGTACAGCAAGCATAGGTACCAGTTTTGTTTTCGGTTGCCTTGGTTGCGGCGTTAAAGACATGCCAGTGGCAGCTGTTACCCGCGGCCGCGGCTGCGGCTGGCTCGGGAGCTGGGGCGGGAGCCGCGATCGCGATGGTGGAGAGGGAAGCGATGACAACTGGAAGGATGATGGAGAACTGCATGATGAAGGAGTGTTGGATATATTACTGAAGAAGTGATTGAGAAGTTTGTAGTTGTTATATAGAGAACGTTTTGAGGAAGAGACGAGTGTTGTGATGAGGGTTTTGGGGATGCTGAGGATGAATACGGTTTATATACATTCCCAAGACTGTGTTTATCAGAGATGTTATGGAATCCGAAAACGTGGACGTCGGCAAGGAACAATAGTGAGATATGGTGCAGAATTAGCATAGAGATGCTGACCGGTACAGTCACGACGGTTTTTGTAGGGAACTCAAGGGGTTCCCTGTGTATTAGAATAGCCTTAAGATAACGTCAAAAATTAGTATCATACTCTCGTAAAGAGGTGCGGCTAGGGGTGTGAAAAAGGTATGAACGTTGAGGAGCATACACTCCACACCTCTGATCCACCCTACCCTAGCTCTGCGCATCTCGATAAATCACTCCTGCCAATCCTACATCCCTCTGGTCCCGGCGTACCCCGATAGAGAGGTTTGACTGTAGATCACAGCGCAGCCCCCAGGTGGCTGTGTGGCGGGGAAAAAAAGTAAAGAACTTTGTGGCATTTTTTGTCAGGAATAAACTTTAACGAGACAATTGGAACGTGGTCACGTGAGGGTTTCATATTTATTCAAGAAGTAGAGACTTAACACGAAGCTCGGTTTTCTTGATTATCGGTATTCTATCAATGCTGGACACCCGGGTAAGGAGCCAATATCTCTCAAGAAAAATGTGCACTGTATCGCTGCCACTGGTCTTTGCAGTTTCTCCCGCAGTATTACCCCTGAACCTCTGTATCCGGTCTTGACATCAAAATTTAGGAAACTGTAGGTGTCACTTCCCCACATTTCCCTGGTTGACATATTCCGGGATTCAGATTTACCGTGGCGCTTTTTTTTGCACATTCATAACAAATCACCAGAGTCATCTTCAGTCATTGCTTATCCGTTCTCCTGCCCTTCCAATGTTCCACGCTTATGATATGTAGGTTCCAACTTTCACTTGCACCCATGCAGTTCTTATGTACTTTGGTTAGCTTACCATTGCAGTAAGTGTATCGATACAAATGTCAGTAAGCTTTATGCTATTCTTGAAACATTGAGTAAATCCCATATCCTCGTCAATGGAAATTTTATGCAGGTAAAAGCCATGTACCGCCCGAATACTATTCTTACTCTAGGGCGTAACTGCACTCAATTTGTCCAAAGATATTGTGTCGCTGTGTCGGCTTTCCCGATTTTGGTCGGACACCTTTCTTTTGCACCAACAAATTTATTAACTTTCATGTGCACAAGTATTGACTGTACTTATTCAGGAAGTCGCATATAGCGACAGAATAACCAGAACTCCAGAGGTTTCCTAAAAAAAAACAGTGTGGTTCAAAGTGCGCTAAAAAAGAGTTAGGTATTGCATGGAAGGCGGTTGTCTTGGCATGTGCAGTTTTTTGGGTGGACAAAAGTCCTTTGCGGTGATATTTTTATACAAGCAGAGCGCCATATGAAGAAATCACTCTTTTAGCCCAGTGGTATATATGGGACTATCTACGTGAAGATCAATGAAGTGATACCTCATGTTGAAGATAAAATAAAGCTTATATGCATACCTAGAACAGCGACCTCTGAATAATTCAGTGTTGCATCCGTTACCCATATTCTTAGAGTTCTCAAGAAGGATCATTCGTGGAAAAGGTCAAACAGTATTTTATGGTGACGGATACCGAATTTGATAACCTAAAGGGGGAATCCGAGTTCTAATGCTTTGTCACGACGGTCAGTAAATAAGAGCCATGTATGACATATTGCCGCTTTCTGTTTTGCTTTTATTTGTGATTAATTTCTGTAATTCGCTTTCGTATTCTCTCTCGCGATTGTGGTCGTGTGTCTAGAGGATCCGAGAATAGGGCGCTTGGGTCTTCTCAGCCAAGCTTGCCTCCATTTCTGGGACAATTACCATGTCTGATATAAGCAAAACCAGTTGTAGGAATTGCGTAGGATACCATTACACCTCTTACGCTTGAAGTTACGGTAAACTAGATACCGAGGAGCGGCAAATACATGGCATAATTCGCCGGCAACTGACAGGCTCAATGAATCCAAGATAAGACTTCAGGCTTATCATAAATATCGCCAACGATAAGACTACCGCTAAGTCTCTCACTTTTTTCTCGCCATACAGCTAACTACACAGGAGTGCACTTCTGTTTATTACACAACCCCCTGTTCCTACACCAAAGCCTCTCATCCTACAGCCCAGATACAACACATCTTCGTTGAAACTTAGCATTGATATGGCAGATCCCAGTAACAGCTGCCGTTAAAAATGTGGTGTCTAACTGACATAAGATATCTCCCGTCAGATATCGCGCCCTCTCTGTCTGGCTGATGAGTGTATCTAACATGGTCATGTCAATTCTGCACCACATCTCACTATTGTTCCTTGCCGACGTCTACACTCTGGTTGTCATACCATCTCGGATAAGGGGGCGGCCCCAGTAGTGTAGTGGTATAACTCCCTGCAACTGCGCAAATACAACGGGTTCGAATCCCGTGTCGCTCCCACAGGTATTGCTTGGTTACCGGGGTTTGTCCTCAGGGAGGTTTACCCGGTGCTCAGGATAAGTGGTCACGCTTTCCTGATCTATGCCTCCTTAGGTATAGACAAGTGTTGGTGGAAAGGTTGGGTTAATGGGTGTAGGAGATTAGGGCGCCTCATTAGGAGACTTCGGTCTCGAGGACAGGAAAAATGGTTGTACAAGTTGCTTTACCCGCATAGGCCTTAAAGGCCTCGATCGGACGTATGATTGAAATAAATAAATAAATAAAATACCATCTCGGATAAACGCAGTCTTGGGAATGTATATAAACTATCATCCTCACCATCCCCAAAACGCTCATCACAACTTTCGTCTCTCCCTCAAAGCATTCTCTATTTAACAACTACGAACTTCTCAATCACTTCTTCAGTAATATTATTCAACACTCCTTCATCATGCAGTTCTCCATCATCCTTCCAGTTATCATCGCCTCCCTCTCCAGCATCGCGATCGCGGCTCCCGCCCCAGCGCCCGAGCCAGCCGCAGCCGCGGCCGCGGGTAACAGCTGCCACTGGCATGTCTTTAACGCCGCAACCAAGGCAACCGAAAACAAAACTGGTACCTATGCTTGCTGTACCGAAAACGGAAAGGAGGCCAATGGAAAACCAAAGTTGAGCTGCAAATCCAGTAACGCTAGTATGTGATTCCAATTTCCCATCTTCCCATATTCCCTTCCTTTCAAGATTCGTTTTACTACAGAAGCCCAGGCTAACCAATTATAGTGTGCGCGGGAGGATTTTCAAAGACTTGGTGCTGCCCTAGTGGAGATGTCAGTTCTGGTAATGGTTGTCAGAAGAACTTCCTTCAGAAGTAGGAAGTAATGGTCGTCGATGCTATAAGTAGCAATGACTAGACGGTCATACCAGACGGGAGTATAGATTGATGGTCATATTTTTCTTGTACGGGTGATAGAGTATTAGACTGGCGGTTGTTTCGGGGTGGAAGCCATTGTATTTTCTTGGGTGTTTTATAACTCTGTAGGCACTGAAATCAATTTACTTATTTATATACACAGGCTGATGTCAAAGTGATATCGTGAGGGATGTTTTGTGTTGTATGGCTGTTTTCCCAAATATGGCAGACATACATATGTGACTAATAAGATCGGACAACTGTCAAGCACTCTGATTGAATCCTTGGCATATGAGTCGAAACTGGAATATATATAGCTACGGGATGTAGGCCCATAGTTCCCCATGGTCCATGCCGTCCAGTTTTGGCTATGGATCGGACCGGAACGTACGTAGCAGTCCGTTCCAGAGCTCGGACCAGGACTGGTAGTCTTTCTGCCCTGTGGATCGGACCGCCTATAGGTGACCGTTGGTGACTATGTGTGGTCACTCAACATCACTCGCAGGTAACCGTAGGTGACTGTGCGTGACTGCAGGTTATGTGAAACATTTTACGGTGCTAGGAAGGGTGGATTCAAGGCGGGAACGGCATTAGAGAAATGTTTTCGGCTACAGGAGGCAGTCGCATTTCAGGAGCTATCAACCCTGAAGGACAGACACGTGATTACAAAATTAGAAGCTCTGGAATGGGAGGTAGTGGCTCCACCTTGGCAGCGCGGCAAGCGGCCCTTTCAAGGCTGAACGAGTAGTGTCAAGAGCGGATACATGTTTTTTCCACGCTGGCATGGCTTAGCGAGAAACCCCACGGTCCCGCCGCCACCTACAGGCCTTGAAGTTTCTAGGACCATGATGGCCTCACACCGTTAACCTGGGTAGCCGTCGCTGTGTCTGAATCGTTACATGGAAAGACCTTGGAACTTGGAAGTGCTATAATCCAGACCTCCCAGTCGTACGAACCAGTTTAAAATGATGGCCAAAACGGACTGTACGGACTGTTGGAATATGAGAACTGTACGGCGACCCAGCTCAGTTTACTGTCAGTAATATAAACTGGTTAAACTACGAAAACCAGTCAACTGAATGCAAGGCTTGGCAAACCAGATGAACTGTTTAAAACTGCGAAAACTGGTTTGTCCAGAGGAACTGGTTTATGAAGGGGTAATAAATATTATTCAGTGCATACATAACATAATTCGATCCTAATTGGGTCGCCAGAAATCACAACGGACGCCTACGATGGAAGATCTTGAGCCCCTCAATGACTTCCAGAGTATCTGCCTGCATTGAATGGCGGTCCGATATAATGATCTGCTTGCATTTGGAAAACAGCAGCCCAGACTCGGCAGTCATCGCGGGAACTGAGAGAATGTTCAATGCCATTTTGTCAAGGCTAGGAAATCTGGTTACCAGAAGCTGGTGAAATGAGGAGGGTTGAGATACCGGCAGGCTCGGCAACCGGTGGGTTCAAACGAGGTTGAATACATTATTCATTCCTGCATGGACTGGTTCCCGATGCGGTTAAACTGGTTTGTATTTATCGAGTCCGTTTAATCAGTGCACTGCAGTTACCTGGTTCTATGGACCCCTCATAACTGAACCAACTGTCTATCCGGGTCACCAAAACTGCACCAACTAACTGTGAATTGTCAGTTCAGTTTACCTAGTTTACGATTTTACCCGGTATACTGGCTATACGGTTGGGAGGTCTGCTATAACCAGAACAGCAGTCGCCACAGTAAAAACCAGTAATGGCTGGAGATTGAAGGAACCCAAGAAGCACCAGTGAAAGGTGTTCAACGCCGAGAGACAGTCCGTAACAAGGGAGAGACTACAAATACTGGCTTCATGGGATGCTAGAAATAGTAATCAAAACTAGAAATGTACCAGCATCCAGACAATCCATAGGAACAGATGACACTCAAGACTAGCGACCACAGACACTCGGGGGACTACAACTCCGCACAAAGTAGATTGAAGACGCAAGTGGAGAGAGGACGAACGGGGATGTGAGTAAATAATTTTGTTTATTCCGCCAAAACTTTACGGTTTCATACGAGTATGAATCAATTAATAATAATAAAAAATAATCCAGACAATCTAACCAATCGTAAGATAAAAGTCCCTAATCAATCACATTACCCAAGAAGGACGCACAAGGCGCCTAAGCTATGACAACATCTACATTTAGATGAAATATGTGACTTTGCTCTCTTCTATGCTTACGAAGTCAGTTACATTTTTCCACACATGGGTTTTACGGCCCAAGCTCAATATAAAGCCCCTTTCCTTACCAAACCGAGGCGGGTAGAATAGTGCTCATTGCTGAGCTCCTTCTGACTGGAGTTATTAGCAGTGAAAACGGGTATTGTAGAATCTGACGAAGGGAGGCTTTCTAACGCTTCAGAAGGGCTTAAGTTACCCGCTATGGGTTGTCCGTAAATCAGACGATGACGTCATCCTAACTTTAGTAATGAGCCCGCACAGCAGAATGGTATGGATAATGGCGTGGGATTTTTTGGGGTAAAAACAGTAGAGCTTATATTTACGAGTCATCCCGGATTCTATGATTCTGTATTCATATAACAAATCTTTATCTTCGTTGGTGAGCCGTGTTTCCGTGCATTCCTACGCTCCAAATACTATCTATCACTTTAATTTCCGTATATTCTGTAGTCGCCATACAAAGCCCTGTTCATAGCCTATATGGTGGACTCCATTTTTTTAGACATGTGTCCGCATTATTGTGACCCTTCCAGTACTCTTGCGTGGGTAGCCAACGGCTATATGTCGGGAAACACGTAGCAATGAACTTGAATAAACACGAAAAATTTCTCCGGAGAGCTTTGACGCGCGCTATTGCTCCAAAACGCGACCAATCTTTGGGTGACGTAAGAGTTCATATGCCAAGAACTCGCTCAGGGTGTCTCTGCCAAGCTTTGCGACCCGCAACCATGAAACAGTATAATATCACGTGATCAAGCTGACGTGATAACTGTCCCAGGGTTGCAACCTCTCTAGCCGGCATTGAAGGCAAATATTCCAACCCCTCTTCATATCCTCCACCTCCACATTCTCTGCGACTATCTGTACCTGATTCCCAGTTCAGAAAGCTCTGGCAAATAAATAGAGTGAACGACCTCCTTGGAGAGCGGCTGTCAACCAGGTGATTGCACGGTTTACGCGAGTGCCCAGGGCACACCCCCCTACGGTACATTTTTTTTGCTGTGTGTAGTGTGTGTGCCGCGAGAACGTAGTGTACATTGGATGGACATAGTGACCTCCCCACCATAGCGTTGCATCAGGTTTGCTCGCCACGACGACGTGGGATTCAATCAACAGACCATCGGCATCGTGGAATAGGGATGCACACGAGACGAGCGGCTCGAGACAAGAGTTCGAGCTTTAGTCTCGAGACCGACGAGACTAGATTTCCACGAGACGAGACGTCTCGAGACTTGTTTTCAAAAGCTCGAGATAAGATCGAGACTTTTCGAGACTTGTATATTCTATACTTTGTAGGGCAAAATATGCCAATCAAGGTTAGATGTTTTTTTTCCTACTCCGCTAGTCAATCTTCTAAGTAAATCTGTTACCAAGTGTAAGATCGACTTCTTAGTAAAACTTCTTCAGGAGTATGTGTTGCTCATCAAGAGCTTGAATGGACTACTGGAGTCTGAGGATTAGGAGGTATTCGAGGAGGAAGAGCATGGGTATTTGGGGCAGATAATATACTGCAGAATTATTGCTTCACTTGTAGTTTTATGAAATATTTTTTCTCGCCTGAAGTCTCGAGCGTCTCGCCGAGACGATCGAGACGTCTCGAGACTTACGAGACTGAAATCCCACGAGACGAGACGTCTCGAGACCAATGGCGGTCTCGTCTCGTCTCGTCTCGTGTGCATCCCTACGTGGGAATCATGCATTGGAAAGATGATACGCATATCTGCGGTCTCGCTAATATTTGGACACCTCAAAGACATGAACTGATGGGCAAGCAATGTTCAACACACCTCAACACCATGAAAATCTATGTCACGAAGTTTCGTGGAACTACAAACAAAAGATCCCGAATACACAAGATTGTCAAAAATAAAAGATAAAAACTATCTTCTCCCTCTTTTCGTATACCAATAACAGAAATAAAAAGTTTAACCAATTGACAAAATTAATTAATCAATAAATCATGGAAGAAATAAGATGCATAAAGGAAAAGAATTCATGCTGTAAATAAAAATCTGGCAGAAATAGCACTGTCAAGGCATATAAAAATTCCACATCCAAGCTAGTATGCCCTAGTGTCTTTCCCCGCGCTCTTCCTATGACGTTGAGCTCCTGGCTCAAGCTCCCAACTACTCTCTCAATGCGCTTGCCGCGTTCCTTCCCTGCGCCCTCCACCCACATAAAATCAGCTCTGCGGGCAAACCTCCAGTTCTCCCCCTTTGCACATCTATGAGACAGCGTTTTTTCTGGGTTGACCTCTGACCCACCATCTACAGCATTTCCATTTTCACATCTCCTGACAGCGAACCAGCGTCTCCCTGCTCTATTGCTGCCAGGCAGCTGTGTCCCTGCACTGATCCTCGATGCAGCATTAGCAGCTCGCCATTCGCGAATCCCATGCTTCCCCGTTGCGATCCCACAATTTTTGTAAGTATCTATTTTCCCCGTAGTGTGATTGTAAGAAGATAACTCTGCTACAGGAAGGGATGAATGTTGATGATGATGCAATCCATTCACTGTTCAGGAATAAGGTATCGTACATATGAATATAGCTATTTCACATAAATAATTGACACTCACAAGAAGCCTCAACAGAGGTTTTTTTCTTACATTGGCTTGTTTTCAGCGGAGGTTCGCTAGTGGGTTGCAGAATCGGGTGTGGGCTGATTAGTGGGAGTCCATCATATTAGTGGAAACAATAGAATTCACAAATTTTGAACTATTTTAAAAGTATAATATCTTGGCATATGTGATTCAACCTGTGAATACCACTAGCTTCATTGCAATTAAGCGCTTAATTGCATATCATCACATTGAGATAATCTCTGTTGTTTGGAGCCCACATCGTCGCACGACAGCGTTGTGGGACATGAAAGCCTATATCATCACATCCGCATTCCCAGTTTATCACAGCGCTGCTGCGAAATCGTGGGTGACATCCATCGTGTGATTGCGATCACGAAAAAATGAACCGTAGTGCCCCCTCATTACCTTATACTTGTTCTTTTCCTCGGCACTCCCACAAATCTGCGAGAACCTGGCTTTTTATTTACTCTCTTGAACTTCTTATTTTCCATCACTTTGTTTGGAATATAGCTGTTCCTTCCATTGACAACGCTAGTTATGGATCCCGTTAGCAGTGCCGTTCACAGCAATACCCGCGGTCCGTACGCTGAAATTTCTTAATTCCAACAGACGGGTTATTGTCATGTGGAAATAAGGAAACGCAAAATTGTTCAGCCAGGGAACTCATTTTTGTTACAAATGCAGTCAAAAAACATTTCGACATGGAATCACGCTGTGGCAGAATATTGTGCGTACAGTCAGCCGACGGTTATCAAGAATGCAATGTCAAATTCGGGCGTTTGAGCAATTCACCCATACCCGATAATTATCTCTTCGAGACGGTTAGATTTATTTGCTGCGGTATTTTTATCGGAGGACTGCTTTGAGACTTGCTGAATTCTGCTGGCATTCATGTGCGGAGAGAAATTTTCGACTGCGAATATTCTCAAGACATGGGCATTTATAACAGCATTTAAAGTCGACAAGCCTCCAGAATGGTGACCATAATCACAGTTTACAAGAGCTTGCAATTATACCTCAGTATAAGACTTCCCCGAAGAAACCAATCTGTGAATTCTGCGGCATCAACTTCTAGTCCTGATGTAGGAAACATCGACATATCTTCAGCGGCCAGTCATTTCTTAACCCCCAAGAAAAATATGAGTCAGCTTGGCTTGATGATGACTGAGGCGTCTATTCCAAATCGATATGTGTTGTTTTCGAGAACCACGATAAAGTGCGGTTCTGGTCAACCGGCGACCGAAACCCATGATATTATGCAAGTGAGCCGCCTCAGATTCCTAGGACACTGGTATTCACGCATAGAATCCACATTCAGCCTAACCCTAACGTTCAAAGCTTAGATCGTCACCGTTCTAAACGGGCTAGCTAAGACAAGGCAAGAGGTAAAGATATTGCTCGGCATCGGTATGACGCACATCTGTCATCATTGATGCACTACACAGTAATCAGGGGGTTTATCTTGCCAAAAGTGTAATCCTGCAAGTTGTAACATTATGCTGGCCTACAATCCCCCGAGTTAACATTGCGATAATTAAGGCTACATCGATAAGAATAGCAAACCAAGACGCAAGTACTAACAAAAATAACACCAAAAGAAATAGTCTGTTGAACAACCTACACGTTCTTTTCGTTTCGTTTTTAATTTCACTTTGTTTGAATTGGACATTGTGGTGCACTTTCTTCGCGTGCAATGAACATTCAAGACCGTCGTGAATTCTGACAGAGGGGTAAGTTCTTGTACGTGAAGATCCAAACGAATTACTTGTTTCGTCAATTGTGTTGAATAGAACTATCTTCCTATCAAACCCCGTCTTAAGCAGGAATGAATATAACACCCCTCAAGGTAGACTGCAACAGAAGATACATACCGAAGGATATGGCCATACATAGTACCAGATCGTTTCTAACTGGTAACATATAACATAACATACCTATCACTGAATACAGAAGATATACACAATCACTAGTCCCTCTGCCACCATCCTCAACCTTAGGAGTTGAAATCCACGCCTCACAGCTACTGACCAACACCTGAGCAAATATCCCGTTTTCCCAACCCATTCTCAAATCTTTCTTGTATAGGTGAGCGTGAGTATATACTGCTTCTATGCATACCTCCGCATCATCAATCTCTCATTCTTCACAACACATTCAACCCCAAAAATCCAAGCCGTGCACCGCGACTTATCACTTTCCATATCACAACTCCACCCCAATCACCGTCCACACCCCGATCAGAAAACATCAAAGAAGAAAAGCCCCCGCAAAAAAGATAAATTCAAGAGAAATCGAGTGACCCCGACGCGATTTGAACGCGCAACCTTCTGGACTGGAATCAGATGCGCTACCCTTGCGCCACGGAGTCTTCATTGGGAAGGATTGCACTTTACCCATTATAGCCCTTGAAGCAATGACCAATGACTGGCTATTGCACTGCAATGATGTCAAGTGGTGGGGGAGAGGATGGGAATACTCTTTTGGCAACCCGGAATCAGTTTCGCTTTATTGTGTTAGATGTATTCATTTCCAAGATCCAAGCTATGGTGTGGTATGAAGGAAAATAGAAGACTAGAAAACCAGAAGTACCTTATATGTACGCTGCAGGGTATATACCTAAGATACGATTTCTGCGCGTGTTCTTACGACGAAACATGCGCATAGGTACACCGTACACCGTCAGTTTCTAATCTCTGTAATTCCAGCCTGATTCGATAATCTTTATTCCATATCATGTATACATTGGGTGATATTCCATGAGAACACGCCAACGTTGGGGTCGATAAGGGATAAGGGCAAAGGGCAAGGACTCGGATATCGGAGGAGTCCAGTCCTTGATATAACTTGTCTTGGGCGGACGGATATCCAATCAGACCTTATTACAATGTAATACAGAGTCCCAGCATGAAAGTTTTGGATTTCCAAGGTCTCGAGTTCCAGGGTCTCAGGGTTTCATGATTGATGGATTCAGCTGGTGACTTGTTGGCACATCTTTGATCTGGGCTTTATTACATCACTGTTTCCTCTGTAGGTATCACCATCACGATTTCAGTTCTCTCGCACATTTAAATACGCATACATAATAATAAATTTGCATTCAATTTCTCCTTACTAAAGCAGTAAAAAAAACCGACCTAGTAATATACCCCAAATACGTGCCTACTCAAAAAAACGTGCCTAAAAAAACCATGCGTCCATAAAGCCAGTTACAAGAAACAACTATCACTACTCGTTATCCAATAACGAGTATTTCGGTATAAGTAAGTTGTGTATCGCCCCCCGCTTATTCCTTCTCGACAGGAGTCTCAGCGTCCTTGTAAGCCGGTGGGCTCTCGATAATGGGCTCCTCGACCAAAAGTCCCTTCTCGACCTCTCCGTCTGCCTGTTCAGCAGCAAGACGCTCACGCTCCCTTCTCGCACGACGTCCACAGCGTCCACCAGACTTGCGGCATCGCTTGATTCCCTTAACCTTTGCGTAGAGAACAAAGAGGATATGAGAGACCGCAAGACCAACAAGGGAAGCAGCCATTCCCATGACAATACCAACCAACACCGGTGCAAGAATCTGGGTAACAACTCTCATGAACATACCCATCTTGTGATGATGGTTTCCTTCATGGTTGTGGTGGTGCTTGTGCTTGGGCTCCTCAAGCTGTCCGTGGGCCTTTCCTCCGCATCCTCCTCCCCACTTGACCATCTTGCTCTCCTTTACTCTCGTCAACATCTTGTTGAACATACACTTGACATCCATTCCACAGCTCTTCAATGCTCCTTTCTTCAAGGGGTTGACATGGCCGAACGATAAGTCGCCGTTGGAATCTTCATTGATGACCATTTCTACTCCCTCGATTGATACGGGTACTCCTTCAACACCTAGGATGTTGAGCTCCAAGGTAAACTGCTTGGATCCATCGGCGCCGATGTAGTCGGTGTTGATCAAGCGCGCATTATCAACGGTGACGACAGGGAAGTGGGATCGGTCGACGAAGTATAAAATAGTGTCGACGCCGCGAGGGATCTGCGAGGCTATGAGGGGCTTGACTTCAGTCTCCTCGAGGGGTAGAATCGTGGCACCGTTCAACGTCATGACATGGTGAGTTGTAGAGGGGAGGTTGAAATCGAGGATCTGCAGGTGACGTTAGCTAATCTTATGCAAAATTATGCGGAGCAATTTGTTCGCATGTCGCAGCTCGCAGCGACAAAACAAAGAGTACTTACAAGGTCGGTAGAAACACCCTCCTCCTTAACCGGGCATCCCTCACAAGGAATTCTAACAATCCGGCTCATCGACATTTTGCTGAGCGCCAGGCCAGCACCGATATCAATAGGCATCATAAGCTCCTTTAGCTGTTCCTCGCTAAACTCAGGCGGGATCAAGAAGGCCGTAGTCATAACCGCCGCCTGGGCGAGGAGGATAAGTGGTGAGAAACGCATCCTGTGTATTTTTTGTCGTGTCTTTTTGGTTGCTGTGGGTTTGGTGTTGAACAGCGAAGTGAAGATGTCGAAGAGAAGAAGAAGGTTGACGGGAGATGGGTGGCACCACAGGGAGGGCGCAGTTATGGGAGCTTACGAACCACACTAAACCGGCTTTGGATGACTAATAATAGCTTAGCCCCACAAGCCCGAGCATGCGACACGCTTGGACGGCTTCTATGCACAAGCACTTTCTATGCTCTGGACTCTTCTAAGCGATGATTCTCGCCCTGATTTAGGAATCACTATTAATCCTTTGGATTCAGTGGACTACATACTTATAAACAAAAAGTGGGTGGAATCGTTACCGTAGCATATTTGTGGCTGATTCGCTCGAGCCCCAACCGCCCGTTTGAGGGGTAGTTTGAACTCTGTGTCAGGAGAGTTTCGAGTTTCAAGCAAGCAGAACATTCATCATTTACTCATTCAGTCCTATTTAACCCGGTCCATTAGGGATGGCAGGGCGGACAGCCGCAGCGGCGTATGTTTATGGTGTATAACGTCTCTCCATTACATAATAATCCTCCGACGGGAATGGCTTGGAATTCGCTTATCAAATCCTCGCCACTAGCTTGATGCAACAGCGGAAGCCGTCCGTTTGACGGGTGCATGAAAATCGAGCTAATTCCTCTAGAGGACTACATAGGTGAACTACCCCAAATCCAGTGGAAGCTCTCCGACTCTGCACATCCTCCATATTTACCCCATCTTTAGGGGTCGATCACCATCACCTTGGCGAACACAGAGAATCATGACGAAGCAATGGCGAGTGATCAGACTCTAGGTTTACACCATTCCAAAGATAAAGCATACTTCAACAGCTTATGGGATCCCAGCATTGTCCAGTAAAAGCTTACAACGAACCGTTTAGTCTTTCGCGTCTTGGAAAGACACTCCACAGCACCAAAAGCTTCAGGGGAATTCTCGGCATCACAACCACGGACCTTGCTGGTGGTGGCGAACTTTTGGCTTGCAAACATCTGGAGCGCTTCCCCTTGATACCTTGAACGTCTTGAACAAATTACGGAATCATGCCGGAGAATCGTTTGTGGAGATTAACGAGATCAATGCTATCTGCATTTATCGGATCAGCCCGCACTCTAGTTCGGCATGCTCGGGCCTGCTTAGCTGCTTGGGAAGTTGCCGAAAATAAATTCTACCGGACCATATCCCCTATGCAAAAAAGGCTGCATAAACCGTAGAGACCTCTAGCAACTTCTGTCCTACCAAGTTTCCGGTATTTTGAAACTGACGTCCATTGACGTTTAGCTAGGTTTTTAGGACCTCCATGTCAATCACCGAAGATCACTGCAGATCTTTATCTCAGCGTCTTGGGAAGTTGGATATCCGGCATCACATTCATCCAGCTTCAGCTCAGTAGCAGGACCTTATCTTCTAGGGGTAATTCATTTACAAGGAACGAGATTTTAAAGAAGACAAGAGATCGATAGATCTTATCTCGCGGAAGTCTGGTTGCCATGCGGCGATGCGGTAGATATGGCCGGGATTGATCGACCACGCTACAAGTCACCGAACCCACAAAACCACCTATCTCAGAATGTCGTTCCCAGTTATCGATGCTCTCAGATGCTATTGATGCAAATGATCGAGAGATCAATCTTTTCATCTTCCCGCTATACGCGAGACAGTCGTAGCCGATACTAATCTAATGATGATGAGATGCTTCGGGTCTGTTTGCCACGCCGGGGAAGTAGGATGTAGGATATTGGAAGTAGAAGTAGCCATTCTGAGGAAGACTGAAGTAGGAATCCCAGTACCGTATCAATCACACCGAGGACCCGCAAGACGCGATGGAGATTGATGACCACAGCACTACTACTAGACTGTGTAGGCCTTGAAGGTTGCGGAAAATTGTCCCAGGGCCTCATACCATCGGGCTCAAGGGCACTGCATTTGGTGTAGCCTTATGATAGCGTAGGTCCGGAAATAGGTGACGAAGGATCTCAATGTTTGACCTTTCGCTAGCCTCCGTCGTTCGTCTTTCGTCACGATCTCGACATTCGATAATAGCGTATTGATAATGCGATGGTCTGCTTAACCGATTTACCGATTTACGCGTGCCTGAAATCGAGATGCAGTTATGATGACCTCAGACTTACAGACTTACAGACTTGCAGATTTACAAGGCTGTGCGCTTGTTGTGGAGTAGGTTGGGCACCTGGAGTCTTTTGATGGGACCTGATGCCCAATTTTTTGAACCTTGAACCAGTTACTCTAGTTGAACTAGACTAGTTGTTAAAACTAAAAACGCGTACATATCCAGGTACGTTATCCATATACAGGTTTCCAGGTTAAGAGTATGCCAACTATAGCTATTGCAGGTAAAGTGAGTCTTATATGCACCATGTCTACTGGGGACATCAGATGGGATCGGGACCCGTCAGTCAGACCCGGGTATTTTCGCGCGATTTTCGACAGGATTAGAATTTAGATACCGGACCTAAATTCCGGTAGAGGTCACCAGGTATGAATATGCTATCTCTCCCGGTTTCTTAGCATGATCGAAGTCACGAGTACATTAAATTGAAACTCACAAGTTCACAGAGTAACAACGTCGGTCATCGGTCACAGTCCTTTAGTCCTGGCCTGGCACTACCAGCTACTTGCATGTTTTGAGCTACCCCTACCGACAGCTGATGAACAGCTACCCATAGTGCCCACCTCAAGGCTCCAGCACCGCCTTCGCACCACCATGGTCACATTACACTATATTTCTAAGAACAGCATCAAGTACGCGGTATACTGCACTGCTAATTCTGGTATGTATCTTGCGTGATGATTACCTGGACTAAACAATTCGAGCCGAAAGCAAGAGATATATGCTGGTAGAGGCCTGCTAAAGGACTGTAATATCTCCCTATTCTACTCACGAAACCGAGCCGAGAACGGGAAACATACTCATCGCAGGATGGCAAGCAAACCCCCGAAATCCAACCAAGCTTGAAGACGGGGTTCAAACCCATACAAACCCATGCATATCTGCAAAAGCCTGATAAAGCCCAATGCAGACTACTGTTATAGCTGCCAATATACCTCTAGCATCATAAAAACGAGCATGTGAGGCTTGGAGATGCAAGGCGGATTTTTGGAATTGTGGTCACGGAGTAATCACTCATACATTTACTTGTGCTATGTAGCGATGCGCAAGAGACTGCCGATGATGGCTTTAGGGCTCAGCCAGAAGACGCCAGCAAGCGGAATTACACGAACCAATCGCTGGAGGAAGAACTGATATGGAGACAACGTCTGACAACCACCGTACATTCTGGAGAGAGCAGGTGAACAATGGAAGCATGGAATGACGAAATAATTCCTTTGGTATGCCACATTCCGCTTGTCACATAGCTTTGGTCATGAAACTATATTCTAACATGCTGTTCTTGGGGTTCTAGAAGTTTCATGAATTGTGGAGCAAACATTGAGAGGGTCTCAGCGAGGTCCCAGCGATAAAATCAAATGGAGTTTAGCAAGTCCCATGCAAGAACACAGGACAGCGGACTCCAATCGTTCTACGAACTTCGAAGCCTCCCCACTCCAAGTCCCTTAACTTTCGAGGTCCATAGGAACCAGTAATTAATAGGCTGTACTATGCCACCCCATAACATCAACGTGCTATCACGGGACTGGCAGATATCGCACCGTTCCAGACCCACAGTGAGTATGTCATCTCATTCGGAGACGGCAAAGACCAGTTATGATGTAAGTTTTACTGCATACCTCGTTTTTGAACTTGAAGCAAGAAAGTATTAGTTAAGTAAAAGGTCGAGAGTTTTCTACATAAATACAGTAACACTTAATAACAGTCCAACGGATAAACGCTATATTCCGCTATTTCCATATCCGATGTCTTTGCCGTGCTCGGCTCCGATAATACCGATCACCGACTATACCGAACTAAGTCGGAACTAACGAATTTACCAATCCCGGAGAGGTTGGAATTTGGCATCCTGGGTGGATACGGGTTGAAACTTGAGGGACAACGCCGTACACGGTATACTACACACCGCACACCGGAGAGTCGGACATTCGGAGTTGAATAGGTTTAGAGGACTGGATACGGTATCCAGGTGGTTGATTGATGAGCATTGAGTACTATCGAGCACGGAGGATTATGTCTGATCTGCGGCTACGGCTACGGCGGTCCGGGAACGAAAAGTACGGATACGCAGTCCATAGTGATGAGTCTAAGGCCGCCGAAGATGACCGATTCTAAGCGATTAAGCTAGGTACGGAAAATCAATCGATTACTCCGTGTCAGCCGTCTGAGCAATATTCAACGCAGCAGTGGCCTGTCACCTACCTGGCCGTTCTTCGAATAACCGCATCACCGCAACTGAAAGTCTTACGAGCAAAATACAATTAATTCCTTCAACTCGGCTTTCCAGACTCGCCGTTTCTGGGCAAAACAAGAGCTCGTAAAGTAAACTCATAAAAGTACATCATACAGCTGGACTGAATCCGAATCTTGAACTTTACATGAAATATGTACTACACTTACCCGCATCCAAAGAAGCAGGTCTCAGCAGCAGCAGCAGTGAGAGCAGTCAGCAATCACAGTGCGACGATACTCCGCAGTATGCAATGCTATGCAAAAGCCTGAGCTACTCTAGAGCGACATGTGTCAAAGCGAGCAGCAATTATCCACAGCCGAGAAAGAGAATGAGCAGGGGGATTGAAAATAGCTCCTTGTGCTGGTAGGCTCTCCAATGCTAGTATGGAACCATACCACAGCTCCTGTGCTTAGTTCATGTGGGGGCTAGAATCCCAGAATCTTGGATTGGACTGCAGATCTGATTTTGGAAAGAGGGAGATGGATATTTATTTGATTTGTTTGACATATGCAGTGGTCCCTGGTGCTCCCAGCCGCCATATCAAACAATGTTGTCTATAGGCAAATCATTGATTAGTATGATAACTGGAGTCTAGACTACGGCAAAGTGAGTTAATACAGTGGAATTATCTATTATCTAGGCATAATACTGCAAGAGTGTAATACCAAGGGCTAGCTTACGGCCGGGAAGTATATCGCATAGCAGTGATTGGCAAAATAATAATTGCATTATGGTAAACTTCTAACATCACCTACCCTTCCCCTAAGTGCCTTCTCCGTCATCTAGACCTGGATTCTTGTATCACATCAGTTATAGCATTACCATATTTTATTATTGCGGTATTTAAAGTTGACTCATCCATTAGTTGATTATTTGGTTGTATACTATTCGTACCTAATATTGTTTTCTTTGTATATTATGTTGTCATTGTATTATATCTCATCAGGTTAACATCTGTATTGCTTAGCCGTACTCATCTGACCTGTCAAAAGTTCTCTATCACCCCCCAGGTTCTGCATTCGGCATACCTGTTATTATTTTATTTTTCAATCATCACTTGGTTGAAGGTTTCTGTCTGCATTTATCATACCATTTCTATCATTTATCATTTTTTTGTTGTACTTACGTGTACTGTTTCTCATAAATATTATGAATTTCTCCTTTCTACTATAATATCGAGATTCGGTTGTTTTTTAAGTCTCAATATGTTAAATCATATATGGTGTAGTACCTATTTCTTCGCCATCTTTAGAGTGAGTCATTATTTCACCCTGCATTATTATCTTGGGGGAGGGGGGGGGGGGGGGTTATTTCTTCATAGATAATTCGGGATTACTGGCTGCGTTGAAACTTATCCCAAATAACGAGATTTTTTAGTGGCTTGGCATTTATATTATGATTTTAATTAGTTCAACTTCAGCCTTTTCGTTTTACATGTTTTTTCAAGCCGACTTGTGGATTGGATACCTGTAACATTCTTCCTTATTGCCGCTTTTTGTTTTGCTGCTGGCTTCTGATTCATCTTATTTATCTTGTGAATTATGAATTGTGAATTTTGAATCATATATTATTTTTACTTGCTACTGCTTGATGCAAATCTAGAGATATCTTATTATCTAGAATCATTGCCGAAAAGATTTCGTTGTTCGTTGTTCCTTGTTTATAGACCTAGAAGCTGGGGTACGTATACAAATTGGAAGCTCAGGCTCTCGAGTCTTGGGTTTCTTAAGGATGGCTTGAGCCTTGATGCATGGTAATGGCATTTTTGTTGTGATATGGTTTGTTTGTTGTGCTGTTGTTTATGTTTTTTTTCTTTTTTTCTTTTTTTTTTTTTCGGTGTTATTTGCTTTTATGCAATCGTTTGTTGTTTTAGTATTCATGTACTGCTTATTTTTGATCTTCTTTTTTTTTTTTGAGATGTCGTTGCATTGGATTTTGATACTTGGGCTGATTTTCATTATACGCTGTTTTGGATATGAAGGATATGAGGGATATGAAGAAATTGGGTATTCTGTTTGAGTGATTGGAATTACCTGATGAGGGAACGGTATTTTGGAATTTGCAAAAAATAAAAATAAAAAAAAAACACCTAACTATGTAACCTAAAAAAGAAACTGTAAAACAGAAAGAAGAACAGCTTAACAAAACATGAGACCCTTCCAAGCTTCCGGCCGACCATTATACGGGCGAAAGTGACAGTTGTGTCTGGAAGCCTTAAAAGTTAGTAGTCATTCTGACAATTGGAATTGAAGGTTATCGTTTGAAAACGCCTATACAACATTATCTGGAGTCAGATCTGGAGTCAGTGTTCTGTGAATGTATCGGCGTGCGTATGTTGTAATGACAGATATGAAATGCAGGGTAGGTGTTGTGGCGTACATGCCAAGAATATGATTTGGTTGCTTAATTGGTAATGGCATGTGCCATCCACCCGGCAATATAACCAGTTCCGTGAAGATCATGTGTGGCGACTGCGATATATGCGGTGGAGTCGGTCAGAGTGCATAATTTACGTCCAATGGGAGGGCCGCATTTCAGCTGATTTTTGATTGGAATTATAGCCAATGAGAATGTGGTATTACATCATTTTTAGGTTGGAATCATATTATATGATTTAAATTCTGTATGTGTGAGGTTTACAGCTTCTTTTACTTGATATCATATCTTTGTTTATGCATCATAGAATGAACATAGTATTTTTTGCGCATACAGCGGCAGTGGCCATAGTAAGGTCCGCAACAAACAACTATCACCAGACCGATCGTCGATTGCACCAGAATAAAGCATGTTCACTCCACCCTGCAAGGATAGAATTGGCCCTCAAGGATTTGGTACAATCTATCGATCATGACTGTTCTCTAAGTTCCCGCAAGAGCCATGGGTACAATGTGCACTCTCAGATGGCTCCTTTAACAATGTCCGGTGAATTGGGTCCCCTATTTTGCTCTCTGTTGCGGCAAGTTTACTCATCTGACCGGACGCGTGGCCGAGCAGAACGTTAGTCGCTATACGCGTCTAATCGTTAATGACTAACTGTTTTGGCATATACCAAGTAATGTGATTCACATTATATAATTGCACCTCACTAGTCTGTAGTTCACGGGGTTGCTTAGATGTCATAGATATGGCTTGAGATACCTGGTTACTGACCGGAATATGCACCGCCGCGGCACAGATGACTATCAATAAGGCGCAGACTAGTAAGGATGGATAACTTTGCTTTGAAAGGATCGGTATGCTGGAGTTGCTCTAGCTATGAAGATCAGGCAGAAAAGCTAGGTAGTTTGGGATAGAGAAGGCGGTGCTTCACACCGGAAAAAAAGGCTACCATGCCATGCAATGGCGGCTGGTCTGTGCACTGTTGGAGGCCTTGTCAGCAATATCGGTCGCTCATGGGGTTTTATTACTACATGCGGTACGTCTTAACGATTGAAGACACGGTTGACGATATGTAATGAATTGTATGCCACCGGTAGCTGAGATGGATCAAATTGTGGGGAATCTGGAGATATCATGACTCAAAGCGTTGAGGCGTGGAGAATCCTCTGTATTTCAGGAGTTAAAGTCATCTTTTAAGTATGTATCAAGGTCCAAGGGATCTGATGAAGGCGGAGTTTTTCGATTAAGGTCATCAACTTCTGGTCCGCATATCCAGCGCAGTTTGGAAGTTACTCTGGTGTCTTAGACTTCAATTTGACTTCGTGGAGGTCTATCTCGGTAGCTGCCTGGTCCCTCGGACTCGGCTGCAATTCAAGTACGTCAGTCCAGAATCAATTGACCTCGATAGGCCTCCAGAGACCTACACTTTTCAAATGTCAACACATATCACTTTTGATATCGCCCCCCACCTCGCTTATGTCCCTAATGATTGCACCTACCTCTCGCCATCTTCCTCACTCCCCGGTTTCAGTCCCTCCATCACTTTCTAGTCCTGCTTCTGTCTCAGAACTGGTCCTGTGAGTGGGTGAGGTCAATAGTTCGGACGCATTGACCTCCATGATGCGTGTCCCTCGATCTACGAGAAAGTACCAGCTAACCCACGTGGTGCATTGAATAAAACTTTGTTAGCTTCATCTGTTTCCACACTAACTTTAACCCCCACTATTTTACCTAGCAGCCATTTTTGAGATACGAAAGAAAAGTGCTTGATTGGACTATGGAATACGAGAGCTATCATATATCCCGAACCAATCATGATAAACGATCGGCAAATAATTGATCAGTCAAGCAAACGAGCGACTAAACAAAAGGCCAAACAAAAAAAAAAGGAAAGCATCGACACAAGGGTTGATTGCCAGCTATCATCAGGACAAAGTGCAGGTTGATTGTGTCTATTCATTGCACACAACCAACCTGTGCACACGCAACAAACCATACTTGGAACCGGTCAACGTCTCAAAGAGGCGTCGATGAGCCGTAGACGCATACTATGCACGTACAGCGCTTGCTAAGCTGAAAAGATTAATAGATGATAGAGGAATGTAATAATGAAATTGCACACAGCGTCATTAACGAAGTCGGCCAGCGTTTTGAATGTATGTCTCGGTATAGGCTTGATAATTTCTCGTACGTCTAGGCAATCGAAGTATTTTATGCGTATAACTGTACATGCTTATTGTCTTAACATTTGAGCCGGATAATAATTCATCGTCTTAGGTAGGCCATTCATCAAAAATCATGTCGGTATGGGAAAGGGTTATTGATGGATGGTTATGTAGTTTCTCTGAGCATGGCCCATCGGAATAACACGAAGGTCCGCGGAGAAACATGGGCCACACAAGAGTCAACGTGGAATATTCAGGCAGGGTTTCAAACCGCGTTGTTTTTGTGATATCTCGGATCTTCCTCAAAACGGGAATTGGAGGACGTCGGGGGTTCGCCACCTGTGTCCATTGGGATATTGATTGTCGATCGTCAGGGCGAAGGAACCCTAGGGAATCGTAAAGAATAAATTAAGTTGTATGATGCTTCTAGAGTTCTGATTGAGTGGAGGTGAGGCTCGTGATACGGGTTCAATTCTAGGTGGTTATCGTCCCAACTCAGCTCTGCAATTTGCTATGTAATTGTCGACTCCGGAGGTTCAATTAATATCACTTTGTAGAAAGCAGGTCGTTGAATCTACTTAGCTTACCAGAAGACAATGGACACAGAGTCCGCGGCGGGTCCAGGAAACTTATGGGTCATTCGAAGTGTTGAAGCGGGTCCCAGAATTACTTAGTCCATTTCATTAATATAAAGTTTTCTGTTTCACAGAAATTCGCTTCCGGAGTAAAGGTAATTTTCGGGTCAAAGTGTTCTACCTGGTTGACCAAGTTCTAGCCTACTCAAGTAGGATCCCACTATCTTCAATATCGCCATAGTTCTTATGCAAAAAATAACGTTTGCAGTCATGAGATCCGTTGACAAAGCACTATAAACGCGGGTAAGCAATCAAAAAAACCATGGACCGTCAGTAAAACGTTTTCAAACCGCTACTAGGCTCCATATCTGGAAGTCGATATAATTGCGGAGTCGGGAGATGGAGCCGAGGCGGTAAGGCGTAAGGCGTTTGACAGCGGGCTACAAGCACTATCAGGCCCGATTCTATGGAGTCTGGGCCGCCACTGGGGACTTAAAGTTTCGGATTTTGTCGTCTATGAGTCGAGTATATGTCTGAGGACATGTTAGGGTCATCGAAATAGGGCACTTGTCCCGTATCTCAGCCCGCAACTCTCAGCTGCAATGGTTTCATTGAAGCGGTGTGACTTACCGGTACCACCAATAGCCTCATAAATTGTAGCATCTGATCTTGATTGAAAATTCCTAGTTTAAGATGGCAATGTTGGGTCAAGATTTTTCTGGATGCAGTATTCATTAGAATGCTTGATTCTAGTCAAAATGCTATCAGTGGACTACCTGATCATTTAATTGAGAATTGCCAATTCCAACAGGCAGCTCTGGGTCTATTAGTCATGTTTCAAGAGGCTCTATATATAAATGATTTAGAACGTCCCCAGTAGAACTTCTTATAATTTCCTATATATACCAAAAACGTGCTAAGTCATATTTTGAGTCGCATAAACTTTTCATTAAGACACACCAACACAACTAGCGCATGGCAACAACGCAGTCAGAACTTCAGTCCCTTTCTAGGAAAGGGTAAAGCATCAAATACCTTGTACAAGCTAATGTTAATCACAACCATTAAAAGGTATTGAGTATTTCATGAACGGCCGTAGGCTCGACATGACAGGTTGTATACATATGGGAGGAAACAGTAGGGCGGTAATACAGCAGAGGGTCGGGTTTACTCTTTGACCAAAGTTCTAAAAGAGGTTTGTGGTAGAACATGGGATAGGTACGATACTTCGAGAATATATATTGCTGGTTTGTAGAGATGCAGGAACTGAGAAGTGAAAACGGGTGTCTTATGCCTGATGTCGGATGTTGCCGGGCTGGCGCCGGACTTGGCTAGACGAGGCTCTGGGAAGGCTGCACTAATACAGTCGCGTTTTACGGCTGCGGCTTCGCCCATATCCTAGTGCAAGGCTTCCACTCCATATATTCCCAAGTCAGGTTATGAGACCTCCGTCGATACTGAGAGAGATTCGGTACCAGATTAGCAAGTGAACATGGCTAGAGTAAACTGGGAGATAACTGGTAATAAAAGTACGAAAGCGACAGCGATGCTGCGATAGCGGAAAGGAGCGAGAATGGTACCGGGGAGCAGGTTAAACAAGTTCTAAAGTGGAGGTGAACAGGAAGCAGCAACGGTAATTGCACTCTCGAGTAGATTATCAACTCCATGGCCTGTGGGCGAAAATACCAGAAAAGTGAGCCATGGATCGAATTGTAACTTCGCCTACATTATAACCGTAACCAAAGGTAAATGCTCTCGAACCAGCTTATCAAAAACTCTCTAAAAAGTATATATTTGTTATAACAGAAAAGATCAACATCACATGACTCCGTGGCGCAAGGGTAGCGCATCTGATTCCAGTCCAGAAGGTTGCGCGTTCAAATCGCGTCGGGGTCACAGATGAATACATTTTCATGAATTAAAGAGTGTTTCCTTTTTTTTTTCGTTCGTTTAAGGAAACGAAGAATGATGTCGAGCCTGTGTTCAATGTGCACTAGGCTTCAGTACCCAGGTTTCTTGAGTCTTGCTGCAGATATGGCATCTCAGTTGATGAATTCTTAGAAACATTTCCAACATGTATTGCTTTATTTTGAGGATGTCAATTTAAACTTTTCGGATGCATATGCGCTGCCAATTGCTGTGGAACTGGGAGCACAGCTTGGTCTGATTATAATCACAGTTGATTAAGCGTCAGTAGATTGTATGGCAATCATCTGAATACTATGTGACGCGCCATTTTTGATAGCACAAAGTGATTGAGTAGCTGGCTTTTGGGGAAGATGATCTACAAATGAAAATCTGTTATCAGTGATACTGTGCGTGAAATGAAGGGTACACGAGTCAATATCCTTACAATTTTTCTAGTACCTATTCAATGAGTCCTTATAATAATGTATAGATAAACTCATCATTTTTGCCGGCGGTTTCATCACTGCTTTATGCTCAAAGAATCGCCAGACTTTGGTTTTGATGGTCATGTGATGAAAGTTTGCTCCTCATCATGTGCAAACCCCACCCGACTGTGCTATTGCGAGAAGTGGTTTGATGGTCTTGGGGATACTCAATGTATATTGAGTAAATCAAGTAAAACGTCGAGTGAAAGTTCGGTATCAATGCCTTTTAAGACCCAGCAATGTTGCGTGCGTATACTTAATGAGCATGAATGTCGGTAATGGTTTTGTAAAGTCCCGATGATCTGCAATTACTAATGTACAGCCGTGTGTAATTGCGCATTTCCCCATGAATCAACCAGAGCAATTTTTGAATTATACGGCTGTCCAAGTGTAAAGTCCTTACTATCCACGGTCGCGAGATCTATCTATCACGTGAGAGTCTTATCCTGTGTTTAAAGTCACGTGCCGTCTCATCGCAGTAACCCCGCGACGCGCATTAACACACGTCCCTCCACGCGTCCGACGCGTCCAACAGCTCACCCAACGATATGACCTCCCGCTCTCGATTTACCTACCGCGACTTAGTCGGTCTTCAGAAGTTTTCAGTGAACACCCCGCTACGCGTAATAGCCTTAATGTACGGCACTTCTGTTAGCTGTTTATTTTACTCACACTGGTTTCGTTTTACTCACTGCGTTTCAGTGATCTCGATGCTTTTTATGTCCGTAAAATACCGTGCCTGAGGATGTAGAAGGAAAATTAATTTAGACGGCGGAACATAGGCACAATGTGAAATGAAACGACTGGGTGTTGATCCAGAGACGCCTTTGGCGGTACAGCAATGGAGAAGTGGGTTCCTCAGCTCTTATGATCCGAGGGATGAACAATTGCTGATACATGCCATAGATTTGATTGCTGTCAACTATCCTGCCAGAGCTGCAGGGGTGACTCGTCATGTCCGTAACTCCTTCCTCTTGCCTATCGTATACATATCATAGCTAGGAAGCTCATGCACCCTAGATTTCCGGGGTCGAAGCCCTCAAAATATGCCCCGAAATCAAGCTTGTTCATGTTGCCACCTGGGCTGCTGGAAGCACCACCTGGAGCTACAGCGACTCGCCTGACATGGCAAACAGCAAATCCTGTCTTGATCCGTATCGTGCGGAATCCAAGAAGATCCTAGCCGTATTGCGTGAGGTCTGTCAAATGACAGAAAAAGCGAGTATTGATGAGAGCTTCCTGGATTTATCGAAGGATATTTATGATAGGCTTATTGAGGAATACCCATACTTGAGGGAAGAAGACAGGGAGATGGAGGAGAAGTACCTACCAATGCCGCCGAAGATGAAATTGGAGTGGTATGGGAGCCATTTAGTAGAGAAGGATAAACTTCCCGATGATGAAGAAGAAGAGGAAGACGTGGATTGGGATGATGTGGTTATGTCTATGGGAGCACAGATTGTCGCTGATGCTAGGAGGAAAGTCTTTGAGAGAGTGGGGTATACTTGCTCGGCGGGGATTGCGAGTAACAAGATGATGGCAAAGTTGGGGGCGGGGTACAAGAAACCCAACCAACAGGTAAACATTCTAGGAAAAAAAAAACTCCGGTCATGGACTTACTGTTGTAGACTGTTGTCAGACCATCCGCAGTACAACCCTTTTTAGCAACTTTCAAATTTACTAAAAGTATCCCCCTATCCATCCTCCTCCTGATTTCTCTATCTTTTCTAACTCTTGCAGTCCGTAACCTCGGTGGTAAACTCGGAACCCAAATCTCCGAGCACTTCAAGACCGAAAGCCTAACGGAGCTGCTCAACATCCGCCTCCCCCAATTCTTTTCCATCCTCCCTGAAGACACCGCTACCTATGTCTACCATCTCATCCGGGGTCGAGACCTTTCCGTCGTCTCTCCTCAAACTCTTCTCAAATCCATGCTGTCCGCCAAATCCTTTCAACCCCCGCATCTCCCAAGCTCTATTCCAGACGCTCAAAAATGGCTGCAAGTCTTCATCTCCGATATCTACTCGAGGCTTGAAGACGAAGGTGTTATGGAAGGAAAACGGAGACCGAAGACTATGGCCATTTCCTTTACGCCGAAAGTTGGTCAGACTAGGACTAAGATAAGACAGATACCAGGAGCTGCGAGTATGAGCAGAGAACTATTGGTTAGGATGGCCGAGGGGCTGCTGAAAACAGTTGTAGAAATGGAGAAGGATGCATGGCCAGTTATTAGGATGAGTCTTCAGGTGGGAGGGTTTGAGGAGAGGGAGGAGGGAAATATGGGCATTGGAGGATTCCTGCTGAGAGGAGATGCGGCAAGGAATGCGGCGGTAAAAAGGGTAGCGGAGGAAGGAGAGGTGGCCCAGAAGAGACATAAAATTGCGGAAGATAGGGGTATTAGTAGGTTCTTCACGGCGAGGAAAGCGGGGGAGAAAGAGAATGAAAGAGATCCTGAAGAGGCTCTAGAAATCACTCAAGATGGTGAAGGCAATGGAACCACCGGTGCTTTCGGTGCTACTGAAGCCCTCGCGGAAATCGAGGATGATGCAGGGCTAGAAAATTTCGTGTATAAATGCCCGGATTGTCAGACAAAGATACCAATAGAAGAGGAGGAGGAACATAAGGATTGGCATTTTGCTCAGTCTTTGGAAATGGAGGAAAGCAAGATAGCAAGGCTACCGCCACCGCCACCGCCAAGGGTCGAGTCATCGGGGAGTGGGAAAGGAAAGACCACGACTAGAACAAAAAAGAAGGCAGATAAGAAGGATCCGAAGGTTGAGAAAGGGCAAAGGAAGTTAATGTTTTAATTGTAGCATTGGTTTTTGCCTTTATTTTGGAGTTGTGATACCGGCTTGATATTTTTGGAGTTTCGCATAGACTTTACGACTGAAGAAAGTCACAACGTGACGTCCTCATGGTCATAATCGAGGTTAATTTTCAACTGATAACCCTTATTCTGCGTAATTAATTTTAGGCTGCATACCGTATCCTACAGGTTCCATCCTGCGTATTAGGGCTTAAGAAAGAAAACAGACAAGTTTAACAGCGATATTTGAATTCCGTAATGCAAAAATTCACGAATGAAGCATTGTCGTCATATGGGACCAATTTTTTCATGACAGTTCGCACGCGTGTCCCAGCACGCGTGCGTAAAAATTATATCCATTAACATTATTTTGTCTATTACCATTACATGATATGCCCCTCATATGCCCCTTTAAATGCATTACAAAAGCAAACTTTTACACCCGACATGAATAACGCTTGAGATTAGCTGCGTCATCCCTTTCGATATCCGCAATAGTCCAGTAATCCCTCACGATATCGTCCGCCGTGGTATGTTCTGATCGGTATGATGCCAGCAGCAATACCTTTCCCACCTCGGTTTCCAGCCTCTCCAAGCCCGCTCGGAAGACGTTCTCCTTCATGTTTTTCCTAACATAACTTTCGTATATCGTTCCTTTCAGCCTTTCTCGAAAAAGAAATAGTTTGCTGAAATGCATCTCAATAGGTTGATTAGGGTTCGCGCGATAACCCTGGCCGTCGTATTCACCAAGCCAGTAGACCGCCTCTTGATCTAAACAGCTTTGTATGAAATCCCCAAGTGACTGTTGCTCCAACCATTTCTCCTCGATCCACCATCTGAATGCCGGCTCCCTAAGATTGACAATCGTACGGTAGATGTGTATTCTGAAATCCAAATCGTCTATAGGAGCTTTCATCTTGAGAAATTCGGACCGTATTCGGAGAAGTTCGCTAAAGTATGTCTTCAATGGCGTACGAGGGAAATCCGTATACTTGAGACTCTCAAGCTTTACGCGAAGTCGAAGAGCATGGTAGAGATTTGCAGTATCCAACCCGGAGCCGATTAATTGCATTTTGTGTCGACGTTGTGAGGGATGGTGAGCGAGTTGAAAGTGAATTGTTCGCACGGAAGATCTCAGGGGCAGCGAAGAGTTGTGTGCGTAAGAACGAAAATCTTACGCGTGTTTCCGACGGGAGAAGATCCAGAAGATCAGAAGATTCTTCCTTCGGCTGACAGACGGCAGCAAAGGTAATTCAAGTTAGACAGAACGGCATCTAGCCGGTCGTTCTTCCGCGAACTATGGAAGTTAGCGCTTTGTGGCGCTGCCTATCACGCGATGTGAGACAGACCCTTAATTTGGCTGTGCTGTCGTGTATTTCAGAGGCGGAAACATTTGTTGGATTCTCGTGAAACAAACAAAGAGATTAAACCACACTTACCTGTGGTGACTGGATAGGCTTGTGCGAGCTTGTGCCAGCTTGGAGAGATTGAAATTCCAGGGCACGTGAGTTTTCAAGTCTGAGCGTGAGCACGTGCAGGCGCGGCCCGCAAGCTCGCAATCTCCGGAAATCTCCGCAAGAGCCTCAAAACGCGTTTACACTCATCTGCAGGCATTCTAAACATAGTAAATGTATTTAAGTCATTGTATGTGTTTATGGCTTTCTCATATTTTAAAAACAATTATTTTGCATTTTTAAGCTTTTTTCATGTATTTATTTATCATCTTACAATCAAGAAATAAGTGGCAGCATTAAACCACTGAAGATCACCGTAATATAATCAGCAGATCGCCCGAAATTATCAATCCTGAAAGGTTTCTCCACCCCGTGCTGGAGCTTTGCGCCAGATATTTCCGGTAATTCTGTATAGCACCACCTATTGGCTTTGAACTTACTCATGATCGTAATGTGTTTGGTTGACGGAGTAATTAGAATGAAGGCGACCAAGCTCCGGGGAAATCGGTTATTATGCAGCATTTGTTCTTATATTTGAAGCAACATTTCA
This sequence comes from Pyronema omphalodes, assembly GCA_024516155.1. Taxonomy (NCBI): domain Eukaryota; kingdom Fungi; phylum Ascomycota; class Pezizomycetes; order Pezizales; family Pyronemataceae; genus Pyronema; species Pyronema omphalodes. The sequence continues at coordinate 124,172 of JAJJXM010000015.1, read as the reverse complement.
GTAGTGTAACAGCGATACGATAATGCAGCTAAAATTCAAACTATTTATGTTACGAGAGCTGGGAGACTTGACTTCCTGATACTCATGATTATTTTGATTCCATCTGTACCAATACCTCATAGCCAGAAATATCACAAAATCTGTACTTACTTGCTCAGTATTATTCAAATCCCTCTAAAAAGTGATTTGGGTCTCATAGAATCATGTTTTCTGGATAATCTACTACCTCGTATGACTGCTCAAATGCTAGCCCCCCGCCCCCTCCAAACTTTACTCACCGTGGACCTGCTGGTATGTAGCTCCTTTAGTTGTTCCTCCCGTAGCTCCCAGTAGTACATTGTTTTCCACTACATACCAACGTATCAATGAACGATATCCTCACAAATCTCTGTGGCGGCCCGATTTTCATGTTCTGGTTTTTGGAATTTACATTATTTGTCTATCTTGTTCTACCATGGCCCCTATTTCATTGAGTAACATCAAACGCTTATGAAGCTATGTCCTTATTAGTAATAATATATACATACTTGTATGACACTATTTGTTTCTTTTGTTACTTGTTATGGGTGGCTTTTGCGAAAAAGAAACCCAAAAATTTCTAGGCAGTTGTGTTAAGCTCTATAGGTTTTTAAATTTTTGTCTTTTATAGTTTAAAATGAAGGGGGGGATGCATATAACTCCTACTATGCTGTGTGCTTTCCTTTTTTTCATATATACACAATCATTTTTTGATATCTTGACTACATGACGAAAACGTGGCGTTTCAACCTCATGTATGGCGGTGCATGGCAATGGCAACGACCATAGGCTATGGCTTGGCTAGCTATAGCGTTTCTCGGCGGCTACACTACATCGGCCCGCGTCGTGGCTCGGATATCGTGCCGCCGAAGGATCTGGAACTCGAACTCCCGGTAAAGCCGTGATTATTTCCCGCTCTAGAAAAAAAACATCGCGCCATGACTTCGTGTCTGCTCCAGATAAATTTTATTTACAAATAACCATTGTATTATTACAAAATAACGCTCATTGAATGATTGTACTCCACGCATGCGCTCATAATTCCATAACCGAACATCAACCCCAACCATGCAGACAGGTATAAAAAATCATAAAATCATAAAATCAAAATTAAAAGCCGAAAGGCAGCGTCAAACCCAGACACCGCCAATTCTGCTTTTACGCGTATTGCAAAAACGCCATCTGTTGCCCTCAACACCAACCGCGCCACCCTTGGCAGACTTAGCAAGCCTAATGAGCAGAACCCAGTAGACCTGTCGAGCTAATATACCACCCAGACCTGACTACCTTTCTCCTCACCCTCAATCATAAACTCAAACCCACAGGCTCCGGTTTGTAATTCAATCTTCCGTAATTTATTCCATTCCCTTCCTCCTGGTTCATATTTTTCGTAGATTTCCTCGATTTTGTTTTCCATTTCATCCAGGAATTTTCGACGAAGATCGATTGCTGCCAGTGTTGAATTGTGGACTGCGTCTGAGTTTCCCTCGGCTGGATCGAGGGTGTCTTGACCCAACGGAACAACCGCTTCAAGAGTCAATTCACCGAGTCGGGTCCGTGTCGAAACTATTTCTTCGCAGATCGATCGGAGGTCCCGCTTATGTTTGTGGAAACGTCGGATTCGTCGACCAGTGTGGAGGGTGAAGAGCTTTCGGATGATTATCTTGACCGATACCATGTTTGACTCAGGTAAATCCGAAGAGGTCCGATGAGATCTGGCCAAGAGGTGATTTTTTGGAAATTGGTAATGTGAGAGGCAGCTCGACAAGTCCGACAGAGTTGACAATTGAGAGAAACCGAGTATATGTCTGACGCAGCGCCGCCTCAGCCGTGCGCCGAGAACCGTTTCGTCACTTCTGATTTGGTGGTGTATCTAGAAGAAGTTAATCCGTGTTCCTGAGGCCTTATATATAAAACCGAATATTTCCGGAGACTGAAGAGAAGATAAACAAATGGATAGATAGATTGACGGATATCTTTGGTGCTTTTCAGCGACCCAAAAAAAAAGGCCTGAAGAAACCTAAAGAGGACCAAAAGGTCAGTTACCATAAGATTCCTTTAGTAACTAGATGACGATGGGCCAGATAACGGGAATGTGCACTAATCTGAGGCTACCCAGCTAGTGAGTGGGGTTATGTGCTGTACCCCGCGGGACGCGGAACGCGATGCGCCCCAACTGGCAACTACTCTAGATTAGCTGCTTGTCACTGGCTCTCTGTCCCTGATTCCCAATACGTACATAACGTGGCCTGCGAACAGTATTTACACCTTCCCTTGAACATAGCCATGAACCATTTGGAGTGGCTATCATCGGTTCATTGATGGCTTCGGGTAAATAAAGAGAGCTGGTGGGGTATCAGAATTGAGTTTATCAGGGTCGAGGAAGTCGTTTGTCAGTTTTGAATGTGTGTTTTCGTCTCTGTCCTTCTCTAGCCTCTATTTATCATCTCCTGCTGTATCCATTCTGATCTTGTGATACATACTCCATATTGAATATTTCCTTTCGCAAATCGAGGATCTTTCGTCCCAACTCGGGATTATCCGGACTAGCGCAGAGTGTCTCCACGGCTCCATCTCGGTGATCTTCGAGGAGTGATACCCTGCGCAGTGTATTGTTTCCGCTTGATGGTAAGGGTCAGTAGTGGTAAGGCTTGGTTCTTGACGGCTGTGTGGCCGCTCAGCATCGACATCTGGAGGCCTCATGACGACATCTTTTAAGCATGATTGCCAAGTGCACGTTTCTCTCATCGATATCGGTCGGGCAAATCTCCTTGCATTGCAGGCTGATACAACTCCCATTCGTTGGTCTGTTCTTCTGCTCGTTTGAATACATACTACTCTCATCAAGCAGGTTTTCGTTTAAGTTTTTGTATGTATATGGCCGGTGCATTCGAAGTGTGATCCTGTCAAACGCAGGAGTCCTTCAATGAACTTTCCCCTTTCCCTTGGCCCGTTTACATTTAGCCAAATACCACTGCATACGAAGGCCTTTTTATACCACGAAGTATCCCAGACAGCATCATCGAAACAGCTATGACAATGGTTGGCAGAAGAGTAGAAAGGGTGGGCAAGAAGCCAAAAGGACAAGAAGACTGGAGGCTGAACGAGCAGGAGGCGTCAATGAGTATTCTGATTGGGTAGAGACAGAATATATGTATTTATTCATAAAGTACTAGAGTCAGAGTTACCAGATGATGCAATAGATGGAAGACGCCGGAGTTTGGTTGCATCTTGGATTGTGGGTGGAAGCAAATGCGGAGAATGAGCTTTCACAGGGACACTAGAAAAGTTGCTCTGCCCTTCTATTTCTTTTCTTTCCTTGCAGAGCAATGTTTGACAGGAGTTTGGTTTCTGTGAATATTCAATTATAGAAATAGTGGATGTTGGAAACTAGGCAGCTTGTGAGCAAGACAGAGCATTGAAAAACACGCTGGTACATAATGCTACATATTCAAATTGTATTCATTTCGCAAATACATCAGATATACTCAGAGCGTCAAGCAAAACAACATGTCACCATCCCTGAGCTTGACAAGGCCTAATAAAGCAACCATTTTCACTTATCACACAAACTCATGTACATGAAGTATATCGCATACTGGTTCTACCACATGTACACCTGGTTTTTAATCAGGGTTTACCCTCGCATACAGCCATGCGGGTCCTGAATACGCAGGTTCAAAGATCCGGAACATCCGCCCTGGCTGCCTGGTGGATCCAGGATTTTGGGTTGGTTAAGGAGCGTTGCACCGTGTGGTCACTGGCCATACAGAAACGAAATCACGGATATGCATGCAGCAGGTACATGCGATGGCGATGGGAGTGCAAATATGCACAGGATTTGCAGCGCTTGAAGAATATTATGATAGCAGGTTCAACACGCAGTTTTATTTTACCTACATAGTTACTAATTTATAATCTTTTGTCATAGCTAGATCTAAAGCCTTAGAAAGCATAAAATCTATCAGCCATCGATGCATGGCTACTTTATTCTTCTGGCTGCTTGCGTTCTTCATCTTTTTTTTGATTTCTGCATCTGCCTCTATGTTTTCGCATTTCATTTTGTGAATTGTTCACTTGTATAATCTCAAAATGTTTCAATATGAAAACCCGAGAAACATGAAGTGCCGGAAATTGTGCCATAATGCGAATCAATGTGCATACAGCCTGTACTTCTCTCTCTCTTTCTCTCTCTCTCTGAAAATTCAGCAGGTATATATATTTTTCACGCTGTAATATCAATCCATAATATTATTTGCTTTTAAAAAGAATAGTATTAAATTAATGTAATCATAACTGTTCTCCGTGGAGCTACAATTGAAAACGACCGGGATTGCGAAAGCTTTATTGACGATTGTCGTTGACTACAGTAATCTGAAGACGGATCGGACCTTGTACAATGGTTAGCCCTTAGTAGGTATCCAAATACGAAAGGGGCTTACCTAAGAGTTTTCCTTTGTTGGATACGAGATGCTAGAGGACATGCGAAGGGGAGGAGAAAGCCGAGCTAAGAATAGAAAATTAGCTTTTGAGTCCTGATAGAACAATTTTGGTAGTACGTTGGTGGGGTAAAGCCGAGCCATACAATTATGTGCGAGTATACAAAGATTGCTTTCCGTGACTTTGAGGAATTAATAGCCTGCTGAGAAAAGTGACGAATAACGGGGGCCATAATCAATAGCGATTTAAACTTTCTTTTGCGGCGATGCAGCTTCTATACTTCGATATCCTGAATATTCACAACCTGTTGGATCTTCGATATTCTTATATTTTCCCCGCAAGGAGCAGTTCATAACTCGTATGACCATCACGTGATTAGTAGCGTACGATTTTCTCGTTCGTTGATCGTCGACACCGTATCTATATACCGGGTTTAGCGACCCACATACCGCTGTTGTGGGGCGATGTGGCTAACAGTATATACCCAGGGAAGTAGTACATCGGATGATACAGCCACCGCGAATCGCACGATTAATACGCTCAGGCGAAGGACGTCGAAACCTGGAAGTTATATTGAATGAGCGGAGTTGACCGCGACGGTGCCATTTTGACTGATTCTTGTATTGAACTCAACGCCGATGACACAGAATCCTTTTGAGACTGTTGGGGCACTGCATTTTTGGCTGTTGGGAGTAGGATTGGGGTTGCCCCTACGAATCTGTAAAAGGAAGTTACAGTCGACTCGGTCTATAAGGGTACGCCGGGACCGAAAGGGTGTACCCTTATATGATGTATATTCTTAAAGACCGAGGGGCTTGGCACGAGTGATTGATCGAGATGCACAGAGCTGGGGTAGTGCGGAGGTAAGTGGAGTCCTAGCGCCACACAAATTGCACCATAGCCACACAAATTGCACTATAGCCACATCACCAGCTGCCCCACTGTATAAGGGTACCATACAAATTTTCGGCATTTTCTTAAGGATATTCTAGTACACTGTGATACCCTTAATTCCCATACAAAAACCGTCGGGACCGCGGCAGGTACCCTTCTACAGTGGGTATTCTTATAGATAGTATCCTTATAACCCGAGTCGACTGTAGTGGAATTGAGGAAAATGGAGGTCGCGAGGCAATCAACGGTACTACATATGTCGCGACCAGCCACGCAATTCGCGCCTGTTAACTGTTGAGAATAGCGGAAGCTTCGAGTTTTATAATTAGCGTATTTTCAACTACGTATATTTGAACCACCGATCGGCGTATTTTATCACACGTGCGATAAATCGTTTCGTGCTCGGCGATTATTTAAATTCAGTGAGTATTTAGACATTTGATTGACATTCTTGAACAAACCTGCGTCTGCGTAAAAGCAAAGAGTTAGGGCTTAGGGCGTACACTGCCCTTATATACAAGCTGCATACCAACCCTAGGTTTGAATTACATCCTCCATTCTCCATCTTCGTGGCTCCATCGTCAATCTCATTACCTATAGAGCCATATACTCGACTAGTCATGCTCGAGCATTCACAATATGAAAACTGAAAGCAACCATAGCACATTGTTATCACTCCGAATGTCAGGTTATGACTGACATAGTCCAACAGTGCTTGGGCAGCCATTCAGAGCGGTATGGGTAGTCACTAGCCGTATGATATCTTGTCAAGTGCGCCAAGTTGACCTAACCAGTCACGACCAATTTGTTCTGCGAGTAAATGTCAACACTCGTATGTATACTCATTTCTTGCTTCCGCTCTCATCAATGATCACAGTAAGATTAGCCTATTGGACGAAAGTTTTTCTTCGGCAAGGTTAATGTCATTACACGGTCAAAATGAATCGTGGAAGAGAAGATTTACAAGCCGATAAGTAACTCAGTTTTGACCGTACGAACACCTCGTTTGTGCTTCCTCGAGCCACGACGGAAAGTCTCGGGGCTATCCAGGTTACAGCACATACTTGATTCATACATTTTTACATCAGGGCATTTCAAGATCCTTAATCACACGCTGACCTCCGCTGTCTTCCTTTCCTCATCCGAGGGTTTGGACTTATGGGATATCAAACTATCCAAACTCTCGATACTTGGATTCTCCACCGCCGTAAATCTGACCGGCAGCGTCCCCGTAAGTGCTGGCTCTTCGCCGACTATTATCGTCGTCAGATGCTATTTTCACTTTCCGATTCCCATAAACTGTTCCTCCTCCGTTATTCTGGTGGGAGGTGCTGGACTTACCGAATAAAACAAAAATCATCTCCAACAACGCCGGGAACCACAGGGACATCGTCAGCACCTGCCCAAAACTCCAATCGTCATTATCCCAATTTTCCGCCTCCTCTGTCAACACGCTACCATAATTCACAAACTCTGGCACATAAATAATAGTACCCGGACCAGGCGGCTGTATGATAGATCGGAGATGACGACGCATCCACCTGATCCTCAGAAGGAGGTAGATCGGCAAGCCGTGGTTCCATATATAGATACCAAAATAGATGAGCCAGATGCACTTGAAAAACCTCTTTGCCCTCGGTGAAAGTTTGTGGGTGGCGGTGGGGGTAGGATCATGAGTTGCCTGGTTGCCGTTGGACGGGCTATCACTCGACTGATACCGACTCGAGGCTCCTGCTAAGCACCACCTCCCACAAAAGCAACCCCAAACCTTCCTCAAAGCCCTCGGTACCCCATTCTTCTCCGGTTCTTCCCACTCCAGCAAAATTATCAACCCTAACGCTACTGTACACAGCGCCCAGCTCGTCCTGAGTAACTTGAACTCTGTCCCCTCGGGAAGCAGGTCGACAAGGAATCCGGATACACAGCTCTCCTTCGGGAACTGAGGTGCTAGGGATTTATATACCTTCGTCCTATCAATATTGAGATAGCCCGCACACGCAATAGCAGCTGTTACTATTACCAGCCTTAGGTCTCTTCTCCGGAAGCTGGTTCTAAGGTAAGGGGTGCTGATAAGTGTCAGGACCGGGCATATGGTGATGATAGATGTGTATAGCGTGAGGATAAAGTTGTAGAGATCTCCTCCCAGCAGATCGATGACAAAGTAGGGCGCCTTTCGCGGTTTGATGTCGCCACCGTAGAGGATGGCAGCAATTTGGATAGTCAAGGAGAGGTACAAAGCGGAGTCTAGTAATGAGCGCAAGGCGGTATTGAGGGCGGCGTTGATGCGGCGGAGAACGCGGAAGATGGTTTTATGGCTCCGACGGTTGGAGGAGCCCCAACGATGAGCTTTTTTATCGAAGGTGAAGCCAAGGGCCATGACGAGGATCGAACAGATGGTACATGTGTAGCAGAGAATGTAGAGTGATAGTACCACCTAGTTATTGACATGATGAAACATTAGCACTGCCTGAAAGGAGACGTGAAATAACTACGCAGAGAAATTAAAGCAATGACCTACCCCAATCCCCCCAAGATCAGGATTTCCTTGCCCGAAACTAGTGTGATTCACCCTCACAATACATTCCTGGAAGTTTTTGATGGCATCGGTAACGTTGGTTCCCGTGGCAAAATCAAATAGCCTATCACTTGTTGACATCAGTTCGTTTGGCCTGGCGTTTCGACTATTCCATCCATCTCCCACTTTCTCGGGACATGGCTCTTCGCTGTTCTTTAATACATATCACTTCTAGCAATTGAAGCACAAGATAACTAATATGTCCGTTAGCCGGCCCTTTTCACTGTGTTGGCACGACTACCTAATTGCGAAGCTGAGTTTGCGATTCAGTTGATCTTTTAGTGCCAGGCTGCAAAATCCACTTGATTTTGGAGAAACCATCTTCAAGCCACCCTACTCCGAGTTAGCACTGTAATCGATAGACAAATCATGTTCTCTCAGTTCAGTATTTGTTTGATGGAATGGCCAAAATATCCGGTCCGTCCCCAAAGAATTGCGGGGTAAAGAATGTAATCGAAAGATAGTGGAGTTCTAATCCTTCATCGTAGTGATGATCTAGTGTCACGACGAGCGTAGTGGTTGGCTGGCCTTCAAGATAAGTGAGACAGAGCCTAGTTGTGCTTTCAGAGGTTGCAGGTGATCGACAGCTACCGCATAGCTGTCAACGAGACGAACAGATGTATATATGGCGCTGTATAGAGTGCCGGATACTTAATCACAGTAGCGCGGCAGGGGTCGCCGTTCAGAATACCCCCCGACGTCGATCTCCTCATCAACTTCCAATCAAAAATAGACCCATAGTAGATAATTCAGAGAAAAATAATCGGGTTAAAAACGTGAATTTGGACGCGTGGTTGAGTGATCTGTTTTGGAGTGTAGGCGGGTGTATTGGACGGCGGTTCTGTGCGGATTCATGACTCTACCATATTGCAAGACAAGTGACCGTAAATGACTTGATACAAATATTTCTCTATTTACTCACCCTCTTTGTGAACGATACTGCTTTTCAGTATATATAGGTACGCTGATCTGTTGAAAAATCATTAACGTATGCCACCAATAAAGTACCCAATCATCTGTGAGACTTGAGACCCCAACGCTGCACTGACCACCAGGCATCAGAATGCTGCGTAAAGCCTGTTCAGTGATAATTCTCGGACGCAACACGTGATTCATTCAACTTCATGCATGTACCGAATTCAGGGGCTGCAGTACTGGCAACGACTCAGCGGCTACTGCGCATAATCTTAGCGACTATTTCTCCTCTCTTTAGCTGCACTCTTTATCAGTTTATCGCTTGTACCTAGCACTAAGCGCTTATGATCACCGACACTCATCATTTCCTCATCATTCACAATGTCATCACTCGTTATGTGCTTACACTTTTTTCCCTCAATGAGTACCACCACCAACCAATCGTATTCAGATAACCCTGTAGCGCCTGCAGGTTGCGCGTGTGTTGCCCCACCTTGACTGACCTGCCGCCTCCCATAAACCCCATCTCTTTCCTCCCAAATCCTCTACCACGTTACGCATCACAAAATGGAAGACGTCGCCCCGGACTCCCCAGCTATTATCGAAGAGGATGAATCCCCTCCTCTTCCACATATCCCCGTCGCCCTACCCCCAACTTGTTCAACAGAGGTACTTCGTCTACCGGTCGGCTTCGCTATGGTAATCGACGACTTTCTTACCGGCGAGGAGTGCGCATCACTTCTTCAACTCGCAGAAGCCACTCACCCATGGGAACCTGCGCTGCTGAATATCGGAAATGGAGCCCAGATACTTGCGCTTAGCGCTCGCAAGTGCGGGCGGATCATAGTAGACTCTCCTGAGCTTGCCGATATGCTTTTTCAGCGCATGCGGCCGATACTGGAAGAAAATGAAGTAGCAATAATTGGAGCCGATACCAAATGGAGGATAGCGAATGCGCCATGGAAGGTTACGAGGATTAATGAAAGGTTGAGGTTTCTGAGATACAAACCGGGCGATTATTTTAGGCGTGAGTTTGAACCGGTGGGGATGTGCTCTATGGTGGTTGCTGTGGCAACGGCTGGCTAATGATCAAGGCAATTTCTAGCCCATCAGGATGGTCATTATTTTACGCCCGATGAAACGGAGCAGAGCTTTATGACCCTTCTGATTTATCTGGGGGAAAATTGCCAGGGAGATGAAGGAGGAACTACCAAATTCTTTTTTGGTCCGAAAGAAAAAATCACTGCTGATATCAAGCCGAAGCAGGGGCGCGCACTGGTCTTTCAGCATAGAGGGCTAAGACATTCGGGAGAGCCGATGAAGTGGGGTTCCAAATATGCTATGAGAAGTGATTTTATGTATACGCGGAAGAGGGATTAGGACTTGAGGAGCTAGCCTAGGGACCAAGAGAAGATATAAGTACCTGAGCACAAGAACATAGGGCTAGGGCTGGAGAGGGTGAAGGCCACCACGGAAGTACGAAAATACCCCGTCTGACATCACAATGTTTTTTTTCAGCTATGCATCACACGATTTTCTTTCAATTTAGGATTCTATCACTTTGAGAAGGAGAAGGATTATCTGATTAGCAAATTTCATCTACATTTTCTGGTTCGAAGGCGTGCTTTTAGCTGGTAATGGTGTGAGGCAAGTGACCCCCAATCGTTGATACAAACCACCACAATAAAACGAATATACCAATACTCCAACTCGTAGTAAATTACCTAAATAATCAATAAACCTCTAGCTCCAACCCTCTAGCTCCAGTCGTAACGTAGAGAGACTCAATAAAAAACCAATCAATCCCTCCAAACCAACCTAAGCCCTTAAACGATACGACATTATTGAGTTAAGGCAAGCCTCGTTTTTGGTTCAGATAACCCTAGTGGTGGGCTTTACAGGCTCTACGGCTGGAAATTAAGCGAGTTTTTCCAGACAGAACTGTAGGGATGTTACCGAAATTCAAGTTTTAAGTAAAATCTTGAAAGTTATCTCTTGTGGAATTCTATCCCGACATTGTTCTAATCCTTTCAGACCCCTTTGAATAGATTTTTAAGACTCTAGAATTCCGTGTTGAGAAAAATTAAATCTTATTCGATGAAACATTTATAAATTCTACATAGAACTAACCGGAGGATGCTCCTTGACTTGTAGAAAACGACACCCGCACGACACGTGACTTGTTATCGTGTCACCACGGCCACCTCCGCAATGTGCCTTGACATGTATCTTCCAGATCTTACAAGGCCCCACTGTGTGAGACTGAATTTGATTTCTTTGTGAGTTTATCTCTACCTATCTGAATTCTGGAGTTGAGAAATTATCTCATGTGAGAGACTATCAAGACTCTGCGTTATATTGTCTTATTTGTTTCTTTATTCAATGGTACGCTGACCGAGGCCTAAGAGGCCCCTGTAGGACTGTAATATCGTGTTTCTATGGGTAACTCACACCCATTGATCAACATTATTTCACTGCTTCGTTGACTAGCTCGCCACATTTCAGCGCCCTGCATCGTTTTAATCTCAGTTTCTACGGTTACAAATCTTATCAATGGAAATCGTTCAAACTACCCTGTATTACCACTGCAGTCCACAATTTCTTCCGCCTCAGCACAATTCATCACAGATAGATAACGATGTTGTGAATTTTCCGCAGCCATGACCAAGGATAGTTCACAGCACCCATGTTTCTCGCTGGTAAATCTAACTGAACCCAAACTACTGTATCATCTAGAAAGCTTAAAACGATATAGATTATGAGGGAGCTGTTGTGTTACCGGCCCTCCGACAGTCGAAATCTCACATCAGTAACTGTACTTTTTTGCGTCAGTTCCGTCTGTATTCGGCTGCAGAACAGCGCGAAATCTGCAGGACTTTTCAGTCTTCTGGCTTACTTTATGTAGGACTTTCTACTCTGACACCAAATATTGTTCCATTCGCGTTTTAAAATACTATTTCGGGCTAGTATTTTCACCACTATTGAAGTAATATTCAAGTTCACGAAATCTGCTGTTATTAGCTACCAGGTTGTAACCAAGGAAGTTCTGCGCATTTATACCGTGTAATATTTATGGTTTGTTTCGACCATTCCAAATGCTACATACTTATCATAAGGCATCCAATACCATGAGTCTCGCCTTATCTGCAAGGATTAGCTCATTGGGACACCCAGACTTCTGGGAACGGACGGAGACGTCAGAAAATTTCTTGGCTTTGTCTCAAGATTCTTATTTGGATCTTATGATTCATGGTTTCAGGAAAGAAAATCTACTTATTTTTATTGGTTGGAGACATTTTGTTAGGATCGAAGAAACCCGAAATAAATACGACGCGGGTACTAAATAGACTTGGCCAAGCACATGAAAGATGAGATGCAGAGAGTGGATGGAATGAGAAGAGGACTGTAGAACGCACTCTAGTCCTGCAGAAGCACTGGCATGGCCGAACATACTTGTTAACTTCCACAGGGCTAATCATGTGGTTGCATGAGTACGACATTTTAGACGGCAGATATTTTGTACGAAATATTTTGGGCTTCCACAGCAACATATTCTGTAGAAGTTTTTAGTCTGCACTCCCGATTCTTATAACCTCAAAGAGTGAGATCTATTGAAGCCGGTTTCTCCGCTAAGTCCGCATAGAAAGAGAGGAGATCAGTCGCAGAGGTGAAAAAGATGCAGACCAAAAGAACGTTAAGATAGACCAAGCATCATTATAGCAATGGAATGCTATGATTTGCTGAAGCTGATCTTTTTCTTATGACGTAATCCTCGATATGTGGCCCGAGATATTGAGAATTCGGGGAAGATCACGAAGTACGGGGGGTGTAAATAATTTAACTGCGATGATGTTCCGCTGATGTACAAACATCTGTTATCTCTTGGCTTTACGTCTGCGGTACTTACTGGTCCGCGTTCATCCCGCTCGTCGCCTACGTAGATGTCTTATTCGATAACCTAATTTCTTCTTGTGTTCAGCAATGCCTTGGACGCTTTCGTGGCTTATCCTTCCGAGAAAGTTACATGACACTCCGTAAGGCTATTCGGTAAGCCAGCGAGACGCAGTGACAACTTATCGGCCGTCTGTCATCTTGCCGCATCCATGCCCAGCCGCATGATTTCAGGCTTCTTACTACATCTCATTGTGTATTTTACTTTGCAGTTAAAAGCTAGCCAGATATCACCCTACGGAAAACCCCAAACGATCGACACTCGTTATTACGCTTTCAATACCAAATTTTCAATGGCCGCTGAGTAATGCAAAACAATACCGCGCGTATAAGCAGTAGATATCCTAGAAATAGTCATGTTCGGTATACATTACTGAATTCTTTGTGGCATTAATACTTATATAGTGCTAAGTTTTGATACAGTAGACATACCGTCACCTCCAGCTTCAATTACACGCTCACCCCGTTGTAGCGTCATGGACCCGATTATGGAAGAACTATTTGACGAGAAGTACGATGAAAAAGATTCGGATTTGGATATCTCGGCCTCAGCTCCGTCTACAAACCCATCGTGTAACGCATCAATTACGGGCACCGAAGAATCCCCAGCATTATCTCCACCTACAGGCTGGGGAATTACATCAGTCGATGAAGAAAATCAACAAACTCCTCGCCGAAAATGTTTGAACTGGTCAACTTCAACGATAGCCGCAGTTTGTGTGTTCGGCCCGACATTACTACTAGTGATAGTCTTAATAGTGGTTAGTGCATGATTTTTAAGGCTACATGTGCATGGAAAGAATACATAGCTGATTTAGTGGCGTTGCAGTGTTGGGTCACGGCAGAGCTGAACAAAAATAAGAAAAAGTATTGAATTCAAACCCTGTGATTGAATTTCTTTTGTATGTTTATCTTTGTACCATATTGGATTATTTGGCGTTAGGAAACAGTGGATCATGTCGTCACAGCATTTTCTTTGTATATCGGCATTTCTGTAACAACGGCATCACCATGGGAAAACGAGATCGTCAATGTTTTGCTTCTTGGAAAAAGATTTGTTCTGGAACTCATTGTTCGCTTGATGTGGTCTCGACTCTTCGGTTATGCGGAGTACATCCCGCAGCTGAATTTAACTTGATAAAAACAGCCAGATACTGCGCGCCTACTTAAGCTTCATTATCCAACGTATCAAACTCCAGCCTTCTTCCGCGAAGTCTCATTTTTGATGAGTAGCCTGATCTGTTGCCGTCATTGTGGTACGTTTGTTTTCGGCCTGCCTCCCAGCCACTTGTTCATCTCTTGATAAGCCCCTACGCTCAGCTTCACGCAAAGTTGCAGAACTGACAGTACCTGTACCTTCCCTATATACATACCAGTATTACTAACCATCAACTTAGCGCCCCTTCCACGTGTTGCAAGCGATCGCGCATCGCGACAACTTTAGCGCGAAACCATACGGTCTATACATTTGTCGGACGTTGCGTATCGGATTTCTCATCTTTTGCGTGTGCGGCTAACTTTGGTAATATCAGTTTTGGTCTGAAGCTCATATTCCGCCCGAATTGATATCATAATTTCAAATCGCCCCATCTTTCCATTGTCCGTTCACAATTAAGCTTCTCTCTTCGTCAGTTACTCCTCACATATCATTGATTTTTCGCATTAAGCATTGTCTTTTGCCTAGTAAAATAGCATCTTCACTTCTCCTTTAATATGGTTTCACGTTCTCGGCACTTTCAGACACTAACTCCACAACGAACCACAAAGTGCAAAATTCGTTACTCGAAACGCCGAACAATTACTGGGTCATGATCAGCGGGAAGCTAAGCTGCTGTGCCACAGTTATACATCACATAACGGCTCAGATTCCGACAGCTTCTCCTTTAATTCCAACAGAAAAACTCGAATGATGAACAACTTCAAGACGGTCTTACATATTTTAGCAAAAGTTTTGTCCACTATTGAAGCCAGGACGGGAAACGACATCCTGATTCCCCTGTAAGTGACCGTGGCTGAACTATATTATGCATATTCTTGCAGTGTACGTATGGTACGCATAGTTGTATGTAATTCAATTTAAGGTGTGATTTTTGGCCAAAGTTTTGCAACCTTTAGGTGACATGTATCTCAGCTGTGACAACAGGCATGCTGCAGGGTGCATAGAACGTGTGTAATATGCTAAGAAGGTGCTTGTCAGCCAGGCAAAAGTTACTAAGCCATCCCAAGACAGTGACATGGCCGCATTTGGTTTGTCTCACCTGCGTATAATGCATCTTTACACATCTTTTTTTTTATCATCCGGCGGTGGCTGAAGTTTTACCAAAAGTAATACTCTAGTGTAACTACTTTATCAGAATACAGTACTAAATTATGGCCATCCTATCCATTCTCCGGCTACAAGTCCAATGAAAGGTGTTCCTCAGGTTGAAGGAGGGTTGCTTGAAGATGGATCCAAGAAATCTGATAATAGTAGTTCTTATATTTGTTGGTGTCACTTGTAAGGCCAATACCACGAAAGGCTATCCAGATTCGCAGCCTTCAATCATCCTGCACTTGAAATCTGTCGTGTCCTCATCGGTCCAAATTGGATGGCGAAACGTCAAGCAATCTTCCGATTTACAACAGTCGGAGATCCACAGGAAGCCTTTGTACCCGGGTACAATGTCAAGAGTATCTGCATCTAGGCAGCAATTCCCGTTTTTTATTCGGATATTTCCACGTGCTAAACGACATTCCTACTGGGATTCTTCGGGTAGTTGACATAAATAACAAATTAAGCGCCAGTCAAGCCATATGC
The DNA here is from genome assembly GCA_024516155.1 of Pyronema omphalodes. NCBI lineage: Eukaryota > Fungi > Ascomycota > Pezizomycetes > Pezizales > Pyronemataceae > Pyronema > Pyronema omphalodes. The sequence goes on along the minus strand of JAJJXM010000015.1, from coordinate 108,582 downwards.
AGATCGATGCAACCTTGATCAGGGTTCCCCAAACTCTCAACCTCCGACATCTCTCTTCTTCCATACCTTCTTCCTGCATTCCTCCCTGAACAACCTTATTTGATATTCCGTTATGAGATTCTGTGTCTCGTAAAGACTGCCTTAACGAATCGCATCACAAATATCAACCAGCCCTGAAACGACGATCCCCGCAGGAACGATGAGGACCCCACGCGAGATAACGACAGCTCTACTGCCGATACTATGCTACGTGTTATTTCTTGCATCAACCACTGTTGATGCTACTGCGTTAACGCCGCAGGATGTTCGATATCGGGGAATTAGAGATGGACAAGTGCAAGACGGAGATCTTGCACGGCGTCAGAATGGACCAGGGCCGGGTTTGACTATCACCCAGGTTTATTCTTATGGAAACCCTGTGGCGACGACTACACTCAGTACTGTCCTGCTTACTGAAATTGCCATATCTACGACTTATACGAAAATGGTCAGACCGGTATCAAACAATACTATTCCTGCTGTTACATCAACAAGGACCTTAACTTCAACAGTCACGGTACCCGCTCCGACAGCTAAAACTGTAAAAAGGCGACAAGCTCCAACTATCCAAACCGCAGCTCCATGGACTACGACAGTGACCCGTCTCTCGAAATTCGATTACACTGTAACCAAGACAGTCTATACGGAAACTGTTAATGTGTCGAGAACTTATACCCATACTATCACAGAGACCCCAGATCCGAGCTCCTATGCAATCATCGATGGCCCGGTTATGCAAATCACCTGGGCGCTGATTACCGTGACGGCTAAACCGGAGAGACAGACGGAAAATAAGACCAAAGGCGGAGCAAATGGGGGTGTAATAGCCGGTGGGGTAATTGGAGGTGTAGCGGCAGTGGGCATATTGATCGGAGTAATCGTCATGCTTCGCAAGCGCAGCAGGCGAAAGGTTAATAAGAACAGGGAGAAGCGCGACACGCACGGCGTCACGTACGGTTACTACTCCGGACCTTATTACGGCGGTAACTCGGGCTATACCGCGCTTGGCCATTCTGGAAAGGAGGCGAACGCCGAAGATCGACTCCGAGGTCGTTCCGAATCGTCCGGACTAATGATCGGAGTTGATGCGCCAATAACGCCAGGAATGTTCAACCCACCGCCACCTGTAACACCGGGAACACCGCCGGTTGGTTATGGTTCCGGTGGACCTGCGTCCCATCATTCTCATCCTCTTCATCCTCCTCCTCCTACTACTACTCCTAGAATTCCAGACACTCCTGTCGTCATTCCGCCTAGCGAAGCTGCTCAGTCCCTGAGATCTGTCTCAAACACTACTACGGTATCTAACTCAATTCCGATACCTTTTCAGGCAAGTACGGGATATCATGCTTATGCTCAGCTGTCACCACAGATCTCTGCGTCGAGCTCCCAAGCGACGAAACCCGATTCGTTCAGAAATAATATCGCTCCTCCGCCGTTGCACCACTATGAGAGATCAGCGACGATAAAGGAGGGTTCACCGTCTTTGGGACCCATTAATCAAGTCCCAATGGCTAGCTCATTCTTGAACGATGTAACTGAAGAGGCAAATCGACGCACTGCAGAGGTTGTCAGTCCGTTGTCCCCTGATATTCCAAACACTTCGGGTACCTGGGGCAGAGTTGAGCAAAAGATCCCCAGGAAGCCGGCGCCCACGAGTACGTTTACTAGTCCGAACGTGACAGCAAAGGAGTGGTCTTAGTAATAGGATGATCAAAGGTCTGCGCTGGTTTGTAACATAAAAAAGACTCAAAAAGAGCGTGTATGTTTTCTTCTTTAGGCTTTAAGGTGTCTGATTTCCTTTATTTTGATTTTGTATCATGAGGAGTTTGTGTTGTTCTATTGATGTTTTAATTTTGGAGATTGGGCATTTTGTTTTTTTTTTTCCTATGCAGAGTAAGAGGCTTAAGTTTTCAACAAGGATTGTTAAGCGGATTTTCATTAGTTTATGGTCAGGACCTTTCCCTCCTTCCTTCCGTTATCCGCACGCCACTGTTCATATCATCTATCAAAACAAAGCCATCGTGATTAACCATGAAGCCCACACGCAATCCACGGCTGATCAGATCATAGTAGATCAATCGAACCCGCAATTCGACCCCACGTTATGTATGCGACCTTATATTTCGTATGGTATTATCGCCGGTGGATTTTGACATCTTTTATGCGCGTATATGTCGTACCAGGGATTTCCTTGCCTTTTGTTGTTGAACTTTTATGGTAAGAAAACTGTGTGAAGTGCGTCTGTGTGTCCCTTTTTGATGAATCAAGCGACCCGACATAACCCCCCCCCCCCCCCGAAAAAATCATGAGAGCTCAGGGTAGAAAGTATAACGATGTCATTATGCATGAGTTTGGTCTGTGCACTCCTCTAACTCCTCCGGTGGACATACATAGGATGAGTCCCTGGGACATACCTTACGTCAAGTATGGCACCATAGGATTTCTTTCATGTATCACTTGGGTATAGGATGTGTTTAGACAAGCACGCGCATATGGTGAGTGACTCGGTAGTCTGTATATCTATCTACTGTATCTGCTGGATTCAACTCTGCTGAGTCGTTGATGAGTCTCCACTCGTGAGATCACCCATGGATTAGCTGGGTGGCTGCTTATCCTAGCGGGTATTTAGAGTTAACCATTTTTTGCCGATACTTGTAGCACCATAACGTCGAACCATATTATCATCACAAGTCCTTCTTTATGTCTTCAGTGACCGGCGCTACTAGAAGTTAAAAGTCCAGTCTACTTTTTAGACTTTTTGGTACGCGGTTTGTATGTAGTCCGCGTTGTGGGACTGGATAATTGATTTCATATGTATGTAAAGTATGGAGCCATATGTATGTATGTGTGTATGTATGTATGGTGCCCATAGGTTCTGACCGTTCTTGTCCTCCGCTGCAAGTGGTAGGAAATTCCGCTAGCAATCCAGCCCACCATATTTTTTTCTTCCCATCAGCTACGGTGCTATAGCCGAAAGGTTAATGCGAGATGACGATAGAACGACACCCGAAAATGGTTGAAAAAATTCGCGTTGTAGTTTGATAGTTTGACATATGTGTGGTGTCTCATGTAGAGCTTTTTGCTGCGCGTGAGACCCTGGATCCGAGGAGAATTGTAGTATGTAGTAGTTGAAAATCGAATAATTCACACCAAACCCAGCGTTTTAGACAACATCTGACCAATTTCTACTGTCTGTGGTGCACAGACAAGCTATACTATACCCCTCTCCACTAGGAATTGAAATACTCCCGTAAGACCGAAAATGTTTTGAACCAATTAATATACCAGTTTTCTTGTCTTCAGCTCTGCTTTTCTGTTCTGGTGTGATGTTCGCCAAAACTGAACTTCAAAACGTCCTCCGGACTAACTTATCTAGAGTTAACGCCCTTTTGTAGTGGAGTTTACCAGCATGAGAGTGGGGAACAAAGCACAATGAAGCGCAGTAAAGCACCTTCAAGCACAGCAAAGCACCCCAAAGCACAGCAAAGCACACCTCACCTCACCTCATAAGAAAAATCCCATTCAAGCTTTAAGGTACTTTAGCCAACCAAATCTTCATATCTGGCTTTCTAAATCATGTTCGTACCGCTTAGTTGCTTCCCCCGCCTGCTGAGCAGCTTTGCAAGTACACAACGAGCTTTGTTGTCGCTTCATCGTGTGATGGCTTCTGAAACAGCACACCACTGCAACTGCCTATCCCACCCGTTCTCCCCGCCCACCATCATCCCCACCTAGACCCCGCTCGACCAAGGGAACAGCTCATACAAAAACAAGCGGGTGAACACAGTAGACAACAGCGACGACGATGATGATGATGCTCATCCCGCATCAGCATCTCCCAGCCTTCGTCTTCGGATATCCCGTTCTCCCGTCTTATGAACCGTGGTTGACACATAGGCTATTATCAATCAGCAATCGGATTTATGAATTTTAGTTTCGGCGACATCGATATCGAATGTTGTATAGCATTGTCATGTCGGGTGGGCGAATTATTGTCTGCTGGTGGTGTAGTGGGGTTATGATAGTTCGTATAGTTCGTAATCGAGATCGTAAGCGGAGCCGAGAACGCGTCCGGTGGTGAGAGACTACCCGTGAGGCGAGGAGTTGGCGAGCAAGAGCAACGGAGAAACAGAAAAGAAACAAAGGTTTCAGTTCAGAGCACTGGGTAAAAACAAGAGGGATATGGTATGGTCTTTAAAACAAAAGGCGGGGTTAAATGTCTAAATCGCCGGTTAAGGTAATGTTGTTTCCATACCATGGAAAAGTTGGTTTCATACCGCACGCACACGCTTTGAAAATGTTTCAAAATCCGAGTGATCGTTACTAAACCGTGTCTAAATGGCACTAAAGTTTTTCAGCTGCAGATCTAGTTTGCGACGAAAATTTTGCTGATTCGTGGTAAGGAATTCTTACCCCACTTTGGCTTCGTCCAGGCTTCGTCCAGGCTTCGGCCTTCGGGCTTCGGTCTTCGTCTGAACTTGACATACTTTGCGACGGGTGCGGGGTTTCGAAGGATAAAATCATGGTTCCGAAGAAGCTAAAGGTTACTAGTTTCTGGTTCCGTCATGCGAACCCTCGAGTCGAGCTCGTCCGTCGCAGTAGTCGCCGTCTTTTCAAGCATCTTGGTATCTCTACTTTGCTCTACTCTAATCCAGATATCAATCTTTTCGGTCATTGGTTATGCAACCTCAGCCATCAACATCTAGATCCTGATGTTTTTTTCTCGTCAACGTTGAAAAAAAAAAAAGAAAGAAAGAAAACCGTTGCATAGGTGCATAATCGTGGAACTAGGGCTCGGAATCGATATGCATAATCTACGGTGACCCTTCAAGATTCCCGATATTAGTCGTGGTGATTGGGTGAAAAAATTGGCGAGTTCTTAGTAAAAACCCATTGATCAAAGAATGGTAAAGATTACATATTGTGGCTGACTTAGGGTAAGGTCATCTGCGGGACATCTGCCGGAACATCAACTATCATCGCTTCTTACTGACGGTCTATGCCACCATATCCAACCATGGTTACATGCCGCGCTTGACGAGGTGTGACGAGTTCTGCTGAGGTCTGCTGAGGTCTGATGAAGCCTGCTGGGGTTCTCTAAGGTCTGGCCCTCCGTGCTACCGCTGGAAATAGAGTATAGACCCATAGATATATAATTTTTAAAATGTCCGACTACATATCTTCAGGTATTTTGCCCGTGTAATTTTGCCTGATGATCAACGGCGGGGCGGTGGTGCGGAAATCTTGGTCAAATATCTATCGCTCCGATGGGTCTGGTCTGGTCTTTCAACAAAGAGCGAACGGGTCTCAGTGAAGACCCATCACTTTAACCCCCTCTGCATGTCTTAAACTCTTTGCCTCGCCTCGCCTCGCCTCGCCTTAAGACCGCTGACGCAATCTGTTGGGGCTGAATTACTAATCGAGTACGGAGTCAAAAATCGAGATATTAAACCACTATTGTTATGATCTGGACTGACCTTGGCTTCGCTTGATAGTTCTCCGCAATATTTTTTTCGTTTATGTCGCGTGCTAAGGTCGAAGCTGTTGGGCTCCCCTCCTTAGGTTAATGAGCAGATAAACAGAACAGCTGCAGCATATGGTGCCATAAGAGAATATTGCTCCAAGAAATTCAATTACAGGAGATGGATGTGTTATAACAAACCATCAGAGACATTTGATATTTCTGGCTTAATACTCCTTCAAGTCTGATAGGTTACTCTACAGCGGTTAGTCATTTCTGAAATAGTTGATTAAGGGAAAGGTAGTAAAGTAAATCTCATCTGGAATAACAGGTAATGTGTTTATTTTGTTTGCGGGCATATGCGGCCACTAACAATTCGCGCATTATGAGCAGGAGCAGGATCAGGATATATACTGCAACCACAACCGCACACTTTCACGTACGCAATTCTCCAAAGTTATTCCCCTAGGTCAATAGGTCTAGAGCTACCTGACTTCAATTGACCTGACTTCACCTTTCCAAAGACTCCTCTATTGGACTTAATCAGCTATGCCTATAGCTAGGAAGTTGCCGAGTTTTTAATATATCTTTATCTGGAAACATCACCTTCCTGATCATGCTCGCTTATCCTACTTCAATTACCTCCACATTGAGAATAAACAGATAGGCGCTTAGTTACTATTCATCTTGGCCATTCTTATTACATGTAACATGTATCCTTCTCAAAAGTTCACCCGTCTTATAGTAACGGGAATGATTGCCGGTCAAATCGAGATGTATCTACTCATGCTCCATAAGGATCTTTATTGAAATCTTACGGATAAAGCCTTTTCGAGTGTCTCCTTCCTGATTTGTAAGTTACCTCGTTGTATCCATTTCGGATCTGGGTGGCAAAATAATTATCGAATTTATGGATGTTAACACACCATTAGATATATCTAAGTTATGCAGAGGTGCTATGTAAGCTCTATACTGAGGGGAACTGCAACCGTAATTCCTTAAATAGATGTGAAAGATATAATAGACTTGGCAAATATGGTAGGCCTGGCAGATCCAGTAGACCCAGTATACCTGGCAGATTGGGAAGACTAGGAAGACTAGGAAGACTGGGTAGACTGGGTAGACTGGGCCGGGCAGACCTGGTAGACCTAGTAAGCTTCCCATACAATACACCTTATGGATGTTTCTTAAAATGAACCACTTATTATGAAGTTTACCGCATTTTCCGACTGTATACTTGGTACATGATGCGACGCTACTGTGGTTGATCCGATCAAGAATCCTCTGCATATTGATTCATCAAGTATGTACCCCTCTACAAGTTTCTGAAAATTTGCCAATATTGCAGCATGGGGGTTTCTTATGGAATACGGCATATTTCCACTGAACTATAATTCACCCCTCACCACACCATCATCTTTATACCTTTTATGATTTGCATACATACTTGTTGACCTGCATCTTCAATTTCTTGACATCCATTCAGGAGACCCCCGAGGTGAGTAAACCAATGGTCGATCCCTTAAGCTGGGCAGAGTAATTAAGGAAAATGAGCAACGTAGCGGATGCTTCCTTCAATCCCGGCTTGCACAACAGCTTGCCACCTACCATTCTTTTCTGAGTATGCAATAAAAACCCCTTCTGAAACGTTTGGGTTGGATAATAAGGTTTAATGTAAGTTCACGACAGTGTTAGGATCCTCTCGATAGTGACCAGCAAAGCAGCATAAAGCAGCATAAAGCACCGCAATGTAAAGTCTCATAAACCATGGCGGAGTAAAAATGCTCTTGCATGGCGGATCCGGAACAACCAGGTGAACCTGGTTGAATCCTGTGGTGGGTCAAATAGAATGAGCCAGTTGTTCCAGTTGTTCCAGGTATTCTAGTTGTTCGTGTTCCATGTATGCTTAATGCATCCAGATTCCTCCTGGCTGCTGATGATTGCTGCTTCTTGCTTGCTTGCTTGTTTGACAAAATCCTACTGGATGTTATGAGAAGGTATGCTGATAGCCCAAGTCCACGAGGTCCATTTACATAGTTCACGAGGTCAATGGGGTCCTCTGAATGTGGCCTCGTGAACCGCATGCATTCAATGATTCAAAAATTCTGATTCGGTACGACGATATGATTACGAACATCTCCCTATGGTCAAATTCTTCTTTTAATCCTGTCCGTGCGATAAATATGTTCCATAGCTATTTTGTCTTGTTCTAGTTTCGTATCGTCTGGTCCGCGAGACACATAACGTCGTTTGGTTAATAAACCCGGATTAAGGCTATGACTCTCAAGTAACCCTATCCCGGTCAAAGTATCATCCGTTATTTAATATCCGCCCTTTTTTCTCTCTTGCCTTGTCCAGGGCTTTTTGGAGATGTCGAATGTTTTTAGTTACCTCAAGCCTGTGAAATCAAGTGTTGATACTGTCCGCTGTTAATGTTCTGTTATATCCCGTGTGATGAGTGATGAGGTGGCCATACCCAAAGCCGGTAACGCCATTTTTAAAGCCCTGAGATTAACGAAACGTCAGCCCTGAATGTAGGGTATTAACACTAGAATTGATCGACATATGTTGCAGGAGGAAGCGACTAGTAGCAGCAGCCAGCAGCAAGCCACGGAAGCCTCATCCGATCTCCGGCAAGAAACCGAAGATACGGCCGGCTTTTATTACTAACAACACGGCAAGGAAAGGGCTTTCTTATGGCTCGGTGGCTGTTGATGCTGCAAAGTAGAGAATAGTGGACTTTTTTGTAATGATAATTTTTGTATTTAATTGGTGCAGCAAAGGAATTTTGACGATCCCGTAGCCCTAATTCAAACACCGTTTGATATACGTACTAGGTTACATTCCGAATGTTTTTTCTAATTTCTTTTTTTTTTGTCAAAAAGAACTCTAAAATTTACAGTACTGCAAGATGAATAATCCGTAGGAAATTTATAAACTTCTTGTCAAAGTGTTAAAAGTAAACGGAACTGAAAATCGTTCATCCCAGACCATGCCATCCACGTTCCGGATCTTTCTATCCCTGTAAAGCTTTGTCCAGGCAGTACCGATATGCTGGAACCAGAGCTGCAAAATGGAAAAAAAGTCCCGTTACACAGCCTACCAGCAATAGCAGGCCGATCTTGAGGGACATGTACTTGGGCTGACCTGGTTAGGTTTGAAAGGTAACTAGCTGCCTTACTGCTGCGGTCTCGAATTGACACTGCGTTGCTTTATGTGTGAGTAATAGTGTGGGTGGGGACGAGATTTTAGCTCGTGTTGAAAGTAATTGAGCCGTTGGAGATTCGAGTAATGACTTCGGGTTTTGATGGTGTTTGGTATTCATGGCGATGATGTTGAATGTGGCGGCAATGGATTCCGTAACGCACGGCTGCACGGGGCTAGCTCATCTCGTTTTGTTTTTATCAAGGAGAATCTAAATCGTAGATGGATATATTATTACTTCTGCACAACGCAACACGGGTTCCAGAATTGGGATAATCCGTTCATATTAGAAATCAAATCGGCATCTGCTATTGTCAATATATATCCATCATCCCACAACAAAGTTGATAACCGAGCCTTCTTCGCCCGGTTATCATGAACTGCTGTTGAAATGCCGTACATATGCAGGGGCCCCAATTACTCTTTTCTTCTTTATCCTCGCGATCGAGGTTTTCGTTGTTAGATCTTGAGAATCGGAACGGTCATTCTGGCCTAGGGTTAATTGCAATTGCTTGTGTTTGGGTCCATTGACGATGAGCGAGAAGGGTCCAGGACATTTCATTCCTCTTGAAGGATTGCGTCATGACAGCTGAAAAACGTTTCTCCGAACAAAACCGATTCCTTCTCAATTTTCGATTGTGAGGTCCTGTCGCCTACTTGTAGAGATATCCTCTGCTGATTCTCTTCTTTATCATTCCACCTTTCCACTGAAAGATCAGCAATTGTTTGAGGAAGTTGAAACTAGAGATAACGGGCCACGCAAAAGCAGCGCAAATAAACGTACTATCTCGCGGCATCCAACGTAGCAATGAGTGCATAATAAAAGAAGATCTTCATAAGAGATCACCGGTGAACGCAGAAGATGGCAGATATTTAGGGTTAGGGTCACAACTTCCAATCGCTGCCCGGCGGCGGAGGAAATGCCCGTCCGCAGCGGCGATCGTTGTATATCCATCCCATCATTGTGGCAAACAAGGCATGAATGTATGCAACGTCTTACTATCATCTCGGGAGAATAATATCGCAGGGATAGAAAGACCCAACCGTTTCGAAAAGGAAAAATGAATAAAGAAAAAGCAAGGCTCGGAAACTCGGCTATAGTCAGACTCGGCGAAACATGGGAAAAATAACAGCCCACGTAGTTGTGGGCTGTTCAGGCGGCTTGAAAAATGATACGCCGCATTAAGCGATATCTGGACCCACTTAAACCCGGTAAAGCAGGATTCATCCTGGAGTTGAGACACATTAAAAGCAGCGCAACCGAAGGTCATAGAACGTCTCGATTCTAGAAGTTATGTGATCGTGTCAGTGGTCACCCGAACATTCAGACAGGCTGTCAAAAGGTTGGGATCAGCATGCACATTGCATTAATAGGCACTGCATCAATTCTTATGCTATAAAGGTCTGAAAACATAAAAACAAAAGGTTGCATTCAGCTTGAACGCGCAACTGTTGATACCTTAACGATACCCCGCCTTAATCATGGGTTTGTAAGAATAAATAAAGATATGTCGAAAGATGGTTCGGATATCCGATTTGTGGCGTGCTTAGACTTTGATAATTTCACCAATGGCCGATAACGGCCGCCAACGGATGCAAAGGTTTGCCAAAAGCCTACCGAGGGCTTATCTAAGATCACGAAGATTTTTTGATGGCTTGACAAGGACCTATTGAATGTTGTTGACGGAATCCCACAAACGCCTCCGCGGGTCAATCAATAGTTCTTAGACGCAGCGGATGTTTAGTCCGTTGCATGGTGCGTTGTCTGCATCCGTTTGATGCACTTTAGTAATTGTATTCTTCCCGTTCATAGTCTTGGGTACATTGTGGCTTTTCTGAAGCCTGTCGTAGCTGGGATTCAAGAGGCAAAGACATGTCTATCCCGATTCTCAGGGCCTCTCTCGGATATCCTCATCTGCATCTAGATTGCAGAGGATTACCAAATATCCACCGGATTCCCGCGTGGATGCATAGTTGTTCTATAGGTGAGCTGAGTACATACCACGAATCAACGCAATCATAAACTTGGGATAATTACAATGATGAGACAATATATGTGAACTCGATCTGTGATAAGACGAGATTTGATAATCTCCACCGGATTCCTGCATACGTAAGTGCGTATCTCATTGGTCTCTTCAGTTTATACTCAGGGCGGGATTCTACACTGTGCTGTAAAATATCTCGTGGCTTTTGATAGTGCTAACTTGACGGGAGTAATGCCAAATATGCAAGCGAAGAGACAAGACATCCGAGCTTGTCTGTGCCTCTGACTGGTGTGTCTGTGCTATCTGAATTCTCGGGTTCGGGTCGAATACGTAAGACGGGCTTGATCTATGGTAACTCGAGGCTAACAATAGTTAGGCACAACTTGGTTCCCGTGGGGAATTGAGTCATGAGTATCAAATCCCAATATTTGGATCCACTATGGCGTCTTGGATAAAGTCTTAGGCTAAGTGTACAGGGAGCTTTTGAGGATATTGAACGTTGAAAAACAGTAAGTCATGAAGATTAAAATGACTAGTAATTGAAACACGGTTAAAGCATCGTTGAGCATATGCATATTACTAGCCAAGCTTCGATCACATGTTTGGGTTCGTATGAGCCCATAGGATTGAGCTTCCCTGGATTACAGCTTATGGATCTACAAAACTAAAAGCCCTACGCGTACGTACTCCTGGACTAGGCTTGGACCACAATAATGACTGTAGATGCTAGGTAGACATCACTTAGATTACCTTAGACACAATGCTAACTTGTTTGGTGAATGACTCGGAGAATGAAGTGCAAGTGTAGAACATTATTCATGGAACTCCTACATAGTTTTGCTCCATAACTTCGGTTCAGCGTGTAGCCTGGGATGTAAAATGTAGGATAAACATGCACTTTTACGGACGGATAGCCCAAAATTATCTCGGCCCATGGATACGGGTGAGCCATAGATAGTTCTGTGGGGGCTGTAATAAGCTTCCTATGAGTAAGCTGCACAAAGTGACCTTAAATTACCATCTGTCATCGGGATATTCGGATCCGAACTTCTTTTCAAAATTGGTAGCCCGAGGAAAAATTAAACGAAAAGTGCAACAAAAAAAATAACTTGCCAAGCCCCGAACGCCGAAAAGCCTCAATGAGTTGAAACCTGAATGTTGCATTACCTTACGCCTGTAGACGTGTCCATACATATTCATTATCATCAAGCCCAAATTGATGCTCATTGACCCATCCGTCTTGGATTCAGCCTGCTGGACGATGAAGAAAAAGGTAATCCGGCTCGGGCATCATTTAAACGAGGCGAAATAATTGGTGTATCCTGCCTCTCGACCCCCCCTCCAATGTGGAGCCGACATTCCGGCCACACAACAGTCTTACATACAGTGAGCACACAACGGCTTCGTACCCAGTTTGGATACACCCGATATGAAGGAAATTGCATACATAGCACATACAGCATACGGCGAACCGAGGGAACCGAGGGAGCCTAGGATACAAGATCCTATGATACCAAGATCTTACTGACATACGCATCTCAGCATCTCACAAGGCCACTTTCTTCGGAGCCTACTTATGCGTATGAGGTGTAGTTACGAAACACGGAGTAAGAAGTGATGCTGCAATCATCACAGCCCCAATTCACCAAAGTTGGAACCGACTTAATTAACCGATGGAAGTACAACAAAAACCGCCGATAGACGTTTGTCGTATTTGAAGGTCATGTTGGACACTGATGTACCTGAGGTCACCATGAATCTTCATGGCGTTGCACTGTTTGTTTAGTTGGTTCGACATATGTGTTCCGGTTTCAAGATGCTACTCGTGAATCTGTGTATCCTCCTGTCCCTTGAACGCTCATCTCAAACCAGGGCTACAATCCCGTGGAGTAGTCGTAGAGTTTATGCCAAATCCTGTTTAAATCGAAATTCCAAAATCCCCATCCGTACCAAGATGGGAATCTTGTACCTTGCTTGATGAAATCGATAAGCGGTTCATACCAAGTTCATCTTTTTAGGGCGGAACCGGTTGGTTCGTAAACGTTTCAAGAGGATGTCACAGACGGCAAGCGACTTGGACCAACTTCTTCTACATAACTACTGTTGATTCGATAGATAGGGTATCTAGACCAGTAGCGAGACGGGACGTTTCAAGTTCCCGTCCATCTCGTTAACTCCCTGTTACCAGCGATCCAGTATTTGCTGATCATCACTGTGATTTGGGAAGTGCAATATGTTACGGCGATGTGTTACGCTATTTTTCTTTGAGTCCCAGTTTACGGTCTTTACACTTCAGTTGTACTACAAACTTAAGGGACCGACTAGTCACTACGGTATATTGGAGAGGGAAAACGGGTGTTACAGAAGTCACCCAGGGAAAACAAGACGTGCTACCCTATACATCAGGGATGGTATTACAGGCGTGGGGGAAGCAGGTCGTATGTGAGTTTGGGTCATTGTGCATATCCCCCCAAACCCCTAGATTCCCTCATATGGATACTATAGTTTCTGTAGTTTCTGTAGTTCTTGTAGTTCCTGTCGCTCGCCCTGGCTTGAGAACCTGGGGAGCCCCAGGATTTCAACCGCTAGTTGACGTTGATCGCGGGTCCTGACGTTTTTGTTTCTAATTTTATGGTGTTCCTTGATGCAGGTTGATGAGGCTAGTGGAGGAATCTATGGAGTAAACTTGACCTTTTTCAGAAATCTGCTTGACGATCATGAGCGGCTGCTTGTGGAGAAAGGGATAAGCGAAGTGTGGCTCGTGAGAGCCTTGGTCACGGGTTAGAGGCGGACAGTTTTGTATGGGGTTCACCATCACGACCAGGGGAAGTTAAGATGAAGATCGTTTGACATGCTTCATAACCACGGTGTTGGTGTAGTAACCGGAGGGATGATGTATGTGGCTGGGCAACCCGACCCTAAAACCCCAGGAAGGGAACCCGAGGGGCAAGTAAACCATCTGTCATCAAACCCATACCAAACCTCATCAAATATCCAAGCCTTTCTCAAAACAATCAAGTACCATCCCAACTCAGCCCAACACATCCGAACTAAACGTCACAGAAGCTTCGGTGTTTCTAAAAGCATTCCGACGGTTCGTTTGCTCAGCGAAACCCGCCGTCATCATTCATCTACCAACCATATTCCGTTTAGTGATTGTTTTACTAAATCGATTACTAGTAAAGATGAGTTTGGTGTTGTTTCTACGCATGTGCACCTGCTTTGTGGGGTGGTAGCGTCTCAACTTACGGATGCTGATCACCTTCATCATTATGGGGGGGGGGGGGGGGGGGGGAGGTGTTCTAGGACATCAAGCGGTGACAAAACACACCCGAAGTCATAAACGGATTCTAGTAAATTCAACTATGCTGTAAACAACAAAAACAGCCGTAGCCGCGGTGCTAGCTACATTTCTTCGTGGAAATGTAGCGTCATTACTCTAAACAGGGTATCGTGAGTTCAACATATGCCACCATAGTACGCATAGTTTACGTTTTGAATGGGCTATGCAAACGGAAAAACAGAATTAGAAGATATGCGTGCGCCTCAAAGAGCCAGAGTTCAAGTCACCGCGTCTCTGGAGAAAAGCCACCAAAAGAACCAGAGACATCCGAGTCGACCCTCGAAGCGCTATGCAGTTTTTGCACCCTCAACAGCATCAACAAACGTTGCCAGTGCTTATCAACAACTACCTAGGCTCTTGCTATGAGTAAATTAGGAGGTAACATAACAACTCTGTTTCTAAAAATGCACTTGATGGTTCACCGTAATGGATGCAGTGAATCAGCAAGCTACACAACGCGGGACGCTCGGCTAATATATTCGGGCGTCTTTTTTTTGTGAGGGTTCACGCGGACACAGTTATTTTTCCAATCTCAGAGTGTTTTCATGGCCGGTCGCCGCGAAAACAAAAAGTGAAGCCCCGGCCGCGGTCTTTATTGCATGAACCCAGTGAGCCTTCACCCCAACCCACCGGGAATAAACGAAACGTTCCCAGGGATTGGTATGGTAACAGCCCCATCCCAATGCTCGGTAAAAGTTGAAAGTTCAAAGATTTATGTATGTACGCAAAGCCGCCATGAAAAAAAGAATCATAGGGCCACATTATGCATCGGAGGGTCCGGTATGTTGACATTGTTGAATCCTTGCCAAAAGGCCGTCGAAGCATATGTACCAGTAAAGTCTCCGAAATACTGCCGGCGATCAGCTTCCGTTCTTTGTAAAAGTTCGGTCTATAAACTCGTAAAGCTCGCAAAGAGCCTGTAAGCTCGGTCCATCAACATACAAGCTCGGTTGCGGATATCTAATCTCTGATGAATCTCCGTATCGACAATACGTCTGGGGTATCTTATCAACTCTAGGGCCATCTTTGATGCGGAGGGTCCTCGGGGGTCCTAGGGGTTTTAGAGTCCACGTGATGTAATTCCCTCCCTTCGCCAAAGAAAACAGCAGATCGCTTACGGCGGCGTGTTGGTAGTGGCGGAGACAAAAGGACACCACTGTCTCAACGTTACCGGAGTTGCTCAGGCGGACCACCTTCCACACTACAGTGTAGGCCGCCTGGGAAAGGCGTAGGGAAGTGGGTCCACGACTCTGCGTGTTGAGTCAATTCGACAACAAAATGCGGAGGCGAAGGAGGCTTCGCTCGCGGTGTAGGCGATGTACGTACTGCGGAAGACCTCTGTGGACACGGACGTTCTCACGACGATGCTTTTGTTGCTCTGTCTCAAAGCCCCGAGTGATCCTACCGTATCGTACCCGACGCAAGTGTATGCATCGTGGAATTATCAGTTGAGGTTATGTGGGCTTTGTTGAAAATTTAGTCAAAATTCGGCGTAACTTTTGCCGCAGAGACTGGGGATGTTGTTGTCTTGAATTTTGTCTTGAACCTTCGAGGCCTTGTCTCTGTGTCTCAGTAATCGCGTACAATGGGTGAATATACCAGGATGAATTCGTTGTTGTCTCGCGACATCGTTCCGGGGCTTGCGTTCATCGCATCTTTGTCTGTTTTTGCTGTGCCTCTCTTGCTGTCGCCGCGATCTGTGGAAATGTTCCCTCAATGAGGCCGCGTCGTCAACACAACACCACGAAGTCGGCCGAAGTAAGGGGGGAATCATCAAAGACTAAGAACATCTCCACTCATCAGATCTTATCTCCCTCGAATCATTACTTCCATCTCCATTTTTCTCTTCCATCTCCATCTATTAATTTTACACCGCCTACATACCAGCGATCTTGCCTTAATTCTTGTGATCGTGTTCTTGATACTCTGTATGCTCCTTGATGCGTATCCACATCTCGGTAACAAAACACACCTCGTCGAAAATCGTAAATAGGGGTGTTTATCAGGCCTCCCGTTGTTTTGCATATAACCGAGATTCCCGCGTTGATAAAGTTCAATATCAAGATCCACTGCAAAATTCCTTGATGCTGGGCTTGTTGCGTTATTCTCCCTACCCACCGTTCATCATTCCGCGGAATGTATGTATGTATTTGAGAGATTCTTCGTACAGTCTCCGCAGATGGCATCATTTTGCATCCCCGCTGTTTCATCACATTTACGTTATTCTTCTCCCTTCGTGAAAACTTGTCCGTGGAAGTGTTTCGTGCAGAAAAAAAGAACGTCGTGCATCATAACACAGCGTTATCTTCTTTTTTTTTGTGGGGCCTTGTTTACTTTCCAGAACTACAACCTACCCTACTTGCTGCGTTCTGACGCGAGTCTGCCTTGCCAAAGTGCTGCCAGAAAAATACCTGTGCCACCTAGTATGGTTGTAGTTGTCTCCAAACGCTGCTGTCCTGTCCGCCCAAGACCGCCCTGCTCCTGCTCCTGTTCCTCCTGCACTGCTTCTGCTGCTGCTGCTGCTGCTGCCATCCGCCGGCCACCGGCTACGTTTCCAACCTTAGAGCGGTGCAGTGCCAGTGTTCCTTATTTCGTACCACTTTCAAGCAACGCGAGCCCCTGGTAAAAACCTTCGTTTTTTCCACACAGTGCAATAATTTTTATTCTTTGTCGTAAATTTTGTGCATTTTCTGTAGCGGGGGTAATTTTTATCAGTTCTCATAAGTTTTTTTACCTGTGTGGAGACGCATTTCCTGTATAGTCCAGTATCGAATTGCACGAATTGCACCCGCTGATGACTTTTGGCGGTTACTGGAACCTGTGTACCGCGGAGGAAAGCCGCAAAGGATAGTTGGAGAAGCAGCACCTTCCAGATAAGCCGTCTTTGCTTTCCGTTTTGCTCAGCCTGTGCAGATAGAGCTTCACTTCTTGACGTTCACTTTGGCCTTATGAAGCATCATCACAAAGTTCACTTCCATCCCACGCAGTCTCTACTGGGCCTCGCGGGCGTCTCTCAGCCTCCCGGTTCTTCGAGTCGGCATCGTGGACTTGGGTGGCCTTGCTGGAGATTTTCATTTGCGTTATCTCCGCACAATGCGAGGAGAGTTGGTTACCGTATTCATCGCCGGTGCACTGTGTCTTCGGTCTTTGCCTCATGGCCATATTTCTTTAGGGTGAAGTTCGCCGCTGTTAGGTACTCCATCTCCACCCTGTCTTTCATCCTGTGGATTGGTGTCGGGTTTTCCATCTCCATCTTCGGAGTTTCCTGTCTCGATCGCTATCACTATCTCCATTTCCATCTTTCCTCGATAGTCCGTGCTCCATCTCCATCTCCGTCGTTCCTCTCTAATCTGACGTTGCATCTCCGATCCATTATTTCTTTGCCGCATCCTCACCACCATCATAGACCCTGAAGGAAAATACTATATGTTAACTTTTCTGTCTTTTTTGTCATCAGACTCCACCTTCGTCACCTTACATCTCTGTTTTATTCACATTTTCATCGCAGGCTCAATTTTTTTTTCACTTTTGTCTGCATCTCCGTTGCTTTGGCTTTGAACCTCTGGCTTTGGGCTGCGTCCATCATCTACATATTTGCTGCCATCGCTACTTATCGCTATCTCCGTTTCCCAATCCGTCTCCGGTTTATGTTTCTTGACATGAAGCATCTCCTTCTCGGGTTCTGTTTTGTTTCTTCGCCACATGCGTAACTTATTCTTCGGGCTCCACTTTCTTTGGGGGTGGGCTTTTTTCACCTCGTGTTTCTGGGCCCTAACATCACAGACTCCACGTTTTCTTCACTTTACAGTTATTTCTCTCTACATCTCCCTCTTTACTGAGAGATCGCTAAACATATTCCCTTTCTTGGAACGTCAATTCACCTTTGTTTTCGCTTCATATTTACTCTCAATGTTCATCGGCGATTTGCCCTTTGTTTACCTTCGTTTTGCATCACACCCACCGTCTTCAACGCCGCCGCTTTTGTTTCCTTGTTTTGCACAAACTTGTTGTTACTTGATCATATTTATTTGTTTTATTTCACGCGTGGAGAGAGAGGAAAGGATTATTTTTGAAGTGTTAATCTTCATGATATATTCATCTGTCCCGTAATAGTAACCGAAAAAAAAAAACGTAAAAACAAACGCAACCCATAAAACAAAAAACCCGATTCCCAATGCTATGCTATTTCCCCGATAATCCATCCCCCCTAAAACTCAAAAACCAAACAACCCAAAAAAATACAATCAAAAAAAAACACCAATGCGCCCCGCCTTTGTCCCTATCTATAATAAAAGAAGAAGAAAACATGAAAACGAAATAAAAATACAGAAATATATAAAAAGGTGTTATCGAAAAAAACATCTGTGCGAGAATGAGAAAAATATGTGTTGACAAAATGTTTCTTTCATCCTCAACTTCTTTGCTTTCTTTGTCTGTCTGTCTGCACTGACAACCCATCATCCCCGCATTCCACGTTCCATCCCTGTCTGCGAAAGCTCTTTCGCAGCATCATTCTCAGCCCATTTTTTTTTCCCTTTCCTTCGCCAGAAAATGCAAAGTTGCATCCCACCACCACCACCGGTATAGTATTGCAGCAGTGGCGAAAAAAAAAAAAAAAAAAGGTTGAGAATCCTTTTTTTTTTCGTTCGTTGATTCGTTAAGGTCGGGTCTGGTCTGGTCTGCTGGAACTTCCGTTTTCGCGTTTACTGTTAACCACCACCCCATCACTGGTATCGAACTACTGTAACTGTAGTCCGTTGGTAGGTTTAGCTAGCTAGATAGCTGGATAGCTAGCTTCTATCTTGCTAAAGGTGGTTGGTGCTGGTGCTTGGTGCTTGGTCGGCTGCTGATGGTGCTGGGCTGGTGGTTGGGATGGCGAGCGAGTGTAGATGCAGTGCAGTGGTGTCGCGGACGTGGTGGAGGTATGACGTATCCAATGTATCCGAGTAGCGAGTAATCCCCCCCCCCCCCCCCCCGGGAAGCAAAGCTAAGCAGACAGAGGAAAATAGAAACAGAGAAAGAAATAAAGAAACAGAGAAATAAAGAACAAAACACCGTAAATTCATAAAAAAAAGATGGAAAAAAATAAAATAGAAGAAAATAAAGATATATATGGAGGATATATATTTTGATGGAAAAAAAACGAATGCTTGTTGCTTGTGCTTGTGCTGCTTATGAGGATGCTGCTGATATGGTGGTGGGGGTAGCAGCTGCTGGTGAAAGCGAATGCGTAGATGTTGTGTTCTTATTTATTAAGAAAGCGAGCGTGGAATGAAAGTGGTGGATTGGTAGATTTCCCTCCTCCCCCCCACTTCATGGCTGTTGGATCCTGTAATCCTGAGATTTCCTAACCCCACTCCACACCCCACATCTCCATCCATCCATCCATAATCCACCCCGCCATCCCGCTATCTTGCCATCAGATGTTGCGGAAATAGGTGATGCTGGCTGGCTTCGCTCGCTCGCTGAGCTCGCCGGATGGATCGGTTCTTCGGTGCTTCGGTGCAATGTAGGATGCGACTATTGGTGTGGAATATGTCTGTCTGTCCGGTCTGGCTGGGCTGAAGATTCGAAGATTCGGATAGGATATGATAGATAGGATAGGATAGGATAGGATATATGTGTAGAGAAGAGAGATTGTTGTGTGGTTGGGTGGGGTTGGGTCAAAAATAAAACACAAAAAACAAATCAAAACGGAATTTATCGTGGTTCCCGAACTTCGAGTGAAAGGCTGCTGAAATCTATCGATGGACGACGAAATGATGCGCCGGAAAGGGAACCGGAAAATGCTGATGGTTTGCGAAGGTTTAGTTGCTAAAGGAAATTGTTGTGTTAGTTGAGGCGATTTCAAGAGAAAAGTGGATTTCCGGGAATTGATGCTTTGGAGAATTGGAGAAAAACTTACTCGGCAACTGTCACACCGTCCTCCTGGAATGTTGACACGGCCGCGGCACCCCCGAGGTTGGTTTACACAGGAGTACATCTTGTGCTTTTGTGTGTGTGTGTGGGTTGAAAACTGATGATAGTGGGGGTTTCTTTTTTCGCTTTGCTGCTGCTGCTGCTACTGCTGCTGCTCGCTGCTTTGTTCAGTTGATATTCGTAGCGGGGTTCGTTCTTTGTGTTCGTGAAGCTTTGCTTTGCTTGTTGAAGTCGAAGATGATGATGATAGTAGTAGTGATGATGATGAAGTTATCGTCGGTTCGTTAGATGGTTCTTTGGTATTTCCAGATGTCGTCGTTCTTTGTCTTCGTCTTCGTAGTAGTTGCTTGCTTGCTTTGTTGCTTTCTTCTTTCTTTCTCTCAATCAATGTAATTCTGTTTTGGTTGGCGAATTCGTAGTGAGAGGGGAAGCTATCTTAATATATGTATTCTACGACGAACTTTTCAGCGGGAAAAACTGAATGGTAGGCTTGCTCTTGCATAGTAGGTTTAGTAGTATTAGGATTTATTGTTGGCCTGGCCAGGTAGGAGGTATGGATGGTATGGTGGTGTCCTCCTCGTCCATGGCTATGACAAGTCTCGAGAGCTAGCAAGCGTAGCGATTGGGAGCAGGGCGCACCAAAGGACACGAAGGCCACGGAGCGAAGGGGAATCTGAGACCTGGAGACGATTGTGACTTTGGGAGCAGGGCGACAGTTAGCTGACAGGGGTGTGAGAGGACTTGGACCTAACAAGGTCTTACAAGGCCTAACAAGGATCCAGAAAGTCCCAATTCCCTAGCGTTGCCGGGCTCGAAGGTGCAGTTGGGACTCCTCTCTCTTCCCCCCTCCCCCTGCTCCGCCAGGCAGAGGACGGCAGACCACCACCAGCACCACCAGCACTACCACCACAAGTAAACCACAACCACCACCACCACGATATCTGGTGCTAGATGCTTACCACGCGGATTCTACACTACAATACACTACAATACGCACTACGCTTGTAATGATTTCCTACTATGCGCATGTTATGCGATAATCTACACTCGCTAGTACATAGGGTTATCCTTTACATCATGATATGATAGCATTGCTTGATGCGGTGATGCTGATGCTGTGTAGAGTGGAGCAGAGTTTCAGTAAAGTGTGTGTGGTTTGAGGATGAGAATGAGAATGATAATAATGACGGGGAAAAAGTCAAACCATCTTCTACAGTACTCTTCTTTCCATCCTTCGTCTTTCATAACGCGGCATTCTACTTGTATGAAACTTGTAACCTCCCATACCATATCCATCCATATCCATATGGTTCTCAAGTCCAGTAAAACTGTGGATATGTATCCGTAGTGACATGTAGACCATATGCATCTTGCAACCTTAGCTACTGCTGCCGCTGCCTCAGGATCTTCCTATGTATGCGTAGTATGCGCAGAGACCAGCATCTGGGCCGGGCCTGAGAAAGCCGTCTGAGGAAATTATGCGATGTTGTAGATCAAATTGAAGATTTCTGCATACTCATACTCGTCGGTCGGTTGCATCTTCCTTATTTCCTTTTCCTTTTTTCTTTTAGTTTGAGGCCATGATTGATCATCCAGTCGCCCTATTTTGTTGCTTTACTTTGTGTCTTTAATATCACGAGATGTAGTAAAGTTAATCAAATCATTCCTCATTAGCCTGGTGAGATACCATGGAGGGGGAAAAAAAAGTAATATTCATTGGATGTAAACAAGATACATATGATACCAGAAATACAATAAGGCGAACTCAAAACTAACTCATAACAGGTGAGGTGTGAACTTTGTTTGGCCTTTGCCATGGGCTTTTCCATGGGCTTTGTCGGGCTTTTCCAGGGGCCTTGCCGGCCTTCGTGAGCTTTGCCAGGTTACTCCCTCTCCCTCGCTCTTCCCCTCGCTCCTCGGGTGTCTCGACTTTCCTGGCAGGGCTGGCTGCTGGCTGGCTGGTTGGCTGGCTTGATTACCTGTATGCGGGGTTGGTGATGCTAAAGCTACGGATACTGGCTACATCACCCTAGCGAACAGGATACAGACATAGCAAACGAATTGACGAGTAACATGGCAAGCCGGGAGTTCTGCTCTCACGAGCGCAACACCTAGCGAGCTTTACTCTGAGTCGAGTCGTCTGCTGTCTCTAAGGTACATACAGGCTCTCAACATAGCCGGTAAACCTATATGTCTTGCTGTCTTGCTGTCTGTACTGCTGGTCTGCTTGCTGCTGTTCGTTCGGCCATTGTCTGGCTCTTGTCTCTGATGCCATCAAATACATAGCGAACCAGAGCTTGGAAAAAAGCTGCAATTTTGAACAACGCCGGTTGGTTCGGTTGAGTTCCAGAGTCAAACCCCCATCATAGCTTTGTTTTGCTCTGCTCTGCTTTGCTTTGCTTTGCGTTGCTCTACTTTCTCTATGGAGCCGAATAGCCCGTGGTTTTGATAGATTGTGGCTTTGACAGCCTGCAGCCGAACACACCCACCACCCGAACACCATCAACAAGTAACTACACTACAAGCCTCCGTACCACCGTCAAGCCGAGCAACTATGGATGATACATACGCTTAACAAGCTGTGAATCCCCATCACAGCCGAAGTAAAAAGCAAGGCAACGCAAAACTTTGGTTCCAGGCCACACCTAAAGGCTTTAGATACGGATGATAAGGCCACGATACAGTTTGCTTTATTATACGCACGACGCGTAGAAACTCACCAACCGCACGGACTCTACATACCCCATAACCAATCTTTCTACACCTTGGAAGAGCACGTTGCTGAACTAGTATTTCCTACGGGCTTGCCGCTTAACCTTCTCCTCTAGCATAGCTAGCAGGGGCCGGCTGGCAAGTCGTTTTTGCCTCCCTGGAGCCGCAATTGAAAAGGTACCGGTGGATTGTAGTCATTCGATACTCTCGTGGCTCGAATCTCGTCATTTCCTTTTGAGGATCAACAAAAGGTGCCGATGGGTGAAATGGAAGCTATCTAAGGTCCTCATTTTTGTTAACCGGTACCCGGGAGGGGACTCGTCAATTGAGTAGCTATTTGGTAGATAGACAAAATCTCGTAGATTCTAGATACATACCATCAAATCTGTGTCTTACCATATTTCGGCAGGTAGGTAATCGGGACATCGTGAAAATCTGTATCTTACCATATTCCGGCAGGTAGATAATTGAGACATCATCGAAATCTGTATCTACTATATTTCGGCAGGTAAATACTTGAACCATTGGCTCATTTTGAAGGGTACATCTCTGTAAGTACAGCTATACTACCGACTCTAGAGACACACATACGCGCATATCAAATGCATACCTAGCTATTCAGTACTTTATCTGTCTTTCTGCAATTTGATCGCAGATTCACGGTTCTTACCGCACCGACGTATGTATGTATGATCATAGTCACACGCCAGATTTTAAGGCTTTCCATCTGCTTGTCTTACCCTTCTGTTTACTCCTTCGTTTAACCTCCTTCCTCCGTTCAACTGTCACTTCTCGCCGGCTGCGAGGCTCTGGAACAAAGACGTGTGTATGGCCAGCATGTAACTAGGTTTATTGACATCCCAGCTCTGCAATTGAGATCATATCCGCTTTATCCGCCATGCCGGATTGGGATATTTAAATTCATCATGTACTTATATACCAACGGACTGTAGGCTGGAGAAAAAAATGTGATCAATACTCACGATGGTTGTACAAAGTATCAATGAATGGGACTTGCCTCAAGTGATATTACGGATCATAATCGGCATATAACTTTGCAAATGTATCCGAGTAGAGTACCTTGGGATGGAAAGTTATCTGCGGACTCCTGGCCAAAACTAGATTCAATTGTCTTTTCTTCACCTTACTTACCCTGGTTTTGTACTCTAAGTGTGTACATTACTCCGTGTGCTTTGGGTTGGGTGGCAAACTCCACCGTTGTGCTTCGCGGTTCTTTGCGGTCAAGACAAAGACGGAGTTTCAATGTTTCATATTACTGTGCGGTGACCGGTACATAGTTTGCCTTGTCGTCGGAGGGTTTTCTTCCTTCGCGCCTGAGGATCAAACGTTCTCCTGCCCGACTTTGATACTCCCGCTACCTGTAATCTCCGCCTCCGCCAATTGTCTCTTTCTCAGCTACATGTAATCCACAGAAGCACAATCGCGCGCGAAAAAAAAAATTGATCCACCCACCCAACCTCCTCTTGATTGGATCAAATCTTGTCAATTCGTCACGTCCGCCAGCAAGTCAAGTCAGGTACCCGCCGTCAGTTTTCATCGCTGCGTCGCTGCCTGCGTCATCTGCCCGCTGGTTGAGACATGATGACAACTCAATTACAGGTCCCCCCCGCTCATCAGTTGGGTGCCTTAGGATTCTATGGTCTTTTCTCTTAGGCCGATCATCCGGCTGTGACGAATGTGATGAACCTGAGGTCCTTAAGTGGTGACCGTTATGGTAGGAACAACGGAAAGTAACAAATGCCATCACATTGCACTGCGTCGACTCTAGATACCATACCACCACCAAACTATATGGAATCACCCGAAACGGCTTTTCTAAAGCATAGTAGAGTAGAGTAGTAAACCCCCACCTGCTCGGACAGGTATGGTGTTTTGCTTTTTTTTTTTTTGCTTTGCTTTCGAATTGATTGCTGGATGCAGGGCGCGTTGGGAAAAATGGGCCTATGACGCAGTTACTCCAGCCTTACCATGGCCGAGCAACTAAATACCCATACACTTTATAGGACCGTACATACATAACCTATTGTGAAACGAGGACAGAGCAGGGTGGTGGATTTTTACAAGATCATAATTGTCCGGATGGGGATATCCTAGGTACATACGTCTCTGTGGCCTTTAATGCAGTAGCTTTATTCTTTTTTGTTAACGATGCTGAAAAGCTAAGGGTTGGTGCCTTCCTGGATTGTGGATTATGGTGGGTTATAGGTTAAAAAGGCCAAAGTGAAAAGGGTTGGGGAGAGTGTACACGGACTTATGATCATACGGTTCCTGAGTATCGGGATTTTATGACGTAGATTCGCATATACACACTCCACTTACCCATAACTTTATCTCTACTCTATCATATCTATAAGCTACAGTAATTGTAATTTACCAGCTACACGGCACGAATTGTTTGCATTAGGACATTTAGGACTTTTTTTCAGGAGCAATGATTTCCGCAGCCGATTTTTCCAAAAACCACGCGTTCACAGCCTCGTGAGTTGCCGAGTGAGCCATTGGAGAAACGGCATGTATGTATCTATGTGTTCATTCACGCATCCCATCCATCCATCCATCTATCCAGCCACCACGCGAAGCCTTGTCATCGCAGAAACCAAGACCCTGAATAAAATCCACGTTCGGTAACCGGAGCCTCGTGTGACTCTTACAGGAACCACGTCGGAGCCTTGTCGTCCATCGTCGGACGTTTTTTTTTCTTTTCTTTTGAGGCTCCACAAGTTCTTCCACTTCCATGTTGAAAAGGATGATCCTGAGAAATTCGGTCAAAAACCAAGGGTCCTACCTTTCTTTGCATCCTCATCGTGGCTCCATCTCCACTTTCGAAACTTCCACGAGTCTACTAACCGCCAAACCCCCCAAAGAGCCTCGTCACACCACAATCAAAGACTGCATCAGGAACCACGTCCGCCATCTTCACAGCCTCGTCGCTGCACCAGGTATAGACACTTAATCAAGATCCTTCCAGAAAGAACACACTTCTTTTCTTTCAGGAACCACGCAAGCATGCCGAAAGATACTCCGCCACTTTCAGCAGCCTTACCAGCGCTCATTTCCATCTTGGGCAGTGTCTTTCCCAACCTCTCGTTTGTACAGTTTTTGAGACGGACGAAAAACGTGGTGTTTGGCATTCCTGGTGTAAAATTTTGTGCGGCAGTCTATCACTCAATCGGTGTTCCCTCACCCGTCAGAGATAGGATACCTTCTACTCGTGGCGGAACTGGACCTGGCTGATGAGCGTCTGGTGCAATTCAAAGGTAGAGGTGTATCTGTTCAATTTGCCACGTCTCTCCTCCAACTTCCTATGTTGTCAATCGCCGCGTGTTGAGACGCTCCAGGACTTCCAGCCTTGTTGGACCTTGTTGAACCGCCGTCTTGGATAGCGGCCATGTGTTGGAAGTCAGCAGAGCCATACCCACAGTCATAACACAGCATGGCAGAGCGGGCTGTTGTGCCTGCCCGAACCGGTAGTGAGGATGTGAAGCGGAGGAGGCGTGGCCTTAGGATTTTCTACCGTCGCTCGCCCTCGCCGATGCTTCGGGTCTTCAAACCCAAAACCTTAGGAAGCTTCCCTGGGCTCCCAGGATCCCATCTCGGAAACCCTCCGAATTCCTAACCAGACCTCGAGGATCTTAAGATTCCCGTGGGACACAGCATCTGCGAAGGGCTAAAAGTCACAACAGGACTCCTCGGATCTGGATCTGGATCTCTTAACTTCCAGCTCCCATGATACTTTAATTTCACTTCTTCTCGGTGGCCCGTATATCCGCATACCATCCTTACCTCGAGAAAAGCCTTGTGATGGCTCAAATTTTCGGTTGTTACCTTCACAAAAGACACCTAAAGAGGCTACAGAACATGAACCAGGTGCTCGGAACATTTTCTTTTGAGCCCCCTCAAGGGTCTAGGCTGATCTGCGCACTAACTTTCCATCCACGACGTGCAACTCCGCTGTTTCTTAGGGATCACACGCGGCTGGACCAGAACTGGGGGAACAGAAGGATGAAACGAATTGTAGCCTGACGGAATCGCAACGCCGAAGGAAATAGCTGGGCCTGCTTTAGAGCGTCTTTATCAGCACTTTTCTAGGGTATGGAGAGAGTTGTAATTTCTCGTGCCGCCGGTATACCATACATCTACGGTCCAGCCCAAGAAAGACCACCGGAGACCCTGCGATATCCGCGAACACAAGAGAAAAATATACAGAGAGACATTTCGATTTGAGGATGAAACTGACAAGCGGAGTAAATTACTGCGATACCAGAGATTGCATACTGCACATGAAAACACGATTACTTCATGAAAACAAAATCTGCCGGAAAGGAAGAGTACTTGTGATGGTTATCAGAAATAGGCACTATGATTCCCATGAGATGAACTGTCACCTAGGACAAGCTTCGCGAATTCGCGAACGAAGCGAGCTGTTGGGCGTATGTTGTACAGCAAACCGGTGTGCCCAACATGGCATTTCTGAATTCCATTCATAGCCTTGACGAAAACACGGTGGGCAAAGACGGTTCTGGGGAATTGCATGATGCGGACTATGATCACGAGCAATTGGTTCGTACGGATTTGCCAGCATCCAGTCGCTGGTCGAATCGCCGTGGCGAAGGTGAATCTAAAGATTGTGTTGCAGACAGACCTGCCTGACCGCATTTGCTGGCCAACCAGACCAGTCTGCCAGCACGAATTGCGCCAGCCAGCGAACTGAGGGAAGATATCGATAATCTCACGATAAGGGATTATCGCCCACAATTTGGTGTTGCAGAATAAAGGGTCCTAACGAGAGGTGCTTCACATGAAGGCTCTACACTCCTCCGGATCCACGTCGCATGCTGCTGCGCATCGCCCGGGCCAGCCCAGGGAGCCAACCGACTATTCTAGGGCTGGACGGGTCGGCGCCGCGCCAGTCGGACTACGGCTTGCCGAAATGTTAGAAGACTTTAGGGTTTTACAGAACTCGCGAGCTGGTTGGAATAGATAAAAACTCCAGATTCGACGCGTTTATAGGTCCCGCCGACCATGGATTTAATGCTGATTGGCTGAATGATTCATCTCTGTAGCGCGAGATGGAGTTTTTTTCTCAGTCAGCTCGAGGTCAAAGGTTTGACCCAGAGCTGGATGGAATTGAGAGATCGATTTTTTCTCAACCAGCTGGGAGTTAAAAGTTTGACTCCCAAGCTTCATGGAAGTGACAGATGGAACTAAAACTGAGCCTAAAAACCTTATCGAGATTACCTTTACGTAGAGCAGAATCAGTTAGCTGATGATGTTTTTCTGGTTACGGCATTCAATTTGGGGAAAAATCTTTTCAATCTCAGCTCCAAAGACGGCGGGACTTTCACAGAATTGACGCTGAAAGATACCAAAACTCGACTTTTCCATCACCTTCATGCCTCTCTTTGAGTTTCATGAGGACCCTATTGTTACTCTAGAAACTTCTGAGAACTCATACTCTCTTCGATTCCATCAGAGATCTATCGGGTATCTAGCTCGTCTTTCTCTGCCCTTTGCGAGTCCCTAAATTTTGGGGACTCGAGAAAGATACTTTTCTCTGGACCTGATGAAGGTTGCGATGACCCGGACTCAACGGAATGGTTCGTTTCATCTGCTAAGAAAAAATAGTTTCCATCGTTTGTACTTACCGAATCCATACACTCGGATCGTGCCTTCGCTGCTCTCCTTAGCCGCCCGCGAAAAATCTGTTGACATCCCCCGAACCAAAGTTTGATTTCCAGCGTTCGAGTGCGCTCCATGATCTTTTGGCCGAAGCCGAGCCAAAAGTCTGTCAACTCGCTGTCGATGGATAGTGGGGTCACAACATGTATAGATCCCATGCGTAAATTGAAGGATGAGGCGAGCCCGAGGGAAACGAAACGCGATGGAAACGAATCTGGATCTAAGAGGAAACAAAATTTGCATGACAGGTCGTCGGGAAACAAAATGCGCCAAAATTACAACATCCGACGCAAGCCTAAAAGATATGGAATGTTCTATGGTTCCAGCCCTCCGGTGAATGCCCGGGAAACCGTGGGGGTCGTGATATGCCTGAGGTAAAAGCGGATTTCGAAGATGGTGAGCGAAAGTACGAGAACTGGTGAGGGGTAACTCGTGAGAATTTTTAAATGCTATGATAGTCTCATGGTGATTGCGAAAATATGGAGCATTTGATTTGACAGTTTTGGCGATGCGCGAAAAAAAAGATGGTACTCGGCAGAAATTGGCATGCTGATACACCAAGCAACCAAGCATCAAGTACCAAGCCAGAGTTTGCAACTTCACGATCCAGGCTTGTCAAAGTACTTGTCAATATCAGACGATAATTTAGAAATTCGCCACAGGCAGACTATGGTATTTTTTTGTCTGTATGTACAAAGTCGACCAACAGATCTAACACGACCACCGCTGGCGTTCGCTCACGGAGAATTTTTTATTTTCGTACAGCGCAACAAACACCACAAAACAAGCGCGATGCACGGGATAACTACGTCTGAAGCTCCTACATAATAAGCGTCCTGCCTGATAAGAAACATAGCCACGGGTCCAACGCATGGGATGAACGTGAAGGGGTACACGGCGAAATGAGATGAACATGCTTCCAGACGTTTTCCACCATAGATGGAGGCTGAGGGGTGGGAAAAACAAAAAAAAAAAACAAAACAAAAAATCCGTACACCCGTACATCCCTTAGCAGTTCGCGTATCCGGCAGAGAGAAGCACGAAAGTAGTGAAGAAGTAACAAAATGTACAAGGCAACAAGTCCCAGATCCAATGGATTCACGTGGTGGAAGGAAGACCTGCAAGGCTGAATTTTGCTTGTATGGCGTCATATGTAAAAAATGAGGTTACAGCATCTGATTCCAGAGGAAGGGTAAGACCCTAGTTTTTTTTATCACACTCCAAGAAGGTGCTGAAAAGGCTCGGATATGTGGAGATATCAACCACGTTCTGTGCGATGATGCATGGGGCAGGCCCTCATCTTTCGCTCCCAGAGAAGCGTTTATCCTTCTCCAAGCATTCCAGATAGAGTTTGAGATTCCAGGCAACCAATGAGTTTACAGAAACTATTGCCTGATTGAAGTAGGAATAACCTTATTTTGTGATTTGTGCATCGGATGGTTTTTCAATATCTGGGGAACCAGGTGATCTTGTAAGCCCAACGAGGCGCAGTAAATAACATACTGAATATGATTCATGTACATAGAAGCACACAAGTAACTCCTTTTCAACTTGAATATTCTGGCGGTAGCCTTTCTGGGGAAATTTAAATCAAGAACCTTATTTGTGCACCTAAGGATACTCTCCACGGGCCCCATGGACTCCTGAGACATATCGAAAGGGGCAGATTATCTGCCGGGTGGCAAGCAGTCAACAGACGCAAGCAACGTAACAAACGGGACTGCCGCGGAACAGAACCGCTATGGGGGCGGCGTCAAATAGCCGGGGAGGACATGGAGGTAGATGGATGATGAGGAAGACGACCGAGGATATCTGCATTACGACGGCAGCAGTGTTCTCAATCAATCAATTCTGCACCGTTTCTCCATCTTCCATGTTCACCTTCCTCATGAACCCCGGATGCGAGTACATGTCCTTCGAAATTTCATTCCAGACCAGTACTTTATACATATGATCGCTTTCCGATATCAAAGAGGCGGAGATCCAGTATTTACCGACGACCGGCTTCAAATGCGAAAATCCCCAGTAGGCAATCCGTCAAGAAAACAACCGACATTAAACCGACGTTGCCCGATGTTGTCAAGACTCAAGCCGGCAAACGCAACAAACGCGAAGCAATGCTTCATGAGACCATATAGCCGGGTTTCCCACCGGAAATGAATCGCGTTAACTGAAATTGCCACTGTTTGTATCAGCTTCGCACTTTCTCAAAGTTTTCATGATCTCAGGCCGGCCGGCTGGTTTTCGAATTTGCTATGATGATAGATAATTCATAGAGTAGAGTGTTTAGTGTCGGAGTATCAGGCAACATCCGTGTAGGACGTCGGTACATGAACTTTTGGGCATCAGGTACGTCTGGAGCAATTGTGAATGTTACTTGTCATCTTTCAACGGTTGATTTTGACATGTGTTGTTTTTTTTTGTGCCTGACAGCCCCATACAGTTGGTTGAGAAGTGATATGGCTATCTAGGAAATACCATTCACTTTATCACTTTTGTCTACGACCTCGCGATCTCCACGCTTTGATCAGATCCCCAATCCTCGCATCGCACCGAACTGTCACAAAAACCCCCATATACCATCCCCATAAAGATACCCGACCTAGCTAACTCACCTAATCAAATGTGAGCAAACTTTTCCTGAACATTTGTGACAGCGGAAACGGCGGCGAAATGTTTAGAAAACGTCCAGAACCAGCTTCCATAACGGTGTCCTTACGGCGCACCTTGTCCGGGTCTGGGATTCTGGGTCAAGCGAAGTCTTTACCAAGCATCCATGGCTATTTGTTTCCCAAGCAAACCAAACGAAACAAACGGGAGCCTGGATCGCAAAGGTGGTGTGATACCCAGAGTGCCAGAAGGCTGGACAGGACATGGGATGATCAAAGGGAAGGACCGAAATGCGGATGCAGGGCACCCGTCCCCTGCGCTCCGTGCTCGCGTTAAACTTCTGGACCTGAGCTTCTGTTTCCTTCGCCGGCTTTGCCGAGTCATCTTTTGCTTCACGGCGGTGTTGACCCGTCTGAGCTGGGGTTTCACGGCGACAATTCCGCGGATGAAGAAGGGATGCAAGCGCGGAGCATCAAAGCCCTCCGAAAGCCCTAGAATCTTCAACTCCCTCAGGTTCCTGGTACATAGCTGGTCATTGGATTCTCCTTCGGATTCGCTACTGCGCACGGGATTGCGCAATCAACTCCTGCTTGTAACCGGCGGATTCTTCAGCGCATATCGGCATGGAATGAAGGGACACCCGTCATGAAAATAACCTGTGTTTCAACTCATCGAACGGCCCGTAGACTTTCATCTGGAACGTTTCGACTGTTACATCGCCCGCGCCGCCAACGAATCACGCAGAAATTCTACAGTTCTTTTCGAAATTTCACCCCTGGCTATGCATCAACGATATTTACGCTGAAGCACAAAATCAAAGAAGGCACGAAACAAAGACACGTTGGCGATGTATTGTCATCCTCAATCCCGCCCGGGCCTGGAAGCCTGAGCTATCCCCGGTTGACGCGAGGTAATCGCCACGGCTCCAGCTTGAGGTTGACAAGGAAGGAGGCTTGAAATGATCCTGTATCCACGCGAGCCTTGTGAACAGGACCAGCATCTATCTGCAGAACCTGGAGATACTGCGAGACGCCGAGACGCCGATAGCGACTCATCCTCACTGCTTTGCTGCGCACAAAGTTTCGTGACCTCGATGAAATCTGACAGGGGCCGACAGAAAGTGAGCACGTCCATGGTCGGCTGTGATCAACGGCGTCCGGCACAGGTACATACAGAGTGGCTGTGTGCTCACTTACATGCTCACCTATCCTCTTGGCTGTTGCTCACGAAACCGCAGCATCTTGAGCATCGCGGGCGCACCACCGTGGATCAGGCTACCCAATCCACATGGATAATAAGGCTCAGGGCTGCTGACTTGCTTGAAGAGTCGTAAGTGCGCATTGGCTGTGCTTGTTCAATACGAAGGAACCACTCGCCTTGGAAGTAGCTTACGTGCACTGAGGGTACGATTGTTCCCCTTGTTCCCCTTGTTGCTTTCATTCACTGTATAATTTACATAAATGGTGACCTCCACAGAATCCAAGAATGGAGAGGCGGATTCCCTTGGTACACAGGGGGAGCGACAAATCTCAAAATAACATCAAATTTCGATGTCTCTGATTATGTGGAGTAGTGGTTGACTACAGGTCCCTTACTCATAGAGAAAGACACTGCCCCTTAGGATTCCGCATCTACCGGTTCAGCCTGATCTGCTTACCACTATTCCTGGGTACAAAAATTGATCTCGAGAGCAACTAGACAAGCTAAGAGCAAGACATGAGTGTTAAAGCGAGTAAAACTTGCATACGCGACTTCTATTTATGCGTCAAAAGGACGCGCTATGCTCAACATATGCTCGAACTGGACTACTTGATGCTATGTAAAGTTGATATGTCTCTGATGCGCGTTTGGACGGCTAGAGGATACGAGTGAACTGAACAGGTTCGCCTCGATTTTGTGACCGAGACTTACTTGCGATCTATCAAGCGCGAATTGACAGAATTATGGAATTTTCTGAGGTCACTTTCTCTTTGAGTCTTTCTCGCCGTAACTTTCCCTGTCTTTAAACTTCAACTGCGGTCTATGTTGCTCCTTGTTTTTTCTTTCGGACAATTCCCCTGGTCAGAATCCCCTATCCCTATCTCGAATGCTGACTGGGGTTCAGGTCAGTGTTGTCGGGACCGAAAAATAGGAAGAGAGGAATAGCATACCCTCATTTACCGCCGTAAAATCCCATTTCTAACATTCCCATCCCTAACTATCCCTTGACACATTGTGATAGGAACTATGAGATGTTTCTGATGAGCTGGCCAAATTCATGCGCACCACCTGAGCAACTTTGGCCGCAGGATAAGGATTGCAGAACATCGTAATCTGGTTTGGCGTGGTGCGCATCAAGACAATTCCTTCGACAAGGCTGGTGGTTTGCACCATCACCGCCCATTACCGCCGACGGGAGCCGAAGCACCGCACCCGCACCGTGCCCAGAGAAGGCTACAGAATACATACATACACCATACATGCATAGGGGCGCTGCGGTAATGCGCATAAGGCATAGGGATACCCCAACGAAGAAAATCCGTTTGCTATGCACCTTCCTGTGGTAATTAAGAGGAGGGATCAAGTCATAGGAGAGATTGCGCTTGTGCAGGTTTACCCGAAGTCACGATCCAGTCTGCGCTGAAATCAGACAGTTCCTGCAACTACTTGAGAAACTAAAGGGATCGCAGGTCTCACAAGTACAATGCAATATTACTGTTGAACTACCTGGTGCATGCATCGTCTGATATCGCACGATGTACTTCAAGTGTCAGAACTGCATTACAAACCTTCAAACACTTACAAACTATCTACAGCCTTATCTGCAACCTGATTACTTCGGGCCGGAAGAGAGGAACGAAAATGGTACGTTCGAAGCGTAGAAGCGCTTGCTCGCTCTGCTTTTTCATCATACAAGACCCCGGAGAAACTTTATCAGGCATCATGGAAAAGACGTTTGTCATAAAAACACCTACGAGACTTAAAAACGCCCCGGATTGGCAATACCGAATGGATATCCAGAGTATCGGGAATTTGGACCTTCATCAATGAGACCTTGGCTGCCGGCAAGCCTTCGATATCCGGCGGCAAAACTGCCTTTCAAACAGCTGGGTCCAGACGTTGGGCTACCGAGAAAAGGAATCCAAGGGAGAAAGTCTAGAGTCTAAAGGGCACTTCCTGTATGGCACCATATGTGGTTGTCCCGCTGTCTCGCAGACCCGCTCATCCCTCCCGCGCGTCTACGATGAAATGGTCAATCGATGCAGCTGTTCATTCGCCTTAGGGTTGCTTTAGAGTCGGGTTACGAAATCCCATCAAGTTCTTCCCGTTCGCGCCTTTCGAATGCGCTTTAGCGATGAACTATGCATATTTGGAGCGCGCGTATCGACTTTCATTGTGCATATGTAATTCTCAAGCGATTTGATGACTTCTGAGACGCTGACGAATTGTGGGGCAGAGGTGGCTGCGGCGCGGATCTTTCAGAAAGTTCGGTTATCTCCATCGCCGGTGGCTGGTGGCTGGTGGCTGGTGATTCTGCAGAGAGTCGGTTGTCTTGAGTCTTCAAGCTATGCACTCTAAAGTATCGTCAGGTCTATCCTCAGACTAGCAAGCCTTGTGAGGGAGCGACTTGCTTCTCGCTAACCCGCAATCCGGCTTCGGAGGCTCAAGGCTCGGGGTTCGCATTTTGCAAGATCAGTTCGCAATTCCACCAATCCGCCGTCATATTTGAGCAGCTTTGCTGACTTCCACTTCAGGTAGACGAGGCAAGTCAAACAGAACAGCGGCAAGTCATGCCAATTTCGCGACAAGAATTGACGATGCAAGCTATTTCCCCAGCTTGAATTCGACAGGACGAGACTTAGGCCTTTCCCCGTCCTACTGGCCTTGACTCTTGCCTGCCTTTTGCGACTCATTTTTTCCGACTCGCCGACTTCATCTAGTACAATTTGGACCTAATCCATTAATCCGCCGTTGAACGATGCCAATATCGTCAAGTACAGCTATGCGATCATACCCCCCTGCATCAAAGCTATCAAAGCTAATGGACGTAAAGTTCAATTTTATATCACAAAATTTCCACGTCTCTCCTCTACGCAAATGAAGCAAATGAGAGAAATGTGATAGGACTAACTAAGGGAAACAGCAGGCCACCTGACCATCAACATGTTCAGACGAACACACCGCACCACAAGACGTCAAATAAACGTGTAGTAGATACGCAGGGTTCCCCACGCTTTCCGGAGACGTGGTTATCACAATTGTTCATATCTATTGTCAATCCCTCCCCCGACACCCCATGAATATCCGTTATCCCATTTTCATCTTCCATATCCGTTAATGTGGTCAATGATATTAAAGACATTAATGACAGCCGACCATAATGACAGCACCCAGAGTTGAGAGACAACGTCAGCTTAACTTGTCCTAGGAGGTTGGTCGCTGACCACTGGCCACTGGGCCACTGTTTCAACTGACGATGCGCATCTGCATCGCGTGGAAGGAGGTGGGGTGTTGAAGAGGGGAACAAGTTTAGTCGAGCCGCAAGCGGGGGACACAGCCGAGACAGAAAGAGACGAGAGACACCGATACCTCACTATCACGACAACACAACACCCCGATTCCCACGGAAGAAATTAAGCACGTGGTCGGTATTTGGAATTCAATCGTGAAGGATTAGGCATGAGATGGGATTTTGGAGATAGATAGCGATAGTCCATCATAAACAAGGTGCGGAAACGAAATTAAACTTGTAATCTAATGGCGATGTGTTCGAATACGGAGGTTACTACGACAAGGATCTTAGAGCTTAGAGTAGGAGACCCTGGCGATTATTTGATCGGACTTCGTGGAGCTATGGATGATACTGGGAAACATACCATACGGTGCACCATCATAGGTATCGGGATTTGCCAGCATTTCGCCGACATGGCTTTTGGCAAGCTTGTCGGACCTTGAGCTTAGGATTGGCGTCATCCTGGACAGGATTTACCAGCTTGCCAGTCTGTCTCGACTCTCGCGACTATGAAGCTTAAGCTACTCTACTCAAGGAACCTTGGAGGTCTCACCGGTCTTCAAGTTCTTTGATTATAGTCTACGAAAAGCTAAAGTTGTGTATGTACTGGGTTTTGGTAAACTTTGTCCTTTGCTGTTAGAATTTGGCCGACCTTAATAACCACAGCTTGCGACGATCCCGACATTGAGGCTTGAGCTTGTCTATGTGTACCTTGAAGCTCAAGCTATGGCGGAATATTGGCGATAATTTGGCAAGCCGCAAGCCGTAACAAGCTCCCAGCTCCGCACGGTCTTCAAGGCGGTGAGTGGTATGCCTGGTAATCCCATCCCTAGCTCCCATAGTTGACGTCTTGTTGGGACCTTAGGAGCGAGCTTGCCAGGCAGCGATACTTGCGATTACCAAAGCCCAAGCTTCGCACGTGGAATTAAGTGACCAACTAAATTCCATTATAAACACGGCCCTTTTTATGAGCGGGGAGAAGGGAACGGAAGGAGGGAGCTAGATACCGCGACTATCAAGCGGATACCTTTAGCTGATACCTCTAGCGGATGCTCGTAGCGGATGCGGAGGGAGGCTATACCATTCCAAGACCAACTGGGAGAATACATAGAGTTGCGGTGAGACAGAGCTCTACGGTGTCAAATTGCCGGTGTCAAAGGTCGGCTAGAATTGAGAGCTGAACTTGGTGTTGAGTACAGTATGTATTAAGGTGTCATTTACGATATTGGAATGTCGGAGCAACAACATATCATAGTCATAGCCGCGTCGTTACTCATACAAGACACGCGTCGCTGTTTCAAGCAGGCGCATCATGAGTAACTTCGCGGATATATCTATGTTGAGAAAGCTATCCCCGTTGTTGGTAACAAAGATTCGTGGCAGGACAGAGCTGAGAGCAAAGGCAAGCTCTTGGCATTATGAAACTTGAAGTCGTCATTCAATTGCGGGTTTGTTTGTCATCATTTCAGAAACGATGTCTCAAGATGACTACAGAGTACAATTATGTTTCATTCGTTTTCGGATTTGTATTCGGGTACTTCGCTTCTCCAACTCTTGATTTCCGAGAGATCTGTGAGTTGCAGATGAAGTGGTAACTTAACTTCCTTTTATCCAACCGTATTTTGCGACATTGGCGGGCCGTGATTTCCTTGGCTTTGGCTTTGCTGTGATCTTTGACTTTTGACTTTTGACTTTTTGTTTGACCTTATTATCGGCCTTCGGTCTTTGGAGCCTTTGATAGCCCTTAGTTTGGTAAGTGGTAATAGGGACCTAAAATCACCAACCTCAAATTGGAGATGGAGATCGTCGACCTGAAGCTTGAGCTTGAGCTTGAGTTTGATTCCTTTGATTTCCTTAATCCACTGATTGACCGCGATGGCCACCGCAATCAGGCACGTTTGGTGAGTTCCGAATATTACCCTAGGAAGTAGGAAGCAAAAACGCATTGACCACATCACCGCCCGTGCGTTCTGGTCAATTCTTTTTTTTTTTTTTCATTATTTCTTTTCTCTGACCCGAACTTGCTTAAAACGTATTTACTCACTCCACATCCCGAAACAAAGCAAACATGTTAGTACGTGTATCTTTAGCAGCTCTACTCTAGTACATACTAGTATTAATTTTAGCCTGCTTGAATCTGCAAAAGGCTACTAAAGGCAGTCAAAGGGGATGTTAATCTCCCGACCGCTATGTAAGCTTAACAAGAGTATAGTAAAGCATATTCAACCATATATCCCGATGTTTAATTGAAAGAGTTCGGATATCTATTCCACTGACAAGAATTTTTGTTATCAAACCAACTGTAACTGAAACTGTGAAACCGGGAATAATGGTTAAAGAAGCTTTATAACCCCGCCATCAGTGGTGGTTGATATAGGGAGTAGTGCGTTTGTTTGTCATACATATCAAAACAACACAAGTGACGCAACATGATTGGTCCGGAAATTTCCTCCAGCTCCCGATCATGATCGGCAACCCGCATGCTAGGATGCGGAACCATGGAATTTTTGAAATCTCCCATGGGAAATCAGATGCGGAATTTAAACTCTCTCTCTCTACATAGTAAAAGGTACTGTAGTGTACATAGGTACATATGGTGGTTATCTATCTTAGGAATGAAATATGCAGTTGAAGAAAAGGAAAATACGGCTCGTGGTGATTTTTAACGAGGTACATAGAAAATAAAAGAATGAAAATAAAATTGGCTTGAGGAATCATTGGGATCGGAAAATGAAGAATTGCACCAGAGTTCTGAGGTGTAAGATACCCGTGTATCCCCGGGCACCGATTCCGCGGGTTGCGCGGGTCGATGTTACGCGGGATCCTAAGTGACCCCCCTCCTCCTCATCTTCCTCCTCTTCTCACCCCCCTTCCACCCCCCCCCCCCCCCCCCTCCCCTTCCCCTCCACTCCCAAAAGACCGGCGCTGCCGAACCCGGAGTCACCAAAAGGACCAGAGGGACTTACGATACCTACGATGCTTCACGATGTGAATTAGAGATCTACAGCGCGAGTGAATGGAAAAAAAGCCATGGCAGGGACGCATTTCAAGCCATGAAATGGAAGCAGGGTAGTCTTTCGCGCATAATACATAGGATATCTGGCATGTTCGAGTATCTTCGTGGGCGTTCAATTTACTTCTGTTTCACCCTGTAAAATAGTTTCTCGAAATGTAACCAAAATTGCCCTGAGTATTTTCGTTGGTAACTTTAGTTACTTGACAAGTGAGACAGTATGAAATCACTCGTTGTGACGCCTCACTTTGTTGCTGGATCATAGTTTTGTATTCCTCATCAT
This sequence comes from Pyronema omphalodes, assembly GCA_024516155.1. NCBI lineage: Eukaryota > Fungi > Ascomycota > Pezizomycetes > Pezizales > Pyronemataceae > Pyronema > Pyronema omphalodes. The sequence goes on along the minus strand of JAJJXM010000015.1, from coordinate 69,815 downwards.
TCTTTCACCGCCGATGATTAAGCTTTTTGGGATCTAGCTAGAGTTTCCACATATGCCTCACTGTTCTCTAGAAGAGGCCTTTGAGGAGACTTTTGTAAAACATATCGTAACAAAAAGCGGCATCTTGGCATCAAGAGATTACAAAAGCTGACAATATGACGCTAAAACCTCCCCCACTAGTCTCTGAAGTAGGAGTTTCTTTTTTTTTCTCGGCTATCAGAACTCTTGTTTCACAGGCGAATTGGGGTAATCTTGATTTCGCGCTTTTTACTGGTTGGGAATTGATCGGCCGGGGAATTCCCATGGGATTTTTGGTGGGGCAGCTTTTTGGAGTTGGGGCGACCTGAACCAAGACTGCTGTCACAGACTCACAGTTACATACTCCAAGAGGGATCTATGCACTGTTACGTTTGTGCATCTATAGAGCGGATACTATTTTTAATATCAAAAAAGGCATACATATGTATGGTGCACCATACAGCAAATGGTACTATTATTTCAAGATGATAGATCTGGAGGGTGGTGGGCTGGGAAAATCAAAAGAAAAAGGGCTGTGACTCAGGGGCCAGCGGACATAGTAATAAGGACCAACTCGAAATCTTCCCCGCTCGGTTGTGATTCCCCGAGAATCCCTATCCTATTCATGAGGATTTACCATGAACGTTCATGGGATGCTGCCATGGAAGTTGTGAAAGTCCCCACTAAACGTCGGGCTTCATCTACTGACGTCTCATGGTTTCAGTCAGATACTAGGATACTCTGGACCTAGCGTATCAAGCTAAACATGGTTACGGGAGGTTGACGTCTTTAACATCGATTCCTCAACCCAAACCTCGATCCATAATTTCTTTTAGCACGTACAACTAACCCGCCCGACTTCCCTCACCATTTATCAAGAAATAATGAACCGGGGACCCTGTTGGTACCAAGTAGAAATGGCTCGAAGTAACTGGATCTCATGAAGGAATCTTGGATGCATAATTCACCGTCAATATCCCGTCCATGCAGGACCCGATTTAAATGATGGACCTTTGCGAGAGAGTCCGCACGTGCGTCACCATGTTATTTATGGGAGGGGAAACTTTATAGGTATGTGGTACCGTTTGGACAAGGATCCTACCCGGTTCAGTCGCGGGATGATAAAATGTAACGGGAAGTAGTGAATGGGACCTTATTGGAATAGGGCTCAAACTTGTCGGAAGTAAAATCCGGAGGATCTAGCGTAGCCCGCGTAGCCTGCGTTCGCATCAGCGAAAGTATGTGGAGAACAGAGAGTGAAGGTGCTGTGCGTTGACACCCACTCCTTTTCGATGACAACGTACTGTATCATGTATCATACCTACTTTTAATTAATTTCACCACTTCTACCTTTGCAGTTAACAGGTTTATGTTGTGTGGAGGTCAGCGCCCTTGCATTTTACTCCATTCTGCATTCGCATCTTGCTTTTTGATGCGCTGAACCTACTTCCAATCGCAAATTCGGAAACTCTATGAAGAAGCCCTGAACCATAACCTGCGAGCTCGGGAAAATGATAAAAGCAAATCTGAGAACGGTGGCTGAATGCACGGCGTGGTTATGTTGAAGACCTGTGGAATAATCCCGCTTCGACAGCAGCTGTTACTCCGCATCCTTCGTTGTATCAGAGGCGTGCACTAAACAGACGCGTACATTTACTAGCGTGTATCTTTGATGCGTCTTGTCCGCCTCCGACGCAGATCCGCAGCCTTTATGGAGGCGAATTGCGGTTATTGGTCCTCGAGTGATCGTCTGTGCAAGTCATGTGAGGCGTTTTCGGAAGTTCCCAGCGCCATAGACATCACCCGCGCTTGCTTGACTACGCCTTTGATGATTCAGGAACAACGATACGTGGGGGTTAATGTATAGGCATATACTAGCTTTGAGCTGAACAAAAATGCACCAGTAATCCACAGCTACTTACCAGTACACTCCAAGATACGCCTGCTTGAGGGATAGGCAGAAAAAAATTCCAGTTTCAGGTTGGCATGCGTTTGCAAGCGTAAAGCCACAATTGCTATGCAATTAAAGTTTGCAACACAACTATGTACAAAGAATGTTGTAGCAACAGTAGGATACGTACGAGGCATTTCTTCCCCCGAAACTTCATTAAGTTTACCGATATAGAACACGGCAGACAGTTCACTACTTGATACTTCCTACCAAGCGGTAAGGAAGCCAGCAAACGGCACTGGATTCTCCATTGAATTACCAAACCGAATGATCATTACCTTGATGGTGTGGAAAAAGGTTTACACTGACATGGGCATAAACCTAGTTGAAATTGACAACTGCTGCTGAAGAAAACGAACTACATACCAAGCCATGTTGTTGTATCGCATAATGACTGTAGGATTCCTGCGGATGCGGTTGTGCATACACCATACACCTAAATCTAAGGGGCACTTTATCGATATTTGCACTTGTTGTGATGTCTGCTATTAACCGTTCTCCACAAGCCTCGGACGGCGATTGACAGAGGTGGAAAACGTATGCGTATAATGAGATGTGATTTCAAGGTCCAATCCTGCCAACAAACGTCAAATATTGACAGCAGGTTTTGACATAGATGACACAGCATACTGCAGGTCTCTCAGGAATAGGGAGTACCTAATTAGGAAGTATACTAGCAATTTCCCTACTTTGTTTTATAGACATGCACGAATATTCTTGCTGTGACTTAGCCAGCGGATAGCAGCGTTTAAGGGGTGTCAACATAACCCCCAAGCGGCAATGAAGTAGCTCGCCTTTTTTTTCGAATACTAGCGCGGCGGAGCGTCCGTGTAAGTAATAGTCTTGATTCGGATACAATTCATGCCCAATGTGCTCAATCGTTCCATCAATATGTATTATGCTCCTAAACCATCATCCGACTCATCTTCGTGCTCAATCCTCCACGGAGACGGTCGAATAAGCTCCTAAACACTCCCTATCTTTGGGGGACCCCACGAAGCCTTAAACGGCTCAAACATCCGCCGTTAACAAATTTGACCGATAAGGGCTGATGTGTGTACAAACAGACTTATCACACGCTCACACCGCGCTTAGCTATTACCCCCACACACGCCGCTTTTGTCTAAACACCCGTGGTGGCCCCCGCGGACGAGCATTGGCATTTCAAATCTGCAAACTGGCGAACCGCCAGTGTAGATACAGAGATGATCTCCCGACATAGGATTTTCAGCGATTCGCCCAAGGTAGTTGGAATTGCCTTGGATGTGTATGGAGAAGGTAAGGATTTACGTGGGGTTTTGAGGGGGGTAAGATTTCGATGGAATATGATGAGTACGATGAGTGTTGCTGTCTAGTGACGGAAAGTTACGTTAAATAGCTTCGGTGAATCCTATTGGTTTGAAACTAGAGATTGCAGATGGAAGCGAATCAGATCGATTGAAGATACTGATACTATGGGGAAAGAATAGACGGGTAAATCGGGGCACCTTGCGTCGATTCTGGCTTGAATGCTGGCTATGCTGCTGCTGCTCCTGCTGATGCGGCCCTCCGCTAGTCATGCCATAGCTCCCCTAGGTTCGTCAATTCGGTTAACAGCATGTCCTTGATGACTGATACAATTATCCAATGATGGGGATAAATAACTTTACGGATGACATCGTTTGATGCGGCTTCTCTGCTTTTCTCGATGCTTATCATGATGCTTCTCTATATCACGGCTGCAGCCCTGGCAAAACCGGCAACCGGCGATGTTTAAATATACAAAAAGGGACTTGTGACCTGATGGAAACATCGATGGCCTTAAGTTGAAGCTCATGGTTATACCGTTTCAGTAATGGTCACCTGTTGAGGATTTTAAATGCCGATGAACACATCGAAAAAAACGGAATATAAGATAAGGACAGGATTTGATATAGTCGTTCTCATAAGGTCTTGGCGGCCATTGGTAAGCTTTTCGCCCTATCGACCATAAGGTTGATTGCGGTTGATGGCATTGATAATATCGAGATCTAGAGTTTATGTAGTCCCAAACTAAGGGGCTAATGCTATATCATGCCGGATCCCTATGGTGTTTTTGTGTAGCTTGATGCCTCAGATGCATTCGTTTAATCGTTCCTGTATACAAAGTCAAGAGAAGGTTCACGGCAAGTCCACGGCAAGATCGTGTTTTTGATTGTCTAAGATTGACACCAACGCCTCTCAGAGCACGAGGGAACACGAGGTATCCTCGTTTACACAAGTTTCAGGTCCATGAATCTGGTAGCCTCAGACTGGATGTTTCATTGAGAGATTCGAGTCCAGGACCACGATGAGTCACTCGCTTGCGGAAGTACTGCGTGGTGGCCCTTCCACAGAATTCACCACATTTTTAAGGCGCCTAGTGTTCTCGTGGTTCTGTGGCCGTGCGTAGTTGTCTCGGACTGGAAATCCGCACAAAAATCCCAGAAAATATAATATCCCCTACGCAATGAGGGTGCAGGTTCAGCTCGGGCAGAAGTGGAGGAGGAGTCGTTGGAAAATTCGACAGCCGAGCCGCAATTTCCACCACAGTGCAAGTCTCGGAAGGATCTGTAATATTCGCCGAGAATACTCCTAGTGAATTCAACCCTCATGCCGGTGCACGGTGCGTTGTGCTGGAACAAAGTGTACCGACAAAAGCTTCCAAAAGTGCATGTCTTGGACCCAGACCTCAACACAACAAACCAAGGTCCCAAGCCCGAGGATGTGGCATCGCGTGGCGTTTGTTACGTAGATGGATGTGCAAGGGATTGGGAGAACGGAGGATAGAATAGAAAACAAACCGGCAATTCCCCAATTTTATCAATGCCATAGAAGAAACCATTCCCAAAGTTTCCGCCTCATTGTGAATAGCAGCTCTCTTTTTTCTCGTGGCGCCTGCCGTGGTTCGCTTCGCCGACTTATTCCATGCTTGGTTACGAATATGGCTTGAATATAGAAATGACAGATCTGGGCGTTCTGCAGAGGAATTAAACTAAACTTCCGAATGCATGGTGCGTAATCTTTGTAATACCTCATATTAGTTTGTAATACATTCATTCGGCTTCCATGATATTGAGGAGAAAACAATGCATTTCCGCGGAAGTTGGGAAAATTCCTCAAGAGAATCTCTCACGTGCCTGATGATGATGATCATGACCACGCCGCACCCCAAAGGCATCCGAAACCACATGTACTGTTTCATCCGAAACTGCAGGAAGAATAGTATATTCCTCGGACTTCAAGAGTAACCGGTGGGAAACTTTTCCCTTGAAACATTGTCTCAATACTGGTAAAGAAAATGCAATAGAACGCTCCATAGATGATTTCAAGTCCGAACCTTGATTGACGTGGCCAAGCCACTTCGCTCCTAAGAAGGTAAGGCACCAAGGGGCTTTTTGTGGTATACCCTAGTGTAAACATATCCCAATTTCTCGGCAACTCGGCGTTACTGCCTTTTTATCTTATCCACGTTAGTGGGTTTCGCGTATGCAAGCCCTATGCGCACCATCATACAATGTGGCTGCTTGCCGATCTCGATGTGGACATATTGGGTTCCTTCGATCGTTGCGAAAGCATGTGGGATGTTCTGATCGGATCCATCATTGATGGGTCCAAGATCCAGGCACATGAAGCTGGGTCACAGGTTCTGAAATGTATCTTTGAGAGGAAAAGAACGAGTGATGGATTTTCAGAAGGAAGATTGTAGACAAGAGAAATCGAGATAGGGTATCGGTGTGCCTCGAGGTGAACTCGTTTTTAGCTAGGAGTTTTCGCCTTCGTATGGTCTCGTGGTTTGCGCGCACTGGCCCCTGGTGGGTATGCAATTGTTAGAATTCGATGATGAAATTCGTGTATCTCATCCACGGAAGTTTTATCGTACCTACAAACATAAGACGTCTGAAACACTGTACTCATTCATAATGTAAACTTCTAAAATAGATGTCAACGCAACATAAAATATCACTCCCTTTGAGCCACACCGTGCCTGCAACACGCTGACTATTCTACACGTGCCTCTCCTTGGTTTGGTATCATTAAATCTCACCAATGTAAGCTTTAAAGTTTTCCGCCAACTTCTTTGTGCCTTCCTCTATGCTCCATCCTCGTACGCCACATACAAATCTTACTGCATTCTCCAATGCCTCATCCATTTCATTTCCCGCGGTATGAAGGTCACTCTCCACCAACACACATTCTTCAGGTAGCTCTTTTATTGTCTCCTTCACTTTTTCCAAATGCCCCTTTTCCTCCCTTGCATTAATTGTAGTACTAAAACTGAACCACAACCGACTTGGTGCCGGGAAACTCAAGTACTGCTTCAAAACGCCTACCGGCGCTGAAAAGCTATGCAAGCATATCCTTGGTGGATACGGTTTCGGCTCGTCCTCGTCCTCGGGATCACTCTCATCCGAAGGGTTTATGTCCGGTAGAATCTCATAAACACCAGGTGCGACCTTTCTTCTTCGCCTCCGACGATCTCTAGAGCGTTCTACTTTCCGTTCGAAGCCAGCCCATAAAACTTTCAGACTGTCGAATATCGCACCGTGGCACTGAACGCCATGTACTGAAACGCCCCGCCGCATTTCCCCCGCAAGCCTGAGTTGTGCCAGAAAAATAATCCTTTGGTGATCCATCGAAACATGGTATTTGCTTAATCTCTTGGGCTGTTCATCCGGAATAGGCAGTCTAAAAGCTCTATCCAACCCAATCTCTCCCACCATAGCTGTCGGAAACTCTTCAAGATTCGAACGGATCTCTGCTATAATCTCGGACAACTTGCGTGGTGTAGGTAGCTTCCCTACAAAGTCCTTATCTGGTACAGGCGTCAATACGGAAGAATAGTGCTCCTCGGCGTTGACCTCCCCGTTCTGAGTGTCATCGTAGATCATATGTGAAAACCATGGGTGGTAACCGAACGAAGGCGCGATACGATCGGGATGGGTGCGAGCAAGCCGAGCGACGAGCTGCTGATCGTGGGTACGGGTTCCCATAATCGCGAGTTTGCCGGCTTTCATCGAGGGAATTGAGGCGGTGGTGTCCATCGTGTCTGTCGGGTGGCAATGGGCATCGTGAACGCCGACGGACCAGGGAATCGGCGGTTGATCGGAGGATGCTGAAGATTGGGACATCTCGTCGGCTGTATAATGATGTGGTTTGAGGAATCAAGAGGGAGATGGAGCTGAGATCTTGATGTAGAATCTTCCGGCGAGGAATGACGTCGGCGGGGTTGATCAGGCAGCACTTTGCAGGGATTCGCGTTCAGGCGTGACTCCGCCCGCGGGGTCAGGTTAATTCACCATTTATCATGCAAGGCCGGGTAGATTCTGGAATCTCATGGAAACTTTCGCAAATTTCGGGCATGCAAACATCTGAGTAAGGACGCATGGCAGTCTTGTCTTGCCAGTATGGAAGCATGCGAGATTGGCGGATATTGTAGATTTTTGGCGAATAAGAAGAGTGATGCGTTATGACACCGTGCCTTCGCGTATCGTAGTGCCAGAATTAAAAACGAAATACGCGATCATCACCGTGAGCCTTCAGCTTACGTCTTGTGGAAGGCCATTGAAGCTGCGGAATGATGGCTAGCGCATCCCATTTACCTCTTGAGGAGAACCGACAGCCAGTAGGTGATGGCACGTTTGCCGTGATGAAATCCCAGGCGTGATATCTAGTGAGCGTGTGTTGTCCTATGTATATGCAGCCCCGAGCTCAGCGTATCACCCGTCCGCGCGGTTCCTTCGCCTTAACTCGCTCGATTCTCAACCAAATCATAAAATTTTCGAACCGGAACATGAAAACTAGTCTGCTGAACCATCTTAATTCTTCAGTCTCCGGGATTTACCCAAAGCTATAGAAACTTGAAGCGACAGTCTTGGGTACGACGTTTAAACTCATCACTCCACTGATTTTACAGCGTTTTACACGATGGCAGCCATGGAGTCTGTAGTCTTACATATGACTGGAAGCTTGGTAGAAAATATTAACAGGTGGATGATGGGATATACATTAATGATTTGTCGGCAGAGAAAAGTACGTATGCCAAAAGGCAGTATTAGTCACATAAAAGGCTTACTACATAGACATATATTTGTGTCAAGTCATTTACTGGAACTCGTCCTGCAATACTGTGGAATTCTGAATCCGCACAGAACCGCTGTCTAATCCACATGCCTGCACTTCAAAACAGATAACTTGCTAGCCTTCATAGCTATACAGGCCACGCATCCAAATTCATTTTCTTTTAGCTCAATGATTTTTCCCTGAGTTCTCTTGTAAGATTCCTACGGCTTTGAAGTAACCATTTTTGGGTTAAAAGCCAGTGAAAAGATCGACGTTGGGGGGTATTCTGAACGGCGACCTCTGCCAGGCTACTGTGAACAAGTGTCCGGCACTCTATACAGCACCATATATATACCTATTCGTCATGTTATCAGCTGTGTGGTAGCTGTAGATCACCTGCAACTTCTGAAAGCACAACTAGGCTCTGTCTCACTTATCTTGAAGGCCAGCCAACCACTACGCTCGTCGTGACACTAGATCATCACTACGATGAAGGATTAGAACTCCACTATCTTTCGATTACATTCTTTACCCCGCAATTCTTTGAGGACGGACCGGATATTTCGGCCATTCCATGAAACAAAAACTGAACCGAGAGAACATGATTTGTCTATCGATTACAGTGCTAACTCAGAGTAGGGTGGCTTGAAGATGGTTTCTCCAAAATCAAGTGGATTTTGCAGCCTGGCACTAAAAGATCAACTGAATCGCAAACTCAGCTTCGCAATTAGGTAGTCGTGCCAACACAGTGAAAAGGGCCGGCTAACGGAGATATTAGTTATCTTGTGCTTCAATTGCTAGAAGTGATATGTATTAAAGAACAGCGAAGAGCCATGTCCCGAGAAAGTGGGAGATGGGTGGAATAATCAAAACGCCAGGCCAGACGAACTGATGTCAACAAGCGATAGGTTATTTGATTTTGCCACGGGAACCAACGTAACCGATGCCATCAAGAACTTCCAGGAATGTATTGTGAGGGTGAATCACACTAGTTTCGGACAAGGAAATCCTGATCTTGGGGGGATTGGGGTAGGTCATTACTTTGATTCTTGTCCGCAATTATTTCAAGTCTCCTATTAGGCAGTGCTAATGTTTCATCATGTCAATAACTAGGTGGTGCTATCACTCTACATTCTCTGCTACACATGTACCATCTGTTCGATCCTCGTCATGGCCCTCGGCTTCACCTTCGACAAAAAAGCCCATCGCTGGGGCTCCTCCAACCGTCGAAGCCATAAAACCATCTTCCGCGTTCTCCGCCGAATCAACGCCGCCCTCAATACCGCCTTGCGCTCATTACTAGACTCCGCTTTGTACCTCTCCTTGACTATCCAAATTGCTGCCATCCTCTACGGTGGAGACATCAAACCGCGAAAGGCGCCCTACTTTGTCATCGATCTGCTGGGAGGGGATCTCTACAACTTTATCCTCACGCTATACACATCTATCATCACCATATGCCCGGTCCTGACACTTATCAGCACCCCTTACCTTAGAACCAGCTTCCGGAGAAGAGACCTAAGGCTGGTAATAGTAACAGCCGCTATTGCGTGTGCGGGCTATCTCAATATTGATAGGACGAAGGTATATAAATCCCTAGCACCTCAGTTCCCGAAGGAGAGCTGTGTATCCGGATTCCTTGTCGACCTGCTTCCCGAGGGGACAGAGTTCAAGTTACTCAGGACGAGCTGGGCGCTGTGTACAGTAGCGTTAGGGTTGATAGTTTTGCTGGAGTGGGAAGAACCGGAAAAGAATGGGGTACCGAGGGCTTTGAGGAAAGTTTGGGGTTGCTTTTGTGGAAGGTGGTGCTTAACAGGAGCTTCGGGTCAGTATCAGTCGAGTGATAACCCGTCCAACAGCAACCAGGCAACTCATGATCCTACCCCCACCGCCACCCCCAAACTTTCACCGAGGGCAAAGAGGTTTTTCAAGTGCATCTGGCTCATCTATTTTGGTATCTATATATGGAACCACGGCTTGCCGATCTACCTCCTTCTGAGGATCAGGTGGATGCGTCGTCATCTCCGATCTATCATACAGCCGCCTGGTCCGGGTACTATTATTTATGTGCCAGAGTTTGTGAATTATCGTAGCGTGTTGACAGAGGAGGCGGAAAATTGGGATAATGATGATTGGAGTTTCGGGCAGGTGCTGACGATGTCCCTGTGGTTCCCGGCGTTGTTGGAGATGATTTTTGTTTTATTCGGTAAGTCCAGCACCTCCCACCAGAATAACGGAGGAGTAACAGTTTATGGGAATCGGAAAGTGAAAATAGCATCTAACGAGGATAATAGTCGGCGAGGAGCCAGCACTTACTGGGACGCTGCCGGTCAGATTTACGGCGGTGGAGAATCCAAGTATCGAGAGTTTGGATAGTTTGATATCCCATAAGTCCAAACCCTCGGATGAGGAAAGGAAGACAGCGGGGGTTAGCGTGTGATCAAGAATCTTGAAATGCCCCAATGTAAAAAATGTATGAATCAAGTATGTGCTGCAACTTGGATAGCTCCGAGACTTTCCGTCGTAGTTGGAGGAAGCACAAACGAGGTATTCGTACGGTCAAAATCGAGTTCATTATCAGCGTGTAAAAATTATTCGGCTTGGTTTATCTGGAATGTATACTGGAATTAGCTTTCACTAAGAATGTAAGAGGACAGGAGGTGGTAGTCAGTGCTGCTCACTATATCCAGAACCCTCCTCACATGCCCCATGAAGGCCTGCGAAAAGTTCTGTCTGATTGGCTAGTTTTTCCGTTCAAAATTGATGAGAGCGGGACCGAGAAATCAGTGTACAAGTGTGGATACATGATCGTGACTGGTTGGGTCAACTTGGCGTACTTGGCGAGACATCATACGACCAATGTCTACTTATAGTCGCTCTGAATTACTGCGGAATTACTATTGCATGAGGTCGATCCTGAATGTAGTTCGGCAAGATTGACGATGAAGCCACGATGATATTGGAGGATGGAGGATGGAAGTCAGCTCTAGCGTCTAGGGTACGTTAGTGTGCGGCCCGTGCGGAAGGGCAATGGACGCCCTGAGCCCTAATTCGTTCCTTTGTACCGACGAAGGTTTGTTCAAGGGTGCGAATTGAAAGCCTACAGACTCATTGAATCTACATGATCGCCGGGAACGAAACAACGTATCGCACACGTGACATTGAATCGGATAAAAACTGCACGATGACTGTTGTTTTGATGATGGCCTCTCGAACACTCAAGCTACCGAAAACATACAGCATGATTGATCTACGCATTTGGTATATAAGTTTAGCATCTTATCATAAGGTTGCTACCGTAAAATCTGAAAAGAAGCTTCGTAGAATATATGATAAGGAAGTAAGCAAGTCAAAATGAAGCATCTACGCATTCGAGGTGGAACCATAGGAATATTAAAGGGAAAAAAAAAGAACACATAAAGACAGAATATAGAGATACTATAATAAGCTTCTAAAACAGACGAAAGACCCCGGAATGGTATTAAGTCATCGTAAGAATATTCCGCAGCGACTTCGGGCCCATATTCCTCTATCAGGGCTTATGTTAAGTCATGTCCACCCTTCATGCCGATTGAAATAGCGGAATGCCCTCCCTTACGGTAAAAATCAAGCCATTTTGTCTCCAATTTGGACCGCCAGCAATGGGCCCTGGATATCTTCCAGTCTCTCCCAACTATGCCCTCTACTAATCGACACCAATCTACGGTCGCAGCTTTTCTACCGAGCTGCACGTAAAACCAGCAACATGAACCAACATGATTATGAAATTCCAGACGGCATGCTAATCGACACATCCAACACCTCACCTGCCAACGATTGGCGTTCTACCAGCGGTTCCAGCCCGCGTTATCGTGTTGCAGTCCTCCGTAACTCGGAATCTCCTCAACAAAACGCCACTTACGGTCTTGCGCTTAAAAAGCTCACCAACCAAGTACCGCCCCAATACCTTCAGCAAAGCGATGGAAAATCCCTCTACAAGAAGCATGTAATCGACTCTCGTCACAGTTTTGTAGCTCCGGTCAACTACGGATACGATCACCAGGGTCAGGCCTTGACCCTTGCCGACGACTCGCATTTAGCAGTGCGCGATACTCGCATACGCGGTTATGAGTCCCCACCACCTCGGTCTCATCAACTTCAGCAAAACACACTATTCGTTCCTGATCCATTTTATGGAAAAAACAACATCGACATGTTCCATGATCAAGAAGACGACATGTCCTTTGAGAGCCCTGGGGTCCCTAGTCTTCTAAGCGTTGAAAACAGAATGGATGTTGACAATCCCGAGGAATTTGGCCCTCAGAGAAGCACAAGTAGGGCGAGCAAACGCTCGTTACAAATGCATCAGGATGATGGTGAGACGTATGAACAGGAGGAAATTAAAAAGATGAAGAAAACAGGTACCTGGGACCTTGGTCGTGGTGATGGACCCGCTTGATAGACGACAGGTTACGTACTTAAAAGTTAACTTGGACAGAGTTATAGAGATGGGTAAACGGTTACGACATGGCTGGAGCAATTACTTGGGATTCTTTTTCAGTTTAATTAGTTTGTAGATTTGCAATCAAAAATTGGTGTTGGATAATTCTCTGTTGTGATGAAGTGATATATAAACCATGTTCATGATGCTCTCAATCTGGTGTCGCCTTCCTCGCCAATCTGATGTTGGATGATTATAATTCTAGGCCCATTGAACGGTATCAACCTAAGAAACGCTTAACTGGCATTGAGTAATACCTCCTGAGTTCTAATGCCCGCAGCCTTCGGGTGCACTTCGCCCACTGAGAGCGCTGGCCAGTAGCGACAACTTTCCAATGTGTTGCATGGTTTCAATCTCTAATTGTCAGACACATTTACACCAATAACTTACACTGTTTACCGTAGATAGCTTGAGACTCCTGCTTTCTCGCGATCTAAATTGGAAGCTACACACTAACACGCGGATCATCAGAAGCCGAATAATTCCAAAATTCAACTATCTCAGGCAACCACCAGCCAAGTATCGTGGGCATTTATGAATATTATGATGTGACTAGTCTTTCAGAGTAACTGCGAATCCCAACCTCCAGAAGCATTTTTGTTTCATTCTCCCCCTCTGTATATTCATCTAGATATCTATTAAATTAACCCCGGCAGCGGTTTGAGTGAAAAATCCCAGAATTGCAGCACTTGATTATGAGGGTTCGTGCATTGTATGAAGAGATAGGAGGACGCCTATGAAATTACGGTGTCAAAAGTGTCAGTGGAGAAAATGTGCGGGTAAACCAAGCGAAGTCGACCTTGCACCTTCGCTCATACGAACGAGTGGTCGTTGAACCTACCTTCATATTGATGCCTGTCAGAGGATTGAAAATTCACCACTTCTGTACATAAATGTTCAACTCCAACCAACCCTCGCCGGAAAATAAGTGGTCCATAATATGGTCTAGTATGGTCAAATGTAACGTGACCAAAACCACGCGTAACATATTACACCACCCCTCTTAACTTTGTTCGTTTTGTCTTTCACTGCGTTCACCATCGCATTGAGCCCTACCTATTATCCTTAATGCTTGCTACCAGCCGAATCCCTCTTCGCAGATTCCGATACCCATAATATTACCATGCCTTTCGCGAATACTCCGTTCAGCAACCCGGACCCTCTCGCCGACCAGTACAATCAGAGCCCATTCAGCAGTCGACCCACAACAAGCGATGGAAATAGCGTAGTTGGGCTACTATCAGGCAGGCAAAATAATGCAATCACTACGGACTTCCGTGACGTCTCGTTTTCAAAGACCCCATTGCTCAAAAGAAGCAAGTCACAGAAACTTCTCAATCTCATTCGTAGGGGTGTAAGTATCTCCATGCTAAGGCCGTGGTAATTTATCTTGATGGTTACTAATGCTTTATTCTTACGAATTAGAGAAAGTCGGAAGTTTCAAAAGACCAGAGGGAAAGTGTAAGGGCTCGTTTGAGTCGTAGCATGAGTACTGGTGTGCGTGCTATTCCTCGTCTATTGGTGGGCGAAAGGGATAAGGAGTTGTTGCCTGAAGAGAGTAAAGCTTTGAAGAGGCGTAAGCGGCGGGAATCGGATGAACGCTGGCGACTATTCAACTTGGAGATTGAGGAAGAGAAGAGGAAATGGGAGGCGGAGAATAGGGATAAAGTTCACACCAGACAAGAACCAAAGGCGCAGAAGAAGAGAGGGAAATTGGAACATGGGGATGAGTCGGAGAAGGAGCAGGAATATGAAGAGGAGGGGGAGAAAGAGGAGGAGGAGGAGGAGGAGGAGTAGAAAAACATACAGAGTTTCACCCTGTATCGGGCCCTATTTACAAGCGCAGGAAGGTTTCTGTGTTGAAAGAAGGGGCTTAATGATTGATGAAGGAGGAAAGGATGAAGCTTTTTAACATTTTCACTCAGCATTGTGGGTTGGCTGATTGGCCTTGTCATTATAAATCGCGGGCTTAGGCTTTAATTGTCCTCGAATTTCTTCCATATTGTACTTTCCTCTACTGCGCATTTCAAGGTTAACATACATCACAGTTTGAAATGTGAGATTTGAATACTTGATCAATGATCAGTGTATTACAATGATTTCCAATCGGTTCTAAGGATTAAAACAAAACACATACTGCATTTACATACGCCACGAGGCCCAGGTATTACAACCAAGCGTTCAATTCGACATTTCATGATACCGTTGACTATTTGACTTTGCAAACCGTCTATGCAGAAATTACAAACTCGTGAAAAGTTAACGGCTTACAGTAACAATCGAACAGTTCTAATGAACGTTATTGAACATCAACATCACACCCACTTGAAAGTAAACTTGTAAGCAAAGGAAAAGATATGCGCTCGAGGCAGAATCAAGATAAAGATGACTATCCCATCGACGAAAAAGAATATTCTGTGTTGTTTAGACACACATATCATTGCCGTAATTGGGTAGGAAAACGGTGTTTGTAATCAATTTTTACGTTGGTTTGGTGGCTTGGGGTTTTTCTTTTGAACTATAGCCTTGGATCTGGTTGAGCACGGTATTGGTAGGGTTGTTTACCTTCTGGAACAGAAATTAGTTGTACTACTGCTGTTTGTTGTGAAGAAGAAGGAAGGAATGGGAAGAATATTATCCCCAGCATTAGGTATTTTCGACCAGCTACATAGCACATTTTACGTGATAGAATGGCTCCAAAGTGCAGAACGCAAATCCAGCTGTAGGGGTGATGATATATACAGGCTTTGGTATAATAACACCACGGAGCCCTTTAGGCTTTGATTCATCAAAAGTTATGAAATTTTAAATTGCATACTTTTGCTTGAACCCGTCTTCCCTCATGCCAAGTGTGGTGTACGCATTGCGTGACTTTCTTGATGATTATCGAAGCTTATTTTTACATCACAATCGTGTCGCTCGGAGTAACCCCCAGTCTTCTACGATACTATTTAAAAATTAGTCTGTGTTGTGGTGTCTGTCTCGCAAAGTCGATTTAGGGATGCGCCCAATCATTTTAGGCTCGCTTACGATTACTCGCTAATCTTTGCACTCCCATCCTCTCGCATGACCCAAAAATTGTAACATGCTATAGAAACCCAAATCATCACTACCACAGTAGAATTAACCTGAAGCACATGAATTTCAATTATTATCCAAATATTAAGTGCCGTAAC
The DNA here is from genome assembly GCA_024516155.1 of Pyronema omphalodes. Taxonomy (NCBI): domain Eukaryota; kingdom Fungi; phylum Ascomycota; class Pezizomycetes; order Pezizales; family Pyronemataceae; genus Pyronema; species Pyronema omphalodes. Next base: position 54,130 of record JAJJXM010000015.1, on the reverse strand, counting down.
GTCTCCGGCTCCTGGATTATAAACCTTCCCGCTTCTCATTGTGCAGCATCATCTTAACCATTTGGAAATCCCTGTCAAAAATCTGCACCTCCGGTAAACTGAAAAATATTGCACAAAACCATGTCACCTCCAACTTCAGATAAATCTTCAATGCTGCCAGCGGAACTCCTACCACGCCATAGAGAAGACTATCAAAAGCTTTCCGATGGGCGAGGTGATCGTTTCAGGAGCGCTATCTCGCGATTATTGCGGAAATCAACTGATAGGAATCAGAAGAATAAACGTGTGAAAGATAAGGCTAATCCAAGCAATAAGGCTAATCCAAGCAAGAGGGTGCATATTGGACCGTATTCTGGGACAAAGGAGTGAATGACCATAGGAGCTTACATCGTTGTCCTGAAGTTGCTCTAGTTTCTGATCTTGTGCTTTTTTTTGTAATTCAATCTTGCATTTCTATCATGTTCTTTTTGACTTTTATGACATCAGGTGATCAGATCGCGTTTCTGGAAATAGGATGTCAAAAGAGCACCATCACCAAATAAACTGCATGTCGCAGCCCAGTGTTGTCGAGTTGAACCACCTCCCTATGCTTAGGATCGAACCTCTCCCGCGTTCTATACCCTCGCCACCTCATCCTCATGACCAACGCCCCTTCACGCTACAAGCCTACAACCCCACAAATCCACCACCGCAAGTTCAGCACCTCCAACAATGACGATACCATTGGAAATATCAGAGCTGGACCTCTACCTCTTATATTGCTCCAGCTCCGAGGCTCTCCCACCAGCTCGCCTTGCAAATCCTAAAACAGTTGAAAAGTATTACAATAACCAACATGCAATCGAAACACGAAGTAAATTTTCTTTGTATTCTTCCTCAGCACGACTTGCCGTCTCACCTCAAGCCCAGCAACAACGTGCCGGTTATCCATTAGCTACATGCCGACACTCGCCTTCTATTTCATCCATAAAATATCATTCAATTTCGCAAGGATCCTCGAAACAGAAACTCAGGCATCGTTTGAGTAAGATATTTGGCAGCCTTTCGGGGCATTCTTGTGACACGGTCGATATGGACAGGATTGAGAGGTTTGAAGACGATGAATGTGGAAAATTTGAGGATCGGCTTGAACGACAGGATGGGAAGGAGCGGGCGCAGAATTCACTTTCGTTGAGGAGAAAAATATCTCGGTTCTTTGAAAGACGGTCAAAGAAAGCGGATGAAGTACAAGGACTGCTACGGTATAGCAGGGGTTTATGATTCGGAAAGAGGGTTATTGTGTGGGAGAGATGATGATACGTATAATGTTGGGCTTATCTTATTACGGGCTTTATTATTGTACTCTTACTTAAACTAGGGTATCTATGAATTTAACTTGCAGTCATGATGGATTTGTTCCCGCGTCCTGGTAGTAACTCATTTTGGCTTATACATGATGACAACTACATTGGAAGATTATTTTTACCTCCATATTTCAGATTATCCGGCCTCAAATCCTCTGCCAGGATTCAAACCCTTCTGGACCCAACGTATCATTCATTTTTTCTGCAGTCGATCAAGCTGCAAATTATGAAGTCGCCTTTGGGGATATATCTTCCAGCTCGTGAGGGGCGACAAATGGTGCTGGAAAGCCTGCATATCCGAGTTCGATCATCATGACAGTTTAACCAGCCTCAGAGTCCATACGGAAAGCCTTATCAAAACACAGAATAGAAACAGCACACATATGTTCAAAGATATACTTTTTTCGGATGATAATCTGCCAGTCACCGCGGTAAACCATAGTGATGATAAGTAATCAACCACCACGCCGTACGTGGTATAGCGAGTGAGCCTCACGTGATATCACACGGAAACACCCTTTCACCATTAAATATTCAGTCACGTGTAGGGTTTGGATTTTAGGCCTTGATTGGCAATTCAGTCTTTAACCAAAAATCCCCTTGAGGGTATTCAAGTTACCCCGTGCAACCCTCAAAGCTCAAAGCCAGAGATTCTTTATGTAATAAAAAACGATGATTCATAAAAATCCTCGGGTAGGAAAAGAGCCCATGAAATGCATTGAAGAGGACGCAAAAGGTGACTCACATTTATATGGGGACTAGTTGGGCAGTCATCTTGAACAATCTGGATAGCTGGGTCCAAAAAAGACCGTATAAGGTTCATAACGCAGGATCGCTCAGTGGGTTCAGTTCACACTGGCGGAAGGAGGGTTGAACTAACACCGGGATAGATTCAACGAGAGCCCCAAGAAGTAGTGAGATGGATAAGAGTAAATCGTAATTTGTTCTTCTTGGGGAGCTGGGATCCGTTATTGGGAACCTAATTTTTCTGTAGGGTTAATCAAACTGGTCAGGTTTCCTCTATTTCTTACGTTTATTTGTGTGTACCTATCCCATCTGTGCAAGCCTTCTATTTTCAATTAAATGACGTGAATAATCTCCTGAATCACTAAATTGTCTTACCGTTGCTTTATTATTGAATACCCATGCTTCAAGCTGTGAGTGAACTGTTCCAAAGTGGCGAGACGTATAATAGCTGTATCATGCCGGGAGTGTTCAAACAGTAAGAAAAGCGTGTAGTACCACTTTCAACTCTCCCTATTCAACTATAAAGTCTTCGGAAGAAGTGAATTGTCGAAAGGTACTGGCGACACGTCGAGGGGAAATAGACGCAAGGTGTCGTTTGGTATGGGGGTTTTGGTTTTGCGTTACCGTTTCTGTAGGGTATTTCAGCTTCAGGGTCTCCTGCACAGTAGATTTTTGTGCATTGTATGCTTGGTGAACCGGCACAATGGGTCAAGTTGCCAAGGCCACACAATTGCTTTAGTGCATCCGTGCCGTGCTACGAATGATTGTGCCATCTCCATGTTTTCTATCAACTCCACGATTCTCTCTCTCCACCTCCACCTTTTCTGATTTCGCATCTTCTAATGAAAGTTTACGATCAACCTGCGATTAAGTTTTAATACCTTCGAATCATGTTCTTTAACGACCAGATTGTCTTGTTGAAAGCTCTTTTGTATTTGTCGAAACCCGAGCCTGGGGCTATTGTAGTCTGCTCGGAAGCTTTTCGTGTGCATGGATGCAAATGACGGCCTGGTATGTAACCGGTTCCAGAAGTGTTTCTCTTCTGTGTTCGATGAAGCACGTTCGGTCCGATAGTACGAAAGACGAGTGATACTGTTAGAAGCTGCATCCAGAATAACATAAATCTCCAGAGTAACGGTATTGTGTGTTGACTGCAACTTTGGCTGACTTATATCTCCTAGGACAGACTTACATAGAGGCACAACCACTCCTATCATAATCATCAATAGCGTCATCATCATTATCGTCGACGGGAATCCGAATACAAATACACAACTAAAGACTCAGATACCTGACAGAGTTGTTGAGCGATGGGTGTGGTGACGAATAATTGAAGCCAGCGGGTAGCAAGGAAATGGAATGCAACCTGCTCCCCGGGCTCCCCGCGATCGACATTCGGCCCGGACCACGGCAACGATCTTCAACCCAGCATACGCGAGGCTTGGCAAAAAGGCTTATTTATTGCTTGCAGTCCCGTAACTCGCCGCATCCCGGTCATTTACCCCATACCCGGCGAAAAGTCCACATTGCGGTCCTCGGAAGTCAGTATGCAGGGCACTTAAGGCTGAAAATATCGTACAGTGCTCCTGAAAGAAATAAATCATACCCTGGTGTGGACATGAGGGATGAGTGTAACCACTGTCCACCATCATCACTGACCTTACTGTCATACCACTAATGAGATGCTTACCGATGACTTCTGAGTGCAATAATAGCACCAGCTACTGCACTTGATGCGATACCATGATGCGTTCGATCTAATGCCGATGAGGAAGTGCGGATATGCCACCGATACGCTCGGCGATTCGAATATAGCACCTGGTCTTGTACCTTTTCTCGTGCCTTTCCTCGTTACTCTTCGGCCTCCATCGGATCAGTGCGGATCTCCGGTGAGTAGCAAGTTATCTCGCGTACCATCTCTCGCACCGAGCTTTACTGGAACTTGCCGAACGCTTTTGGGCTTCGAGCTTCGGTTTCGATACTGTGTTGAGGGAATGTTGTTGAGTCAACATTGAAGTATCCTTATGGGTTGTCTTCGGCGACTATCATGATGAGTATTCTCCTAGACAAATCAATAATTGGAATGTGTACGTCACGTATAATACGATAGACAACACGACTGCAACCCCTTTTCGGTATCAACCATCCATATGAGCGACTTGGGAAGTTGGTATCGTGAGCAGTTACGAATCCTAGTGTCAATCAATCGAGTAATGGCAAGGATATGGATATCATGCCAGCTTCAGGAGCTGAGCGTCGTAAGTGTCGTGTGTTCACTTAAAGAGCTTCATGCAGGCGCTCCACAAATTCAATTCCCTGGATCTATGCGCGGGTGGACACTGTTCCCTACTGCCATTTCTGTCAAATGATGTCCCGTCCTCTCCCCTATCAAGACAGGCCCAGGCATGGCCCATCCCCGGGACGTGATATCTTAGGGAGAAGCTGCGGATGGTAGTCTATTGGATCAACCAACAGGTAATAAGCTTTGCAAAGCTTTTCCCCGGTCAGTTTCAAGGGTGGAAGGCTGAGACAATTGTGCACCCCCATGTGAGAATCCTCGGGTGCATTGGAAATAAGCTTTTTTGCTGATAAAGCCCGGGGAGTTTGTTTGCTTGATGAGCATCACGCAGAATCCTGGGAAGCTTCGGTGGGATGGAGATGAATAAAAACCTCATAACTCACGAACGAAAAGGGAAATTTGGAGAGCAAAAAAAAGAAAAGAAAAACTAGAGCGACAAGCGACGCTACCAATTTGCCTTCGGAACCTGGGGTTCGGTATGTTGTGGGAGCAACATTGTTACGTGATGCACGGCGGTTTCGCTCAGAGGCCAATCAAAGTGACTACGGACTACTCGTGCTACTGCATAAAGCATGACGGGCGGTGCGACTGGCCGAATTGCAACCACAGCTTTTATAAGACTGTCCCCCACCCACGCGCTGGAAGTATCACACAGTCACCAAAGTTTCTCGAGGTACCAAGCGGCGCGGTACAATTCACTTTCGCTCAACAACTTCCAGTTACGACCACTCATTCTTCGAACTTGGGAATTTGTTTTTTCTGCGCGGCTTGCGTCACAGACAAACCAACAGCTCTTCGACTTTCAGCTAGCTGAACGCAGATCGTAGGGGAGCACGAGTCAAGGTTGACCCGCCTGCTGCAACAATTCGGGGAACCTCCACGTACATTAATCACCCCGAGCGCGCCGCTTCGAACATACATTCATACCTCGCTCTGGTCTGTTTGCGCTTCACCGAGAAAGTCACTCACTTCGATTTCCCACGCAACCCCACAATTAATACTACATTAAACAACGATACATATACAACACAAACAACAGCAATGTCGAGTAACACCTACCCTGGCGCCGCTGCGCAACAAGAACGATTGGCACAGCAGCAACAACAGCAACAAAAACAACAAAGCCCCAAGTCGTTGCTTGAGTCGCAATTCGAAAAATCGCCTTTATTACCCATTCCCGCGACAACTCCGCAAACAATTCGTGGTCGCTGCTTGCTACGAGTAATGCTTTACGCCATTCTTTTCGGTGTCGTAACAGTCGGAATGCACAGCTACTACTGCACTCCAGCTCCGTTCAAACCCGACGAGGTTTTAGCATTACCAAACGTCGGCTTGCACCATGCAAAACTACTTGGGTACAAACAGCTGGCTGAAATTCCGGAGAAATATGTTCCCAGAGAAAACGACGCGAAGGAGAAGAGATTGGTGTTTATTGGGGATGTACATGGGATGTACAAGGAGTGTGCGTTTTCCCGCCTCCCTCACAGATCCCCCTGATTTGATCGCCTGTGTATCACCTCGCCCGGGCCAACTACTGACAAAGCGCAGTGCGAGATCTTCTTCATGAAATAGACTACAACTCGAAAAACGACCACCTTGTATTCACCGGAGACATGGTAAATAAAGGACCCGATTCCTTGAAGGTTATCGATTTTGCACGGAAGGAAGAAGCGAGCTGTGTTAGAGGAAACCATGACGATAGGATCTTGCTACACTACCACCGATTACATGCGCGTGCTGGTATCGAGGAGGAGGAAAAAAAGGACGAAATCCATGTAAAGGGGATGAAGAAGGAGAAGAAGCTTGCGAGAAATCTTTCAAAAAAGCAGGCGGAGTACTTGGATGGTTGTCCTTTAATTCTTAAAGCCAATGATGTTATGGGACTTGGTAATATTGCGGTTGTGCATGCTGGGTTGGTCCAAGGGATTGAGTTGGAGAACCAGGTATGAGACTTTGCGCATCGAATGAGACGATTGAGCTATAGGGCGATTGGCTAATGTGAACGCAGGATCCTTTTGCGCTCATGAACATGCGTTCCATCGATTCTAAGCTTCGAGTCCCGAGCGATGATACAGATGGAATGCATTGGGCGAAGCTCTGGAACCGGTTCGAGGCTAAGGCAAAAGAGCAAAAGACTGTAATGTGAGTTGCGACCCGACCAGTGGCAGGCTTGAAAACGGCTCGCTAATGTTCTGCAGATACGGGCACTATGCGGCGCGAGGTCTAGATATCCGACCGTTGTCGAAGGGGTTAGACACCAACTGTGTTCGCGGGGGCAAGTTGACTGCTTTCATTGTTTGTTCATCGTCGAAGAATCCTAAAATCGTTTCCGTTAACTGTAGAGAGGTCAAGCGAGGGTAAATTTGCTCTCATTGCTTGCAGTATTAGAAGAGTAGAGCTTTTTCTTTTGGGACGGATAGCATCGATACTGAATTAGATCTATGTAACCCCTTTTTGTCACGGTCTGCTTTTTTCGTTTATGTTTACATTACACGGCGTAGGTTTAGGATGGCGTTGAAGATTTGATCTGGGTTTTCATTTTATTTGTTCTTTGTACATACATTGTAGGTTTTGTTTTGTCTGGTCATCTACGAGGAATAAACAGAAATATCGTACACTACCTCATTGGATACTCGTCACTCTTGCACATATCTCAGGTATGGTGCCATGCTGCGCATATATCCGCAGACTTGATGCTCTTTGCATCAGTTGAGGCTGAGCTCTTCGTGTAACAAAGCGGTATATGTAGTTACTGCACTCCATATTGCTCCGCCTCAACCATGCCACACGTGATATTCCGATCCCCGGCTGTTACAGAGTCTGCGCGTATATTCCATCCCGTCAACCGCGGCAAGTCGAACACCCCATGCCCTTGAAGGCTTGGACATGAGCCATGATGCAACCTGCAACGCTAAGGCTTGTTCAAGTTTAGAGCTGTGCCTCATCCGACATCCACCCCTTCCTAGTTCTCCACCCACTGTCATCACCACCGACAAACACCACCAAACAACTGCAGTGAACAACCATATCTCCACCGCAACATAGCAATAATGGCTGCTCCGAAATACGCACCCGTACCAACTAGCGAGCCTGTCGATGGCCCCTCTGGACCGCAGAACTATTATGGAGCTGCCGATCCTACGAGCAACTACACTCGCCCTCCGCCGTCATATCAAGATGATGAAAATTTGTTGAGGGGTGGTGTACCAAGGAGTTCGGAAGACAACGTGAGTTTACTCCATATGTCGCGTCCTCGCTTTACCTGTCGGAGGTCTCCAGCTCCTAAGCTTTCTGGCTCAAGCAGCTTGAAGAGCTTAAGCAAGCGATATTGCGACCCCCGATTGTGAATCCTGAGAACCCGAGCTGACATGACAAATGAAATAGATTCCCGACGACTTCAAATTCGGCGGTATGGTATCCGAAGCCACCCTCGATATTCGACAAGCCTTCATCCGCAAAGTTTACGCCATATTGACTGTTCAACTCGCCGCCACCGCCGCCCTAAGCGGTGCTTGCTTTTGGTCCAACGACTTCAAAGGCTTTATCCAAACCAACACCTGGATGATGATACTTTCTATGATCGGATCCTTCATCTTCTTGGGTCTAACGTGGTGGAAGTCCAGATCCTATCCTATGAACCTTGTTTTCTTGAGCTGCTTTACCCTTATGGAGGCATATACTGTTGCTGTGGTCACCAGTTTCTATGATTCTAGGATTGTACTTCAGGCGGTGTTTATTACTGGTGCGCTGTTCTTGGCGCTCACTTTGTTTGCCTGCCAGACCAGTTATGATATCACTGCTTGGGGAGGTTACTTGTATGGTGCGCTTGTCGGCTTGGTCATTTTTGGCTTCGTCGGACTTTTCTTCCAGTCTTCTATGGTGGAGCTCGTTTACAGCGCGGGAATTGCTGTGGTGTTCTCCGCATACATCATGTTTGATACGCAGATGATTATGAGGAAGTGTCATGTCGAGGAGGAGATTATGGCTGCCATCAGCCTTTACCTCGATATTATTAACTTGTTTTTGGCGTAAGTACTCCTTATCCGGTGTGAGTGAAGTGGGTCAGCGAAGGGGTAGGGTAGTTAGCAGGAGAGGGTGGCGTGAAGCAAGGGAGCTGGGCTACGGCGGGAGAGATGTTTCTGATAGAATCATTGCTAACTTGTAACAGTATCCTCAGGATCCTTAACTCGGCCAACGATAGCTAAACAAGTGATGATCACCAAAAAAAAAAACATCTCCTCTCTGTCGTTACAATTCACTCTCATAAACACCGCTCAGAAAACCCCAAAAACATTGAAAGCGTTCGCACTAGTAATCGACAGTAGGAAAATGGAACCGGAAACTGGAAAGTGGGGTTAGGGTGTTAGGAGTTGGGTATTTTCGTTTTCTTGCTATTGTTTTAGTTTTATTGGGATGGGAGGGGTTTGGATTAATTCACGGAGGACTCGTAAGGGCTCGCTTCATGTGGAGAGGGGAATTTTTGAACTTTTTTTCGGTTTCTCTCGATCTCTATCTGTGTGGTAATGCAGCTATCTGTTTGAGTCTACGTTAACTAAATCTATGCTCTATAACTTGAGATGATAATAGTTTGTGATACTGTGAGGCTCTGATGTGCGTAATGTGAAACTGAAACTGTGAAAGTACATAAGCATACTGTGAACCGACCACCCGGAATTCCCGGGCTATGTACGTTGGAGCTGTTAAAGTTTAACATGGCATGCTTTTGAAATCATATTTGGTAATGGAAAACAACAGACATCATTGGTCGCTTAGCTCAGTTGGTTAGAGCGTGGTGCTAATAAGCAATCTTGTCAACGCCAAGGTCGCAGGTTCGACCCCTGCAGTGATCATTTTTGATTTTTTTTATGTACTACGTGTCCGGCCCTGAATGCGAGATGTGGGTAATGGAGACCATGGAGACCATGGAGACCGTGGGGATGCTGTACAGTTGACTGAGTTAGGTGCTTGATGCGTGTTTTTGTTTTTGATAAATAGGAAGATACTTCGCACGGAGAGGAAAGCAGATCTCGATCTCGAAAAGATTCGGAAATTAAAAGGAGGTATGTGAACTACTTCTGAAGGTTCTTGGATGTTTTGATAAAGTTCATATATACGGCGAGCCGCGATGCTCTAGATGGATGTGTGCAGGAGGACTGGAATGATGTTGTATGCTTGGATAAGAAAAGTATAGAGGTTGATTGCTGAAGTAGTCGATATAAGTTGGGGCATGTGTTGCTAACCTACACGGAGAGGTTGTAGATACGCATACTCCTCATTGATTGTTGATGATTAGGAGGAAATTTAATCGTGATGGTATGTATTACAGGTGCTACGCATAGACTCAGTGTACACGATCAGCAGTTGTAGTGTATGGATGCATCACTATTGTTCGTGTTTTGGATGAACTGGCTATTGTGAAAGCAGGGAAAAGTAGTTTAATTAGGGTGCGTTTGGTTCGACCGAAAACAATGTTTTTTAGCCTATTTCCACAGGTAAAAAGGGCTTAAAACCATGTTTTCGGGTTGAACCAAACGCACCCTTAGAAAAACGGTATATATGTGCGGTTCGTTGCTTTTGTAAATTTCCATAGGTGGTGTGTTTTCAAGTTTGATAAATCTGAATGTCATGATTTTCAGTTCACTGAGCAAGGTGAGAGTTCTAACCAGTGATGCATGTCAGAGTGTATTTGCGAAATGTATGTTGATTTGCTGGAGTAATAATGGAAATCGTTGAGATGTTCCTGATCACTCCAAACTGCTGGCCGAAAAAAAAAAAATTATAGAAGCGCAATTAGGCTGTCGCTGGAAACTTCGGTATATTGTGTGAAAGCCCAATTTTTTGTAGCATACCAAGCCGTATCTGACCTTCGACTGACTTCAACGCCCATTTTGGTATTCATTTAACTTCTCAATCAGATACTAGCCCTGGAAAGGGAATTCCTCCGACTTCCTCCCTCAACCGCCAAATGACACTGTAATGCCCTAATCACGCCATCCTGCTCCATCACTCGTTTCTTTAGTTCCAACTTCTCTTCCATCAGCCTCTTTATACAAGCCTGATACTTCTCCTCACTTCTTTTCCGCTCAACAACCAGCTCCTCAAGTTTCTCTAAACAGACTGCAGCTATTTCCGCCGTCATATCCGCACGTGATGTATAAAGCATTTGTATCTCATTTACCAGCAGTTGAAACATCTCCTGTGCTGAAGGTGATGATTCTCGAGCTAGCTCATCATAGAAACCTACTACCGCTTTAGCCTTTAGTGTTCAAGATTGTTGGAAGATATTTCAACATACGTTGATATAACTTTGTGATTTGAACCGGTGTTAAGATATCGTCAACAGCTACTTTGAGAGTTTGAGAATCGTCCATACAGTGGGAATTCGTAGGTGATATGCCATAATCTAGAATATCGAATGGGTTTTTGTCGGGAATCTTGGGGATTTTTAGACCTGAGATTTCGTGTTTTTCCGGAGGATGACAGCTGTTTGTAGTTAAGGAAAATCGAGATAATTGGGTTTCGATGTCGTTGCTGAGTGTGCTCTGGGATGTGGTGCGGAAATTGGATAGTGCATCTTTTGATAGGATGAATGCGCTTGGTTGTTGTATGGATGCCATTTTGCATTGATTTGTGGGGTTTTCGGCGTCAGGAATCATGAATTGATGATCCGGTTTCATCAAAGGTGCGTATATATATGCCCACAGTGTGATATTGTGGCTTAAAAAGTAGGTGAAGATGATGGATTCTATATTATCCGTGATCACGTGGATACGAATTCCGCCGTCAGCCACGGTGGCGCTGTAGAACTATGCCGAATTGAACCATGCTGTTGCAACGAGATTATCAATGCTGAATGGGGATTACTGAAAACTAAAGTTATCCGGTCGATAATTATCTCCAAAGTTTCATGGGAGAGGTGCGAACTGGGATTGATGACTTGGAAAATACCACAAGGATGGAATATTAAGAGACCAAGTGAGTCTTTAAGTTATGATTCGGAAACCGGTGGGGTCAATGAACTAGTTTTGCCTTCGGAACCCGGATTCCAAAGTAGTAAGCTCTAAAGTCCTATGCGCAGGTTTTTAGGAAGGAAAGCGGCTGACCTCAAGTTCTCAACTTGGTACGATTTTTTTTTGAAAGTAGATAAAATGCAATTTGTTAAACATGGAAAACTACACATCATCCCAACCGGTGCACTTTCACTACAAGCCCCCCACACATACATAACTCCAAACGCCAAACCATATAACATCATACAAAAGCACCCCTATGCCTCTTCCCGTTACAGTGTATATCCGAAACATCATCTTCATCCCACCGGTCTCCAGAAGAAGAAGAAACCTTACTACCACATCACCAGTTTAAGTAGTTCGAACCTCACCAAACTACCCACCAAGCCCCCATCGCAAATATCGTTAATGCAGCTATCATCTTCGTTTCTATAATTCTTTCCAGATTCCGCGTAGATGAACTCGGTTTACTGGATGTAATTATCGTTGCTTGCGATGGTTTTATTATCGATAATGTTGCAGTTTCTCCCGTAATTATCGAGGAAGGAGTAATACTGAAAGAACTGATAGAAGTCGGACCCGCGGAGTCGGTTACGAGAACATCGGGGATTAATCCGCCTGGTAAATTTGTTGGTGCGAGTATTGCCGAATACACAACTGATCCAACCGTTACTGGTTTATTGATGAGTAGTGTGTCCGTGATCTCTGATGCATTTTCAGCAGCAGAAACAATCAGAATCTGAAAGAATATTAATGCGAATATCCGCAGGATTGAAACGAAGGGACCCATCATACAGTTCAACAAAGTGGAGGGTGATTGTCTCTTTTAAAAGACGTCAGATAGTTGACGTCTCAGTGCGACGAACAACTGTTTCAGAAAAACAGGAACGATGTCATGTATGCTTCCAGGGTCCAATGTACCTAAGCGACTGTATGATGTAGGGATCTGCCCAGCCACCGGAGATTTCGCGTCAGTGCGGCTTTAGAGCACGCATCGGACACCAGGTGTTGATTATCAATTCCAATCGGGGTTGTAAAATAAGCCTGATATGTATGCAAGTCAAGATATAATAAGTGTAGTAAGTAAAGTATTCCCACAAAGTACAATACTCCGTGCAGGGGGCCGAAGTGTTGCAAGCACCGAAGAAGGTTAAGGCAAGCCGCAAGTGAACACAGGAATTACACATACGAAACATAAAATTGACACATGTAAAACAATATGCGAGTCAACTTCGAATCAATGAGGAGCTGACAGTGACAAAAGTAAAGGTCCTACCCGGAGTCGAACCGGGGTTGCCGGAATCAGAATCCGAAGTGCTAACCACTACACTATAGAACCGCTTAGCGGTAACACTAGGATTTATAATAAACATAATTTAACGCTTATATAAATTTTGTCTATTTCACCCTTTTATCGATTTTGCACACTGGATTTATGCCTTCTCAGTTCTTGTACTCTGGCCAGTTTATTTTATCTTGACTCTCTCGCGCAATTGGCATGCTACTACTGCGCCACCGATGTTACTATCATTTGTAAGGTAGAAACGCCTACCATATAGAAATAATACATCAAAATCTACATACTGCTTTTCGCTATCAGCTTTTCCTTCAACGAGTCCACCTCGTCCTTCTCCATCCCACACGCCTTCATGACGTACTCATCGACAGTTCCCCATTCCGCTCTCAAGATATTCAAAAGAGCGATGATAGTCTCCGGTTTACTACTCAGCATATTCCTAACTCCGTCAAGTCTCATCGATTCATCAAGCTTTTGAACTGCTTCTGAAGCCATGATCCTCTTTTCAAGCGCTGCTGACATCTCCTGCACCGCCAAAGTTGTAAGCGCGTACTCCTTCGCGATATCCTGGTCGTCGACGCCAACAAGCGCTAAAAGCACTGCAACCGCCACACCCGTTCTGTCCTTTCCCGCTGAACAATGCACCAGCAAACCCTCCTCGCTCTCCAAAAGCCGCTTGTATATTTTCCCAAAGGATGGTCCTCCTGCGATTAGAATATCGCGGTATCCAGTCACCATGTCGCCCCTCATAGTTCTAGCCCATCTTATGGTCATAGCTCTACACAAGGTCAGCAACTCATTGTCTTTTAAATGATAAGGTTGGTAGAAATACTCAGGACTCCAATCTTTATCGCTGAAAACCGGTATGAGAAAATATTCCACACCATCCTGAGAAGCCAATGGAAGCTTTGCTGCTTCACCCTGAGAGCGTAGATCAAAAACCGCGGTTATACCAAGCTCGTATAATGCGGGAAAGCTACTCTGTGATGGAGCGGCGGCGCGGTAAATTAGACCTTTTCGGACCTTGCCATGGGGAGTCGAGAGCTCTAGGCCGCCAACGTCACGGATGTTGGAGACTCCGGCCAGAGTGAGGAATGGCGGGGACGGAAGCATGGAGATATCTGCTTTGGATTGTAACTTGTGGTTCTTTGGTACTGGACGCGGAAGTGAGTTGGCAAGGATGGGTTGTAATCTTAAGGCGACCGAGTTAAGCCGAGGCTGTGGCTTGGGAGAGGCATGTATAATCACTCGTCTTTAAGAACTTCAAGGCAGAACCTGTTGTGCACAAATGAAGTTTAACTATTCAAGAACTTGAACTTATCGAAAGTATGTTCATGATAATATTAAATTTCCCGTAACAGGGTTTTTCAAACCGCCTTGTTGGAGAGAAACTTTTGTACCGCTTCCCGCGCTGTAGCAATTCTTTTATTAATACGTTTCTCGATCAGTTGCGTGTGTTGCATATGTTTTCTCTTCCAAGAATGGTAGAGAATATTGGTATGATAATATCTTCGGAAAGCGGGATAAGCAGGCTTCGCATACAAATTCTGTGTGGCTACCCTCGCGTACTTTATCTCTTGTAGCCTTACCGTTAACTACTCCGTCTGCTCACACTCAATCAAAATGGGATAGGGCTAGATTCGCCAGAATACACAAGTTAGTGAATGTAAAGGGCAGAGTAATTCGTATATAAAAATACATGTGTTGAAGGGATTGTTCTATCCGTAGAGGTTCATGATTCGAAGTGGCCGTATGGTTAACGGCGAGCGCTTATAGTATTCTCGGGTGAATAACCTGGATAGATACCACCTCGCGCTGCAACGTCACGGTCAATCCTCCACGACACGCGACGCCAAACTATCCTCTACAAAGACTACGATCCTGATTATTACAACGATTATCAAACCGCCGCCGCATCACTTGAGCGTTTATCGTCTACATCAAACGAAACACCCCCCCTCAAAAGTTACTATTACTCTCAACCTTCAAATAACACGGCTCCAGCAAAATTCGCAATCTGAAATTCGACCTCGAACATCAATACCAATACCCTCCAAGGCCACCACTACCCCGATCTCCAAGTCACACGAATCCAGCAAGCAAAATTCCTTAACAAAATTCGACCTCGAATAGCAACACTAAAGAGTTATTGATGTAACACATGCTAGGCCAGTGGGGAAGTAATCAAACGGTCTTTATCTCCAAGTTTATATATATACCGAATCTTAACCACAACCATGTCGTCCAGACTGCCACTTAAAATGCAAGAGCTAGATATATTATGCGATATTCTAGAAATGCATAATGCATCCGAATCTCGAACCGGCGATCTTCTGTCCTTTGGAACTGCAGAATATAATAATGTAGGGAAGTTAATACTTCTCTTGGAGAATGGGAATTACCGAGATAACATTCACATCGATCAAAAACTTGAGAAAGCGATCTTGGATATCCTCGATTTATTCTCTAGATCTGACGACGGATTTGTGAAGATGAGGACGATTGTCTACTATCATACTTATGAGCATCCGTGTAAACACCTAGCTAGGGATATCCTATTCAGCCGAATGGATTCGTTCGAGAAGAGGGGATATAGGCGCAAAGAGAGGCCTTGGGGCAAGCTTATATGTTTGTTAAGAAAAGTAAGGGCGAGTTTAAAAGTATGAGTAAGAAAAATTGCGTTAAAAGGGATTGGTAGCGCGACTATGATGAGAACTGTGGTTTGACTCTTTAAAATGTTTTGCACTCTGTTTGATTGGAATTGGTTAGTTGATACCTGTGTATTTAATTTAGTGTTCAAGTAGAACTGTGTACATGTAGAGTATTTAATATACTATGGTTATATGTATACTGCACTTTATGTAGTAGTAACAATAAATTGCATAACACTGCCCTCACGTTTCGAAGTGATATTTGAGTAACAACTTTCACGTAAGTTTGATATTCAAATTTCAAACACGCATTTTCGTTTTTAGACTGATAAGTAAATTGCAAGAATGGTGTAATTATCTTGTATGCCATACCTGAAGACTTTGAGGCTCTCACATGACAATCGCAAAATCATCCCCATCAACTATCACAGCCCATCATCAGAGACTGTTAAGTTGTGACACTGAATACAAATATGGATATAAATAAGGCATCTTCCCCACCCTCTCCTGTTCTTAGCATGAACGTGCGCCATCCGAGAATGTCATGTAAGTAATTTTGCTTTGCTTCATAGGATATCACTAATCGATGTCAGATCTGCATTATCGATGGATGGTGGCAACGGGACATATTTCTAACTGTGTTTAATCTAAAATCAATCGAGAGTTTAATCAATCTTCTTTTCATTTCAGTGCTTCAAGTTATCTATAAATCGATTAAATACCTCCCAGGTACCCAGATCAGCCATGATGACATATCAAAAACCAATGACCGGTTCTCAGTTACCATTTACTTGATTAATACAGATCATAAACTGTATCCACATCATACAAGTATTATCAACCGTGTGATTTTCAATTGACTCCATCCACCGAACTTAGCTAATGAGTGATATACCATGACTAATTTCGGAACTTGCCGTAACATTGTCACATACATGCCACATGCACGCGTCTCCTTTTCCGCTCGACCATAGCTACATAGCTTGACGCGTACATTTCGCGTCAACCACCCGAACTCCCATGTGTACTGAACTACAAATCATCATCATAGATCATACCTTCCTTTTCCCATTAATGCTGGTTGAATCCCCGCGTCCGTGCACCCCTTTTGATGACGTATTATTTACCGCGCTAGGCGAATTTCGTGAGCTCCAGGGTAGAATAGCTAGAGCTCTAATCTCCAGATTCGCACAGAGTTGAAGAAAGAATATCTGTTTATAAACTTCCAAACTCGCCGGTATTCGGAAATCAATTTCTTAGCTAAATGCATCACTATCCTATCCAACCCGATATTCCAGAATTGTTGGGATCCGAACTGAATATATTCTCAAACTTATTATCTAGCTAGCATCGGCCCATAACCTTAAAGGAGCTTCATCATCTTTTCATGAAACATTAGTCGTTGGTAGGACCTTGGGCCTTCAAAAAAACACGATGTATAGGATTCACTCGGGCCCATGGTTGTCGGGTTTTATGATGGTAACCATGCACGCGATTATGGGCCGTGCGAGATATGACATATGACGGGATGTTCCTTTCTTTGAATTTTCGGATTTTTATTTTGAGGGGGGCACACCGGGTATTGAGATTTGGTTGCAAACAATTGAAAGTAGATATTGAAGCTCCTCAAATAGTTGTATGAAAATTATATCGTAATATAGAGTACCTGAGTACCTGAGTACAATCACTAACCTTAATATGTGGTTGAACGAGGTTGAACGGGATTGCCCTTGATTAACCGCGTCATATTCTCCAGGATATTCAAGGGTCCCATGGTATCGTGAACTCCTTTCATGGATCCTAAGGCAAACCCTAGACCTTGTAGGGGGCAATAAAAGTGGATTCCGAACCGTAGAATGGTATACCTATTTCAAGAACGGGTAAATAAAGACAACTGTAACCGAAGGTAAACTCTGCCTGTCACTCCTCGATAGAACGAAGAAAAAGCAGGGAAGCATTTGACATTCATCCAAGTCGCGTGTAAGGCAATCATCTCATTTATACCTAGGTGTTTTTTTCTTCATCGGCGGTTCCGTTAAAGGCGGCCTTTGCGGGGGCTAATCATAGGCATATTTGGAAGCTCAGATTCGAAGTTTCTTCCATCGCCGGTCCAAAAGCGTAATAGCAACTCTTCAGCGGAACGAAGCGAAAGCCGCAGATTTTAATCCCATCAGACTCGTTTGGAGAAAAATAAGCGACTCCAGTTTTCGCGTAGCAATTCCCTAACCAAATTTGGTAGCTGGCCACTGACGACCTTGAAAAAAATCCTTGGAGATGTCCCCTGTTCATGACATACGAACCCTTTACCGAATCTTTTAGATCCCCTGACTGTGTGGAGTGTGCACGGACGCTCGAGTAATCCTGCCATGGCCGACAATTTGTCAGAGGAGCTCGTAAAGGCAGGTTTAGGAAATCTGCGAAGCCTATCGTGTTTCACTATTTTTCTCGCTCGCTGTTCCCGATATTCCGAGCCCCTCTATGCATATACTCTAGGGTTGAGTTATGAATATACCCTAGACCCTACAGTATTGTATTACAGGTACACTATTAACAGTACATAGCCATGTGTTTCACTTCTGTCTATCTTCCCAAGTATATCTGTACCTGCATTGTGCAACTTCATGCAGTTCCATCATTTGGCTTGCAGAGGCTGCAGAGGCTGCTAGGCTGTAAGGCTGCAATGTTACAATTGCATTTTCGCCTTATATATAACTGAACATTAAACTTCATATCCAACACGGCAGCCGTAACAGCGGCCCAGCAGGCTAGGATTCGAACCTTTGTAAGCTTTGGACAAATCTGGCAACCCGGGAATGGCGATTCATGGCAAAGAAAAAGTCGAAGGGCGATACCAGGTACACACCATCAACAATAGCCTTAAAATTCCCCTTACTTTCGTGTACTTTACATATCATCAGTAATACCTCGAGGACCGTGACATAATCTATATCACCTATAACGCAATTCAAGGAAGCCCATATCAAAGCCCTACGAATTCTTATCGAGGTGCCCATGATTAACTTCTTAATCAATAAAGCAAAGCAGGTAAAACAGGTGCAAATGTAACTTAAGCTCGCTAGACCTCTTTATCGTCGCCTTGAACCGTGGTCATCGGGTTTCCATTCTAGCTATCATGAGATAAACCGGATGTTACAACCGAAAAAACATCAATGATCCATTTCATCTTTACTTTCTGATAGTGATAGCGGTAATTATATCAAAGAACAATCTCTGCTTACCCGTTTATTGCAACCATATTTCTCCCATGCATGACAAGGACCCTTGAAATAGCTATTCCACGGACATGACACTATCACACAAAGCTATATATCATCATATCCTGTGGCCCACGCTGTATATACAACCCTGTCTATAGTAATAAACACTATTTTCCATGTTAAAGTATCTCTTCAAGGTTCAAGCAACCTATAGTACATACGCAGTGTCCGTATACATATTCCGTATAGATGTTCCGTCCAAATCAATGAATGAAAAAAAAAATAGATATGCTATACGTAGACATATATATATATATATATATATATGTATGTATCCAGCCTTACGAAGCCCGGAGGCGCCCAACTGCAACTAAAAACGACAAGCGAACACATGACACGCGCCCGGACTCAACTCATGGACCCTTTGAAAACGCTTTGACGATATACTGAGCTATAATTATTATAAAGCGCAGGAAGAATTACGACTGGATAGGTAAAGAAGGGTGTTCGTAATATATCAAACTAAAAATACAGATAAATACAAACAAACCTCATAATATAACCTCGCGTATCATAATGTTGAAAACTCAAGATTAAGGGAACTGAGGTCAGATAGTGGAGGTGGAGAGCAAAGTGATAATTATATTCGTGTAAGGAACCAACATGCATAACAAGGCATCATACATAAGAGGGGGACAAGTTCTACTAGCGCTAATTGTCCTCTTCCACTATAGCTCAACAAGTCAATTTCAACACATAACGTTTTCCAAATTTTACCTTCAGTTATTTGTTGTAGAGTATCACAATTTTGAATTTTTACATGATGAAATAGGTGATAAATCATAATTAAGGATCATCGAATAGTGATTAAATGATTTATGAGAATATGACTTGATTTACAGCCTTGCTTCACGGCTTTAACACTCTGATACTCTTATACTACTGCAGTAGCAGTACCATACTATATAACTCAACGTCGTATATATAAGTTATAGAAGATATAAAAATGTAAGATGAAACATGAAAGATAAATGATGAAAATATATAAACGGAAGATGATTGAATCCCTTTCATGTATGCCATGTATATACCTTGTATATATTACATCTACTCTGCAATTTCCACGTCTCATCCACCTCCCTCCACCTTCCATCCACCTCTCACCCACCTCGCATTCACCTCTCTTCCACCTCTCTTCCACCTCCCTTCCACCTCCCTTCCACCTCCCTTCCACCTCCCTTCCACCTCCCTTCCACCTCCCTTCCACCTCCCTTCCACCTCCCTTCCACCTCCCTTCCACCTCCCTTCCACCTCCCTTCCACCTCCCTTCCACCTCCCTTCCACCCCCCTTCCACCCCCCTTCCACCCCCCTTCCATGTCTCTTCCATCTCTTATCCACCTCTTATCCACCTCTCCTGCACCTCTCCTCCACCTCTCATATATTTTAGTTATCTTATAATGCGCCCTTGATGGCAAACGGTAGATTTTTATATTTTATTTTTTATCTTCACTCCTTTTTTGAGGATTCAGAAACGCCTATCTATGGCTACCCAGGTCGCACCTTCACAAAACCAAGTCCCAGCTACCAAATTTGAAGAATACAGAATATATCTTCACGATAGATTTTTGATATACATACCTTCGAAATACATATCTTCGATATAATGCAATACCATGAACCCCATGCAGCGTAGATCAGATCAAATATAGGCTACAGAAACAGAGTATACAGATGTATTCATTTGACGTACTATGCACGATTGTACGATGACCTTTTATTACAAGGGGTTTAAAGCGAGTTCGGAGTGCCTAGTCTGATTTAGTTACTGGTATGATATCGTCATGACCGATATCATGAAGCGAAGCTAGCTTATACTTGGCTTATGGTGCATAAGCTATCAATTCCCGATTCCCGATTTTCGATTCCCAGTACATATGCAGTGCATAGCTTTACGAGCAATACCCTACGGTACATTTTTTTGCTGTGTGTAGTGTGTGTGCCGCGAGAACGTAGTGTACATTGGAGGACGTAGTGACCTCCCCACCATAGCGTTGCATCATGGTTTGCTCGCCACGACGACGTGGGATTCAATCAACAGACCAGCGGCATCGTGGGAATCATGCATTGGAAAGATGATACGCATATCTGCGGTCTCGCTAATATTTGGACACCTCAAAGACATGAGCTGATGGGCAAGCAATGTTCAACACACCTCAACACCATGAAAATCTATGTCACGAAGTTTCGCGAACTACAAACAAAAGATCCCGGATACACAAGATTGTCAAAAATGAAAGATAAAAACTATCTTCTCCCTCTTTTCGTATACCAATAACAGAAATAAAAAGTTTAACCAATTGACAAAATTAATTAAATCAATAAATCATGGAAGAAATAAGATGCATAAAGGAAAAGAATTCATGCTGTCAATAAAAATCTGGCAGAAATAGCACTGTCAAGGCTATAAAAATTCCACATCCAAGCTAGTATGCCCTAGTGTCTTTCCCGCGCTGCTCCTATGACGTTGAGCTCCTGGCTCAAGCTCCCAACTACTCTCTCAATGCGCTTGCCGCGTTCCTTTCCTGCGCCCTCCCACCCACATAAAATCAGCTCTGCGGGCAAACCTCCAGTTCTCCCCCTTTGCACATCTATGAGACAGCGTTTTTTCTGGTTTGACCTCTGACCCACCATCTACAGCATTCCATTTTCACATCTCCTGACAGCGAACCAGCGTCTCCCTGCTCTATTGCTGCCAGGCAGCTGTGTCCCTGCACTGATCCTCGATGCAGCATTAGCAGCTCACCATTCGCGAATCCCATGCTTCCCCGTTGCGATCTCACAATTTTTGTAAGTATCTATTTCCCCGTAGTGTGATTGTAAGAAGATAACTCTGCTACAGGAAGGGATGAATGTTGATGATGATGCAATCCATTCACTGTTCAGGAATAAGGTATCGTACATATGAATGTAGCTATTTCACATAAATAATTGACACTCACAAGAAGCCTCAACAGAGGTTGTTTTCTTACATTGGCTTGTTTTCAGCGGAGGTTCGCTAGTGGGTTGCAGAATCGGGTGTGGGCTGATTAGTGGGAGTCCATCATATTAGTGTAAACAATAGAATTCACAAATTTTAAACTATTTTGAAAGTATAATATCTTGGCATATGTGATTCAACCTGTGAATACCACTAGCTTCATTGCAATTAAGCGCTTAATTGCATATCATCACATTGAGATAATCTCTGTTGTTTGGAGCCCACATCGTCGCACGACAGCGTTGTGGGAAATGAAAGCCTATATCATCACATCCGCATTCCCAGTTTATCACAGCGCTGCTGCGAAATCGTGGCTGACATCCATCGTGTAATTGTGATCACGAAAAAATGAACCGTAGTGAATACCGAGCACGTGCGCCGAAAGCTGGGGTTCAGCTTTATGGAAAAGTTTGTTTATCGATTGAATTGATAGACTGATATGGCATCAACACCGAATCCTGGGAATACTGAATTTGGAGTTGACTTCCAAAAACCGCCCACGATGCCGTCATGACCGCTGTAAATCATAAATCATGTCAAATCGAGCGCTCAATTGAGAATACACATGCATAGTGCAAATATGAATCTGTATTCCTGATGAAGGTTGAAACCGTACTCGTGCAGCAGAAAGCACCATTTTTATCGTATTTTGGTGCGCACGTGTATGCCCGCCGGAGCAACGACGCCGACGCCGTTGACGATGTCTGTTTTTTTCTTGGAACGCCTCGATCGCACTCGTATATACCTCGCACATCACCCCGCTCGCTGCCAAGTCTTTACTTTTCTTCGTTAAAGGGCGGGCTGTCTTCCGTCTTTTTTAGCCGCGTTGATGGTTATTATTTTGGAATACCATATGTACATACGTATGTATGGGAGACACAGAAAATGTAAAGTCTACTCCGGTGCGCTTTTTATAACAAAAAACGACGCAGGAGACGTAAAGATGAGAAAAATGTATCTCCTGAATACATCCAGATTCAGGCTATCCAATTTGTTTGGCGGTGGTCCGTATGAAGCAATTCTCGGTTGGCATCGGTCTAATGGTTCCTTAGGCTTCTAAGATGCATCGATGATATCAAAGACAACTTAGACAAGCCGTTAACGATGCCACCACGATGGACTCATCGGTTTTTGCAAGGATACCTCATCCGCTAAGCCGCGCTTGCGAACATCTCGATGAGGCTGCTGCACCTTGCAACTAACCGACGCTTTAGAGTCTTTCTAGCTACAGTAGTTAGTGGCATCCCCTGGCTGGGGGGTGTTCAGCCTGGTCTCTTTTTTTTTTCTCCTGGCCACCTTCTTCTCCCGGTATCTGTTTTATGGATCTATGCCCCAGCTGAGAAGGAAGGAAAACAATGTGGCTTTTGCTGCTGCTGATGGTGTCTTACATGTATCCATACCATAAGCATATGTGCACCGGTGTTTTTTTGTACCATGTAGATAGACCTCATGATATGGGTGATGGTGTTGATAATCTCACCGGCGCCGAACGCTGTGAAGCTTGGTACGAGCGAGGCTTCCCCACTACATCTGAATCATAAAGGCGTGTGATCGGAGGAATTTTTTCTTCGACGACGGCCCAGCTGCTGAATATGGGGAAAGTATGTACGTCAGGAACAACCGACACGAGACATGATCGATCACCGTAACGTTGACGATCAATAAAAAAAACCACCATCAACACCCCAGCTGGCGGAGTCCCGGCCGTCGGAGAATCACCGATTCGATGAGATGGTGCATCAGATGGACAAGCTGCAGCTGCATAAGCAAGACATAATTTACATATGGAGCCATATCTTTGCAGTCCGCGGATTGTTGACGACGGTGCCTGTTTATCTAGGACTCTAGACACTTTTAGATAGTCCCTTTAAATACGTACGTACCAAGGTATCCAAGTAGAGTACTGCTACATCATACTCAAATTTGAAGCTACAGGTGGATTTGTATTTGGTCCCCGCCGAGCAAACAGCTTGGATTCCGATTTCTACCGATGAATTGTGGTGGTCTTACGCCGTCGTGATTTTGATTTTGATTTCAATTTCAATATATCCATCAGGTCTTTTGCATGATTGACATGAAACGGAATTCTTTCTTTCGAGGACCGGCCCGTTCGCTTTCTCCGTTCGAATTCCTCTGTAGGAACATCAGATTTTTCGGAAAGCATCGGTAGCTAAGAGACTAGACTAAAGTAAAGTAACCTGATCTTCTAACGCTCCACGCGCACACGAAAATGAGAAACATGTGAGGCTTTATGCGATTGACCACGAGGCATGCACCTGAAATGAAGATTCCACCTTTTTGTTTGTTTTGCATGAGTGCGCAGGGGGATAAGAGGGGGATCTACTAAATACCATGGCGTGTCTCCATTAAAAGTACATCTTCTGTAGACTGTATGTATATATATAAATTCTCCGTTTTAACCGCAAAGTCGATCGATATTACGGCGGAGAACCGTTTCTGGTTACAACGATGAAGACAGGACCCTTCCAGGAGGAAGATCAGAAGCGGAACGGTCGGCTGCTGAGACAAAGAGACCCTTTAAGACCCTTACCCAACCTTTCCCAGTTGTGGTTTGGTGTCTTCGGAAATTTAGACGTCTCCTAGTCTGTAGGCGAGTGCTCCGCCTAAGCTGCCTCGATGCCTCTAGTGGCTTAGCTTACCTCATCCAATTGTAAGGGTTCATTACACTTTTCGACGCCATTGCCGCTTGACGGCTGCCTCGATGCCATGATGGTGGAGTCCCATGGCTCCTTAATGACCATTGTACGTCCGTAAATCGCCAATGGTCAGCTGGTGCCAATGTATCAGATGTGAACTGGAGAAGGGATGAATATGTATGCAGATGTGTACAGTCGGTATCAGATCAGGAGAGAGGTGAGATTTATATTGGTTTCAAACGGTGGATCGTGCACCTTGTTTCCTGTTGCCCAGCGCACACCAAGGATGGCAGACCCCCTTTTTCGTTGCGTATGAAGAATTGTCGAATATGACATTTTATATCCAGAAATATGTATGTAGAATTTTCATATATATATGACTGATATCCCAAATATGTGTATGGAATTGTCATATGGTGACAAGAATATCTCAATGTCTAGGCCGCGAGCGATGCAACAGGTTTGGTTTCGCGATGCCAAATATAGCATCAGATAACTTTGAGACAAGGGACTCGGGCACTTCAACACCTGTGGAGTCGCTCGTCGTCCCGCTGAATAAACAAGTTATGTGACGAGGTACCAATTCAGAGCACAGTATTTTTATCTGAGGCGGAGTGCATCAATAATCATATGTATTACTCTCGCTGTATTGTCATTGTATATATGGCTCCATACTGCACCGGTTCAATTCGGTAATCTCGCGAGATCAGATCGTGGCAAAACAACGTGTTTTTTTTTTTTTTTTTTCTTGTCTTGTTCAAATTCTTCTTTCTCCTTCGTTGCCTGATTCCAGAAGATCTCACCGGGTGCTCCTCATCTCCCGTGGAATTATATTATGTGTCGCGCCAGGAATAAAGTTCGTCTGATGTTTTTGGTATGCCGCTCGCTCGTTGGGCTGGACCTCGACTCTTGTTCTTTTTTTTTTTTACCTCAGCACTCATCACTCAGCACTTCCCGAGATCGTGATACGTTTCCGTCCCGTCTCTAGAACGGAACGTAAGAAGTAGGAATGATAACGATAATAATAATAATAAAAAAATAGAAACTACTCTCTGTTGAACATGTGGATACAGACGGGACGATTATCACCCAAGGTTCAGATTCCAAGATTGGCAGGACCCCTATGTCTAGTCCCATTGGGTGATAGTGTTCGCGTGCACCCCCGCCAATTTCCACTTTACATGGCACCGTGGCCCCCTCCCACCCACCACCCACCGCCGCCAAACAAACCCACTCCCACCCCCCCCCCCCCCCCCTCCCTCCCCCGTGCAGATCAAAGACACATCCGACAGGTGCAATTATATCAAGAACCATGGGCGTATTTAATACACCCAGTTCCCGTTCTCCCCGGAGTTGTAGGAGAGCTTGTGCCATGAAATATTAATTTTGTCGATTGCACTCTGTATCGCTACATCAACTTCAATTTGCAACTTCAACTTCGACTTCGAATTCAGCCTGTTAAGCCTCTCGTATCAGTCTTTCAACACTTTACCAGTTCAGCACTTCAGCGCCTCAGCACTCCAGCACTCAGGCATTTAAGCAATTTTAAAGACCAAATCTCCACGATCCCCCCCAAGTCAGTCAATCGAATAAATAATCATGAGATCCCGAACAAGCTCACGGCCGACGCCAATTGTTTGTTTCCCTTATTTTCTTAATTTCCTGTAGGAATAAAAACCAACTAACAATTCCAAGGACACTGCGACATCTCCTACAACGAAAAAAGAATCGCACCCGCCAATTGTTCCACCATTAACTCCAACCACCGAACGCGAGCTCCGAAAATCCTGTTCTCTATTAATGATGAACCCAGCACCTAAGACGCGAGAACGTAGCGCAACGCAACCCGCGACACGACCAATGACCTCTGGATCCGGTGTTGGGGGTAACAGCATAACCCGTGGAGAATTCGAACCTACACTTCCTGAGATGCCACGATCTCCTCTTCCTCCAAGAACTATGACAGAATCTCCCATTCCTCATAAACCATTCGCTACAGAAAGTGTTAGCTCACGTTCCCATACCCCACCTCCTCGTAGCTTTACAAATGAAAGCTTTACGAGATCACATACCCCGCCACCTAGCGCATTTAATTTCGCGCATACAGCTACTGCAAGAAAACTTAGTGCATCTACAGAAAGTGGTGTTCCTATGTCTGGAGTTAGAGCTTCTCAAATCGAAATTAGAAGAGTCGTAAAAGACTTTGAACCTACCCTACCTACAACTATCGATCGCAACTCTACTTTTCTGATCGCAAAACCTACAATTGTAGAAGTTGGAGGAACGAGACCTAGAACTGCTGGAACGAATAGCAGTAGAAGCTGGGGAGAACTTAAAGCCGGAAGTGAAGGAAATGGAAGTATTGATGAGGAGGATGTCAACAAAAGAATGAGCTTATTCCCCAGACCACGAACAGCTCACGGTGGAGAAAGTCCAGAAGATCATCAGCAATATCCTATGCCACCATTACCAGGATCCGTTGTCAGAACTGGTTCCGGATTAAAAACGGAAATCGTCTCAGAAGTCTTACCAATGGAGAAGAAAAGTAAAAAGGCTGGTTTTGTACAATTTTCCGCTTTCTTTAAGGCTACTTTTAGATTTGGAAAAAGAGTCAGAACACAGTAAAAACATTATTTGTTGTCGCTTCTGCTGAGCCAACCGACAGTAAACAGAAGTTTCTTTTGTTATTTTCTTTTTCCTTTTGTCTGGGCGAATTTGTTTTGTTCTGTTTTGCTTTACGGGTTGAAGGTTATTTTTCTTATTTTTTTTCCTAGCGGCATATTTTTTCTCTCTCATCTTATCTTTCTTTTCTATGTATTCTTTATTGTATTCGCATCTGCATCGCTGGTGGTGGTTTCTTTTTGTCATGTCTTTTTTTCTTTTTCCTTTGTCAGTAGTTTTTTCGTTTTGTTCTTTTTTCTGTTTCGTTTTGTTTTGTTTTGCTTTGCGGAGTTTAAGGTGTTTTGTTTTTATTTTGATTCGTTATTTTGTATTTTCTTTTTCTTTTTCTCATTGCTTTATTTCCCCTGTTGGATTGAATTCTTTCTATATCTTTTTCGTTTCTTTTGGATTCTGATTGTTCAGCTTATCTTGCTCTTGCTTTTGTATACCCATCTTATTTGTTACCTTTTTTTTTATTGTTTTATTGTTTTTATTGTTGATGTGTGATGAAAATTATATCTTTTTTAGTTTTTAAAAAATCAATATTGCTGGTTGTAGGAGAAACTTATATATGTGGCGGTGGGGTCTTGGACTTGGAGTTATATATATAATATATATTGTTATTGTTGTTATGTTAATTGCGATTGGGATTGTGAATGTAAGTGAGATTGGCATTGGCATTGACATTGGCATTGGCATTGGCATTGAGATTGAGATGTGTTGTGTTGTGGTGAAACCCTTGTGTTGTGAAGGTTACGGGTCAAGTAGTAAGTCTGTGGAATGGTATTGATTCTTTTCGGGGAGCTGGAAGATGTCCAATATCCGATGTTCAAGGCTATTAATGAAGATATCTTGAAGCTTAATTTCCTATGAGCAGTAGCCAGGAGGTGGATATGGCCCATGGGGCTCAGAGTCTGTAGCCCTGTAGATTGTGGAAAGCTGCAAGCATAGAGTTTGAAAGATTCTTCCAGAATATATATACTAGAAGTTAAAGCTGTCAATTATGGTCCGTGTTTCTTCAACTTCAAAGTAATATGTTACATGACTCATGAGTGGCACTCGGCGCGGAGGCAGATATGATATTCTCCGGAGCTGTTCAGCTTCAATATAAGCGATCTTCTGGTGGAGGAGGGAGGAGCGTTTGAATTCTGAAAGACAAAAGAAATCATACATATGTACATACTTCTCAAAATTCCGCAAAAAAAACTCAAGTATACGGGAAGGTACATACTCAGAATAACGTACTCAGAATATCACACGTCACCCCCATGCGTGTCAGTCAGAAAATATCACTCGTGTCTCTTCATATTGACCCGTTTGAGGTCGATCAAAGTGTCGGAGTATATGATCCGATTATCGATAAGATAAAGCATAATTACAGATTTCAGAGCCATACTGCATATATATCCTTGGACTCATCGATTATTACTACATAACTAACCTAACCTTTTTTGGTTTTTGTTGTTGAGCACGCACGCACGCTCAAGGAAGACGGGGGGGAGGGGGAGGGGTCAAAATCAAGATCAAGGTCAATCAAAGATACCATAAAAAGTAGTTCAGTTTTAGTGTTAGAACTTCACGCATATATGTATTCAAACAATATCGATCTCCAATGCAACCCGGTCTGCGAGGATGCGAGTAATAAGAACCAAGATACCATGTCTATGCACTGTTCTTGCTTAATAACATTCAGAGGAAGGTAGCAGATGCCTAGCTTACATAGAAATATGGCTTACGACTACGTCTTGAATTCTTGATTACAAGCTCAAGCGCTCACCACACATGGGGACTCAGGGAAATATGAAAAGCTGAACCCTGGTTGATGAATGCGCATTGGCATCCATGAGGTTGAAGAAAGCCCAATGGAGACCGAATTTATCAGCACCAAAGAATTCCACCGGTCGCAGCGAGTATTTATCTCCCTACCTTCGCCGCGCAAATTTCCGTCTAGCCGCTCAATACCATCGAAGGATAAACCATGACCGCAACACCGCATCATCATGGACCATCACTGATTCTCTACCGCCGCCAACTCTCCACACCGTATAAATCATCCAGCGGCAACCTTATAACATTCCACTTTCTATGTTTGTCTCAAAATTCCATATTCTATTATTGTACATTCTAGATTAGCGCTAAACAACGTATGTCCATACTATATTATAACCCCCGGTGAACTGCGAAAAAACATTAAATACAGTTCTCTCCAGACGTTTCGAATCTATTCAATGAAGCATCTTGTACATTCATCCTGCTTCGGCATTGAAAGCAGCAATGAGCCTAGGATGCCGTATGCTCAGGGTATATAAACCTCCTCTTCCTTCTGCGGAACTCTTTTCTTCCTCCTCATCAGCAACATCAGCACCAGCAACATCAATCCACAACAACTAACAACAACCAAATAACTTCCATCCACCAACCGCCAACTGCCAACCAATCAAAAACACTACCTCAACTCCCCCTTATAATCATGTCCTTCTCCACACCCACAATCCACGAACTCGACGCCACCACCAACTCCCTCCCACCGCGTTTCCTAATCTACCGTCTCTACGGCGATTCCAGCATCTCACCATATCCCAACCTTGGTTTCTTCCCAACCATCTCATCAGCCAATATCACCGCTTCAAAGATTTGTGCCAAGGAATTTGGTGGGGATTATATCGTGGAAGAAGTAGAAGATGAAGAGGGAGGGGTTATGTATAGGAGGTTATTTTCAAATGGGGACGAGATGGGAGTTATGAGATGGGATGAGGCGGTGGGGATTTTCACGGGTGTAGCGAATGTGGGCATTGTGGCGACGGTTTATAGAGGCGAGAGGGATAAGGGCTACGGGAGGGAGGGAATGGAGGGGTTAAGGGAGGATGAGGGGGGGAATAATGGCAATACCGGCAACGATATCAACGACAGCAACACAATCAAGACCAGCATCTCCGAAAATCTCGGCAGTTCCACCAACCAAATCCCCCCATCCATAACCAACAACACAATCCACCGGCACCACAGTAACCTCAAGCAACACGCCAACTTTAGAAACGATACTTCATTGCCTGCAGATGAAGCATGTGGGAATATGTTGGCTGGTGAGGTGTTATAGCGCGTCTGGAGATTGGGAAAGAGGATCAATTTACGGGAAAGGATTAAAGTATGGCATGGTAGTACCCATCTGCAATACTTCTCACTTCTCAGCGGAATGAGGTGATGGGTGATGGCTGGTGATGGGGCTTAGGTTGGTGTTGTCAGGCTTCGGCGACTATTTGGGGGATTGGAATGATGGACGGTTATCTGGGAATGACAGAGGAGTGGGGGAGTGGTTGATGAGAATATGATTTTGTTCAATGTTCTGGGTTTGTATTAAGAGTTTAGCGTAGTTATGGTTATGGTTACTTTTTTTTATCATTTCTTTCTTTTTATCGCTCTTTATCTCTTTTCATCTTCATCTTTGATATGTTATTTTTGGCCCCGTTTCCAGAATCAAGATTTATACATTTTGTTCTTTGAATTTTCATTCTTTAATTTACATCTTTTCCTTCCGGAATCCTAATCCTAACACTTCCAACTTCCAACTTTCAACTATCAATCTTCCCCAATACGCCCATTTCATTAAAGTAACCTCCTCTCCTCTCAAGACTAACTTACCATCCCATGCTCCATCATCCATCGTCTCTACATACACGTTCAAATGATCCAAAATTTAAAACTCAAAACCACTTATTTTTTTGCAAGTTGGACTGTGGACGGTACATTTAGTACCAGCTGACGTTGACCAATGCATGGGTGCTAGCCTACTAGGCTAGTAGGTCTCAACCCTTCCTAATCATCGCCACATGAAACCCACAAATCCACAACTCCATCTCCATCTCCATCTATCCACTAAGTTTCCACCTCCCAAATTTCCATCCCTCGTGTAGTGGAGTGGAGATAGATGGGGCATGTATATACGTTACACGTAGCTCTCGTTGTCCTCAGCGCTCGCTCAGCCACTATAAATCAACTCTTCACGTTGTATACCTCTCAATATCGTGATCTTTTATATCATGATACTAAGATCGATACTAAGATCTTTCACACTAAGATACTAAGATCCAAGATCCACGGTTCGTAATATTTGCAAGATTCGTGATATTTGTAACTTTCCAGCATAGACTATTTGGTATTTACCTACACCTACATCTACACCTATGCTATTCCAATTTCCCAGTGCGGTGATGCGGTGATGCGGTATGATACATAAGCCCTAGGCCTAGGGTTTAACAAAACATTTCGCTTCCTGTACCTCCTTCTATGTATGCTTAGTATACTTAGCCCATCTTCTAACTTCTGACTTTTACCTTCGCTTATTTCCACGTGGATTTTCAAGGGGGGGTGGTGGGGGTCTGTGCGTTCAAGTATTCACCATAGTGCGTTTATGCCATAAAAAATAATAAGCGAAATAAGCGAGTTTCAAGTTTCAAGTTTGAAGTTTTGAGTTTCACTTGATACATATGTGTGTTATTGGATTATGTAACCACGTATATATAATAGTTTCAGATTCTCGGTTGTACTTCAACTCTTGGGTTTTTCGATGCTGGAGATTTTTGATATGCATGTATATGTGCGTTCCGGTATCAACGAAGCAACGAAGCAACGAAGCAATGAAGCAACGAAGCAACGAAGCAACGAATCATCAATTTCAACCTCCGACTCATCGACTGATTGAGATTAAGTAAGTTCATATCCATTTAGTTAAGTTAAGTTAAGTGATATCATAACATCCTTAAAGCAACCTCATTTCATTTCATTTCACCAACAAGTTAACCCAAGCACGAGATCCCTATCCCTATCCTCTCTGTACCTTACAACAAATCCAACACAACACAAACACCACATAACACAACAACAAATCAAACACAGCGCAAAGCAAAACATAAAAAACCAGCCAACCCCAGTTCCAATTTCCAAACCAGCAAAAATCAAAAGACCGACCCGATCAAACCATAAGTAACCGACCCAAAACCAAACAAAAAACAAAAAAACAAAGGAGATTACGGCATAATTATGATATGCTCTTTTTGACAATTAGAGGAAACCCGACCAAAAAAAAGGCAGCCACAATTAAGTAAAAACAACTCGAAAACAAAAAAAAGACAGGAAAATATTGTTACAATTAGGAAAAAAAAAAAAAACGAACGCGTAATAAAAAAAGCAAAAAAAAGAAAAACCGAAACGCCAGATTAATGCCAACCCAACCCGCTAAAAACCTTCCCCAAAACGCCGACTTTGTAACCGACGTCGACTTTATTATTTAAGCATGCCGGCATGCATGCATACGTTATTCTCCGTATTCTCCGTATTTTCTCCCATCAGGGCCCGGTGTCGATGATTCTGATTCGACAACTTTTGTTTTTCCCAAGCTTTGGTTCCAAAAGACTGGAATGCTCTCTGATCTACATCTGAGAGCCAACTGGTACATCCGTACCTCTGCAGGCACCATGCCTCTCTGTAGCCCATTTGCATGGCCCCTTTCTCCTTCACTCACTCATCGTTTCCTTCGAGATCGACGGCTGAATTCGTTGGCAAAATTGCGGCTCACCTCCACGGCTGTTTCCATTCGTCCTCTCGTCTCTTCATCAAATCGTCCCTCCAAGTACACCCCACCTCTGTCGTTCCCTCTTCAAGGCAATTAAACAAGTCGCCGTTGCCACAACCGGATCGATACCTCTTGCATCGAAAAGCAGCGTACCCTCAGTACTTCCAACACCACGCTTTGCAACATTCTCAGCCCACATCTTCAAATCTGCCGGAAAAAAAGCGCTGCTTACTGTAAGATAAAATGTTCCTACTATATATCTTCCAATTCCCGATGCTTGCTTTTCGAGGATGAGTTCACGGGGTGAGGTAAACTTCCAGCGGTAGCTAAAATGGCAATCAAATTAGCTTGCAGTCCTTATCAGGGATGGTGGAAGCGGGGTGTGGGAAATCAAAGGAAGCGATGACATCAATATGTGGGGTTCAAGTCCAGCTACTAAAGAACCAGGAACACCACAATGCACAGAGAAAGAAGGTGCAATTAAAAAAACAAGGAAGCAGGGAATATACCTAGCACCGCGATACTCAAACTCTTGACTCCTAGGATCATAATCGCCCGTCCAAACCTGCACTTCCTCTTCACCACCAACCCTAATCGTCAACGGAACCTCCTTCCACAAACCCCAAGGAACCTCCCATTCTGCCACTACCCTTCCATCGGAATCCTTCAACTTATTCCCTCCGCTAAGTGACATTGCTACTTGCATTCCATTTCCACTTTTCACAAGTGCCCGAACTTCCTTCTTAAATAACTTGCGGTCTGTGTAGGTATCTTCGCTTGTAGGTCGGTCTCGTAGTAGTAAAGTTAGATCGTTGATTGGGATAGAACTTGATAATAATCCCCCGTGTGATGGGATGTGGAAGGTTCGTGTAGGGTTGAAGGTGCTTAATACCCGATTCGGAGGGAGTGAACTGGTGATGCTGGGTGCAGAGGCGGCTTTGGATGGTTTGCTGGATGGGACTGATGATGGGCTTGTGCTGCAGCTGGCGGGGGTAGTGGTGGAGCTGCTACCTAGCGATGATATCGAGGCGCGGAGAAGCATCATGGGATGATGTCTGTGGAGTTGTCCGGTGGGGGCGGTCTTTATTGATCTTTGACGGTGCTTGACAGTCTTTAACAAGTTCTGTGCCTTCGGTTTCAAGTCGAAGTCGATGTCGGGGGAGTTGGTGATGGAGATAGAGAGAGATGGACAATAACCAAGAGCGGCAGAAATAGATAAGTTTATCCTGTCGCTACACGTATACCCTGGATACCCTTTGATACCTCTTGTATTCTATTGGAATTGTGAAGTTCGTCCGATGGATTGACAAGACGATGAGCCGATGAGTCGATGAGTCGGTAACCTATGACGTTCGTATATGTAACCTTCGGGAGGTTGTGGTTCCGTTGGATTGGCTGTGATACTATGTCTTTCCTATGGATGCTTTGGGAGCCCTGTGAAGTCTTGGGGATGTATGCCCTCGGATACCCTTTGATTTCGACGTTGGCGATTTCCCGTGATACTATTCGTTTCTCGTAGGCCGGTTTTGTTGGATTTCGTTTCCTTTCTATTTTTTTATTTCGTTAAACCTTAGAGTCCGTCTCTTCGTTTCACTTTGACGAATATCCAGGCGAGACAAGCGAGACAGGCGAAAGTCCACCGGGCGATTGTCTTCGTTTTGTATTGGAATTATCGTCAGCCTCTATGCTCGAGGTGCCTCGATGGGCGGGCATACGATGGGCGAGATGATGTATGAGATCCGGGATAAACTAGTTATGAGTGGGAGGTGCGTGAAGACGTAGTCTTAACGCCTGGTCTATGCTACTAATTCCTTAGCTTCGCGGTGGAATTTTCGGCTGGGATGTTTGGGGGGGAGGGCGAGAGTGGTGGGCGGAAGCTCAAAGTTGATGGTGTTGGTGGTGGTGTAGTTGCTAGCGGTGGTGGTGGTGGGTCGGTTGATTGATGGTTGATTTCTTTAGTGTAACCCGTTCGTTCCTTGGCTTTGGTCTGGTTCTTCCCCGGCTGCCGTTGGGTGTGATGGCCAGCAGAGTCCTGTAGACTGTAGACTGAAGAATGGAGACTGTAGACTGGAGACCGCAGACCAAGAGCAGAATCAACAGTAAGAGGAGCAAAATATGCCTTGTCCTGTTGTGTCCTGCGAGCCCCGAAAACAGATCGTCACTGGTCATTGTCACGGAGATAAAATCACATAAAAAAAATATTACCCAGCCCTATTACGACATGGCGTACTGAACGCCCAGCTAATCAATTGCAGTGATTTGAATATGTGTCTACTCTGTTCTTTCCGGAATATGTATCACATGCACCCATGGGTATCAAATCCGAGTTTCCATAACCGCTCGGAAGCACGAAAGTACGAAAGCATGAAGCAAAGCGTGCAGAGCGTGTAGAGCGTCGACTGCAAATCGAAAAGTATAAGCACGTCACGAGTCCATCGATTTTTTGTCGCTCAATTTTGCAGTTTGCCTTGCACCACTGCACCGCTGCACCAAAAGTTGAAACAAAAGATGAGAAACGAATTAACGAAAACGAGTTGGAAACAGCGATGAAGCTAGTATCTATAAAGTTAGATAACAAACGCGGACCCCTCGCCGTCAAATTGCGGGGAACCAAGGAAAAGAAAAGCAAAGAAA
Organism: Pyronema omphalodes; assembly: GCA_024516155.1. Lineage (NCBI taxonomy): Eukaryota > Fungi > Ascomycota > Pezizomycetes > Pezizales > Pyronemataceae > Pyronema > Pyronema omphalodes. Next base: position 19,006 of record JAJJXM010000015.1, on the reverse strand, counting down.
AGGCACGCAAAAAGAAAGAGATGTTTACTTTTTTCTGCGGTCCGTCTCCAGCGGGGAAAGTAAAAGCAAAAAAATGAAGCAAAAAAAAAGAAAAAGAAGAAGAATAAGCTTCACCCTCAACGATATCGCCGACCGCAACCGCATAACTCCATACAGTACCCTCCATACCTGCAGAATCTCCTACATACATATCCCGCCGCTTGCTTGTCTACACCATACATATCCATCCGGCTTGTATGGTGCACCATTTGTATTACTTGTGTATCCATATACATATCTTTTTGTCTTGTCTTGTCTTGTCCTGTCTCTATTTTTCTTTTCCCCCGGGAGGAGGCGTAAAAAAGTATGCCCAGCATAACTGACGTGGTGCCAATAAAAAAAAATAATATCATCCGCTCTGGTTGATTGATATGCTCGTTATCATCTGTATGGATGCATCCAGTATCCAACATCCAGCATCCAGCATATCATAGCATCCATCTGCAAACCATATTTTCGCATCCGTATTTGATGCATGCAGAAGTGGTTGATTATGATTGGTTATCTTTTTTTTTTTTTTGTTTTGGAAACCTCGAAGTTGCCGTCACTGGTCAATGGTCAGTGGGCAGTAGGCAGTGGTCACCGGTCGACGACCTCCTCGGAGGAAGGAGCATGAGAATTGGCTTAACACCGACGCTATGTACTTTTATGTTTGGTGCTGTGGACTAAAACAAAAACCAAAACTAATGAGAATTAAGCCTCGATAAACATCGAGCTATATCGCCGTGCGCAGCAGCAGCGAGTGATGTACCTACATACGTAGATGCGACTGTAGCCTCATGTTGCCTATAGCCTGCAGTAGGTATGTATGTAGCGATATGATGCTGTGATACTATGATGCTATGATGCTACTCTAGCGATGCGATGCGATAATTACTAAACATACGGTACGTACGATACTTGAGACTTAAGCCTTAACAACATATACATTCCCATATACATATCCCATGTTTATGCTATTGATTGCCTGAACGTTTTCAGCACAATTGAATTTTTGTTTCCTGTTTCTATGAACCCAAGAATCATGAAACAACTTTTCGCTTTCGTTTTCATTAGTTTTGGTCTTGTCGATCTTCAAATTACGACCAACCTCGATAACCGAGCTGAGCAGAGCGTGTATAGAATCCCCATCGCGGACCGAGGGGACCGACGGGATCGGGCCATGATCTGCAAACCACCATATACAAAGGCAACATATAAAACTGCCGGGATACGGGATACGGGATACGGGATTGATCAGTCAGCGATTTATAATATAGAAACCGTTGATCCTTTATAGTGGCAATAACGTCGAAACTTCCGTAGTTGTATGTGAATCTATTATCTCGGTGATATGATGGGAAACATTCAAGAGTTGAGAGTCGAGAGGACTGTGCTCAGTAATATTGTAGTGCTCATGATTACCGTCACTGCGCGCTTGCGGCTTGAGTATAGCAAATCATGGGTATGGCGGTGACCAGAGACAAGATGATGCCGTAGGTAATGGAGATCGTCAATCCACTCGCTCGCACACACCCTACACGCATTGGCCTTCCTTACCTCACTTTACCCTCTTACCTTACCCTCAGACCGATGCTTGTTTGTAACTTGCTTGCTTGCCTGTACTGATGAAAAATACTTGCCACAGATCATCTAAAGCCCGAGCTGAACTGAGCTGAATATGTCGATAAGTAATCAATAATTATATTTGGAAATTACCGAGAGATATAAATAGAAAAGAGGTATGCTACGGTATGTATGAGGGATGGATTGTTATGGTGGTTACAGTGTGGTGTAGGTATGGATTGGATTAGATTGGATAGATAAATGGGACAATCAGGATGTCCAGATATCTATGGTGACCATACCTATGGATAGAGTATGGTGGCTCTATATACCTACAGTTCAAGTTCAGCAAGTTCATCAGTAGTCAACGGCCACTCTAATGCACCTGCTGGGTGGGTCCCACTCCCGGGCAACACACTGGTGACTGGATAAAAATTTGTTTCACAAACTACATCCGTACCCCGAACTCGCTTAAGATCATCGATAATTACAATACATTTGTTACACACAACTGTCTACATATACACAACTATAATTGGATACAGCCAGCATCATATCATACTCTACTCGCCGTCGTTTATCTATCTATATCTCTCTATCTATCTACCACACACAATCACAAACGAATATGGTGACGATTGCCGAACGAATGAATCGTATGTACTCGATGCGATAATTACCACAATGGAGCCGATAGGCTCGCTGGAAAAGCTTGTCAAAACTCTGATACGTAGATAGTATAGACTTCACCAATAGTTTTTCGGCTTCTGGCTTCTGGTTTTGTGGTTTGTTTGGCATGTTGTGCCGAAAGCTTGAACTTGAATCTGAATTCCCCAGCTATCAGCGGTCAGCGGTCAGCCAGTCGTCTTTATGGCCACCATACATATCATCGCGGTATGCCTGTATATGGTGCTGTTACTTGTACGCTGTAGGTTATTGACGAAATCTTATTTTTATCTTTATCTCTAACTGGAGGACATTCCAACAATAACAATCGTATGGTGACCATACATATCTTTATAAACCAAGACAGACAAGAATTACAATCCGGTCGGTCGGTCGGTTGATTGTATGTAGCCTGTATATAGATTGTGTGTACATGGTGCACCGTACGTTGGCATACCATACAGTTACAACTTACGTCGGTAGGCAAAAGATACAAACTCAAGTTTCAACTGGTAACTCCCCTCGTCAACACCCCTTTGTATATCTTTCTCACGACTCAAAAGTTAATCTCAATTTCAACCAACCCGCAACCCACAGACCACCTCACATAGCATCCAGCAACACAGCAACACAGAAACTTTGAACTTTGAACTTTGAACTTTGAACTAAGCATTCCAATCCAATCCATCCCCATCGATCATTAATATCAATTGCCATCCACCATCCACCATCCTTGTCCTGCCCAGCCCAGACCAGACCAGAGCGATGTCTCATGTCTCATGGTGGATGGGATGGTAGGTGGCGCTGACCCCCTCCCCCCCCCCCCCCCCACCTCCATCCCTGAAGACACGTGTGCATACATGACATGGATCATGAACAGATAAGCCTTCTCGGTTGAGACATGACATAACATGACACGACGGGGATGAAGAGAGGGGGGGGGGGGGGTGGGGGCTGTATTCACCATACAGAAGTGAAGTAATTGTGGGTTGATGCGTGCGTGATCGATGGTATGAAGAGGATATTAGATAGAAACGATGCGAAAAGAGGCTCCCATCAATTTGTTATGCTGAAGCTTTTAGCTTTTGTAACTCAACTCAGCCCGGTTGCGCATGGCTATGGTGATGATAGTGACAATGTCGTTCAAAGGGGTACGGCAATACATAGAAAGCCTTAACTTACATAGTAGCTGCGCTACATACATTGAAAGCCTCATGAAAATTTTGTTAACAGAAATTTTACATGTAAGGCTATGCATGTAAAATAGGCTGTTATACGGTTACAAAAGGTTACATATGGCTATGTATGTGCATATGTAGAACAGGAACAGGAACAGGCTGTTAGGATTCCTTGACTCAGAGTTGAGGAGATGCAGGAGTTCCAAGGCTTTATACCGAGCTAGGCTATCGGGACGAAACGAGGGAGGAGGAATAAAGGGGAAATAGGGGAGATAGGAAAATAGGGAAGAAATAGGGCTAACTTGATTTGCTGACGATACTCTGTATGCATAACGGGTATATTATAGAAACGTCATGGCGGAGTCATGGTCAAAAGAAGGTTGAAGAAAAGCTGGAAATAAGCTTATGACTTTCACTTTCATTTTCGTTTGTTTGTTTGTTATTTTGTTTCGACGGGGCGGATGATGGATCAGGAGAAACGTTGTTCCGGAATTTTGTGGGCAGGAGTATGGTGACACAAACTGTAGAACCGTAGCACCGCATCACCGCATCGCCGCAGAAAACGCAGCCGGTAGACGATATCGTAATACATAGTAGACTTACCTTACAAACAAATAATTAAACTGTTCGAAAACCAGGAATCCCGCATGAAAGTTGAAACAAAACGTTTCGACTTTTTTTTTATTAACGCAGCGTAACCGTCGAAGCTAAAACAAATTTTTTAGCATGCTTTATAGTTCTTAGATCCTACAGGTTTTGACATGAATGATGACGATATAATTGCAGTATGTACGATATGTACGATAACCGAGCGCAAGATATATGGTATACATACTCTGCAGTATTCACCGGACATACATATTCATTTCTATATCATAAAAACTTCCTCTGGTGTCTGTATGTATGGCGACCATAGCAAATTCTTCAATTCCGCATCTGTATAACCAGCTCGCCGCTCGTGTGCCCCTCGCCTCACCGGTACTCCTCCTACATACCTGGCCGACGGCCCTAGCTTCACCACTAACTATAAGTTCATCGCACCAGCATAACTTAGACATCCCGCTATGTCCCGCTATGTCTCGGCTACCTTAGATACCTTAAACTAGGGGTACAGTCGAACCTCCTTATAAGAGTACGCTGGGACCAGAGAAGTGTACTCTTATAATGACGAAACTCTTCGGCAGAGGTTGGCTTGGCGCGAGTGATTGCTTGAGACCCAGCGCGCTGGGGGTGGTGTTTACCGCTCCTCTGCCCCAAGGTAGTGCATTAGCGCCACCTTGGTACGAGTATACCCTGCTCAAATACCTCTATCATAAGAGTATGCTAACAATTTTTCGCATTTCCTTAAGAGTATTTTAGTATCGAGGTTACTCTTATTTCCCATACAAAAATCGACGGGACTACGGCTATGCACTCTTATGAAGAGGTTATTCTTATAATTGGTACGCTTATAAAAAGGTTCGACTGTAGTTGATTTTTTAGTTCTGAGTGCGTGCATATTTTTAGATGTCTTCATCTATGGTGCCATAGATCTAGCCTCTGAGTTTCTGCTCTGTTATCTGATGAAATTTCTTACAGACTGCGGACGGTGATGAAACCAGGTTTTGTTTGCAGACCCTGAGCAGTGAAATGCACCAACAAACCATGAAAATCTATTGTAGCCTATCGGTGGATATTCGGTGGTTAATTAATTGAGATCTTCATCGGCGAAGTTCATCGACGAACGGGGATATCGTCGGCAGAGTTGGTTGATGAATTGGTTTGGTTGTAGTATCGGTTCGTGAGTTGGCGAAGGATCTGAAGGATCCGAATGGAAGATCCGATGTGATGTGATGTAATATGATTCTTATTCCCGGTAAATCAGTTTATATCCGTGGACGAGCCGAGAGTCGAGACTTGGAGAAAAGTTGAGACATCATCAGTATTTTTCTGTGGAGATTGGTAGTGAGATGTTGGATATGTAATAGGGATACTAGGGATAACTAGCGATATGTATGATAAATCTCAACAAGAAAATTGATGACTGGAGATATGGAGATGGAGATATGGAGATTTAGATGTATATGTATATGTCTTTTTCTTCTGTTTTCTGAGCTTGGGCTTTTTCATGTTGGATATGATGAATATTTTGCGCACATCGGTATGATTCGGACATATATGGCAACATGCAGAACAAAAATAACTTACAGTCCAGAGGTCTTTTTTGAAATAGAGTGAGAATCTAAGATCTCTATACATGATAGCCAGTGTTAATGCAAGGCATCAAAATATATCCTGTTGTTCGTGGAAGGCGGTTGTCTTAGTATTTGAAGTTCATTTTTTGGCGCGGTGATGTATAATTATCATACAAGCAGAGCGCTGGACTTGCAGTTGTGTCTGAAGGGAGTACATAGCAGCGGTAAATACAGAAACGAATACGCAACACAAAGACGAAAAAAGCAAAAAAAGAAAAAAACTTCTTTCAACAGTAAAATCAGACCACAGGGTAAAAAAAACACATATTTATCAACCTTTCCTCAACCTATATAAGAAAAGAAGGTTACATACCTTTTCACTTCACCCTAACTCCAAGAACGAATTTTTCTCGGCAAACATAATAAACACAATAAACAGCAACCTACATAGATTATAGAGACCTCTTGGCGATAAAATAGACTATCCCCAATTCCAGATGCTATCAAAGCCGTGTCATAAATAATCCCTTCACGGCACATATAATCACCACACGTAGTCCCTCATTCCCTGTAATGTTCACTTTCTGACATCTTCAGTATATATAAACCCAAACTCTCAATCTGTCTATCAATCTCAGCGACAACTTCCAAGGACTGTAGTAATTTTCTCAATTCCCTCTCTCTTAATTAAAAGTTGACCGATGACCTATGACTGAGGCCTCACGGACTATACGATACCGTGATGTTATATATACTATTACTATATAGCCGTAGGCTAATCCTTTATGTATTGCAAATGTATATATGATGCAGCATGCCACTGCTTAACACACAAATACAGAAATAAATGCACACACAAAAAACATAAACTCAACACATAGGTGTTCTAACATGCGTATAAGTATACACATACATAAAATCCAAAAGATACTCATTGCAAAATTGCAAAGTAACAGAACCCGGGAATCAGAGCTCTGTATTGATAAGTTATGATTTACAACTTATTTATCGTCTAGTTCTTCGAAGTTGGAGTGATCATAAAGATCATAGAGATCATAAAGCTCATAATATAAAGATCATGAAGATCCTGTTAAATGTTCATATATCCATAGTGCACCCACGCATGGTTCACAATGCTTAGGATGTTCTCATGAATCGTTAATCATGAATCATAAGCCATGAATCAGGAATCAGGAATCATGACAGTCCCGTGTTCCCGTACTCACGTGTTCTTTTGTTGAGATCAAGCTGATGAAGCATCAAGAGAGCATCAAGCATCATGCGAGCACCTGACCCTACATCTTACCCTACACCTTACCCTATACCCTAGTGTCTGTCATGTGAAAGTGGAGATAGAAGAAAAGACAATTGGCTCTGCTAAAAGTCTATCGATGGTGGTCTAAGCGTCTAGGTTTTCACGACATCGTTTTCGTCGTCGTCAAAGATGATAGTAAAAGCAAATATTTTGAGTTGTACAACCGCTGTGCGCTATATGGAAGTATTTTTCTCCTTGCAATTATTTCCTGAAGAGTTTGAAGTGTGTGGAGAATCATCTTATCACTCATCTCCCGCTCAATTATATCCAGTAAATGGCCAATTCATACTGTTAAAGACTTTTGTAAACGAAGCCGAGGAGTCAAAAGCGTAAAATTGGTGATAGTTGCCAGGCTTTGAACACTGGGGAGGCGCAGTTTCAAGTAATGCCGCATTATCATAACTTCCTATCTTCTCTTCCTCCACTCGCTTCCACTTTCTCTGCCATCAGACTTCACCGTCTTGTCCCAGATTATCACTTCTCTCTAACTCAAACCCCCAACCCCCAGACCTCCACCTCCATTCTTTCCCGAAATGAATTTCATATCTGCATACGCAGTTTGCCTACGGTCAGTGGAATTTTGTGACGGAATCACATAGACACAGGCACACCATTTTCAGGTACGTTAAAGCAAGATAAATCACATCGTACGTATACAATAGGTTCTAAGAGTCTTCTGACACGATACCTTTGTGATAGGCCTTCTAAGATCGATGAGGACAAAATGATCGGAATGGATGATACCTCTAGAGGTAATACCGAGGAAATTATGTCTGCATCGCAAGGAATGTTTTTGTATTCACGACTCATAACTCATTAGCTGGTGTGATGGCAGGTTCTTATTTTGATACGATACGATACAGTTTTCAATTTGCGCATAATGCATCACCGCAGCGCCCCCCTCGCCGACCTGCCGACCGATCACCTGGACCGAGCCCGCTTCTCTCATCTTGATTCTTCGATTCTTCGATTCTCACCCACAATCCACTATATACATAACAACATCCAGACCTGAGATCCCACTTGCTTTTAGGATTCTAAATTGTAATGCGTAGTTCAAAACTCTATACACGGGATGTCTACATAAGAGGCGAGTGGCAAAAGTTAAAACCATTACATACAGTACTACGGTTCATACTTAAAGCATGGCTATGGCGACAGGCGACACCAGTACATAGGAAGCAAAAGGTTGGGGGTCTGACAGTCCGCCCGCCACAGTCCGCTCGGCGCTCGCCACTGTCACATCACATCACACATCACACTGCATCCCCACTTGGTTGAGGCACAGCTGAGTGCAGTTTACAGTCTTGACTCTTGAGACGATTTGCCACCTCTAGCCAGCTCTCCCCGAGCATGTACAAGTTCATCATCTGTGATCATTGTTCATGCCAGCTTGTCACAGACGGGATACATCTGCCGTAGATGCCGAGTAACAAGCAACGAGCAAAAGCATACATATCACGATTTACCATACGCCACCGTATGCCATAGCTTCAAGGCTCAGCGGCCCGAGACTCGAGACTCAAGCGTTCCAGTTCTCAAGCTCCTGTCGCCGGACACCAGCGATTAAGCTATTCTCCCAAAGAGGGATAAGACTGTACAACAAGATCACCAACCATGCTAAACTTAACCTAATCAAGCATACCACATCATTACAAAATCCCTGTACGATTCGCCCCTCTCGTCCCTAGACCCCGCACGTGTCCCAGTTACGATCTCGCAGCTGCCCGCAGTACAACACCTTGGTTTAAACCTTAGGTGAGAGGTGAGAGGTTAGTCTGCGGATAGCTGCGTACGGTCAGCTGTTCCAAGTTCCCATTGATCCATTTCCCTCCCCCACTCCCTTTCTCCTCTTCTTACATATCATCATCATCATCATCTTCTTCTTCTTCTTTTCTTCCCAATCCCACTACATACAGACACATACTGTACTACCCCACCTTTCCATCCTTCAATCGATCAATATCTAACCTCTCAGTAACAGTAACAATAACAGTAAACCCACAACATCCACCCACCAAGCATACCATGGACCAATACCTCCGCCAAGGACTTTCCGCCCTCCAATCCGGCGAATCGCAGCTCCGTGCCGGCGTCGAAACCGCCAACGACGCCATGGACTCTGATGCCCGCGAGCGTCAAGCCGAGCAGGTCGCGTACGCTCAAGCTCGTCGCGAGCAACGTGAGCAGGAGGCTCAAGATGCCAGTAACCCTTTATCCGGAGCCTCGAAGTTCTTGGGCGGATTAATGGGGGGTAGTGAAGAGGAGGAGAGACGTAAAAGGGAAGAGGAAGAGAGAAGAAGAAGAGAGGAGGAGGGATCGATTGGGGGTATGATTGGTGGTATGCTCGGAGTTAAGAGGGAGGAGGAGAAGAGGGAGTACTCTATGGGTGATCATATTCAGGGTGTGTTTGGGGGTGGAAGAAAGGCTGAGGATCAGGAGGATATGATTGATAAAGGTATGTTACTGTTATATGAAGGGGGATGGATCGAGGGGGGGGGGGGGGGTTACGGAGGGTGTTGGATGCGATCACTCGGGATGCGATGCCTGGCTGCTGGCTGCTGGCTGCTGGTTTCTAGCTAGCACAGCTTCTCTGATCGGCGCTGTTCTCTTCTTTGCATCGCTTGTGTCTTACACACTTACCCATTCCTCGCTCCATTCCCTGGCTGGCCGGATGCGGACTGTAGTTCGTTTCGTCCGTTTCGTCCACGCCGCATCTAATTTCCCCGAAACAGAGCACAAGCACCCTAAACACCTCTCCATCCCATCCTCTTCCTTCCCCCACCCTCGCTCCCATTACACGATCCCCCGCTAACCAAATCCCAGGAATCGACCTCATCCAAGAACGTGTTTTCGGAGCAGGACCCCAAGACAACGAAGACGCCATCGAGCAAGCAAAAGACAAGATGATCGGAGACTTTGTCCGTGGCCAAATTTCTGGTTTCGGACGTCAGCAGTAAATTCGTCAACCAAACCAAAATCAAAATCAAACCTCAACTAAAACTAAGTAAACTAAAGTCAAGTAAACGAGTTTTTGTTTTCGCATATCTTCCATGCCTTCCATATCTTCCATATCTTTCATATCTTCCATATCTTCCATTTTTTTTTTCTCGAGTTGTATTGTATTGTATTGTATATTGTATTTTTTATATCAAAAATTCAGCGGCCTTTTTTGTTTTTATTTTTTTCGAGGTCGTGATTTAGTTCGGGATGATGCATTGCATAATATAAACTTTATACATATACATATACATACATAACATCCATCCATCCATCCCATAATCATAATGATGGATTGGAGTCTATAATGATAGGACAAACATTGATAAAAAAAACAAGCAAGCAATCGTTAAACCCGGAAGAGGGGTTCTATTCTGACTCTGACATATCCTCTGTGGATGGTTGTGGATTCTGTAATATAGGCAGTAACATCAGCAGCAGTTCAAGTTCCAATAAGGTCCAGCAGCCTCTTGACAGGAAGCTTCAATGTCCTTCAAGTCCCCCCCTCCGAACCCCCCCCCCCCCCCTCCCCCGCCCACCCCGCCCACCCCGAAGAACTCAGGAAATATCATACCCTACCAAACCTCAGCCCTCAAGCCGGACTAACAAACCCCCTATTCCTTTCCCTCCACTCAGCCTCTTCAGAACTAGTATCACTATCCCTCCTCCTTCTCTGTGACGTATCCGATATCCTAGCCATCTCCGGTCTTCTAACCTCCTCTTCTGGATGGATGATACTTTCCTCCGGTTCCGCCATTGCACTATTCGTTACCCAGATTCCGATACTTTGTCTATTTCTACCTCTGGGTAATGATTTTCGTCCGCCTATTAATCCTTCTCCGTTACCACCTCTTAGTCCTCCTACTCCTGATATTACCCCACCATCACCGCCGCCGCCACTATTGGTACCACCCCCGGCAATTCCTCGTCTTCTTCCCCCTGTCCCGTTGCCGGGTTTCTTCCCGCGACTCATAACAGATGCGATGTTGATATCGACGTTTAGGAATTTGGATAGTTTTGGGTAGCGACGGACTAGTTGGTGGGAAAGGAACATGCAGAAACAGGTTAGGAATAAGGAGGTGGTGTAGGTTAGGGATACTATGAAGGCTGCGTAGATGGTGGATTCGTGCAGGAATAGGATGATTTGTAGAACGAGGACTAGGAAGCTGGTTAGGAGCCCGATTATTATCCAGGCGGGGGTGGGGGTGTGCATTGTGGTTGTGATGGGGAGACCTAAGGGAGGAGGAGAGTAGCGGGGTGTAGAGCTGGGATTGTTGTTGGGAAGAGCTGAAGTAAAAATGCTGGCGGGATTGGGGTATTCCAAAATTGAGTGTGGACTCTACAGTGAGGGTGTAGGAGGTTGATGATTCAAAAGGTAGTGTGATGTGGGGTGCTGAGTCGAGTTATAGAATTGAGGTATCCAAAACTTCGTAGACAAGAGGGGGGTTGTAGAATTAAGGTATCGGCGTTGGAATTGAGGTTCTGGATACGAAGATGGTGGTGGCGTAGTACTGGATATCGGTTCGCCGTGGGCGTTGGATGCGCGCGGAAGGTAAACGAGATGTTCACCAACGTCGTGAGTCGGGTCCCTGAGTGTAGTCTGTAATATCCGATCAGGGACCCTCAGTATTACCGTCGAGGAAGAGCCGAGTTGCCAATGTAGGCTTCTTTCCTGGATTGTAGACGCTGCGATGTTCAACCGCAGGAATGTTGTAGAGTGCGCACGTGGAGCCTACCTTCGAGCCGTCTATGTAGTGACTCAGGCTCGGCCCTCAGTTATCGCGGAAAAGCCGAGTATGTCGGCTCTGGTTCGTTTCCTCCGTAATTCTTTCGGAAGGGACCGAAATTCGCGATCGGGGGGATCGTTCGGGTCTGTGGTGCCTTTCGTGTGTGTCTGTGTGCTCGATTTCGTTGTACACGGTGCCACAACTGGGTCTTCCTTCTTTCTTTCCGTCTCTTGCCCTCCTTCTGTAAATCGTAGATTGTGGATCCGTAAAAGTACAATCCGATTCTGTGTCTCGTGCTCGTTCTCAGTGGGCTACAGTCCAATAGCCATGACTATTTTAGAAAAAAGGGGCGGTTTCTGTGGAAAAAAAAGATCGTAGCTAGGTGTAGCAGGTAGAGAGATCCACGTCTGTACTACCTCGCCTGAGGGAGAGTGTGGAAGGAAACAGGAAAAGTAAAGCCAAAGGTAAAAGGTAAAATGGAAAGGGAAAGGTAAAGGGTAGGTAGGGCTCGTCGCCTTCGTTTATTCCCAGCGCAGCCAGCCATAATCTCCCCGGTTCTATGGTATGATTAGAGTAATGCGGGCTGAACGAAAAGGGTAGGTGCATGTTTTTGCTGGGGTTTCCGGCGAGTCGAAGGAAGCCATAACAGGCATTGTCGACTTTTCACGCTTTTCGGGTACAGTCGTCTCCGATGTCGAAGTCGGTTCAAGTCAAAGTCGAAGGAAGTGAAGTATAGTAATAGAGAAATCTACGCGTCTTCATACAAAAGCGCGCGACAAAAACTCGAACAGCTCGATGGAGGCTCAAGGTGGAGAAACTCAGGGTCCACCGCTAAAAAAATCCGGGGGAGATCGGCGTCTGCGTTAGCTCGCTGCTGTTGAGCCCTGTGGAAGTCGTGCGAACATTGGTGCGAAATGTTTCACCTTGTCGGAGGATTAGCGAGGATTTTCTTTGGAACTGTGCTCTCTGATGCTTGGAGAGGGTGACGTGAGGGACATATGGTAGGGACGCAGATGTCGTCAGCTCCAGAATGAGGGGCGAGCGGCGTCGGAAGGCTGCAGCGTATCGCGTGTGCAGATATAAATGTCAGCCTTATGAACTGTTCCTGCATAAGAGGCCCCAAGAAACGCAGGAGCCAATGGACCGAGCCGGAGCACCGATAAAGTCCTTTTGTGGGTATATTACCACCACCCAAGCGGATTGGTAGAAGTTGAACACGTCAATTCAATCCAGAGAATATGCTTCGACGGGACACAAGGAGATTTCGCTGGTGGAAACTTTTGATAATATGGATTATATTGTTCAAGTACGTTAAACGGACATCACTGGTCGCTTAGCTCAGTTGGTTAGAGCGTGGTGCTAATAAGCAATCTTGTCAACGCCAAGGTCGCAGGTTCGACCCCTGCAGTGATCATTTTTGATGTTTTCTCTGGCCATCGTTGTTTGGAGCGTAGGCGAAGCCTTCGAAGCTTTTATGAATGTTGTACATATCTTGCATTTCTCATGGTTTGTTCTGCGTTAAGTTGGATCCTGTGGTAGCTCAACTGGCGTCAGGACATCGAAGGTCCCCGTCAATCACTCGTTAGCAAGTAATATCAACCCTTCCTAAACGTCAAGCACTTCACATATGGTATGCTCATACATCCTTACCCAGAATATCTGCACATGGTCAATATATATTTATCAAAGAACGTTATTGATAATTTCAAACCCTCCTGCATCCAACATGTAAAAGGACAGAACATGGCGGTAGACATCCAAACAAAAAACAACGAAAAACTGTCGAATGTAGGCATCACCATCCGCGGTTTCAATAACCATCGAAGTTAATATATTTACCCAACCTCTCTGTCCAATATGGAGGGTAAAGGCCCTCTTCTACTGCAGATAGAATTGCAATACACTCGCTCGTGAACCTCCGAAGTCCTCTCAGACGCTAGCTATTACCGTTTCTTTCATCGATGAAGCCAGTGTCAGTTACATGATTGTAATGAACTATGGATAGTTTGTGTGTGCGTGGCGGGGGGAGTTTTTGTACAGTGACTTACTTGGTGGTTGAGGTCGACGAGTGGGACTGGGACTGGGACTGGGCTTCGGGGATGCTCTGTGATAGTCTGGGCTGCCTGCCACCCAGCGGGCGGAATTCTGAGCTTCAGGTAATGGATGAAAAGACGCATGATGACCGGTATATTTAGTGACGGAGACTGGGACGTAAGATTGCTGTCTTTATGAAATTACATATAGATCTCCATGGTGATATGTTACCAATAGAGCAGTGATGCTTGAAGGGAACGAGGCATTTAATATTAGGGCAAGTGGGTCCACATAACCATTATAACAGGCTACCGTAGATTTTCCAAATGGAATGCTTAAAACGCACCTCCGAAGTTTTAGAGATGTCAAAGTGGTCTATTTGGAAACATGTGAGATATAGGAAGGTTGGGCAGTATCTGACTCGATCATGGATGACTAAACCGAAATGGGGGTCACCGGTTCTGACTTGAAGATGTGGTGATTTACAACCTTTTAAAAGTGGGAGATAGGGTGCATTCTTTATAAGATTTATTGCAGAGAATATGTCTTTCAGGGCCCAGGGAAACCATTGGATTGTGCAAATACGCTTTGGTCAGAATCATTGTTGCTTGAGAATCTAGAGGGCACTCCGGACCTTTCCGTGTGACAGTAAACTATCGGTTCACAGCCCCACACTCGTTTACTGCAACGGGTTACTTGTCCATCAACCACTCTTTTTCACAACAGAGGCAACCATATCAGAGTATCGACACAGCACCTCCCATAGTTGAATCATAAAACAAAAAGCCAAAGACGTCAGTATTTCCAAATTATCCGAGCAAGTCTACCTACATGCTGATAAATAATTACAGATCATCCGATAGCTCGCAATGAGTCGACCAGAAGATATCCGACAAAAACTACGACAAGAACTCATCGAGTCTCTCGAGAAAGAATGCTTTGATTCCCGTGCCGAGCTCAGAAACTTTCGCCGGGAAGTTATCTCCTCACGCTTCGAAAAGTGGCTCGAGCTCAGTGGACCATTAAGCCGGGAGCGTCGCGAACGAGAACATGCATATCTCCTAGCACTCCAAAGACGAGAAGAAGAACGTTTCAACGCCAAGAAACTTGCTCTAAAGGTTCTCTTGGCAGAAGAGGAGGTATATCTCAGAGCCAAAGAGTATACCAGTGCACGCGGTTATAAGGACTTCTTGTTGGCTATGTATAATGTATCTTTGGGCGATAAACGTGATCTCAGAAATGCACAAAAGGAATGTGATACTGCATGCATCAAGCATCATGAGGCGTACCTGGCACTGGAAAAGTTGAAGTATGAGTTTATGGCTTTGACTTGGAATCCCGAGGATCCAAAGTTGGTGCAGCAGGCTCATGTCAGGTTCTTGCAGAAACTGGCTAGGGACTTGAAAGAGCGTGTTGCTTAGTGGCTTACTATGAAAAAAGGATTCCGGAGTACAGCAGATGCGATGGAATTGAGAAATACGGAAGATAATGTTAGGCACAAGTTAAAGTCGCAGTAAGAGGGGCGAGGAAAACAATTTAAAAACAAAAAAACAAAAACAAAAACCAGTCAACACCAATAAGAAACTCACAGGTAAAACCACCTGCGCTACCCGCAAAGTCTCACACATTCTAACAGGTGTACAGTATGCTTAAAATCAACACAGCGGTTATATTACAATTTACATGCATCGAAGATGGTATATTACATTTCTCGGTCTGTTTTATGCACGAAAAACGCTCACCTATTCTACAGCGCGTAAGTACCATCGCCGACGACAACTCCAAAGCGCCACACGCAAATATTCACTCTTCAGTAATCGTACCAACACAATATGCAGTTAGCGTGTACTAATTCATGTTTTTCTGCACGTCTACGAGGAGGAGGTTATCTTTCTGGGTGTATTGGTGCTCAAACTTCACAAGAGCTCAGCGTGCGGAAGTGAGCTGGATATGCATGCACGGACGGACAGATAACGGTCTATTACTATAATAATAAACTACTATCTTACTTTTATAAGACCCCGGTGATAAATTGTAATAGGCACTTTGCTTTATACCGAGCTGGCAGTGTGTTATACTATGGTGACTTTGTGACTCAGGCTGTACCTGAAAGTCTGTCAAGCTATCTCCCTACGGCTTGTAATATCAGATGGCATTATTATCGTATTTCTTAGATGAATATTATCTTCGAGGCTGTTGGTTGAGGTATGGTTGAGGTATGGTTGAGAATTTCTGGGTGTTGGGGTGTGTGCAGTCTGCGCAGACGAGTGAGAGTTGTGTTGCACAGTGTATCACCTGAGGTCACTCGATTTGCTGTGCTCGGTGCTTCTTGGTCGATGTGACTCGAGAGTAACACACACGCCACTCCAACGCTAATAAAACAACACGTTTTACGCTTAATTATCCTAATCGGGAAGTCGCAGAGAACTCTCACGGCTTCACGAATTCCACCCTCCGAGGCCCATGGCTCCCATGAAGCCTCCCCCCCCTCCGCGGTTCGGCCTCACCTCCGATATGCGCATGTTCGGTGGCAGCAACTCATCCCGAGTCTCCACGCCTGCCCCCGCCGCCGAAGACGACGTGTTTGGGTCCTCCGCACCCGGCACCCCCACGCGTCCCAGTAAAGACGCCCCCTCCGCAGCCCCAGGATCAGGTTGGTCCTCGGGGAGCTCCCTTTCCTCGTGCCCCAGCACCGTGAAGAAACGCGCACACGTTGCGGCCTTCGGGTCACTCGTGCAAAGCGAACTCCGTTCCGCCCCCGCGGTAGGTTCCCAGGCCTCCCCTCAAGTCAGCGTGTCCCTTATGGACAAGTTGTCGGAGCGCCTCGCCGCTGCGGAGGAACGCTTGAAGGCTCTGGAGGAGCAAATACGTCTCCAGGAAGCCCGCCCATGCTCGTGCCCGCAGGCAAACCCCGCCACGTCGACCCAGTCTACCGCCCTTCGCCAGCCCCACCTAGGGATGCACACGAGACGAGACGAGACGAGACCGAGCTTGGTCTCGAGACGTCTCGTCTCGTGGGATTTTGGTCTCGTAAGTCTCGGGACGTCTCGAGCGTCTCGGCGTGACGCTCGAGACTTTTTGCCAAACAAAAAAAAAAAAAATGAAAAATTCAAAAGAACAAATAAAAGAACTCAAAAAAGAAACTACAATTCTTCCGAATATTGCATTTTCCAATTCCTTTCCTCTTCGACATCCCCTATTTCCTAGTCATCAAAATAGGTAACTCAGGAAATAAAAAAAGTACAAAAAATCACAATTCCTCCGAGTATTACCTTTCTGGATTTTTCTGTTTCTTGTGCTCTTCCATCTCCCAATCATAAACCTCGGGGAGTCCATTCCAACTTTTGATGAGGAGTACTGCGGTTGTAGTTTTGCCTAGCATGCGATTCCCATTCTTTAGGATAAGAATTTTCACATTAGAGCAACCCTAGCACTCAGCCTGCTAGCTCGTAGTATGGCTTCCGATGCTATCTGAAACTCCATGAATTATGTATATTTTGTCTTTTTTTTTTGTAATTGTTTTCCGAATTTTTACATATATTTCGTAAGTCTCGAAAAGTCTCGAGCTTATCTCGAGCTTTTGAGAAAAAAAGTCTCGAGACGTCTCGTCTCGTGAAAATCTGGTCTCGTCGGTCTCGAGACTAAAGCTCGAACTCTCGTCTCGAGCCGCTCGTCTCGTGTGCATCCCTAGCCCCACCCTGCTGGCACCCAGCAGTCTGCTCAGGCAGAGAAATCCAGAACTTCCTCCGTTGTCGTAGGCATGCCCAAGGCGGCCCCCATACCCTCCCTCCCCGCCCTCCCGCGTGCGTCCAAACTCACCGCGGCCCAATCCTACGCCGCAAAGCTCCGCAGCAACCTCCCCGAGCTCCCCCCCCCGCCCCCCCCTCCGGCGTGGCAGCTTGTTCCCTCACGCAGACAGCAGAAGGGCCCCCAATGCCCCCCCAACTTCTCCGCCCCCGAGAAAAACCTCGCCGCTGAAGATCGCCGCATGATCTTCATCCGTCAGGAAGGCGCCCGCTCCTCGTTAAAACCAGACCAGGATTTCACGGCCGCCATCAACGTCTGCCTGCACCTCCGCGGGGCACCCCATTTCCACCGTGTAGCCTGAGTCTCCAGAAACTCGAAGGGAACGATCACGGCTACCACCAACCCGGGAGTGAGAGCGGACTCACTGATATCGTGCTACCGCAACGAGATCCTCAATGCCATCCGCGAGGTTGACCGCTTCGTGGTGGACGTCAAACCCATGGACAAATGGGTCAAGTTGAAAGTCCACGCCATCCCCCTCAATCGTTTTCTGGGTAGAGGAAGGAATGGCCTGCAAAAGCTCGAGCTTGAGTTGCAAGCCAACCACGACCAGCTCGAGGTCATCCCAGGTGTTCGTTGGTTGGGCAGCAGACGACGCATTCGCGAGCGCTATGAACAGGGCGAGATTGAGTCGTCCTCAGCTGTCTTTTCGGTGAAGGGAACCCCCGCTGCGCAAATGCTCATCGCTCGGGGCGCCCTCCTAGGATCCTCTCGTTACCGAGTCGAGCTCTTCAACCACGACGGCCCTGACAGTCAGTGCTCGGGCTGTCTAAAGTGGGGACACATTCGGGAGAAATGTCAAACCCCCAAGCTCTTCCGATGCCGATTCTGTGGTCAGCACCACGCTTCGGAGGAACACAAGTGCGGCATGATAGGATGCTCCACCTCCAAGGGACTCCCGTGTCAGCACTCGAAGGAGTCTGCTCGTTGTGTTAATTGCAAAGGCAATCACTACGCCAATGCTCGCAACTGCCCATCCCGCCTTGAAGCCTTCGCCCTGGCCCGTCAGCGTCGCCAGATGTCTTCCTCCTCTGATCAAGCTTCCCCTACAGCGGAAGCCTCGCAACCCGAAGCAGACCCCTCCTCTTCCGCCTCCAGCGATCCAGACGAACCCTCAACCACGGAGACCACATCAGCCCTCTCCACCCCCCGTCCTGCAGCCATGGCGTCTGACCCAGACGCTATGGTCGATGCCGAAGTGCCGGATAACACTCAATGCTGAAGTGCCTCACGGTACTCCAACTAAATTGCCGAAAGAGCGGTGAGGCTCTGACGGCGGTGATGGAGAGCGGTCTCGCTCTGGGGGCGGATGTGGTTTTGGTTCAGGAACCCCCGACCTTCCAAGGTTGGCGTCATCCAGCCTATGAGTTCCTCTGGGGAGGAAGGGTTCTGACGGGGAGACGGCGGGATTCGGCGTGGCAGCTTCGTCCACGAGAGGACTTGGCTGCGCCCGGGGAAGGTGACCTCCAGGTGCTGGATGTCACAGGCAGAGGTCATAAACAAGTACGTATTGTAAATGTT